>CM062808.1:81385268-81985268 GCA_031772625.1 Pinus tabuliformis | reverse complement strand
GTTATAAAAGCAAACAATCAAATACTCCAGAACCTGCAAATTAACCAAAACAAAGAACTCGATGTGAATACGCTATCTTCTGGGAAAGCAAATCTGTTACAATCTTTTTCAAACATACACAGAAACAAGAGCCTGCAGCTGTAATAGGTTGTCTAAAAGTGGAAATAGAGAAGGTAATGCAGCTCTTAAAAGAGGTTTTCTTACCTAATTCATACATCACATCTAATAAATTAAAGAGACAAGGAGTAAAGAAACACTTCTAACAAGTTTTTCTGTGATAGTCCAAAGAAAGTATCATTCAACCCAGATCATAAGAATAGTTTATTCGATTTAGGTCAGGAATTAGATACAATGCAAAAAGAAACTGAGCCTTTTTTGTTAAGAAAGAGAGGCTCTCTTTGTTTTTCTCTCTTGAAATCAGTGATTCACCTTCGTTGTCATCTTCCCAACTGTTCGCGAGTCACCTGGCTTTTGCAAGACCTCCAACCCTAGGAAGTAGTGCATTGGTCCTAGGTCCTTTATCTTAAATTCATAAGCCAACTCCCTCTTACATTTGTGAATGAGAGGGTCTGCCCCTATCAAAAAGAGGTCATCCAAATAAAGTACCAGAATCAGAGGTTTATCATTTTCAACCTTAAAGTAAAGATTCGGATCGGCTTCACTTCTAGTGAATCTCAGCTTCATCAGATAGTTATCAATCCTCTCATACCAAGCTCGGGGTGCTTGCTTCAATCCATAGAGAGCTTTCTTCAACCTGCATACATGAGATTCCCGGTCATGAACCTCAAACCCCTCGGGTTGTTCCACATAGACTTCCTCTTTGATCGAACCATGCAAGAAAGCGGTCTTGACATCCATCTGATGTAGGTTCCATCCTTGCGAGGCAGCAAGGGCTATGATCGAGCGGATGGTGGTGTATCGGGCAATAGGTGCAAATATCTCATCATAATCTACACCTTCCTTTTGAGAGAAGCCTCGAGCAACAAAGCGAGCCTTGAACTTTTTTGCACTTCCATCAGCTCCATGCTTGATTTTGTAGAGCCACTTAGAGGTGACAACTGATTTGTCCTGGGGTCTAGGGACCACATCCCAGACATCATTCTTCATAATTGACTTGTATTCTTCATCCATAGCCTCCTTCCATACTTGTTGCTTCACGACTTCTTCAAATGATGAAGACTCATTTTGAATAATAGTGCTCATGATGGTCAAGTATCCTTGATACCTGTTTGGTTTCTTGCTTTCACGGAAGGTCCCCCTTGGTGCAATATGTCTCTCTGCATCTTTGAGAGTCTCCCTAAGCCATGAGGGTCTCCTCTTGGAGGAGGAGGGCTCTTGAGGAGGAGGATCAATAGGATCCATATGTTCATCAACATATGGCATTGTTTCATCTTCTTTTGCACCCTGTTTTTCGTTGTCAGCTTCTTTGTCCTTCTTTGGGATAGGAATGTTGTTGATCTTCCTAAGGGCTATATCATTGTCGAAGGTGACATCATGACTTATCTCAACTTCCCTTTGACTAGCCACATAAATTCTATATCCCTTAGAATTTTCACTATAGCCCACAAAGATTCCTTTCTTCCCAGATGCACCCAATTTGCTTCTTTTCTCTTTCGGCACATGAAAATATACGGGGCTTCCAAAAATTTTAAAATGAGAGACATCAGGTTTCTTACCAGTGAACATTTCTTCGGGAGTCTTGGAGTCCAATGCTTGATGCGGGCATTGGTTTTGAACATACACAGCGGTATTTGCAACTTCATTCCATAGGAACTTTGGAAGCCCTTGATCATGAAGCATGGCATGAACAACTTCTACAATAGTATGATTCTTCCTTTTAGCCACACCATTTTGGTCGGGAGTGTATGGTGTTGTAGTTTCCCTCTTAATGCCAACTTCTATGCAATAAGCTTGGAATTCATTGGATTCGTACTCGGTCCCATTATCAGTCCTCAATATCTTGATTTTCTTCTCGGATTGGTTTTCGATAAAGGATTTGAAGTGTCAGAACTAGGTGAACACTTCATCCTTCTTCTTCAAGAAGTAGATCCAGGTTTTGCGAGAATAATCATCCGTAAAGGTGAGATAATATAAATATTCTCCCAAAGAGTTTACGGGCATCGTACCAGATATGTCAGAGTGGATCAACTGTAATATGTCTATGGTCTTGCTATTACTTGAGGGGAATGGACCCCTTGTAAATTTTCCTTTGGCACATCCTCGATATACACCTTCATGCTCTATTTTGAATTCGGGCATACCTGTCACCATCTGTCTCACATCGGGTAGGGCCTTATAATGAAGATGGGCAAACATCCAGTGCCATAGTTCATATTGTAGAGATGTGTCGCAAGACATGGCTCCCAATGGACTTCCTCCAACTTGATACAAATTGTCAACCCCAAACACAATATTAAAAGCATCGTTAAAATTTCTTTTCCAAACACATACCATTCCATCGATAAAAGCCACCTTGAATCCTTTATCTTCCATTGCTGAAATGGACACCAGGTTCTTCTTGAGATTGAGTACATATAGTACTTCTTGCAAATGAATAGTGTTACCTTGATTCAATTAAAGGGTAACATTCTCTACTCCCTTCATGAGATAGGTGGCATCATCTCCAAGGATGATCTCCAAGTTTGTCTCCTTTTCTATTAGATTAGAAAGGGTTTCCTTATATACGGTGAAGTGCCTTGAGGCACCACTATCAATCAGCCAATTTCCCAAAGTGTTCGGAGGAGAGGCAGTGGAGAGGGCCGATATAAGATAGTACTCTTTTTGCTTATTGTTAACAACATTGGATTCTTTATACCTAGAGTTCCTTGATCTCTTGGAGGGTCGACCATTTCCTTGATGTTCCACATTCCTTTTTCTCTTGCCATTGGACCTACCATTCCTTTGATCGTTGTTGTTGAAGTTACCCCTGGAATGATTGTGATCATCATCATGTGATGTGTCCCTTCTATTTGGACACTCCCTTGCATAGTGGCCAAACTTATTGCAAACAACGCACTTGCCCTTCCTTCCTCCCTTAGATGTAGTCTTTCCATGGAAATGACCTTTAGACCCTGCATTATTTCTCCTTTTGGCATGAGCGGAGAATGCAGTGAGGTTGCTTCTAATAGAAGGCATTTCTTGCTCCACCATTCTTGTTTCTTCTTGAATGCATCTTGACGTCAATTCTTCAAACCCTGGAATTCGATCATTGTTGAGTATAGTGGTTCTAAATACATACCACTCAAGTGGGAGTCCTCCAAGGGTGGTGAGAGTAAGTTCCCTGTCAAGAATGACTTCTCCAATCAAAAGTAGATCATTCTTGATCTCAGTGATCCTTAAGAAGTATGATTGAATATCCTCGTCCTTGCCCTTCTTAATATCTTTCAACTTATTCTTGAGAAATAGAATTTGATTAGCATTACTAACCTTGAACATGTTGATCAACATGTTGTAGATCTCCTTGGAGGTCTTCAATTTGGAGATGTAGGCCACCAAACGCTTGTCAATGAAATCCCTGATAATCTTCTTTGCTTTGACTTCATCGCTATTGTACCTGTTTTTTGCAACAACTGGTGCATTTGAAGGAGGCTCAAGGATTTTACCCTACATAATCCATCACTTCTTATTCTTCCAAGGTCAAATCAAGAGACATCTTCCATCCATGATAGTTAGCTTTATCATGGAGATTGTCTTCAGCCAGGAAGTAGGATGAGGAACCCATTGAGCCTTTTGTCCTTGTCCAACTATCTTTGGTGATTTCTCTTTCACTCTTGCTTGGGATTTGTCTTCACCTCAGCTCTGATACCATGTTAATTTTAAGAAAAATGGTATGTTCTATGCTTTAGAGCAATTTTACTTCAATTTCTTTAATAGCCCAGTATCAATATTTAGATTAGCAATCACATCAACATGACAGTAAAATGTAGGTAGAACATAAATAGACAAGCCAAGACAAGAGGACACAAGATGTGGCACCAGCCAGGGATAAACCCCAATGTGGGGAAACCCTTGATCAAATCTTCTTATAGTCTTCAATAGTTCAGTAGAGAGAGATAGTACAATTTACAAATTTGATATTTTGTAACAACAGTAAAAGAGCCCTAATGAGAAAAGTCAATGCCGGTCAAAAGGGAAGATTTGACCCTCAACAATTTGGTCAACTTCAGTCAACTTCGGCCTCCAAACGACAAGATGAATAAACCCTCAAAACAACCCAAAATAGTCTAGTCAAACCTGGTAAAACAACCAACTCTGCTGTCAGCCCTAGCTGCAGTGAATGCTGGTCAAAGTCAACATTTGATCTCAATTTCTGTGCCTAGAAATGCGGCCTGCCCAAACATAAATATCTCACCCAAAAACGCAGTCAAACATGTCAATGCTGGTGGTCAACGCATGGTCAAACTGTCCAAAAATTCGGTCTCCTGAACTTTCGGCCTCCTGAAATTTTACTCCTAAAATTTTGGATGTGTGGAGAGAGAGAGGCCCAGAAATCCGCAGCCAATCAATGAAGAGAGAGAAAGAGAAGTGTGAAGATGAGTGTGTCCAAATGAGGCTAAGGCGTCATGTATTTATAACAAACATTGAGGATGAATGGACGTGACTGTTGGGCTTCTGAGCCTACATAAGTTTGCTAGACGACCTTGACAATTTGTCCATAATGAAAATAAATTGATAACTTCATTTGTACATGTCAGAATCAGATGATCTCTTGACCAATCCTACACCTCTCAGAGAGAGGAACCCAAGAAAAATATCAGCTGCCATAAATAAGATGACCCATGTGGAGTTTGGCCCTAGTTTCCAATTTTAACATAATTCATACATCACATCTAATAAATTAAATAGACAAGGAGAAAAGAAACACTTCTAACAAGTTTTTGTTTGATACCTAATCCTCTATGGGTTGGTGTGGAATGTGAACAACCACTGGAGTCCAACAGACCACTTGGAATATGAATACAAGGGTCACACTATGTACTATAAATGTATATCATGTCAATAATATATGCAATTCATTGTTCTATCATTTATGGTTGTTTACATTCCATGTGAGCCTAACATGGTATCAGAGCAGGCAAATTCCTGTCATGCTCCAATTTGAGCCACTATTTTTTGTGGTCATTCTCTGTGAGTTTGTTTCTAGACCTAGGCATTATCTAGATTCTCTGAAATCTGCACCCGTTAGAACACAGGACCTAAATTTGGCTCTCTTACCCACTAAATCCTGGTATATACGTTCTTTCTCTGTGTGTTAATTGAAGTTCAAGGTTTATATGTGAAGGTTACTCCTGCATTAAATTTCGTTTTATATGAGGGTCATATTTATATATGCGTTGAGATTATTGTGAGCACTGGTTCATGTCACTTTATGTTCATTATATCATATGGTTCATAGCTGGTTCATAGCTGCTCCAATCTGAGTTTGGTTTGGAATTGATTTATGGTCTCATCAAATTTAAGGCTCTGCCATCTAAGCCTATCTTTCTATTACCACCACCCAGGCTCTTTCCTTCAGCTACTTTTCCCATAGTGATTATCTTTAATCACAGCCTTGAATTTTTCCTCTAGTAATGTCAAGCATTCCTTCTGAATACATAAGCGTACCTGGGCTAGAAAAGGCGTCTTCAAAGTCTTGAATGCATCAGTTTCAAATTCATATCCACTTAGGTATAAAACATTACGCCACCGATACCTCTTCCCACTGACCACTGTTAGGAGGCATCTTGAAAAGTTGGTTAAAGAAAAGCTTCCCTGCAATGGAGGTAACGCCGACCACTTCCTGTTGTCCTTTGATCAGAAGGAACCATTCTCATCTTGATATACATGTATGGGGGGGAAATCTTAGGGTCTCATCTGTCCCCATTGAATTTCATCTCGCGCCTCCTCCAAAGATAACCTTTGAATTCCTTGTCCCTCGTGCATTGTTCAGCATCCAAGTCCAAGTCGCTATGCAGTCCAATGAGCTCAGATTGAAGCGTAGTTGGTTGCTCTTCTTCAACTAGTTGTGACATGGCATTCATTGATTCTTCATCATTACTCAAAAATTATTTAGGGACCGATATCATCAGCTCGACATCATTAATGCTGCTGCTCGTCACAATGCTACCATTGATCTAGTCTTTGAAAGAATGTTGATGTTTTAAAACTATAGGCGACCACTTGTGTTCATCATGAGATGAACCACGGGGTTTTTATCACAGTTCTGATATGCCGACAATCTGTTTCCAGACATGTTGTCAAGCAACAATGTTGTGAGCAAAGAAAAGGCAACATGACCCCCATAATTTTAGAACACTGCCACAGATAGGAGTCTGCAATCGTATCTTATGCTAGAATCAGTAGGTATAGCACTTGCTACACATGTTATTCCAGAGGCGTCATAAAAGTAACGGTTGTTGTGGTATTCACACCGGATGACAATGTTGTAGTTGAGAGGTTTTCAAGTCTCTGGTCTGGCAAGTGCCCATGCTGGAGCAGTTGAATTTGGAGGCCGATTCCATATATATCAATGGTCTTCAGTTAATGCCTGGTCCTCTGCAGGCATACCACAGTTGAGCACTAGTCCTCTACCTGCGTACCACAGTCCTCTGCCACCAGTCTATAATGTTGTGTTTTTAAGTCTGGTATAACGCTCCACCTTCCATACACTATCATATGCGTTTTTAATATTCCATGCCTAAATGTTGTTGGTTAACATCTGGAGCTCCCATGTAATGAAGACTAACGTCTCTCCATGAATATTCTCTCTACTAAGAAAACCCAATGTCCAACATCTTTGTTTACTCCCTCTACGCCCATTGCATTCTTGTGTGTTAGTTGTGGGATCCTTCCACTCGGTCCTCTCCCTTGAACCTCGGCCCCTCAGCTCCAGTATGAATTTTTGTAGCCAACTCGATCTCCAACCTCTCGAAGTCCATCGGACACTGTTTTCTCAGTGTGAAACGCCATTGCTGCACAAAGACGGGGAGACAACAAGAAGATCTAAGGGAAAGCTGCGGATTTTGGCTAGACCTAAATGCAGATTACTGCGACCTAAATAAAAATTAAAGAACTAGATGGAAGGGAGTGAAGTATGATCTATTTTCTCCAATCAAGTGTGTTTGTATCACTATTGGTTTGATGGGGCCAACTTGCCTTGGGGGATCCCACGCCCAACAATCACTTTTAGGAAGCTTCAAAGAATTCTTAACCCCTCACCATGGATATGTTATATTTTCTATCATTAGAAAACACTCATAGTAAGTAATGATAGTATCATTATCTCTTCTCACAATCTTAGAGGTATAGTTGAAATTTTTCTTGGTGTGGGGTGCTATATTCAACATTTAAGTTTGATATTTTTGATTAAATCAATGACACATTTATTTTGAAGATCAATCCAAACTGAATAATATTCTCAATTTGTTTACATTGTAAACGGGTGCATTATCGGTTGAAGCCGACACCCTTCATTTCTTTAGCTTGATTTGTTTGGAAAATGGCCAAAGTTTATGAATTATTAGAGTCCCTGGAAACTTTGATACAATATAGTACAGGTGACACTATCAAAATCAGCAAAACCACTCTTGTTAACATTCAAATATGTTTAAAAAATGCACAGGAAAATATTGAGTTTTTGTAGTTGGAGTCTCAACTTAAGCAAGAAGAATTACAACAATGGATTCATCATTTTGAACCTGTTTCTATTCAGAACATTGAGACAGACTCCCATCAACACCAAGAATATAAAGTTGAGGTTGATTTAGTGCCCAGTTCCAGATCATATTTTCATGCAGATGTAGAAGTTCAGTCTGCCCGTCCCAAACCCATCATTAAACCTTGTGAAGAACTCATCAACAATAAGCACAGAACATATCTTGGATATGATAAGGAAGTTTCCTTTTATATTCCAGATTACTCAAAGACCATCAAATTTTAGAGAGTTGGGTTTCTTCATGATGGTTCACCTTCAGTTGTTCTAGATTCTACTCCTCCACATTCGCAACCAAAAGTTGTTAAATGCCAACACTGTGACCGAGTTGGCTATATGAAAGATCACTATTTTGATCTTCATCCATGTGAGCACTGTCATAAAATCACTCATTCTTCAAATAGATGCTACAAAAACAAGCCTCCTACAAGAGACTCATCTTGGATGGATCTCTTCTTGGCAATGGGCTTCAACAACCAAGAAGATATTATAGTCATATGTCAGAACTTGTTCTAGAGTATTGAACAGTCTTGCAGTTGAGTTTTCTCCATCATCTCACCTTGTATCTAACAAGGGGGGAAGTGATGGTCATCTACAAGCTTCAAATCCATATCAAGTGAGCCTAAGCCACAACCTGCCATACCAGATTCAGAGTTGTAGCCAGCGACAAAGATGCCCATGAGCATGCCTTCGACTGATGATCAACCTTAAACCATCTATGCGGGCTTGAGACATCTCTTCAAAGAATTGAGGACACTTCCCCTAGCAGAAGACTTCAACTTCTTGCTAATTTTGGAAGAGTTCCAGGAATTGCATTAAGCATTCCAGAGTTGGTGGTCATCCTTAAACCATTGCAGGTTGTAGACCTCCCTGTTTCAGGTTGAAGGTCTCCCTCTCCAAAGAATTAGGGACACTTCCTCTTGTAGAATATTTTAGCTTCTTTCCAGACTTGGAAGAGTTTTGGGAACTGCACTAAGTGTTCCAGTGTTGGTGGTCATCCTTAAACCACCTCCTTATACCAACATTTCAGAGAGCACATTCAGCCTAGTGCTTCCATGCATTTTTACACATTTTGTATTACAACTCTCTTCTTGGACTCATACATACCCCTTCAGATTAAGGGGGGAAATGTCGGACACCTAATCCTCTATGGGTTGGTGTGGAATGTGAACAACCACCAGAGTCCAAGAGATCACTTGGACTATGAATCCAAGGGTCACACTATGTATTATAAATGTATATCGTGTCAATAATATATGCATTTCATTGTTCTATCATTTATGGTTGTTTACATTCCATGTGAGCCTAACAATTTTTCTGTAAGAGTCCAAAGAAAGTATCATTCAACCCACAACATAAGAATCATTTTTTCAATTCAGATCAGGAATTAGATACAATGTAAAAGGAAACTGAGCCTTTTTTTGTTCAGAAACAAAGGCTCTCTCTGTTTTTTCTCTCTTGAAATCAATTATTCACCTTCGTTGTCATCTTCCCAACTGTTCACGAGTCAAATCTTTGATCTTAAATTTTAAATAAGTTTAATAAAAAAAAAAATTAAGGGGTAAGCAGGGTAATATTTGTATATTTTCATTATTTTACATAATATACAATCATGGAGGTCAAGAGTAGTTTGTACCTCGAAGTTGCTTGTAGAAAAAAAAATGTATATAATGAGGAGAAAATTAGGGAGACCATCAACTCAAGAGGGAAGCTAGATGGTCTCCCAAAGAGGTATTAACCATAATGGTGATGGAATGACATTAAAGCAAACATAATTGAAACTAAGTAGACAAGAGCAACTAAATGACATGTAAAATTGAGAAAATTGAGACTCTGAGAATGTCTATCTAGGGAATTTAGCATGCATGATTGGGCTATTCCTTATCCTCATCGATCTTGGTCTTGGTCTAGGTGAGATGCATTTTCTCCCTAGGAAACTTGCCTTGCCAAGCCTTTTACTTCCTAGCATGTTCCTATTGCTCCAGGTAGAGTAAGAGGTTGTCATATCCTTTAGGAAGACAAGAGGGATGCTCCAATTCCATGAATGCTTTCCCAATGTAGGAATCTACCTCCCTTCGTGAGGGTTTTTCGTTGGTTATGCCCTTAACGCTAGACTGACTGGCTAAGTCTGTTGCCTGCCTTACTGGTTCTAGAGAGTTATGGGCGCTGACCACCTTTTGTTTCTTGGCTTTAGGTTTTGGGTGAGCCAAACTGGAGGCTCTTTTCTCCTGTTGGGAGGATTCCACCTCTTCAGACCTTCCATTCGAATTGGAGGATGTCAGAGGAGGGGTAGGAGCAAGAAAGGAATTCCCATCGCTTTGGACATATTTATTGAGGTTGTGCTCATGTGAACCAAGAATGTGTTGAGTTTGAAAATTCCTTAACCATAATTCCTACTGCAGCTACTAATGATATTACTCATATTTATTAAATTCCTTTAAACAAATTACTTGCAGTTTCCTACGATAAATTTTGTAATACATACACTGCAACCTTCACTTAATTAAATTATTATGCAGAAACTGTTATCACTCAGGTTGTTCCCCAAAGCTCCTAGAAAATGGAATACGGCCGAGGTAACCACAGACCAATCTTTTAGATGCAGGTCCTAGCCAATCTGCATCCAGAGAGGGCTCTCTCTTTATGATTTAGCTTTGTTTTGGGGTATATTAGGCTAGTTATGAAGTACAAGGGTTTGTTTGATTTTTGGATGATGATTTTCAATAGAATAGGGGTGTAAATCTGAGAAGTTCAGTCCATTGGGCTATGGAGTCTATGAGGATGAACTGCTGGATATGGTTTCTTTGACAGAAGGTGGTACTACAGAGCAAGATAATTAACCATGAAGCAATTTTTATAAGCTGGAATCAGATGGTGTGGGATCAAGGGGTGAAGGGCAATTAAGAATCCTTCATCATGCTGACAGAGGGAAAATGAATGAATATTTCCAGGGAGCAGTTAAGAATTCCTTAGTTGTATTCAAGATGCAAGAACCAGGGGAAACAGGAGCAATTAAGAATTCCTGCTTATGCTAATTCTAAAGAAAACATAAATAATAACAGAAATTGAACACAAAGTACAGTTAAGTAAGTTCTGGGTTATTCTTTTTCCCTGTTATTAAGATTATGAACATAGATGATATATAAAAACACAGAAACAATAAAACATGAGTTAAAAAGACTTATTGATCCATGAAATAATTCGATAATTCTGCAACATAGTCCTCTGCCATCAATTCCATATCTAGAGAGTTCAGCAACAACGCATTCCAACAACTTTATTTCAGAAGAGTTCTCAGAGTTATAGTGTAGTTCCAGAAATGTATCACTAACCCCTAACACTTTGCTTGGGGAGGTATTTGTACAAAAATGTTTACAAAATATCTCAATGAGATAATATCTAGCAATAATTTCTTCTACCTACTCTTCAGGAGAAGTAAATGATCTTGAAAACAGGAAGAAATAAATGCAGAAGTAAGTGATGCTGTGCTGGCTGGTCAGTTGGTGAGATGCACTGACTGTTTGCTCAGTGAGTCGGCCGGTAGATGCTTTACTGATATTTTTGTGCTGCTGGCTTTGCTTTCTTGGGTGCTTTTAATTGCGCTTTAATAGATCATTGCCCAACGTGATTTTTATTTGCTCTTTTTCTCCACTTTATGATATCTGTCGTGTTCTGGGAAAAATAAACAAAACTTTGAAATCCGCCTACAAAATTTCCAGCATACTCTACGACCACTGGTCATCTGGTAATTGGTGTCTACGCAGTTTTATTAGAGTTTCATCAGCATCCGTGTACCTGAAGAGAGTAGGCTGGACTGTGAAAAGATGTCTCACTTCATGCTCAATAAAAAATAGATTTTCTAAATTTTCATACAGGCTCTGTCCAGATGGGAGTGTCTTCTCTCCTGCAGAACTTGATGATGCCGTGATTTGATCAGCCACATATGTATTTAACCTGTGAGCATAGTTTTCATGTGTCATCAGTCTATAGGCGTTGGTTAATAAACTGGGCAGACCCTTTTCCTGCAAAGCTGTAAACTTCTGTGTGAAAGCATTTATCTCCACTTGCATGTCATGGCACTTTCTCTCCAGATTTTGTATGAAGTTCTTCATGGTCAGAACTCTTTTGACTGTTAGAATGGTGCCTGTCCTGTCCCTGATATCCAGTGCTGCCAGCTCTTCCTTGGTGTGGGTGTTCAAAAAATGTATTAGCCTATTGGCCTGTTCGGGCATGTGTCCCAATAAATCCCTGGCCTTTTGAATTTCCGCTTGAGCTGCTGCTACCAAATCAATCTGCTCATGAATTATCTGTATTGATTTCCATACATCAGTGAGGGATTGGCCAATGTTGGTCCATAAAATTGTTTTGATTTCTGCCAAGGGTTTATGCAGGGAGAGATCCTTTTCTAAGGCTCTTACTTTATTTTCCAATGCTTTTACCTCCCTTGACTTTTCTGCCACAGTCATTTTAGATTTGTCATAACTCAATTCTAACTTTGCCAATTTTTCTTTGGCATCCTTCAATTCTGAAACTTGGAGTTTTAAATCATCCATAGCTTTTATCAGCCCCTCAGTGGTCAAGGTAGTGATGCTGCCTGCTGTTGTTGATGCTGGGACAGTGGGAGGGACTGCTGTTGTAGCTGTGGTAGGAGCAGTTGTAACTGTTGGAGCTGTTTGAGATGGCTGGGAGGTCGACACTCCCTGCTTTTCCTGTAATGCCTTCTCCAATTCCTGCTCGGTCTCATTTAACCTTTGATTCATTTTCATTAGCAAATCCATCATGTCTTCTTCTGCTTTTTCTTGCACAACCTCTGTGGTTTGTGGATGCATTGTGATTGGCAGCTTCAATTGTTTCTTGAGCGCAGCTATGTCATCCTCCTTTTTCTTTATTAAGGCTTTTATTCCCTTGGCATCCTTGGGATCATGTCCCAACTCAATGATGATTTCTTCTAAGGACTTTATCCTGTTGTCTTTGGCTAGGGAAGATGCCTTCTCCAAATCTAGTTGGGCAGATGTGTTGTTCAATGAATTCAGCAATTGTTGAGCTAGCATTGCTTTGTCTGCTAATGTGGAGTAGACCATCTCTCATGTTTGCTTGTGCAACTCAATCTGGTCCATAGGGTGAATGTATTTGGCAAGGGCCTCCAGATTTGTTCTTATGTAATCAGCAGCTGACTGTGGTTGTTGCACTTTAGGCCTAAAGTGGCTCAAGATCATCTTTCCTTCCTTAATGTCATATGCAGACATTAACCTTTGTTGTTTGGCGGGGGTCATCTTGAGAAACTGATCATAAAGCTGCAGTCTGATTGGTTCATTCTGTGCCTTGATGTCCGTGAATGTTCTTTTAATATCTGAACCTTGCTTGCTTTGTGGCCTTGTGGAGGAAATTTCCACACTATGCTGTTTCTCCAATTGTTGCCTATGTGAGCTGATGGAAGTTTCTACCACTGGAGATGTCTGTGGGCTGGCAGCCCTCTCACTTATTGGACTTTCTATGATCTCCTCTATAATTTCCTCTTCAGGTAGAGGATCTATCCTTTGCCTTTTTGCCCCTGGTTGTTCTGCTGGCCCACTTACAGGTGTGGTCTCTTCTCGGTCCTTTTTCTGTCCTTTTCCTCATTTAGAGGAGTCTGTAATGTTGGTGTTTTTGGTGCTTTGGTCTGGACAGGAGGAATTTGCCCTTGGCCTTGTTCCTTTGATGATGCTGGCTGATCTGTCATTATGTGTTGCTCTGAGTCCAACACTTCTTTGCCCTTTGATGACCTTGCAGCTGGTGTAGTGCTCTCTTGTGTAGGCTGTTGAGAAGTTGCAGCAGTTGATGTGCCCACTCCGGTCTCCTGGGGCAATTTGAAAGACACCTGTCCAAAAGAGTCTAGGTCAAGAGTCTTTTCAAGATTTTTCATTGCTTGTTCCATCTTTTCTTCCTCAGTGAGTTCTTCTATCAATGTGCCCTCTACCCATTCATCTTGATTAGCATACTGCTCTATTTTAGGGATCCTACAATGATTATAGGCTGATAGCCTATTTTTTACCTTTCTATCACAGATGAATCCATTTGGGTCATAGGGTACCCACAAAAAGCTCCTTTTAAATTTGAGTTGTTCACCCAATATTTTGTCAGCATCTTGCCATGCTTCCTTTTTGTTAACAATGAAGGGGCCTAACTGGTTTCTTAATTTCAGCTGAGCTTTTTTCTTGGCAGCATAGAAATGAGTCAAATCTAAGTTGATAAATTGTCTGAAATATTCAAGAGAAAACAGTCTCATAGGCACATATTTTGGCAGTTTGTAAGGGCACAGCTCACAGCCATACATCCTGATCTCGGTGTGATTCTGGTAAAAGTACTAGTCACCTATTTTGTAGTTTTTGGAGAGCTGTAAGATTTTCTGCATGTCACCAGAGAGTCTAGGAGGAGGAGTGGTCATCACCAGAGAGGATACTGGATGTATAAACAAATCAATGAATTCACAGTAAGTGTAAGGAGAGTGATAGACTATATGGAAGACTGAGGTCCAAAATATCATAGACCTCCTTTCTGCTTTAGTATCGAATTTTCTGATAGGAAACTGAAAACTGTCTGTTTGATAGTACAAGAATAGATGATAGATATAAGAGGTATACTTGAAGACTCCTTCTTTGTCTAGACTCATGAATTGGTCATGGATCTTATTGGAAATGAAAGTAGCAAAGTCATACTTGATAGCAGGAGGGTGTCCTGGAATAAATATGGACATAAAAGCTAAGATGGTCTCATCAACAATTTCACTTGTCTTAAATCCCAGGACATAGGATATCATATCAATAATGAGTCTTCCATCTTCATCGAACCAGGCATGGTGATAGGGAGGTGAGCATCTGGAGTAGCAATCTGGACTCATGAATAACTTGGCAATTTTGCCTATTTCTGCAGTGGATAGTTTAGAGCCTTGCTCCAGCGAATATCCCATGGAAAGAGGAGCCAGAGGTTGAGCAGGTTTAAAGTGTAGCGTTTCATTGATTGAGTCAGGAGTTATATGAAATAAGACAGTTCCAGCTGGAGACATGACTGCTCTTTGAGTAGGTTCATAATTGGCACAGCACAGGCGGATTACATCTGGGAATACATTTACTTCTGGGAGGTAGTATCTGGGCAGATTGGATTCCCATATCCCATAGAGATCAGCTTTGTTTAGGTGAATGTTCTTGATTTCATAGAATGCTTGAAGGTGGTTTTTGTCACCAATTAAGTCTTGAATTTGAAAATCCCTATCAGTTAAGGGCAACCACTCCAAGTCCTTATGAGGAGCATTAAGGGGAGCAACATTGAGGGCCACTGGAGCCTCCATTATTCAAATTTCTTGTGATTTTTCAACTTGGAGCTTGGGTTTTTGCAACAAAATAGGTAAAATGACAGTTTCTGGGGTTTTCTCAGAGAATTGCGGGCCGAAGCCGACTTATAGTTAGCTCACTGGGTGAATTTGCAGAGGGAGATGGAATTTGCGGGATTTCTTGGTAAAATGGGTAAAAACATTGGTTATGGTGCGCCTCTTTGCAGGTAATTTGATGAATTTAACTCGAATTTGGGCATTTTTGGAGAATTTGCAGAGGAAACAAAAAAAACAGGGTTCGGGAATGAAATGTAGATAAATACTTGTTTTAATCAGTGGACTGTGTGATTTGCAGGTGGCGGACCGAGCTAGAAGACCGGTTTGCGGGCTTGATTTGGCCTGGTGGCGGACTGTGCGTTTAAACACTGCTTTGGACGTGAAACAACATGCAGAGGTCACGGAGAGACAATAAGCAGAAATGAACAAAAACATCGTTTTTACGCCTTTTTGACAAAAAAATTGATTTTGGTGGGTTTTGGCGCGCTTCGGTTGGGTGACGTCAACATGATGCAATGGCTTGTCGTGTAGCGGGGTGACTTGGCACTGACGTAGCACTGACGAGGAGGTGATGTCACCGGGAGGATGAGGTGGTCATGAAATCAGCGGGGGGGTCACGGGGATGGTAAGCGGTTTGGCCCCCACACCGCTTTTGAGTAATGGTGGTATTGGAGGGAGGGGGGCAGCGGGGGAAGCGGGAGGCTGCCACCTATCCTAGGGTACGGCAGAAAAACCACCGTTCCCCGGGCGGTAAAGGCCGGCATAAAAGGCCTTGCGATATTGATGTGAACCGTCCGATCTGTGGGCTTTGATCTGATGGCTGGCGGCAATTGGGATATGGCGGAGGCTACAGTGCGGGGTCCAATCAAATAAATAATGGGTTTAACACATCTAGGCGCGCTGATTGGCTATCGGGGCGTTTAATGGTTAATTGACCAGATATCAATTAACGTTTAATATTTACGGGCGGGGAGGGTTTTATGTATGGTTTGCAATGTTTTATCGGTTAATCAAATAACGTGGGGTTAATTGATTCCGAAACCTTGCGTGGGGAAGGGTTATTACATGGTTCCGGGTGAACCAATAATTCCTGAAACATAATGATATATTGCCATAGTTAGCAGGGGTAGGATATGTAAAAATTTTGGGGTTTTTCATATATAAATATAGTACGGGAAAAGGGGAAATATAACCATAGGGAGTTAAATAGTAATGTTAGGAGTTAATATGGTTTTATGAATGGAGAACGCTAAGTGTAATGTAAGATACTTAGGCTAAGAGGAGAAAAGTATTTTTACACAAGAAATGTGGCTTGTTTTATCCTAAGTAAAACAGAGTTTCACTTAGTATTTTTCATGAAATGAAGTGAAGTAGGAGCACTGAGCAGATCTCAATGTCCTTGTGGGGAGGTTAGCAAGTGACTGTTGGGGAAATGTAAGGGGAAGTCAGTCATGCTTCATCTGTTTTGTAGCAAAACCATTGCCATTGTGCTTATGACATTCATGAGAGATGAATTACCTTCAATAGACAAAACTACTCATAAACCTGCTTCTACAACCTCAAAATTGCCTACCCAGCCTATTACACCTAACATTTTTTCTTCTCTTTTCCTTGGGTGCATTTAAACAAGCAAACCCTTACTCTCTTCTTTTCTTTTAACTGCCATCCTATCTAAGTCTGCCCTTATTTCTTCTAGGGGCTCAGATTTAACTGTTGAGCACCTTTGTTTCTCTACCTAACTACTTATCTACCAAGCTTGAACTGTTTGGACAGATTTTATTCTCTACCTCTAAAACAGGAAATTTAAACATGGACTACCCAAGATTAAGCTGTTTGGCCATCCATCAATTGTGACAACAGTCAACTAACTGCACATGATGAAACTCTTTGCAAAAAACAGAATAGTAGTGGCATTTTGGACTAGCACACTTTCCTGGTCTTTTCTTTGGGGTCCATTTCTTTTCTTTTTGACCATTTCATTCTTTTTGCCCTTTCATCTTTCTTTTTTTAATTTTTTTTATTTTTTCAAAATATGGAACCTTTGCAGCATGGAAAGGATGAACATATTTGGCATTTTATCAGTCAATCATGAAATATGACACCTATTGGTATAGGAGCATAACAGAAACAAGAGACTGTGCAAGAAAAAAAATACAACAAAAATGACACTGTTATTTTTGGACAAAAGTCCCCAGAAAAACCCAATGCAGGAAAATCGGTGCAACAACTCAAAGGGTTTTTTATTATTATTAAGAAGTAGTTCTGAATACAACTCTAGATTCCCTCCCAACAATCTAGTTACAGAGAAATAATCCAGTAAAAAAAAAATAGTGATATTCCCTCACTATCCCTGACAATTCCGACTGTTTCGATCACTGAATCAACTGTCCCCGGCTAGAACTACGCTTCTCTTGCACAGTAACTGTGTGGGCCTGTGTGGAGCTCTCTGAGGCTCTACGTCAGTTCAACTGGGAAATGTCTTGCCTTCTGGAGTAGTTTCCAGCCCTCCCGGCTCAGAAATGTCAGCTCCTCTGTAAAACTCAGACTTCTGCATGGGTGACTGAGCTGCCTCTATGTGAGCCCTTTTGGCTCAATGTCAAGCTCTGCGTGGGACCTTCTGGCTCAACATCAACCCCTATGGTGTCTCTCTGCCTCTCTCTGCTGGGTATCCTAGGCTTTGGAGAAGATACTCCAGCCCAACTATCCCTTCCCCTCAACTAAAAGAAATCTACTCGATCAGAATTTCCTCCTAAGAACTTCTCACTTCATAAATTCAATCTCTTGATCTCTCTGTGTGTTTTCCAAATGACCCTCAAGCTCCCTTAAATAATCTTCTCGTTGACATTCAACGACCCAAATTAGAAGCTAATCAATGGCTAAGATCATTTTAGCTTGATCATTGTCTTCTTCTAGAAGTTACACCCACAATTAGATTAATACCCATTAATATTTTTAATTTCCTAAGTTTAGACTTAGGGTCCCATTAAAAAATATTAATTATTTTAATAAAATTTCTCTGGGTCGAATTTACCAAAACTCTTTCTGGGTTCTTTGGAATACATGTTCCCAAGCCTCCCTACAAAATTTGAGGCCTAGAGCACATCCGATGCTACCCAAAATCAACATTGAGTTCAACAATTTTGCCTTCAACTCTCTTCCTAGATTGTTCCTTCTTGGAAGATCCCAAACAATTAAATTTCCAACAGATCTGGCACACTGGAATGTTCTAATAAAAATTCTTGCAATAAAAAAAAACGAACACCAAAGGGATATGAAGATGCAACTTCTTATTTATATTAATAAATGAAAACAAGATACATGCTCAAACAAGACATACTCAAGTCCCTACCAATAGCATGCATGACTGCTCAACAATGACTACTCTAAGAGACTGAAGCCCACTTGTGAATCCTAGATGGATCCACCATACAAATGTCAACGCAGGGTTTTCGTCCTAGGATCAACTTAGAACTGGCCAAGTGAAGTTCTGAACAAAACACAATAAGATAGACAAACCCTCCATGATCCCATTGTTTGTCCCTTATCCCTTTTATAGGCCTTATGGACTCTCCAAAAACCTTATTTTATTGTTTTCCTTCGAAAAACAAAGGAAAATACCATTGGCAAAGACTGCGATAAATACCACGGGCATATTCTGTCCACTTTGACCATATCAAGAAAGGGAATATTACAAATCCTCCCACCCAAAGATTGTTTGCCCTCAAGCAATCCACTTCTATCCACAACAAAAGCATATGTATACCAATACCAACATCCCATACAAACCTAAGTGCTATCCCATGCCTCTATGCTAAATGATCTTGAATGGATTCTTCGATCCCTAGATCCCAAACAATTATTCGACCAATCGTGCCCTCAATAGATTCACCTAGATCCCAATGCCACCTAAGTCCTGGGACCTGTGGGTTATGATACCATCTCAACCCTCCATCATTACGCATGCCTAAGGGCCCAAGCTGCAATATGCCCTTGGTTATGGGTATCCTCATAGGAATCTACCCATCAATAGAGTTCCAACTCATAATTTCTCGGCAATCCATCCCGTGTGAAGGATCTAATGCATGAATGTTTGCACATGGAATAAGTCTACTATGTTGACGTTTCCAGTTGCTCAACTCATGTTGCTCCACTCGGTCATCCAACATGATCCATTTGGATAATTTTTCCCTAATCTCCCCAATGTATAAAGGCAGGTTGGTAGTGCTACGAGCTTTATCTATGTACTCCTGTAGAGGGCTGCTTTGGAATTCCTAACTGTATTCCTCTTGTAGCCTTGTGAGGGTCTTGAGAGATTCCTCTACACTAGACAACTTGGCCACTGACCCGACACATACCCCTATGATCTCCTCAATTTTTCTTTTTTCTTGTAAGATAATGTCTTGGGCTATCCAAACTCTCTGCTTCAACAACATAAGATGTGTCTTGAAATGCATGATCTTTCCCTTAAAGTTCTCTATTGGTGATTCTAATGCCTTGATGAATGTCTATATTCTTGTCTGCACCGAATGCCTAATGACCACAGCTTCAACTTAAGCCTTTGATTGACTCTCTAGGAATGGTTCATTTTGCACATTATTTCGTCATGCTACTCCTAATGATCATGCTCATCATGTTGGTTCACTACTACTAGTTCCTTACTCAAATTTCCCTTGTCTCCTCCATCTATGAAGAGAATATGTTGTTCATCCTCTCCAATTGTCGAACATAAATGCACTGGTGGACTACTATTTATACTTGACTATTCATATTCTTTATGGACATCCCCCCTGGAGACCTATGGACTCCACTGTATAGGAGTCTACCTCATCAATACCATTAGGTAGAATTTCCTCATATACTTCCAAATGCTTGTCATGCAAGTCTCCTTGAATAATATCGTGTTTCTCTCACCATCTTGAAAATGAATAGACCCAAATACAAAAGACTCCCCACGATCTAAAGGAATCTCCTCTTTTTCTATCTATGTTGCCTTCTTCCTATCACCTAGACATGAATGGTTAAAGGCCCAAGGTCCTTTGCAGATAAAGCATAGTCATATCCTCCTTAGTTCATCCTTTCTGCAGTTTTTTTTCTTGCCTCCATCAATCCTTCTCAACTCCTTCCTAGTCAGCACCCTTCTGAGAAATTTTATGTTTTTCTTGACCAACTTCTCAACTAGATCATAGGAAACTGGTGATACCTTTGGTTCCTTCCTCCAAATTGTCAGCAATTTGGATCTTAATATCTTGCTGATGTTAGCATCTCCTTCTAAGAATAGAGACCCAATATTTTGCATGCTTGTTTTGACACAATTTGGATGAGTTGATGTAATGTTGGTGTAAAATTCCCGGAACACTTGGAAGATTAAGTCCTCACATTCCAGACTCAACATGAATGTGCCAAAGATGAATTCTGCCATGAGTTCTAAGATTTTGCACTGCTTCTGAAAGGTAGGAAGCATGATGTTGTTCAACCCTTGAAGGGATTCTACTATCAACTACAATAGCTCTCTCATGATATCATTATTGTAAGGCAGTAGCGGTGATGTTAAAGCTATGATCCTGTTGAGATAAGAAGAAACTGTGAGCTGGGCCTCTTCACAAGGATATTCCCAGAGTTTGGGTTGTATTAATGCACGCAGGGATGGTTTGATAGCCCAACTAAGTTTCTTCCATTCTGGCTGCCCCACCCTGGACATACATGCGTCTAATTCCTCCAACTTATGAAGGTCTATGACTAACTTTGTTTGTTGCAATTCAGATCCAAGTGCGGAGAGCTTAGCTCCTCTTCCATGTCCTTCCTTCACTTTCCATGGGTGCTTGGGTTGCTGAATGACATGGACTCTTTTTGAGAATGTTCTAATTCTTTGACCATCATTTTTGTCTAAGGAGGTATTGATGTGTAAAGGACCATATATTCTCACTAGTTCATCAAGAAGTTTTTGAGTGTTTTCCAAGGTCTCTTAAAGATGACTCATCTTCTCACATACCAAAGCAGGTAAATATAGGAAGATTATATCAACATTCTGTCAATCATTTTACTTCCAATTTAGCCCATAGACTTGTAAGATAATAGCTAGGAATAAAATGATTTTTCCACCTTTTATTCTTTTTCATAATAATATCCTATCAAATTTCAATATCTGAGATAAAATTCCCAGCAAATTTCACAACCTATTTTCCTACCAGTATTATATTCCTTATGGCCCTTGATACAGTTTGACTTCCTATCTCATTTGGGATTTTCCACCATTACTTGAGTTCCTCCTTCCAATGCCAATGGACCTCCTCCATTCCTTCCATTCTTGAAGAATCTGTTACCTGATATCTGAACCCGAGCCACAAAGACTAGTCAATGTGGGTGTCTACTTAATCCCCTACGTTGATGACTAAACACCCAACTTAAAGTCGTCCAGAAAAGTAATTAAATATTGGTACTGGTTCCTGTTAGTGTTAGTATATTCACACTACCATTGGCAATCAAAATTGCTCTTTCTCGCATGCATATTAGGTGTCTCATTCAATCAGCTGCATTCCATTAGGTCATGGATCAACTTATGGTAGTGGTTTCATCTCAGTTTCCCTCATGTCATATACCCGCTGGCTTGTTCAAACCTCTTTTCAGTCATCTCAAGTCATAATTGCAGCCATCCTAATTGAGATTGACAAGGAGAGAGCCCTCTCTCGACCTGGTAGGGCTAGCTACCAGGTTAAGCATGGTTTGTAGTTACCCTAGGATTGCCTCCCTTCAGCCTGAGGTGGATCCAGGCTCTAACAGCTCCCATCAAAACACATGTGGAATAGGTGGCGATGAGTTTCATGTGTAGGAGAGATGCTACTATCCTCATATATCATCTTTCTTTGTTCACAAAGTGGATGTATAGTGCTGTCCCAATTTGATTTTTTGCGAGATTGAGGATGTCTGCAATTTGATCCCCTATTTGACAGGCGCCAGAACTTCCATGAATATACTGCAAGGAATCGACCCTTTTTGTGATTTTTCTCATCACCTTGGGTAGTGTTATCTCTCGGTGTTCTAGATCAGGTCCGTTAACTGTGCACTTTTTGTCCACGACACACTCTTATGTTGCAAACAAACTGTCGTCATCCCAAGTGTGTCCACCTTGATCAATTACTTAGAGCTTGTTAAACATCGTTGGAAACCTTTAATCCAAGTAGGCATATATTGAGCAATATGGATGGAATCATTTTTAATTAAATGATAAATGGTTTGCAATAATTTTGAATACGCCAAAATCATAAACTACATTAGTTAGTTAACCATGTCACTACACCAACCAACAATGGTCAACCATGAATGGTCTAGATTTATTCAGCTCATTTGCACGTTGAGAGGGGATCAAGCTTGGTTATTCCACAACATGAATGAATGTCTAACACTTCCCTCACAACTGAGTGGTTTATGAATGCTCCCTCCATTCTTTGCAAACCAATGCAACTGCCAACCCTTGATGGCTTCGACCTCTCTGCATGGCACTCCTATGCACCTTGATTTACTACAAATGGCTCACGAACTTGTGTTCTTCTCTCGGCTAAATGATGCACCCATCGCTCTTGGTTAGTAGACCTGCTGCTCGGATGATCACCACCCACAGGGTAGTGACCACAACCCTTGCAATCCAATAAGATGTGGTTAGATATCACAATATCTTTGCCATGTACTGATCTGTCCTACCATGATCTCAATAGATGGTGTCCTACTTCTTAGTGATGTTCACGATTTTGCAAACATGTATGGTCTTAGTAATGACTTGCTCTCCCACGGATCTTCAATGAGGCACAAAGAACACACCTGAACTTCTGCTCCATGGCTTGGCTCTAGTTGGCTCATGTTCACGTAGAAATGAAAACAGGGTCGAGACCCTGGGTTCAGGCATAGGGGCCAACAAGGCTCCGTTGTAGTTTAACACAACACCGACATTTTCACCTTACCTGGAAAGGGTAAGGAGTCTCACCAGAGGCGTGCCACAACTTTAGTTAGATGAGGATTAGAATCCAACATCAAGGAAAACCATATCAAAGAATAGAGAGCATATAACATAGAGTCATTCTACAAGGAAGTCGGATCACAACAAGTTGTATATGTTGTAACAGAAAGACTACTTAAACATGTGCATGCATAAATTTTTTAAAGAACCCGAATAACACACAGGTAACACATTATGATCCCAATAGCAGTCTTCCTCATTAATATGCAAGGTAAATACATTACATCAGGATCAAGGCCTATTCCTCAACATCCATAACTCTAACAAGGTAGAATACAAGGTTATGAAAGGATAGGCACAAAGCTTCTCTCATCGCTCCGCTACACAGGAAGAGAAGTATCCACCATAGCAGTCACGACACAACAACCAATCCTTCTCGGTTCTCCTTTTTTCCTTTTATCTTCTTCTTTCTTCTCTTTGCGTACCAGCCTGAACTTCCAGTTCATTCTTCCTTTCTCGATTGTCTTCATTCCTCAGCTTCCCTTGATCTTTTCTTGCTCAGTTGTATCTACTTGTTCCCACCACCCCTCCGCAAATGCCTGTCTTTCACAAGTTCCTTCCCCTTTCCTCGATTGTTGTTTCCGCATATCTTTAAAGACCATTTCCGCCACTTGTCACCAGCCTTTTGACTTCTCCAAAACTTCTCAATTTCTCCAAAAACAAAGGCCCCAATAGGTCCCGAGTCAATCTTTCTTTGGCATCGTCAGTGTTGTTGATGCTCTTGCTGGTGGTGTTGTTGCTGATGCTTCCGTTGGTGGTGTTGTTGCTTCTGTTGGCGCTGGTGGTGCTGCTTATTTCTCTAGCGCTTCCTCTTGGTTGGTCTCTTTAAATGAAGCCCCAATTTAGGGACAACCGTGATGGTCACCTGGTGGAATTGAGTGTAGTCATTGAACGATGTCTGCCAGACCTTTGTGATTGCAGCTGCCTGACCAAGGAATTCAGATGTTTCGTCGGATGTTGGGTGGGCTGGCCGGGGCATCAACAAGGAAGTCCAATGTGTTTCCATATCCTCGGTTAGTTGTTGCAGTGTCTCTAGGTGTGCTTGAACTGGGGGACGAAGATCCCAGAGTATTTTCTTTGTCTTGGCTGATTCATCTTCGATATGTTGAATTCATTCCTCCAAAACGTCTATCTATGCCCTGAGTGTTTTCCTCTATTCTTTGTATTTAGTGTTCCTGGAATCGGTGATGAGCTCATTGACTCAGTCATGGAGTGGGTAGACCGGTTGGTTTTTCTTCGCAAGGCTTCCTGACCAGTCGTGAACTTGTTGTAGGAGGGTGTAGGCATCATTTGTGGCATTTACAATGGAATCCTTGAGGCGGTTGTGACGTTTATATTTTGTTCTATCTCATTGGCATATGTTGTTGTAGGGTCCGACAATGCACTTCTTGTGGCTGCAAGGGTTTACTTGAGTTCCTGATTGGTAGAGATTAAGGCATGGCATGTAGTTTGGATATGGTTGCAACATTCGACCAGTGTGCAAATTGAAAAATGTTCTGGGGCATTAGTCACAACATCAGAAATGGAAGGCCACAATACCTGGAATTTTGTGGGATCTTCTCTAGCTACCCCTGCAGTTGTTGTTTATCTTGGCGGAGCTGATCACGTTCGGCTATGAGGGAAACAATTTTTTGTTGTTGTTGCTCATGGTCGACAGTTAGATCATTGTGCAGCTGTTAAAATTGGCAACTAGGGCCAAAGTCCATGTGGGTCATATTATTTATGGTAGCTGATATTTTTATTGGATCCCTCCCATTGAGAGGTGTAGGATTGATCTAAAGATCATCCGATTTTGATAAGTATTTATGAAGTTATGAATTTATTTATGTTATGGACAAATTGTTAAGTTGGCCAGCAACTTATGTAGGCTCAGAAGCCCAACAGTCATGTCTATTCGACCTCTACGTTTTAGTATAAATAGAAGAGGACTTCAAGTCATTTCTACACACACTTGGATCTCTTCCTCTCTCTACTTGTCTTTGGGTTTTAGTAGGAGGAGAGATCCTAAGGAAAAGCCGGAAAAGTCGAAATTGCCGGAAAAGCCGGAAACGCTGGAACTGCCGAAAAAGCCAGAATAGTTGGAAAAGCTGGAACTGCTGGAAAAGTCGGAATAGCCGGAAAAACTGGAACTGCTGGAAAAGCTAGAATAGCCGAAAAAGCTAGAACTACTAGAAAAGCCAAAAAAGTCGAAACTGCCGAAAAAGTTGAAACTGCCGAAAAAGCTGGAAACATCAGAAAAGCCAAAAACGCAAGAAACGCCGAAATATCCGGAAATGCCAGAAAAGCCGGAAAAGCCGGAAATGCCGGAAAAGCCGGAAATGCTGGAAAATCTGGAAACGCTAGAAAATCTGGAAATACCAAAAAAGCTAGAAAAGCCGGAAAAGCCAGAAAAACCGGAAATGCCAAAACTGTCGGAACTGCCAGAAAAGCCGGAACTACCGACAACTGCTGAAACAACCGGAGCATCTGTCTCCAAAGAAAGGCAACATGATGTATGAAATCATAGGCAACATAATAAGTAGCATGATGATATGAGCATGGGCAACATAATGATGCATGATGATATGAGCATGGGCAACATAATGATGAATGAGATCATGAGCATGGGCAGCTTGATGATGAATAAGACCATGGAAGATGCAGCATGAAGATGAGAGCAGCTCAGTCATCAAGGTTCAACACATGTGATAGTACAACAAGGTGTCACACGGTAATGTGTAGCAAATAGATGAGATGCAACACTATGATAGGTGAATGAGTCACCTTAGAGAATCAATTGAAGCAATATGTCTTCAACTGATCTCATGCCGATATCAAAAGTCAAAGTGATTGACTTCTATTGTAAATGTACTATCTCTCTCACTTTCTCTGCTGAACTTTGAAGAACATAAAAGAAGAATTGATCAAGGGTTTCCCCACATTGGGGTTTGTCCCTGGCTAGCGCCACATCTTGTGTCCTCTTGTCTTGGCTTGTCTTCTGTGATTTATATTTATGTTCTATCTGCAGTTTACTTTATGCTGATGTGATTGCTAATGTGGAAAAGAAATTGAAATAAATTTCTCTAGCATAGAACATACCTAAAATTAACATGGTATCAGAGCTGAGGTGAAGACAATGCCCAAGCAAGAGTGAAAGAGCAATCACCAAAGACAATAGGGACAAGACAAAAGGATCAATGGGTTCCACATCTCTCTTCTAAGTTCACAAAGGGTGAAGTTGAAGCAGAACATATTATCAGAATGGCGTAGCGGAAGTTTCTGATGGCCCATCTAAAGATCACTTCATTGGGAAGTTCGGATCTAAGGGTGGAAGGAAAGGCGGATGCCTTGGTTGCAATAAGTTCGGCCATTATGCGAAGGAGTGTCCGAAGGTAATGTAAGTCATCAAGGAAATGGTCGACTCTTTAAAGAAAGCAAGGAACCCCGAATCACTTTTATGTACCTGATCGCAAGAAGTACC
Organism: Pinus tabuliformis; assembly: GCA_031772625.1. Lineage (NCBI taxonomy): Eukaryota > Viridiplantae > Streptophyta > Pinopsida > Pinales > Pinaceae > Pinus > Pinus tabuliformis. The sequence continues at coordinate 81,958,747 of CM062808.1, read as the reverse complement.
TGGTGTCCATCTCGGAAATGGAAGTCAAAGGTTTCAGGGTGGCACTCATCGATGGAAAGGTATGTGTTTGGAAATATAATTTTCAAAGATGTTTTTGAGTTCAGGGTTGTATCAAATTGCAGGAAGTCCACTGGGGACCATGTCCATTGTCACGTAGCACCGGAGGTCTATGAGTCAGATGGTGACAGGGATGTCTGAATTCAAAAGGAGGATGAAAGTACATGTCTGAGATGTACCTAAGGAAAATCTTACAAGGGGACCATTCCCCTCATGTAGCAGGTCCACAGTTTTGGAACAACCCAAGGGGTTTGAGATTGATAATCAGGAATCTCGCATATGCAAGTGGAAGAAAGCCCTCTATGGCTTGAAGCAAAACACCCCGGGCATAGTATGAGAGGATTGATAGCTGTCTAATAAAGCTGAGATTCACTAGGAGTGAAACGGATCCAAACCATCCGAAGGTTGTGGATGATAGACCTCTCATACGAGCACCTTATGAGGACGACCTACTTTTAACAGGTGCAGACCCTCTCATTTGCAGAAGTAAGAGGGAGTTGGATTCCAGATGTGGAATGGTGAACTGCAAGCCTGTGACTACCTCGAGGATCTTAACTTTCATAAGTTATATGGTAGTGATGTCGGACCAGATTTGGGAAATGCCCCTGAATCTCATAAACTCATTCGCATTGATGTTCTTGGTGAACTTTTGTCCAGGCATATGTTTTGCAATTAGCATGGTGAGCTCATATTTGGTTGAACCTCACTAGATTGGTGCCAAGAATCTTCTGAGATGTCTTCGGGGCACAATCTCTCATGGATTGAGATACACTGTCAGCAATATGAAACTGCATGATTATTCGAATGCTGATTGGGCAGGCAGTGTGGAGGATCACTAGAGCACTTATTAGTGCTGTTTCTCTTTGGATTCTGCTTCGGTATCATGGATGAGAAGGAAGAATAAGTCGGTTGTTATAAGCACCGCTGAGACTAGATACATATCTACGAGTATGATCTCGTATGAAGCTGCTTGGTTGGGGAAGCTCTTCAAATGAGCTGTTTGTACCATTGTGATTCTCTGTGACAACCAGAGGTGGGATTCGATTATTGAAGAATCTCATATTCGACGATTGCTCCAGTAGATAGACATCAGATACTACCTTATCTGGGATATGTTAAGTCTATGAGCAAGGAAGCTTCATCACTATGAGATGATGTACAGGTCGCTACACTTTGTCTAAGCCCTGAGGGAAAGATCAAATCTATGATTTTCTCGAACGACTTGGAGTCATCAAGAGACCCTCATACAAGGGTCTTGCATGTTGTATACATTGAGCTCTAGGAGCTCTGGGGGCTTGTGGTTCTTACTGGAGCAACATACGACCACAGGGTGACTCACCCTCCCCTGGTGGTGCGCATTGGGACAGGATGATTCGCTCTCCTGTGGACAGGATGATTCACTCTCCTGTGGACAGGATGATTCACTCTCCTGTGGACAAGATGATTCGCTCTCTTATGGGACAAGATGATTCGCTCTCTTGTGGGACAGGATGATTCGTCATCCCGTGGACAAGATGATTTGCACTCCTGTGAACAAGATGATTCACTCTCTTGTGGGACAAGATGATTCGCTCTCCTGTGTAGCAGGATGATTAATTCTCCTGTGAGGTCTGGATGATGTGTTCTCTATGACGATTGTGTAGCAGGATGATTAATTCTCCTGTGAGGTCTGGATGATGTGTCCTCCATGACGATTGTGTAGCAGGATGATTAATTTTCCTGTGAGGTCTGGATGATGTGTTCTCCATGACGATTGTGTAGCAGGATGATTAATTCTCCTGTGAGGTTTGGATGATGTGTTCTCCATGACGATTGTGTAGAAGGATGATTAGTTCTCCTGTGAGGTCTGGATGATGTGTTCTCCATGACGATTGTGTAGCAGGATGATTAGTTCTCTTGTGAGGCCTGAATGATGTGTTCTCGACGGCGATTGTGTAGCAGGATGATTAGTTCTCCTGTGAGGATAGGATTGATTAAGTTCTCCTGTCGAGGCATCCTACCCATTCAGTCTAGGACTCATGGGAAGTACCTCTCATCTGATCAATGAGTAGGGAAATGAGGATAGGGACCATAATAGTACTGATGGATGCATCACTGTATCTACCGTACTCCCTATGCTAGGATGACCTTCATTGATCTGGGATCAATAATACTGGTCTGGGACCAGTGGTAGGAGTTGTACCCACTATGACACTGACTTCAAGTTGGTTGAGGACTGGTCTGGGACCAGTGGTACATACTCTGAGACTGACTCCAAGTAAGTAGAGTACTGGTCTGGGACCAGTGGTAGGATTTGTACCTACTATGACACTGACTTCAGGTCGGTTGAGGACTGGTCTAGGACCAGTGGTACGCACTTTGAGACTGACTTCGGGTCAAGGGAGAATGGTATGACACATTCTCGATCAATTCTTCTTCTTCATGGTTTAGTAGAGCTAAGTTGAGCAGAGCAGAGCCAACAGAGCTGAGAAGAGCAGAGCAGAGCAGACCCAGCAGAGCTGAGAAGAGCAGAGCAGAGCAGAGCCAACAGAGCTGAGCAGAGTAGAGCCAACAGATCTGAGTAGAGCAGAGCAAAGCCAATAGATCCAACAGAGTAGAACAGAGCCAACAGAGCTGAGTAGAGAAGACCAGAGCTAGTAGAGCTGAGCAGAGTTGAGCAGAGCAGTGCAAGGCACTGATAACAGAGATAGTACAGTTGGACATATGGATCAGCAGATGGAGGTCTCCCTAGTTGAGAGGGAGTGTTAAAATCGGCAACTAGGGCCAAACTCCATGTGGATCATATTATTTATGGAAGCTGATATTTTTATTGGATCCCTCTCATTGATAGGTGTAGGATTGATCTAAAGATCATCTGATTCTGATAATTATTTATGAAGTTATGAATTTATTTATGTTATGGACAAATTGTTAAGTCAGCCAACAACTTATGTAGGCTCAGAAGCCCAACAATCATGTCTATTCAACCTCTACATTTTAGTATAAATAAAAGAGGACTTCAAGTCATTTCTACACACACTTGGATCTCTTCCTCTCTCTACTTGTCTTTGGGTTTTAGTAGGAGGAGAGATCCTAAGGAAAAGCCAGAAAATTCGGAAAAGCTGGAACTATTAGAAAAGTTGGAAAAGCCAGAACTGCCAGAAAATTCAGAATAGCTGGAAAAACCGGAAAAACTGGAACTGCCGAAAAAGCCAGAAAAGCCTAAAAAGCTGGAAAATCCGGAGAAGTCGGAACTTCCAAAAAAGCCAGAAACACTGGAAAAGCCAAAAAAGCAAGAAAAGTCGGAAAAGCCAAAAAAGCAGGAACTGCTGGAAAAGCCAGAAATGCCGAAAAAGCCGGAAATACCAGAAAAGCCAGAAAATCCGGAAAAGACGGAAAAGCAGGAAATGCCGAAAAATCCGGAACTTCTAGAAAAGCCAGAACTACCGGGAATTGCCGAAACAGACGAAGCATCTGTCTCCGAAGGAAGGCAGCATGATGTATGAGATCATGGGAAACATAATAAGTAGCATGATGATATGAGCATGGGCAGCTTGATGATGAATACGACCATGGAAGATGCAGCATGATGAGCAGCGTGAAGATGAGAGCAGCTCAGTCATCAAGGTTCAACACATGTGACAGTATAACAAGGTGTCACATGGTAATGTGCAACAAATAGACGAGATGCAGCACTATGATAAGTGAACGAGTCACCTTAGAGAATCAATTGAAGCAATATGTCTTCAATTAATCTCATGCTGATATCAAAAGTCAAATGATTGACTTCTATTGTAAATGTACTATCTCTCTCACTTTCTCTGCTGAACTTTGAAGAACATAAAAGAAGAATTGATCAAGGGTTTCCCCACATTGGGGTTTGTCCCTGGCTAACGCCACATCTTGTGTCCTCTTGTCTTGGATTGTCTTTTGCGATTTATATTTATGTTCTATCTGCAGTTTACTTTATGCTGATGCGATTGCTAATGTGGAAAAGAAATTGAAATAAATTGCTCTAGCATAGAACATACCTAAAATTAGTAGCGCTGCGGCCTTTTGTGCGGCTTGCTAAATAAAGGTGAAGAATTGGACTAAGGACCAACCCTGAAGATCATCCTGGTGCATAGTTGATGGATATTGGAATCAACTCTACAAGGGTTCCCCACTGGTGACTGACTTTTCCGAGTGTCCGTGGGGAGAGGTGGCCTGTTGTGACGGTTCAACCAATGGGGGAGTGATTTTTATGGAGATAGGGAGTGGTGTAATTGGAGGAAACATATGAAGTGGTAGTGACACTGGGTTGATAGTGGTGGTGAGTGACTGGGTAATGATGGGTCCTGTGCTCAGTAGTGGACCCGACTCTAGCAATAAATACATCATGGAAGCGGTGACGAGTTCTCTGTTGGGGACTTCTATGATGGATTGGATAACGGAATCAACTTAATTTTTCATCTTCGTGCCCAATAGTGTCCTAGAGGGTATAGTGTTTGAGAGGGTAGCGGATGTGGATGGAGTATGCGATGACGATTTGCGTGAGCTAGATGTCACAACTAAAGTGGAGGGTGGAATTTATTCAATGATGGGCGAGGAAGTATTGGATTGGGGCTCTTCAATGGTGAGGTAGACAATGTGACTGGCCGGGGTCGATTTCTGCTTTTGGTCTCGACTGGAGGTTTTTTAGCTTTTGACTTACGAGGTTTTGGGATGGTGGGGTTGGACTGTGAATGAGGTCCTACTACCAACATTGCAACAACTAAAGGGGAAGTACTCAAAGGACCCTATTGTATTAAACTTGAAACTCAGGAAATTTGGAAACTGAACCCGCTGAGATCCCCATGTTGGCGATGGTTTCTTTCAAGGAGCTCATTTGATTCTTCAACAGTTTTATGACTGGTTGTATCTCCTCCTTGGTGAGGCATTTCCTGGAATCCGCAACTGCCTCTCCTGGTATTTCTTGAGGTACCATCCTGTCAAAGAAATATATGTGTTTACCTTCCCGAATCTCCCCTGCGATTCCTGGCAACGAACTGACCTCTATGTGGAAAGATTTAGTTGATAACATAAAATTCTGAGGCCACATCTAGAAAGTATGGGTGTGAATGTAGTGTTGCCTCACCCAAGTGCTCCCATGACTAATACTGAAATAAATCTCTGTCGAATATTCATCAAGTAGGGACCTGGGAATCTGTTTCGCAACCTTGATTACTGCCAACATTTTTATGTACCATCTACTAAACGAAGCCTCATTTATCTCCTTGTTGCTTGGGTCCTTCGAAGTTCTCTAAGGTGTGTACCTTAGGACCAAAGGCTAGTCTTTTGTGATGGAATCTATCACTCGACCCTCTGGTGGGAAATATTTTCACATTGCCATAGCAACAACAAGATAACCATAAATAAAATGGGTGGACCACTTGTAGACATCTTCACATGCTTCGAACATCTCCTGGAGGAGAAAAGCACACCAATTTAGCTGGGAGCCTATTGCGCAATGCTCTGTGACTAAAATCGTATTCAACGTGCACTCATTCTTGGAGAAGTGACGCATCAACTTCCTCACAATAATGTAGCAAGTGAACTTGATTTTTGGGGAGTTGATCAAATCTATGCGTGCTCCCTTTCCTCCTCTCTTAGCATCATTCTTGGTGTAGTAGTCGTCATCCCCTGTCTTCTTCACTCTCTTGGAAGTCATATGGAATGTGGTTGAAACTGCGTCTCCTCTTGCTAACAACCTTGTGAGCTTTTGAATCTCTATTGCATGAATTGGGTATTCTTTGTTGAGCCAAAGTGATCCTCCATGCATTCTGCTGACCAATAACTTTGTACATTGCATCGCTGCTAGAGTCATCCCAAACACCAGTAAACTTCTCAAATTCAGTAAGGTGGACCATTGGATTCCTCTGAAATCAATTTCGACTTTGATTGTTTCACTCTCGTCTTCCTTTGTGACTAAATTTTTGTAGACATCACGTTTCATGGTCGGAAATTGGAATGAGTTTGAAAGATCATTCTCAACTGGCTTGACCTTGTCATACTTTCCATAAAGCGACTCCCTTACTCCAATTCTTTCATCCAACCCAAACTCTAGAACATATACAATTTTATTCGTCAGCTCAAAGCAGCGCTAATAAATGCAAATTACAGGGGGCTGATATCTAATCCTAAAACAACAGAAATTAGAACCAAACATCAAATGAAACAAATCTACCACCTTGGCTTCAGATTTTGAGGAATTCGACATTGCCATGAAAATTAAGTAGACCAACTCAACACGTGTTTTTGACGAGACCTCCTAACTAATTACTACAACAACTTTCCCTATGCATACTTAATCGTGTTAATCCTACCATCGACTGAGTTGGACTTGACTCGAACGAAACAATTCTGGAAAAGGAAAGGTGGAGTTGATGGGTAATTATGTTATAGTGATGGAAGACATTTAGGAATTAATTATTGCTATAATGGGAAAGATTTAATGGGAATCTGGGTTGACACCAACATTATTGTCTAATTATTACATAAAGGACTCTTAACACGTGTGACCCCACCTCCCCCCCCAACCACAACCAGTTGTGGTGTGGTGGAATAATGTTAAAATTGGCAACTTGGGCCAAAATCCACATGGGTCATCTTTTTTCTGACCCCTGATATTTTTCTTGGATTCCTCTCTCTAAGAGGTGTAGGATTGATCTAAAGATCATCCCACTTTGACATGTACAAATTAAGTTGTGAATTTATTTTGATTATGGACAAATTGTCAAGATCGGCTAGCAAACTCATGTAGGTTTAGAAGCCCAACAATCACGTCTATTCATCCTCAATGTTTGCATATAAATACATCATGCCTCATCCTCATTTGGACACACTTCACTTCTCACACACCTCTCTCCTCACATGATTGGGTATGGATTTCTGGGCAGCCTCTCCACACGTGCGAAGAAGAAGATAGTCATCTTCTGTTTTGGGCGTTGACCAACGTTGACCAAATTTTAGGAAGGGTTTTGACCAGCATTGGCCTATTTGACCTCATTTTTTTGAGGGAAATCTTTGTTTGGGCAGGCCGCATTTTTGGGCACAAAAATCGAGGCATTTCGTACTATTTGACCAGCGTTGACTGTAGAGAATTGACTGCAGGTTTGACTTCTGCATCGACCAAATTTGAACGTGATTTTTGGGACTGTTTTGGGATGATTCAGAGGAATATTGGAGGCTAAGTTGACTGGGTTTGACTGAGCTATTTTGGAGGTCAAAGCTGCCCTGTTGACTAGCATTGACTTTTCTGGTTAGGGCTCTTTTGCTGCTGTTAGAAATTATCAAAATTTGTAAATTGTACTATCTCTCTCTACTGAACTATTGAAGACTAAAACATACCATTGTTGCCTAAACTTAACAGAACCGCAACTGGGACTGACTTGGCTGAATTTTTATTTGGAAATGTAAAGGACTGATTGATCAGAGGAAAAAAAAATTGACGGACGCGGCTAATGATGACACAAATGAATGAATCGTATCGACTCTTACCTACACCTACCTATGGTCTCCTTTTGGAGATCCCATCAATTATGGGTAACATTGTTTGATTTTTGGAAAGGTTTCATGCATGCACTATTCACCCGACCTGGTAGAAATACCTCATCTAGTTGGGCAAGCTTGATTTCTCATGACTCCCTTACCTCCGCAACAACAAACTATCCTAACCAATGCATTTGTAGTTTTCCAATAAACTTCAAGAACTTGCTGTCGTATAGCAGAACATGCCCGTTGACTCTGAATGATTTCCTTTTAATATGTTGGTCATGCCATGTCTTCTCCCTTTGCTTCTCGACCATTTGGTGGAAATCTTCCATAAACCTTGCCTCATCGAGCTCCGCGAGTTCATCTAGCCGCTCATGAATTGATTCCTCGTCTATCATATGAGTGGCCTGGGTAATGAAAAGGCTGTGAATAGAAAATTCAGCTGACACCATAGCTTCTCGTCTGTACACAATATGGAAACGTGTATTCTTGTGTAACTGCTTCACAGTTGTCTGATATGTCCATAGAGTTTTTGGCACTCTCTCGTACTAATATTCCTAATTTGCTGAGCATATCTTGGTTAAACCCTTCTCCAATATCTTTTTGAAGGCTTCTACTGTACCATTGGCTTGGGGGTGGTTTGGGCTTCTTTTGTTGTTGAAAAATGTGCAACAAGAAATGTTAAATTTAGAATGTGCTAAAAATAGACCTGCTAAAAATAGCATGTCTAAAAATAACAGTTTGGCCAGTGAGGTCATTGGCCACATTGGGTGAGAGGTGAAACTGCTAAAAATAGAAAGTTCTAAAAATAGCATTTTTGGGTCCCTTCCTATTTATAGCAGTCCCTAGTCTATCTATAGGAAGTAAAATTAATTTTGGTCTTAATAGCAGTTGGAAATATTAATTAATTAATTCAGTGGAGTTAATTAGTTACGGAAATTCTAATTTGAAGTCTTTGTGAGCATGCATATGAGTTGTCCCACTGATTGAGGAATTTATCCTTAATTTCCTCCACTGATTGAGGGAATAAGTATGAGTTCTATAATGAGAGAATTAGTTGACTTAGTTCTAACTAGTCAAGTCCAGTTAGATTATTTTAACAAGTTGTTAAAATAATAAAATATAGTTTGTTAATGCTTGCATGCATGTGACAACTATTATTTTAGATAACTAAGAATTCGCTCATGGATAAATGTTGCATGTCAGTTCAGTGAGAGACCTAGTTGAGATCAGATGTGGGACAATGTACTATTAGATGCTTGGATATTTCTAGTAAGTATTCCTTGCATGGAGAAGGATCTATTATAGAAGATTGGAGGACTTGTGGCCTATATATTGAGGCCTAGGTAGTCCATGATTTTCATGTTCTAATTGAAGATCATCAAAGTATAGAGAGAGCAGGATAGCTATTGAGTTGATTCTTTTTATATGTTGAAGAGGATTTCCACTTGATTGATAATACAATGTTGGAGTTTTATGCTGGTGCTTTCCCCTAGATATATCTTGTGTTATGTGTGATTGATTTCTCTTGATCAATTATGCATGTTTCTACTTGATATTGCTCATGAATTTGATTGTTCTTCCGCTTAATCTTTTGTAGAAGTAGAACAAGTATTATGCTTTATGACATTGCATATATTAGTTTGTTCTATAGGTGAAATTTCTACATGGTATCGGAGCATAGGTGATCAAGTAAGAACAATATACTGAGAGAAGATTTCAAAGTTGAGTTTTGGGCTAAGAGTTTGTAGAGCAAATCTGAAAGTTTTTGTAAAAAAATTTTAGAAACAAATAGCAGATTTGGATTCCTTGCCAAAGAATGCCCAAAATCAAAAAACAAATCGGCTGAATCGGAGTTCAGATGATGGAGATATCGCTGATTTAAAATAAACTCTTTTTCCAGAAAATTTCATGATGGCGGGAAAGTGGAAATAGATTGGTGTGCTAGCCAAGAACCTGTATGCACTTGAGGTACAAGATGCATGCAAAGCCTTGAGGAGTAAGGAAAAGGTTAGATACTTGGTGGTTGAGAGGGAGAGTAAATTTCCTCTCAACATCCAGAGCCAGAATAAGTCTCAGACAATTATGGAGGAGCCACGATTGATGCAGCAGCTTCAAGAGGTTGTGGAGCAGCCACAACAGGTGAAGCTGAGAGGAGATCGAGTAGGGACATCTACTCATGGAGAGACCTCTAGTAGGGGGAAACTTCGAGCCAGGTGGGTAGGGGGATCACATGCAGCCATACCTCCAGGTAGGAGGTAAGGCGATATAGAGTGATCGTCCCAAGGAGGAGGGGCAGGATCCTTGAGGTACCCAACCTCTTGGATGAGACTTTGCTACGGGAGCCCCGATGTGGAGTAGCATGAACTGACTGATTGGGTAGAGACAGATGCAGATGGAGCGGCAGAGAGAGCGATAGTGTAGGGAATCCCAGGACAACGCATAGCTAGTAGGCTGCAGCAATGCGAGAGGCACAAGTGTTTTGCACAGTGCTAGGTGGCACAGAGTGGTGTGCAATGGTGCGAGATGCATGGAGATGTTGCAGTAGCGTAAATGTCAGAGAGGGAGCACTTGTCAGCAGTACGTAGAGCTTCAACATCAAAGTATGTTCCTAGCCAATAGAGTGGTCAGTTGGGAGTGTTTTCGTTCCAAGCGTTGTTGGAGCAAGTGGACCGGGTAGATGTGTTGCATGCAGAACATTCCAGAGTTACAGGATCGGGTTCAAGAGAAAGCCTTTCTTGTTGAGAGGGAGTGTTGAAAAATGTGCAACAAGAAATGTTAAATTTAGAATGTGCTAAAAATAGACCTGCTAAAAATAGCATGTCTAAAAATAGCATGTCTAAAAATAGCAGTTTGGCCAGTGAGGTCATTGGCCACATTGGGTGAGAGGTGAAGCTGCTAAAAATAGAAAGTTCTAAAAATAGCATTTCTAGGTCCCTTCCTATTTATAGTAGTTCCTAGTCTATCTATAGGAAGTAAAATCAATTTTGGTCTTAACAGCAGTTGGAAATATTAATTAATTAATTCAGTTGAGTTAATTAGTTAAGGAAATTCGAATTTGAAGTCTTTGTGAGCATGCACATGAGTTGTCCCACTGATTGAGGGAATAAGTATGAGTTCTATAATGAGAGAATTAGTTGATTTAGTTCTAGCTAGTCAAGTCCAATTAGATTATTTTAACAAGTTGTTAAAATAATAAAATATATTTTGTTAATGCTTGCATGCATGTGACAACTATTATTTTAGATAACTGAGAATTCACTCATGGATAACTGCTGCATGTCAATTTTGTCAGAGACCCAGTTGAGATCAGATGTGGGACAGTGTACTATCAGATGCTTGGATATTTCTAGTAAGTATTCCTTGCATGGAGAAGGATCTATTATAGGAGATTGGAGGACTTGTGGCCTATATATTGAGGCCTAGGTAGTCCATGATTTTCATCTTCTGATTGAAGATCATCAGAGTATATAGAGAGCAGGATAGCTATTGAGCTGATTCTTTTGTATGTTGAAGAGGATTTCCACTTGATTGATAATACAGTGTTGTGGTTTTATGCTGGTGCTTTCCCCTAGATATATCTTGTGTTATGTGTGATTGATTTATCTTGATTAGTTATGCATGTTTCTACTTGATGTTGCTCATGAATTCGATTATGCTTCCGCTTAATGTTTTGTAGAAGTAGAACACGTATTATGCTTTAGGACATTGCATATATCGGTTTGTTCTACAGGTGAAATTTCTACATTTGTGGTGTTGTATCACGAAATTTTGAAGTGAAGAAACCATTTCATTTATGAAGTGGGTCCCCTGATCACTAGTGAGATGCCTTGGGCACTCAAATCTAGATATGATATTCTCAAATATGAACCTGGTAGCAGTATCTGTAGTACAATCCTTTACCACTTTTGCTTCTGCCCATCTGGTGAGGTACTTTTTTGCGGTGATTATATACTTGGCATGAGCATGATGTGCTGACAGATTGATAGGCCCAATGAAAATGACTGCCCATTTCTAAAATATCTACAGTGCATGTACCGGTTGCAATGTTATTTCATCTTGGTGTGAGGGCCTTCCAACCCTTTGGCACACATCGCAACCTCTGGCGTATTCTTTCGCATCTTTGAAAACCATTGGCCACCATAGTTCTGCCTGCAACACTTTCCTTGTGGTAGTTTTTCCTCCAACTTGGCCACCCACAACTCTTGAATGAAATTCCCATAGTACATCATGTCTCTCATGGTGAAGGACACATTTGCGCAACATGTGATCAAAGCCTAGTTTATACAGCTTCCCCACTATCAATTGATAATCCACAATTCATACGACCATATGTCTCTTTTGTGTAGTTGTGTATTCATCTGGAAATTTTCCTGTAGCTAAGAAGGCTGCAATGTCTTCTAGGTAATATGGTACTACTTCAATCCAGAACATATCTACGTCTAATAGTTGATCATGCAGGGATCCTCCACTTTCTTCTGATTCCAACCGTGAGAGATGATCAGGTCCCACATTCAATCGTTCAGGCTTAACAATTACCTCAAAAGTGAATTCCTAGAATAACAACATGTTTAAATGTGTAACTAGGTTCGATCTTCATAATGACATGTAATTATGATTTTATGTAATGAGATGTAAAAGAGAAAAATAAAATTATTGTATTACTTGCTTCATGGGTTTCATGAGCTTGAGATTTTATTCTTGAGTTAAGACTCCCATTGAGAGTCTTTAGGAATTATTTGTCATCTAGTCATAAAATGTTAAGAGTCATTGTCATGTAATGAAGTCATGTTACACTTTGTAAAAGGTCAAACTTGTCTATGTAAAGTATCCTCCAAGACCTTGTCACTTATCCTCTTCAAGTCGGCCTACAACGATGGAAGAAATTACCAGAAGAAGTCAGCCTAACCACTTGTGATCATGTTAGCCTAAACGACATGAGGAAATGTGTATATATAGCCACACCTGGCCTTACTTAGGAGCAGAAAAACTCGACAAGAAAAAGTTAAAAGAAGAGGACAAGTAGAAGTACGAAGAAGGGGTCAAGCAGAAGTGTGAAGAAGAGTTGGAGAAGTAGTGTGAAAAAGAGGCTACATAGAGAAGTGTGAAGAAAATAATCTTCTAGGCATAGAGAAGGAGGATTCCTCTGGGCATAGCGAAGAAGGTTTCTTCTGGGGTCAATGAAGAAGAGTTACTTCTGGGGATTACAAAGGAGGGTTTCTTTTAGGGTCAACAAAGAAAGGGTTCTTCTAGATAATTGTTCTAGGTAACTGAGATAGAGATCAAGACTAGAGACCAAGTTTCTCTAGAAGAATCAAGTAAGATCATAAAGACCGATATTCTCTAGGAGAAGTTGAGAAGATGCAGTGTGGAGAATAGAGACTGAGTTTCTCTAGAAGGAGTCAAGGAGAGCAGCTCGAGATCAAGAAGAAAGTCTAGAAAGGGAAGAGGTAGAGCATCAAGATTAGTGACAAGGTTCTTGAGACAATACTAGAATCAATGGTATTTTTCATGGTCTTGGTACTCATCAATTAAAGATCTAGAAGGAGAATTTTGATCGGGTTTTCCTCTCAAGAGGTGAGAGGTTTTGGCCCTGGCTATCAAGCATACATACTATGTCACTTGTCTTTTATTGTGCATATTGGTAATTGTCTTGATGAGAAGAACACAATAATAACATAACAAAGAAAAGACTATAAGCTAAGAAGTAAAAGTATATCACAAGCAATTATCAAGCAGAGAAATTTTTTAACTATTCATGCCCTATATTTCTCAACATGGTATCAGATCTTAGGTGTTGAAGTTAAGAAGGGGCATTCAAGCAAGTAGACACACGAGAATCGAGCTTCAAAGAAGGATCAAAGCAAGCCAAATAACACCAAGCAAGAAATCAAGATCTACCAAAAGCCTAGATCGAAGAAATATACTCTAGCAAGAGTCTTGAAATTATCTTCAAGAAGGAAGCAGGAAGAAATATCGAAACCCTAGAAGCACTTCCGAGATCATCACTCATACATCATCAAAGGAGTGGAAGATCTTCAAATCTAAGGAAGCATAGATTGAAAGGAAATCTTATCTTTATTAAAGCAAGGATCTCTTTTGGAAAAATATCATCCTAAAGAAGGTAGTCTTCCCTCATCGAAGTAAGAACCTTCTTAAAAAGGATCATCTGAAGCAACAAGTTTGTTGAAGATTATTTCTTCACAAGTAAGTACCTTTTTCTTATAATCTAATCTAGTAAAAATGAATTCATGTTTCAAAGATAACCATAAGCTGGTTGGGACATCAAATTTCTTTGTATGGAAAAAAGGGATAGACATAGTCCTCGAAGTAAATGAAGTCATTGATCATGTCCATGGAAAGGTCTCCAAGCCATCCGAAGAACAAGCATTATCTGAATACACAGAAAGGGATCTAAAGGCTCAAAATATTCTTAAGGAATCTATCAAAGATCCTCTCATTTCCAATGTAGCTGAGTTGGAGAAATCTAAACAAATATATGATAAGCTGGTAGAACTTTTCTCTGAAATCACGATGAAAAGACCATATCACTTAGATCTGAGCTATATAAATTAAAGGTGTCAAAGGATGAAGGGATATCATCATGCCTTTCAAATGTTAGTTTTTTGTAGCATCAAAGTTTCTCTAGCCTTGAAAATTGGTGGAGAGGCTAAGGCACATGATTTCTAAAGACCCCAGAAATCGTTTGGTGAAATTCCACTGGAATTGTATTTTATTAAAATAATTAATAGTTTTAATGGGATCCATAAATCTAAACTTAGGGAAATTAAAATATTAATGGGTATTAATAAAAATATGGGTGAGAATGATATAGAAGGTGGATCAAGTCATGTTTTAATCTTAACCGTTGATTAGAGACTTAATCTTGGCCATTGAAGACTTAATAGGAAAAGTATAAAATGGAGGCTTGGGGTTCATTTGGAAACACACACAGAAATATTGAGGAAATCGATTTTCTGAGTTGAGAAGTTCTCAAGAGGGAAATCAAATGGGGACATCTTGCAGCTGAGGGGCAGTGAGAATCCAGGAGAAGGACTTTCCAAAGAATACAACCAAATACACAGAGAGAGATTGCAGAGAGGAAATGTAGTAGCCGGGAGAGCTGACGCAGAAATGCTGTCTGTCACGGAGAATCTAGAACTATCGGAAAAACCGAAACTGTAGGGAACTGCTTGAACTGCTAGGAACTACCGAAACAGCTGGGAAATCTGACAGAGAGGCAACGTAGTAGTCGGGAGAGTTGACACAGAAAAATTGCGTATCACGCAGAATCCAGAATTGCCGGAACAACTGAAACTACCAGGAACTATTGGAATATCTGAGAGAGCTGACACAGAGGGCAGAGAAGGTGATGCAGGGCTGTCGTAGAGCCAACACAGAAATAGCTGGGGTTAGCCAGTCTTGTACTGGATCAGCCGAAATTCTGTAGGGTGAAGTGAGGTAAAAATCACTCAGATTTTCCACCAGTGTTTTCTCTGTAAAGGATTGCTAGATGAGCATCCTAGATTTGTATTCAGATATTTCTCCTGCATAATAATAAACCCTTAGAACTGTTGCACTAGTTTTCCTGCATTGGGTTTTTCCGGGGACTATTGTGTCCAAAAATAAGTGTGTCCTATGTATCTTGGTCTTTGCTCTATTTTTTGTTCCATGAGATCAAATATTTAATTAGTGTAGGCTACAAAAGTAATTTTCTTTAGTATTCAGAAGAATAACTTGATGAATGTAATTTAAAATCAAGTAGGTGACGTAGATTCAGATTTGCTGCAGTAGGGGTTCCTTCAAAGTCTAGGAATTTTCACATCAAAAGCATCTCAAATAAAGGGTCAATTGCAGGATCTAGGAGAGATGGTACCTGATAAAGAAATGATCTTCGTTATTCTAAATGCATTGACAGATGAACAAGGTAACCTCATATCTACTAAGGAAGAGGAAGTTATCCCATTCATCAAATCATGGTATCTCTGCAAGGAAGAAGAATACAGGTTGAAGAGAGAAAGAAACAAAATATCAAATAGAAGGGATCAATTAGTAACAAAAGGAAAAGGGAAGTTTGGAATGTTTGGTCCTTCAAAGAAAAAGAAGAACATGGCTAAGATAAGATGCTATGGATGTAAATAAATTGGGCACTGTAGAAGATATTTTCCTAAACATAATAAGGACAAGTGGGATAGGGAAGAATCCCATATTACAGAGGAAGTGAAAGAACCTGAGACAATGAAGCTTAAGAAGGAAGAAGCAAAATATATCCATTATGACTGAGATGATCTTCTTCACTAGAAGGTACTTTCTATTTGTAATTTATGGATAGAAAACAATGTGAATAAGATAGGATGCATCAGATTAGAAAATAACATCGTGATAGAAGCATTAGATATAAGAGCTTGTCACAAATAATGTCTAGAAGAAATTCTATTGAGTACAAAGAATAAGAGCCCTTGGAAACCTCATTGAAATCTCAAATAATACTTATAGAAAGAAATAGAGGTCATCATCGTTTGGGATCATCGTACAATAATCAATGAAGAAACATATGCTGGGTGAGGATATGAAAGATCCTCAAGTTTCTTCGATGGAATCCTTATCAGAGGATTCACCGATCTAAAAAGAAAGCAAATGCTTCATCAAGAATTCCAAATCATGGAATTCAAGGGATGATGGTATGATGACATAATGAAGAAGCAGGTCTAAAGGATAAAGTTATTTCATTCAAATGAAGCTGTTACAATAATTCTGGATGGCAAGAATTATGAAAGCCACGTCATATGGTTGCAAATAATATGGATCACTATTTCCATCTTGGGAAACATGATCAAAAGAAGGGATCTCCTCCTCCGAAATATTGAAGCAAGTCTTAAGTCACACTAGATGAAATCGACATAATATGTTCTCATATGAATCATAAAGGAGCTGACTATAATTAAGGAACTCTGATTGGAAGCTCTTGAGAATGAAGTGTGTGAAAAGAAAGGAAGAGATCGTAAAATATGCAACAAAGGTAGAAGGCTTTCAACATCTGAGACCAAGAAAGAATTGACTGGAATATCTCCTAGAAAGGCATGAAGACTCTGATAAGAGTCGGAAAAGGATGGAGACCCTTGACAATGAATATCTTTGGGAAATGTGTCAACATGTATGCAAGATGCTGATACCTAAAGGAAGATGCCATGAAGAAAGACCATCATAAAGGTAATTTTTATTTAAGTGTTCATTTCTTATTTTTGAACTAATATCTTGATGGGCTTCTGTAGGAATTCCAAAGGGAAGATCTGTGGATGAATTCCAAGAAGACCATATTGAAGGATATAAGATCCTTCCAGAAAATATGGCATAAAGAAAGCAACATTACACGAAGCAAAGCCAAATGAAAAAATGAGGGATCACTTTCTGATGAAATAAGGACACGACTAACTCATGGATGAAAGCGATGGATGGTCTGTGCTGTATGTAGACGTCCCCAAAAGATGAAGGCTCCATGACAAAATAAATTTATGACATCAAAGAAAAGAGGATTTCTTCAAGCAGTTGCTTGTCCCAACATCTCCACCTGAGAAGCTATTGTAGGTCCCTAATTAAGAGGGAGCCTAGAAAGTTTCTTACTTGGAAGAAACTTGGAAATTCCTAAGCCAAGAGGGAGCTTAGGTACATTCCTTTTGTAGGAATGATTACATTCCTTTATTGGAAGATGTCCTCCCTATCTGAGAGGGAGAGATAGACACATCATTTTGGTCTTCACCTGGGAAGACACAATGGAGGATTGGGTAATTATTTGGCATCTAATACTCTTTGAGGATGAGATAGGGCATACAATAGGAGAGTAGTCGTGGAGGACTGATATTCTTTGAGGGTGGGCAGTTGATCAGGTGCTCAATATTTAGCTCAAAAATCAAAGTTCTCATATTGGCGCGAAAACTATATGACTGTGTTTGTCTCGTCAAGATGATCGCAACGCAATTCGTTTCACTGAAAACAGAGTTTGAATGAAGGAGAAAAGGCCTGCTGTTTGTTTTCTTAGATAACTAAAAAAATTGCAGAATAGGACAAAATGATGACATGGTAGTCCAGTCAGCAGTCCAGTCAGAAAGGGGAATCTTCTTCAGTTTTCACCCAATGGGGCTGTGACAAGTGTCACTTTAGGATTCACCAATTTGATTGTGTGAAGGATAAACTACCTAATTGGCCTCGAAGGTGGAATTTGATTTTTTTAGTTATTTAATTACATATATATTTTTATTTTATATTATATGGTTTTTAAATATATATTATATTATAATATATATATATATATATATATATATATATATATATATATATATATATATATATATATATATATATATATATATATTAATTCAAATCCTAAATCCGCATATCACATAAGTCCGAGCTATATAATTCAAGGCATCGAAATATTTAAGGCAATGTTATTATATAGAAAAATGTATATGGGATGGGCAGAGGGCGGGTCTAAACTCATGACCTCCCCCTCCCAAACTCTAGTGCAAACCATTGCACCAAGCACTGTGTTTGTTAAACAGTGGCACGATGTTTTATTTAAGCCATAGCAAATGTGGACGACGGGAGCGGAGGGAGCCAGCCCTGCGGGGCCAACCCCCACACCATATAACCATACGCTAAGACCATGGGCCAACGCCAACCATAAGCGCTCTTAATGCACCCCTAATCACGTTTAAGCCTAATTAATCTGTAATTAAAGTTGGCGGCCTTTATGGTGAAGCCACCAAATCCGGAACCACCACCAAACTTGGTGGACTTAACTAGAGTCTCTCCAGATTTAACGGGGTTTCCTATGAAAAACTTAAATGAAGCATATCTTGCTCTATATTCGACCAATTTTCGAAAACGAATAGTCAATTTTGGATGATTTATACATTCTAAACTCATTGGTATAGGTTTCAAATGCAATACAAGACTTCTACAGGTGATTTTTCCGTAGGGAAGTTGAGGGAAGCCTAGAGCCAACAGGGAAGGGGGTCATACTCAGAGCAACTAGAGTTAGTGTTCAAAGATCCAATAGTCATTTTTGGCTAATTTGGACATTTTGAACACATTGGTGCAGGTATCATGAGCCATAGAGCTTTGTAAATAACATTTTTTCCACATTGAGCTAATACAGAGGCCCAAGCCATGGAAGCTGGACCAAGGAGATGTAGCCCATGAGGGTGAACTCCTTCATCAAAACACTGTGTTAATGTGTCTCTTTGATGGTTTTCTACATTGTACATGTTTTTTGTTCATTATTAGTTTTTGAAGCTATTTTTCTCATGAATGTCTTGTTTAACTTAAGGAAATTTACCTATTTGTAAGCACCAACAAATAACAAAACCTCAGCACAAAAAGAAAGAAGCAAGCACATGTTTATAAATCTATAATTGTTATTAACACAACAAAACTAATCATACAAAACAAGATCAACAGTCTAAGATAAAAATAGTCCTCATGGAACACACCCTGAGTACCCAGGTAGGGGATGTTCCAAGAGAGACAATGATGAGAGTGTCTATTAATCATTGGTCTCGCCATCATTGAGCTTAGATCTTGTGGAGAGTTAGAGCTGCTAGTCAAGGCCTTGCTATGTAACAATGCTAGTTGATATGATGATATACAAATAAGTTACCAATTCGAATTCTTCTGTTGAGAAATTCTTCAGATTGAGAAAGTCCAAGTGCCATTATGAATACCTCCCAAGTTAAGAGGGCGTGTTTAAAAGAGAAACTAGGTTCGGTCTTCATAATGACATGTAATTATGATTTTATGTAATAAGATGTAAAAGAGAAAAACAAAATTATTGTATTACTTGTTTCATGGGTTTCATGAGCAAGAGATTTTATTCTTGAGTCAAGACTCCCATTGAGAGTCTTTAGGAATTATTTGTCATCTATTCATAAAATGTTGGAGTCATTGTAATGTAATGAAGTCATGTTAGAGTTTATGAAAGGTGAAACTTGTCTATGTAAAGTATCCTCCAAGACCTGGTCACTTATCCTCTTTAAGTCGGCCTACAACAATGGAAGAACTTGCTTGAAGAAGTCGGCCTAACCACTTATGATCATGTCGGCCTAAAGGACATGAGGAAAGGTGTATATATAGCCACACTCAACCTCACTTAGGAGCAAAAAAACTCTACAAGAAAAAGTGAAAAGAATAGGACAAGCAGAAGTATGAAGAAGAGGTCAAGCAGAAGTGCGAAGAAGAGGTGGATAAGTAGTGCGAAAAAGAGGCTACAAAGAGAAGTGTGAAGATCAGATTCTTCTGGGCATAGTGAAGGAGGATTTTTCTTGGCATAGCGAAGAAGGTATCTTTTGGGGTAAGTGAAGGAGAGTAACTTCTGGGGATTACAGAGGAACGCTTCTTTTAGAGTCAGTGAAGAAAGGGTTCTTCTGGATGCTTGTTCTGGGTAACCAAGATAGAGATCAAGGCTAGAGATTGAGATTCTCTAGAGGAAGCAAGTAATATCATAGAGATCGAGATTCTCTAGGAGAAGTCGAGAAGAAGCAGTGTGAAAAATAGAGACCGAGTTTATCTAGAAGGAGCCAAGGAGAGTAGTTCGAGATCAAGAAGAAAGTCAAGAAAGGGAAGAGGCAGAGCATCAAGGTTAGTGACAAGGTTCTTGACTAGAGTTAAGGGTCTTTGTCATGGTCTTGGTACTCATCAATTGAAGATCTAGAAGAAGAATTTTGATCGGGTTTTCTTCTCAAGTGGTGAAAGGTTTTGGCCCTAGCTGTCAAGCCTACATACTATGTCACTTGTCTTTTATTTTGCATATTGGTAATTGTCTTGATGAAAATAACGCAATAATAACATAACAAAGAAAAGACTATAAGCTAAGAAGTAAAATTATATCACAAACAATTATCAAGTAGAGAAATATTTTAACTATTCATGCCCTAGATTTCTCAACACAACAGGCACCTACAAATTATTCCTTCAAGCACTGGTTTGCTCACTAAATATTTCAAAGCAGAATGGTCAGTAAAAAATTTAAATGGACCTCCCAACAAGTAGCGTCTAAATTTTTGAAGTGAATATATCATCGCCAATGCCTCTCGCTCAGTCGTGGTATAGTTATTTTCTGTTGTGGATAACTTTCTGTTGGCAAAATAAATTGGGTGGTCGAGGCTCCCTTCCCCCGGTTGAGCCAGAACAACTCCCAGAGCAATGCCTGATGCATCAATGTGGACATGGAACTATTTTTTCTACTCAGGGTAGACCATAATCAATGCACTTACTAATTTTTCTTTCAATATGTTGAGTGCAACTTGACACTCCTCCAACCATATAAATTGCTCAACCTTCCTTAGTAGTTTCTCCATCAGTGCTGTAATAGATGTGTAGTTGCAGATAAATCTCCTGTAGTACCCGGTATGTCCCAAAGTGGATTTAAGATGCTTTACACTTGCGGGTAGGTCCATATTCACTATCACTGCGACCTTAGCAGGATCGACGCACACTCCTTCTGTGCATACTATGTGGCCCAAAAGTGTGCCAAACAAGACTGCAAATATGCATTTCTTCAAATTAAATGATATTTGTAGCTGTCTACATCGGTCAAACATGATCCAGAGAAAACTGGAGTGTTTCTTTAGCAGTCTATACACTGTCTAGTCATTCATATAGACCTCTAGGAGCCTGTGGATATAATCTCTAAAGGTGGCAATTACAATTCTCGAGAACACTGAAGGTGCATTCTTGAGATCAAATGGCATAACATGATAGGCATAGGATCCCCATTATGTAGTAAATTTAGTTTTCCTTTTATCCTCCTCGGTGATTCTAACTTGGTGATAGCCAGAGAATTTGTCTATAAAGGAGTAGGCTTCATTCCCCGCCACATTATCTAGAACTTCATAGGTCATGCACAAAAGCATTTTTTAAGCTATGGTAGTCCACATAGACTCGTATTTATGTAACATCTTTCTTGTTTTGTATCACAATCAGACTCACCCATTCTGCCTCATCCACTGGAAATATAAGCCCTACTGCTAGCATTTTTTCTATCTCTTTCTTCACTTTCTCCTAAACTCTTGGGTTTAGTCTATAAGATCGATGCTTTACTATATTTTCATATGGTTTTATCACAATTTCCATCTCCCATATGTCTCCTTTAATTCCTTTCAGTTATGCAACTAACAAAGGGAACAAGTCCTCCATCAGGAGGTAGAAAATTTCTTTTGTAGTTTGTTCATCCCAATAAACTCCAATCGAGGATAGCTTTGGTTTTTCATCATTCTCGATGTTATGCTTCCGCAAATTCATTGGGAGTAAGTGTGGCACATCGATTACAGGTCCACCCTTGACTTCTCTTTCCCATTTTGTTTCGTGGAATGAAAAATGTCGTAATTCCTCCAGATCATCCTCACCCAACTCTTTGTCCACATTTCCACAAGCCATTACTTCATGATACCCTAAATTATAGATATGCTTGAAGGTATTCTATTTTATGCACCCATCCATTAGCTGACCCATTGTGAGTAGAATCCACTTGAAAACCTACAATGCCTCAGTTAGCCTCCTGTTGTTTTCTAAGAAACAAAAATTGTTGACAAACTGATCAACAAAACTATCCCAGTTCCCCATTTGTCTCCTTATTTATTCTTGTGCATACCAAGATTTTGTAAATGTTCCCAAGGTATGCATAAAACCATGCACCTAGGACTCCTTTAGAACTCCTTCCCACTTCCATCTTTCCTTACAAATTTTCAAATGTTGTCGAGGGTTAGAGTCCCCTGTGTACTTGGCGAAATATTTAGGGTACTCTGCCACTTGTTTGAATCTTACTTTCATGGCTATTTTGATCTTCTCCCATTCTTGGAGGTAGTTGTGGTGAACTCCCCACCATCTTACTAGTGTCACTTGTAACGTGACATTTAGTATCGGTACTTTATGTTCTTCAATAACAGTTGCATCAATATTGTTGAGAAATGAATTTATTAAGTTTGTACCATTAAATATAGGGAAGCCTTTTACCTCAGTGCCTATGCAATTGACTCAAAAGATTGCGACACAACGTCCTATGTTGATCTCATAACCACTCTGCTTCTAATCATCCCAAGCAACCTCTGAGCCAACTTATGAATTTTGAATTCTCTGCCAGCTCATAGACCCTTCAGCCATTGGGTTAATGTAGTCCTCCCTTCTTGTTGTTGTTGGTCTGTATAGTTGATCTAACATCCCTGGCTCTTCTCTGTCATCTGTTGGTTCCATTAGTCTCAATCCCTGATATGGGTCTAGGGGCTGAATCACCCTAACCCCTTCTACGTTGAAAGTCATCAGTTCTTTCTTCAAGTCAATCATAGCATAGTTTTCAAATGCCCAGTCTATCCCGAGCAACATTGGGTATGGGTCCTTGTCTCCCACGATGTCTATTACTTCAAAATCGGAATGGGTCTTTACCACTGCTACATCCCCAACATCTGGTCATCGTTCACAATCTACAAAAATAATTTGAACCAGTCTTCGATGGGTTGGACTGTTACACACTGAAAATTCCAGGCTCTTAGCATTACGTAATTCTAGCTGCTTGTTCTTTAACCCTGTACCTCCAGTTAGATTGTCGAAAAATTTTGTGGCTTCCTTGTAATACTACTTCTATTGCTCAAGGTCGTATGATCACTTTAGGGAGGCCAGTATGATAATCATGGGTTGGCTCGTGGCTCCTTGATCGGCCCCAGTCCTTTTGCCTCCTCATGTAACTATATTAATATTTGATAGGGGGATGCCTCTGATACCCTAGGTTATGCATTAATTAAATTCACTCCCCTCTGTTGTTTCTACTCTTCACATCTTGCACTTAGTTCCAGACATTCTTCTATTTTATGCACGTTGACCCTGCACTCAAAGCACTATGGTCTTCTTAGTAGCCGAAAATCCTACGCAACATGCCCTTCTTGATCACAGTTGCAACAACGAACTGGACATATGCCTCCTACCCTTCCTCCCCTTGTTCCTCCTCCTCCTCGCCCCCCTCAAGAAGTCTTGTTGACTCAGTAGGTTGAGCGGTCTAACCTATAAGCTAGAGAAACCAATGCCCTACACTGGTCGGTGTGGTGAGTTGTTGAAGCACATAATTCACAGTAATTTTTATTTGGAACATTGGAGTATTTTTGTAGTATCGAGCATAGAAAAGGGGTTGTGCATACCCCTTGCATACCTCACAGTACTCCGGTTGGTTGCTCCCAGGATACAAATCTTACGATCCTATTTGCGTGACTCTTGCTACAGGTGTAGGCCCAGGTGCTCCTACTGGTGTAGACATGGTACTTGCGCCTCACAACCTTGGACATTTTGTAGCAACATGACCTTCCACTAAGAAATTTGTACACCATACATTTGGGCACACTAGGTGGGTTGGTTGTAGGTCCTTCAACTTCTCTGTACGACTTGCAATTTAATGTTGGAGAACCAAAATAGGTGGATCATGTGATATCTCTCCCCCCAGTACTCATGCGGGTATCCTGCCATAACTTCGATTTGAGTTGCTTGCTCAAGATCATCTTGTAGTGTATCAATCTTTTGTTGTGTCAATGGTGTACAGGTGAGAGGAAATAATGCTTTGATAAATCACTCCCTTTGGTGATTTTGATCTATCGGGTAACTTAGTTTACGATTGCATCCTTAAATCTTTGGATCATCTCCCATGTAGTCTCTCCCTCTCGCTAGTTTATCTCCCATAGCTCTGATAATCCTTGTTGATCAGTTTGTGGAAGTTTAAATTTTTGTACAAATTCTCTTTTAACGTCATTCACAGTTGGGTTATGGTGTAACTCTAACCATTTTATGAACCCTCTCAATGCCCTTTCCCTAAGTGTGGTCTAAAATTCGATTAACTTTACATTATCCAGCACTTGGTGGGCCTTCGAGACAGCCTCACATAGATACCAGTGTTGTTCTATGTCTTCGTTCAACCTACTAGAGAACTCAGGATACCTTGTGAATGATCTCACCATTTTTGACTGAGTGCATGCTAAGAGCACAAATCCTTGCAATCCAGGTTGCAAAGATCCTTGTAAACTCGTACCACTACTACTAGTTCCACTTCTACTAGTACTATCTTTGTAATTAACATGCACACTATGAACTCTTATAATTTTTTATTAACTTCGATAGGAACTTGTGAGGATTGTTATAGAGTACCAGGGGAAGGTTGGGGGAGGTGCTATCTAAGCTTTAGGGAGGTATATCATTGATTCCTTTGGAAGCATCATCTTCAACAAACAGTCTCTGTATAGCAAAATGCATGTCATCTTCTAGGCTTTCCTCCAAGACCACGTGGTCCTTTTCATGCAACATATCCATCTCCACTCGCGGGGGTGGGTCCCTATCACCTTCTAGACCCACTATAGTTGTGACTGTCTTCACCTCTCCTAGTAAGCTTCCTTCCATACTTTCTCCTTCTTCCAAATCTCTCAACACTGCTCCTACTTGGTGCAATCCCTTCGATCACCTTTTAATTGTCTGTATGGCCCTTTCTTGCCATTTCTCCACTATCCGTGCTCTCCTTTGCGCTCTTATATCCCTGGCATTTCGTAATTCATCTGCGTCCATCCTCGTGACAATCTCATAGTTCCTCGGTAGAATCCCTCCCTTTAGGTCCTTCCCCCAGTACTAGGTGTTTACACTGCCATGCTCAAGTTTTGGAACACTAGCAAGCCCTATTCCACATTTAAAACCTTGATCCAAAGGCCAACCTATTTTAGCAGCTTCCCTCACAACCCTGATTGGAACACAACTTTAGCTTTCAAAAACGACTGATGGCTTTCTGTTGAAAATTCAATAATATAACCTTTCAACATGGTCTATACCAAGAAATATACTGCTCTTGTCAGATCTGTATCAAGATGATGTAGCACAGTGAGATCCGCTTGAGTCCAGGTGCAATGAGATAGGTTTTGTTCATTGTACTTCCCTTTCACCTGCAATCTCTACAACCAATTGTAAATTTCTTCTAAGAACTTGCACCAGAAGATCTCTTACTGATCGCTAGCTAGCTCCGAATATAGGCTTTCCTCCTTCAACTTCCTAATAGTTCGTCGGTGGAGTTGAGCTTGCTGAGAAACAAACTAGTCCACTTGCTCATCCACCAGTTTTTTAATTCGTTCTTAAAAAGCGTTGATATTTCGAATCCCCTTTTTGAATTTTAGGTCCTAGCAACGGAACAATTAGTTGGCACATAAATAACAACAGGGTCGAAACCTTGGGTTCAGTTGCAGGGGCTAACAAGGCTCCGCTATAGTCTAGCACAATGCTGACATTTTCACCATGCCTGCAAAGGGTAAGGAGTCTCACCCGAGGCGTGCTACAACCTTAGTTAGATGAGGGTTGGAATCCAACATCAAGGAAAATCATATCAAAGAATAGAGAGAAGAGAACATAGAGTCATTCTAAAAGGAAGTCAGATCACAATAGGCTGTATATGTTGTAACAGAAAAAATACTTAAACATGTGTATACATACAGATGTTAAAGAACCTGAATAATGCATAGGTAACACACTATGATCCCAATAGCAGCCTTCCTCATTAATATGTAAGGTAAGTACATCACATCAGGGTCAAGGCCTATTCATCAACATCCAGAAATCTAAAAAGGTAGAATACAAGGTTACGAAACGACAGACACAGAGCTGCTCTCATCGCTCCACTACATAGGAAGAGAAATATCCACCATAGCAGTCGCGACACAAAAAACAACCCTTATAGGTTCTCCTTCATGCCTTTTATCTTCTTCTTTCTTCTCTCTACGCACCAACCTGAACTGCCAATTCCTTCTCCATTGCTCGACTTTCTTCATTCCTCTGTTTCCCTTGCTCTTTTCCCACTCAACTATATTTGCTTGTTCCCGCCACCCGTATACAACTACTAGCCTTCCACAAGTTCCTTCCCTTTTCCCTGACTATTGTTTCCACAACTCTCTAATGACCATTTCCACTACTTCTCACCACCCTTTTGACTTCTCCAAAACATCTTAATATCTCTGAAAACAAAGGCCCCAACAACTCACTAGATTTAGCGGATTAGCAACCTATTTCTAGTAGTTTACAATAATTTTGGGTAGCATACAACTGTCACTATGTCAGTCGATATAAATTTTGACCAGATCAAATCCCTTAGAATTATAAGAGGGAGGTCAGAGTTATAAAAAATAAAACCATGCCCACCATACTCATTGATTTATTTCGAGCACATGGATGTAGAAACTATATCATTAGCTTTATCCCAATGCTAGGTCCCGTCGATCTCACTCAATGGGTTGGAAAAGGCACTTCTCGACCTTCAATCCATCGTGACTGTCGCCTACCCGATATATGAATAGTTTCAGTGTTGAGTTAGGCACAAGACAGATGATCTCCACACTGTATGTAGCCGCAAGAGATTGTAATTTTTATTTGTAACTCGAATACTATTTCCCATTCTCGATCCAGTCACCATGACCAATTATCAAATGGTGTGGATCTACTTCCCAGCAAATCCTCTGTCCTCTGAGATTCTATGATCGTTCGACCTCCTTCACCCATATGCATGTGCTCTTGGCATGATTTCTCAACACAACATATTATGGATCCGACAGTCACCTTTTGTACCCCCCAAATGGAGTTAGCAAGATATCCAGTGCCCTTAAACCCTCTGTAAAGATAGATCAGGTCTTCAACCAGTGGTAGGAACACCTCAAAAATTAACTAAGAATAAGATTCCAACTTGGGTGATATCGAGTACCACCGAAGATGGAGGATGCTAGCTAGAGAGAGAAGAAATCCCACTGAAGTTATGACAAAATTTCCAATCTCACAAATTAAAACCCCTTAGGCTAGTAGGATGCACAACTCTGATACCACTGTAAGATCCCAAATAGTTAAATTCCAATAGATTTGGCACACTAGAGTGTTCTAATAAAAATTCTTGCAATAAAAACAACGAACACCAAAGGGATATGAAAAAGCAACCTCTTGTTAATATTAACAACTGAAAACAAGATACATGCTCATACAAGACATACTGAAGTCCCTACCAATAGAATGTACGAATGCTCAACGATGACTACTCTAAGACATTGAAGCCCACTTGTGAATCCTGGATGGATCCACCACTCAAATGTCACCCCGGGGTTTTTGTCCTAGGACCAACCTAGAACTAGCCAAAACAAGGTTTTGATTTGATAAAAAAAAATGAGATGCTTAGAATGAAAAGAGTGCTTTGAAATGGATGACTTAGAGATATGATTATGGGTAGTGTTAGCCATGCGCTCTTTAAGACGAGCTTTGAATGAATGACCAATCTAGCCAATGTAATATTTCCCATAAGAACAAGGATTCTGGTAAACCCCTGAACCTTGCATTGAATCTGATTTATCCTTGGCTAACCAAAAACATTGCTTAAGAGTTTTTTGAGGTTTAAAGGAAGTTTTAATATTTCTCTTGAATAACATCTTAGAAATAAGATTTTTGGTACCTTTTATGTCTAAAAGGCTAATGAGATCATTAGGTGGAGAGGAGGAGGGATCTTTGGATCTAGGGTTATTGGAAACTCAAAAAAAATATTAATTTGAAAGGTTGAATAACCATTGGCTTTGAAAGCTTGGGTAATATGATATTTTATCTTATTTAGGAATTAAGAAGCATACATTTTGTAGGTCCGCGAGATTAGGGTTTTAAGAACAACTGAATTTTGGGAGGGGTGGTGATGGGATTGGGTGTAAAGATAGAATTTAGTATGGGTGTTTCTTCTATATGCTTGGTGGGAATGAGATCCATCAATAAGGTAGGTTACTAGGACATCTAAGAAGGGAAGGGAATTATCAGATTTGATCTCCATGGTGAGTTAAATATGAGGGGAAATGATGTTAAGGTGGGAAAGAAAGGCATGGAGTGCAAGAAGGCCATGGTACCAAATGACGAAGGTGTCATCTATGAATCAATACCAACATTTAGGTTTTTGATGTCAGGAGTTTAAGCCCAAGGTTTTAAAACATTCCATATAAATATTAATGATGATAGGGGATAAAGAGGAGCCCATAGTTGTACCTTCCATCTAATCATAATAAGATTTTTAAAAGAGAATAAACTGGATGAGAGACAAAGATGAATGAGGTTAAGTGTTTTAGATTCAACAAGCTTAGATATCAAGTTGTTGGCTTTACGAAAAAAGATTTTAGTGAAGAAAGAGACTACATAAAAACCAACCAAAAGGTCTTGTTTGTCAATTTGAATGTTCTTATTTTTTTGAATGAAATCAACCGAATCTTTGATAAATGAAGGGGTAGTTCCAACAAAGGGTTGGATTTTTTTGGCCAAATAATGGTCAATGGCATGGATAGGGGCTCTGATTGCACTAACAATAGGTCGAAGGGGAACACTACGTTTATAAATTTTGGGTTGCCCTTAAATATTGGGGTTTGGGGGGCGTTAATCCATTGTAGATCACTCTTTTCATTCTAAGCATCTCATTTGTTTAGATCAAATCAAAATATTAGCATATGTTCCTTTCCATAACTCTTGCTTTATTTGGGAAGCTCTTGAAACAGAAAATAACCCTCTTAATTTTAATAGAGAAGATGGTTTCAGGATAAGAAAATCATGGAAGCCTACCATCCATCATCTTATCAAATGATATTTATTATAATCCACCCTCCTTTTTTTCTTGATTTTTCTGGTTTTCAACCTCTCTTCCTTTCTCTAACTCCCCCTATCTTTCAATCCCCCACCCCCATTTTTATTAATTTTCAAAGTTTTATCTCTCTTCCCTACCTTCCCTTTTTTATTTACAACTCTCTCATTCCCTAACTTATTGTACTTCATTAAAACTTTTAAATCCCCCCATCTGTTCTATTCTCTAATTTGGCTCCTCCCTCTCTCTCATACCCTTTGTATCTATATTTTGTTCCCCTCCTCTTATTTTAGATTCAATTTTATTTCCCCTCCCCTATCTATCTATTTTTTGTCCCCCTCTTATTTTATATTCAATTTTAAATTTTACCTTTTTAATCTTATTAATTTTTATGATTCCACCCACAATTTATTTAACCCCTGTTTCCCTCGTTGCCCCTCACTAACGCTCTTAATATTCTCTCCCCTCCCTATTTTTTGTCTTTTATTCTTATTTTATTCTTCGCCTCATTATTGGGTTCTTTAAGCCCTTTGTGTTAATTTGACATCTTAGTGAAAAATTCCAACCATGGGACTAGATTCCGCTTTTCAAGAGGACCGATTTTTACTATTGAAGCACTCAATTTGGACAAGGGAAAGTGTACTTATCAAGAAAATTCCATATATGCACATTTGGACAGGTCGGCCCTAACAAGAAATTTGTCACCCTTGGAAGATTATAAATACAAGTGACATCAAGCTCATTTGGACATCACCAAGCATCATCTTCTTCTCTTCTTCATTGATTGGTTTACACATATTTAAGCTGGGTCGAGGAAAGAGGTTCGCATAGGTCTGAAAATATAGGGTCCGAAGCTCGCACGTGTTGTAGGGTTTTGGGTCACAACTGCAGGCTTCTCAAAGGAAATTTTCAGCTATAACCACAGGCTAGCAAGTTCAAGGGTGTGGCTTGAAGGTCCCAGCCGCATGCACACCTCTTCCTCCATGCGGTTGGGATCTAGGGCTAAATTTGACATCTAACCATAGTTGACTGTAGTTGATCATAGACTAGAAAAGTTGTCTCTGATATATATTGATTTCGGGAACATATTTCTGAATGTTAATGGGTTATTTTTCTAGATGATTTTGTATTGGGCTCATCGTACTCTTTGGCTTATGACAATCTTATTGAAGGAAATGTAACTAGGTTCGGTCTTCATAAATGTACTTTTGATATTTGTACTTATTCAAGAAAAGAAATATTATTTTTATAATATATGTCAATGTGTTTCTTGCTCATTAAAGTAGGTCTAGCACATGTTAAGTGCTATAGGTGAGTCAAATAGGCAAAAGGAAATGTTGAAGGCCTTAAGGGCATGTTACACCATGTATGAATATGTATTAAAGTCAAGAGAATACCTCCAAGCAAATTCAAGTCTCCTCCTATGCAAAGGCACCACCAAAGAAGCTCATTCAAGCATGTTACACCACCAAAGAAGCCATCCTAAGTAAGACAGCAAGTCGGCCTACAAACTGTCTTCTAGTCAGCCCAAAGGGAGGGACAATCCTCTATAGATAGAGGCTATCCACTCCACAATAACGCCATCCATCTCTTTGAAATCAACAAAGGTAGCCGAGAAAAAGGGTGAAGAAGGGATGAATAAAGGGTCTACAAGTATAGCGAAAAAGGAGGAAGAAATACCAAAGCCTTGGAAGTTTGTTCTAGACCTAAAAGACAGTGACACGTGCGAAGAAGGTGAGGGTCTCTTTGCTATCATAGAAACCCTCTATTACAGTCACAAAAACTTCATTATTTGGGATAAGAACATAAGCCTAAAGGGTCTCCAAGACAAGTGAAGGAAGGAGGAAGAAGGACGAAGTGAAGAGGATTGTTTCTAAGGCTAGAAATAGTCACACGTGCGAATAAGAGGTTGATAAGTCTACGGGTATAAAAATAGGATCAAATAGTTCATGAATTAGTGTTGGTTGTGTTTGAAATTAGGCCTACAAGGCCTCCCAAGTCAAGTGAAGAAGCTTATATCTCTAGAAAAGGAAAAAGGACCCTATTTCTCTAGGGTACCTCCCACACGTGCGAGAATTAGGGTTGCATTGCTGTCACACTAAGCCTTCCACCATACACCAAGAAGGAACTCGGATGATCAAGAGAAGGAATGAGTATCCTTAGGTGAAGGACATCACTAAGTAAAAGTATCTCTTCTAGAATATCTACTTACAGTGGAAGGAAGAACGAAGTTCTAGAAGAAGGATGAAGTGCCGAGGAATGAAGTGCTAGAAGGAGGTAGACAAAGTGCCGGGGAAACATAGTGCATAGGAAAGGAAGGAGCTGACTTGTGCTTAGAGGTTCTTCTAGTTAAGGGTATAGGGTTTGGCATTGATCAAGAAAGAAGCTTCAATAAGAGAAAACTTATCGAAGGGTTTTCTTCTCAAGAGAAGAGAGTTTTTGGCCCTGGCAGAGAGCCAACATCTTGTGCCCTTGTTCTTATGTTTTGGTAGCAGTTTGATGAAGTACACACACATGCATTAATAATAATAAGAAGAAGATTAAGCTAACACTAAAAAGTAACAAGACTCCACAAATTATTATCAAGTAACAAAGAATCCTACTATACCTTATTGCCCTAGATTCTTTAACAAATCTAATAGAAGAAGATTTTTCAAAGGGTTTTCCCCTTGTGGGGATTTTCCCTGGTCTTTGACTAAACCTGGTGTCTCTTGTTGATGTGTTTTTTGTCTCCTCTATCATTGCTTTTATTGTTCTATCTTCAATTACTGTTGATGTTTGGAAGTATTAATTGTTATTGAAAAGATTGCTAATTGAAGAATTGAATTGGGCTAAAAGTAATTGAAACAACATAGAGTAGTGTGAAAATTAACATGGTTTCAGAGCTAAGGTGAAGGACAAGCCCAAAAGGAGACAAGCATTGAAGCAATCAACTTTGAAAAGTTTAAGGAGCCTATCTAATCAAGTCAATTTTGAAAAGTGTAATTAGGTTTCGTCTTCATAATGACATGTAATTATATGTAAAGAAATGTAAATAAGAAAAATGTAATTATTATGTTGACTTGCTTCAAGGGTTTCATGAGCAAGGGATTTTGGTTCTGAGTCAAAACTCCCATTGAGAGTCTTTAGGGTTTATTCATCTAGACATAAAAGAGTCATTTTCATGTAAATGAAATCATGTTACACTTTGTAATAGGTCAATATTATCTATGTAAAGTATCCTCCAAGAACTTGTCACCAAACCCGTTCAGGTCAGCCTACAAACCATGAAGAAACTGCAAGATGAAGTCAGCCTAAACTCAAGTTGTCAAGTCAACCTAAAGGACAACAAAGAAGGGTATAAATAACCCTACTCGGCCTCATTTGGAGACAAACAATTCAGACAAGCATTCACTAGAAAAGTGCGAAGAGAAGGCAAAAGAAAGAGGGAAAAAAGGAGAGTGAAGGAGCAGAAAAACAGAAGTGCAAAGATTCTTCTGGGACATCATATTTTGGGTATAGAAAATATTCTTCTGCAAAGTGCGAAGTCTGGGTAGCAGATTCTTCTGGGAAGTGCAAAGTCTGGGCAACAGATTCTTCTGGGCAGTGCGAAGTCTGGGCAACAGATTCTTCTGGGAAGTGTGAAGTCTGGGTAGCAGATTATTCTGGGCAGTACGAAGTTAAGGTACTGAAATTCTTCTGGGGCAGAAAGATAGAGACTCTACTAAGTGATCAAATTAGAGTCCAGGGTTCTCTCTAGAAGACCTAGAGACCAACATTCTTTAGGGAAGTTGTGAAGGTGCAATATAAGATATAGAGACCGAGTTTCTCTAGGAGGAAAGGAAAAGGAAGGAAGAGGCAGAAAATCAAGGTGTGTGACAAGGTTCTTGGGAGAATACAATAGTCAAGGGTTTGTGTCATGGTCTTGGTACTTATCAATTGAATATCTAGAAGAAGAATTTTATCGGGTTTTCCTCTCAAGAGGTGAGCGGTTTTGGCCCTATATGGAGAAGCCTATATACTGCGTCACTTGACTTTATTTATTGGTAATTGTCTTGATGAAAAGAACACACTAAGAAGATAATAAAGAAAGATCATAAGTTAAGAAGTAAAAACATATCATAAGCATTTATCAAGAAGAGAAATTGTTAACATTGAATGCCCTAGATTTCTCAACAGTCAAGATGTCTTCCTCTTTATTCAAGGAACATAAGAAGTTGGGTGACTCATCTAACTTTGTTGCATGGAAGATTAGGTTGGATATCATATCTGATAACAATGATGTTTTGGAATACATTCAAGGAAAAGTACCCGAGCCTTTGGAAAATGCTTCTGCTACTGCCAAGAAAAATCACAAGAAAGGTGAGTCAAAAGAAAATCAAATTATAGCTAATGGTTCACAAGATAGTCTTCTTACATATGTTGAAAATTTGAGAAAGTCTAAGGAAATGTATGATAAAATAGATGGCATGTATGAAGTTAATAATTTGAATGAAATCATCTCCTTGAAAGATCAACTCAAAGACATGAATATGAAAAAAGGAGAGTTTGTGCAATCCTACATTATGAGGATATCTCATCTTAGAGATCAATTGCAAAGGTTCGGGGAAACTGTGCCTGATAGGAAATTGGTGATTATAACTCTTAGAGGTCTCCCTCCCATTCAGGAAACATTCATTACTACCGTAAGCAAAAAAAATGTCTTCTCATCATTTGATGAGATTGTTGGAAAGCTCAGTCAAGAAGAATCAAGGATGATATCAAGAGGAAGGATTCAAAAACATGAAGAGGGAGAGCCCGCTACATTCGTCACTCAAAACAAGAAGAGGAAAGGAAAAGGAGGTCAATCAAATTCAAGAAAACCTCCTCCTCGAAATGCAAAGAGAAGGAATGATAGAGCGACATCTCACATTGAATACAATAATTGTCACAAGAAAGGTCATTATGCTCGAGATTTCCTCAAAAAGAATAAGGGTCCATGATACAACACTAGAAGCAACAACAACAGGTTTGATGATCAAAGAAGAAGAGATGACCAAAGGAATGATCACAATGGATGAGATTAAAGAAGTAGAAGAGATACTCTATGTTATCATGAAGAATATCATCATCCTCAAAAGAAGTTAAGGTTCTCTAGGTATGAAAGTAATGTAGGCAATCAATCTAAATATATTCTTATTTCTTCCCTTAATAGTTCCTCTCCTTTGGATTCATGGGATAGTTGGTTGGTTGATAGTGGGGCCACTCATCATTTCTCTGGGTATAAGGAGGTTCTCTTTGATTTGGTAGAGAGGGAGTCAAATTTGAAATTTTTTCTTTGAGAAAACTCCACTCATTCCATGAAAGGCTTTGGGTCCGTCAAATTCCTTTTGGAGTTTGGGGAATCTATTGTGCTCCATGATTTAATGTATGTGCTAGGATTGAAGAAGAATTTGGTATAAATATCTGCTTTGGAAGACAAAGGGATGAGGATTGCCTTCATCAGGGGAAAGGTTCTTACTTGGCTTGTTGGATCACCCATGAGAGATGCATTTACATTGGGATAAATATTTGAAGGACTCTACAGAGTTATTGGAAGACCTCTTATAGCATTGGTCCATGATACTAATTATCTAAGTGAGTTGTGGCACCAAATATTGACATATTTACATTATGATGTTCTTCTAAAATTGAATAAATTGGTTTATGGTATTCCTAATTTTCAAGCCAACATGATGGATTATTTATAGTTTGTGCCAATGGAAAGAAGACAAGGGGACCATTCCCCTCTAGCGAGAACAAGAAAAATGACATGCACCATCTCATTCATTCTGACATATGTTGATCCAGTGATCAAATTTTAACTCAAAATTAATGTGCCTAGAATGTTTCTAAATCAAAATCAATTTAAAGTGTTCATTGTTCTGAATCCAACAATAATCATTTCATCTCAATACGATATCGTATGCTCAAGTTATCGTGTTCTGATCGTTCGGCCCAATAGTTAAAAAATTAATAGGTTTTCTAATTGGGTGGCTGACTGGGCTACCATACTGCTGACATCATCAGTTGAATTGTAAGGTATGGACCAATGAGAGCATGCTAAGTGACAACCTTGTATTGGTCGAATTGGTTCATTTTTATTGCGTCATTTTGTGTGGTGGACCAATTAGGGTGTGCCACATGGCCCAACCAGAGATCGCCACATGGCACCCCACAGTGGGCCAAAATTTTGGAATGGGTCAGATAGGCTAGGCAGGATTCAAACCTGTGATCTTACATCCAGTAGCCTAGTACCTTGACAGTGCACCACAAGGGTGATTCTTACCCCCATAAGGGTCTCAGACTTATTTATGGTTTATGAAGCACATATATGGAAGGAGGGGCTTGATGGTCAGCCCCAAACCCCGGTTGCCAACTCTCCATATGACCATGGTTCAAAATGGTTGGGGCTTGGGGACCATCCCTGATCCCTAGTCACCAACTAACCACAACCACAGGCGCACTAGAGTAGAGCTCAATGAAAATGGGCTTAAGATTATCCCTAGCCCCGGTCACAGGGACTTGCATATGACCTTGTCGGTATACCAGAGTGGAGCTCAGTGGAGAAGGGGCTTGGGATAGCCCTACGCTCCAATCATATGGGCACCATAGAACCTTGGTGAAGCGCTCACCGGTGGGGAGTTTGAATGGGGACTAGCCCCAGGTCATAAGGCCACAAACATGAGGGAAACGCCATGGCAGAGGTGGCTCGGCGGTAAGGGTTGGCCGTTGGCCTTGCCATCAGCCCCGTGGGCGTTAATAAGACCACAACCCTGAATTTTAAGGGGCTAGACCAGCGGGGGTGGGTGGTTATCCCTGACCCTCGGCTGCATGGCCCATGTGGCCATAGTTTTCGTACTTAAGGTTTATTTGGCAATTTAATTATCTAACAAATTGCACCTTTGGCGGGTGAAATTGTCACCTCCATGGTGGAAGAAAGGGAAAAATTATAGCATTGTTAGACTGTTTATCCATTTTGTAGGACGGATAACACGAAAATATTTTTCAGAGCTTGTTTAATGGGAAAGAAGGGTCTCAAAGAGATAGAGGAGATGAATTTGGCTCTTCGAATGGAGAACATTGAATTGAGAAGAATGCTTGAAATTGATTAAGAGGAGAAGAGGCATCTATGCCTTCAGTTGCAGCAAGTGCTTGAGGAACAAGTTGCTGAAATTTCCACTCCCATGACAGTAAAGGAAACTTCCAATGTGAAGCCAATATGTGAGCATGGTTCAAACAGAGGTTATGAACTATATGAGGAAAATGATGCATGTGCATTTTGTAAGCATCTCATAGATTCTCATCATATGTCATTTGGTAAGAGTGGGTGGCTAGAGTCATCTACAAAGTCATCATCATCATATGAAGCAGAAAAGGTAGATGGAAATTTCAAGGAGGTAATATGCATCTTAAGTTCAAATCCTTCTATTTATTCTCATAGAAACTCTTTTGCAACATTTGAACAACATACTAGAGGCATTGGTATGAAGCTTCTATTTAAAATGGGTTATGAAGGAGGAGGCCTTGACATCAATGGCCAAAGGATCACCAATCCAATCATGGTACAAGAGATACCAAAATATCAAGGATTGGGATATGGTCAAAGAGAGTTTGAAGAATGCTATGAACGGTTTGAGGAAAATCAATCATCAGAGGATGATATGTCACACCAAGATCATGGTGACAATGTTGATTTGTCTCCTAAGAGAGATGAATGCTTTAAATGACCTTGCCTGCATCGTCCGATCCAGATCGTCAAAGTTGTAGCCCAATGGAAAGGTATAAATTTCATTGGTGTTTTCCAAATGTTGGCAATTTTGACTATTTGTGGAACATGTATCCTTGCACTTTGTGCGATGCATTTGACCATTTTGTGGTTGTTTGTGAGAAACACATGGTAA
Source organism: Pinus tabuliformis (assembly GCA_031772625.1). NCBI lineage: Eukaryota > Viridiplantae > Streptophyta > Pinopsida > Pinales > Pinaceae > Pinus > Pinus tabuliformis. Next base: position 81,921,658 of record CM062808.1, on the reverse strand, counting down.
TGGTCAAAAGAATGGATTAGATTCTTGGCATCAAGCCTGATGAATCTCCTTCACATTTGAGGACTTCCTTGTCTACAAGCAAGATAAAATACTTTTATACCCATTGTAAGATGCATGGGCATGGGAATGATTGATGTTGGAAACTACATCTAGAGCTTCGTTCCAAGAAGGATAAAGAGATTGTGCAAACCAATGCAAGGGAAGAAAGAAGTGGCAAAGAGGACTTGCAGCATTCCTAAGGAAACCTTCAAAGAAAAGTAGATGCAAAAAGAGAACCCATAAGCCTAGAAGAGGCAAAGATTGGGTAGATTGTTTGTATAGTTTGTTGCTTTGTAAATTGTAAAAGCTTGTTGTTGTCATTACCTGTTTTGGGTACTTGATAAAGTGAACAAGAATAATCACTATGAACAACAAGTATGTATTTTTCATTGACATGTTATGTAGTTGGCTTGTTTATAAGTCCAAATGTTTCAAGGCTTTTGGAATGTACAATGTTTGTTGTCCAAGTTTGTCTACAAGTTTGTCATGTACTCACCAATGCAAGTGTTCAAGATGAAACTTGTTGTGAATAGAATCTTTGTTTAAGATTATACAAGATGACTATGCTTTTGCAGGAAAAGCCAATTATGTCATTGAATTTTTGCAGCAGTGTACTTTTTTGTACAAGCTCAGTTTGAGGACATTAAAGAAAATTTGAATCAATGCATGATAGGCATTGTATTGCTTATGATTTCCAAGATGGAAAGTCAAGTTTGTCTTCAACAAAGGAACTTCAGAATGAAGTTGTTTGAGCCATGAAATATGGGTTTAAAGAGAATATTCATATTCCACTCATTAGTGTTTTTGTTCCTACATCAACAATAAGAATTTTACCTCGATTCTCGACAGGATGGTAGGTATTCACGAAAAAGATAGGTAAAGTACCTTCATTGGAGCTTGAAGGGCACTAATTGAAAACAAAGCATTATGGATTGAGTTTTGGGTAAGTTTTGATTTTCAAACTCCTTTTATTTACTAGGAGAAGTAAAATATTGGAGTCAAAAAGTTTCTAGTGGGGAGGTATGATCCAGTGATCAAATTTTAGCTCAAAAATTAAAGTGCCCAAAATTTTTCGAAATTGACATCAAGTCTAAATGTTTGTTGTTCTGAATCCAACAACAATCATTTCACCTCAATCCGATATTGTATGCTCATGTTATCGTGTCCTAATCATTTGTCTCAATAGCTAAAAAATTAGCAGGTTTGCTGACTGGGCAACTGACTAGGCTATTGTACTGTTGACATCATCAGTTGACTTGACATGTATGAACCAATGAGATCATGCCAAGTGGCAGCCTCGTATTGGTAAAATTTTATTAGGTCGATTTGTGTGTGGTGGACTAATTAGGATGTGCCATGTGGCCCAACCAGAGGCTACCACACGGCACCCCATGGTTGGCCAAAATTTTGGTATGGGCCAGACAGGATGGGTAGGATTTGAGGATGCAACCTTACATCTAGTAGCCTAGCACCTTGCCACTGCACCACAAGGGTGATTCTTACCCCCATAAGGGCCTCAAACCTATTTAAGATTTATGAAGCGCATATATGGGAGGAGGGGCTAGGCGGTCAACCTTGACCCCTGGTCGTCTGCTATCCATATGACCATGGCACAAAAGGGTTGGGTATCAGGAACTAGCCCCAGTCCCTAGTCACCAACCAACCACACGATCACAGGTGCACCGAAGTAGAGCTCAATGGAAAAGGGCTTAAGATTAACTCTAGCCCTTGTCACGGTGACTTGCATATGACCTCGTCGGTATATTGGAGCGAGCTCAGCAGAGAAGGGGTTTGGGATATCCCTAGTCTCTAGTTTTATGGGTGCCATAAAACCTTGGCAGAGTTCTCACCGGTGGGGAGTTTGAATGGGGGCTAGCCCTAGGCCATATGGCCACCAACTTGATCGCAACGCCATGGAAGAGGGGCCTCAACAGTAAGGGCCGGTTGTTGGCTCAGTCCTTGGCCCTGTGAGCACTAATAAGACCACAACCCCAAAGTTTAAGGGGTTAGACTAGCGGGGGTGGGCGGTTAGCCCCATCCCCCAGCCGCATGACCCATGTGGCCATAGTTTTCGCACTTAAGGGTTACTGGCAATTTAATTATCTAAAAAATTGCACCTTCGATGGGCGAAATGGTCATCTCCACAATGGAAAACATGGAGAAATCGTAGCACTATTATATTGTTTATCCATTTTGTAGGATGGATAACAAAGAAGGAGTTTTCAGAGCTTGTTGGAGCCATAACTTGGTGATTTTTTGGCCTTTTGGAGCTTAAGAAGAGTCCATATAGGGGTTTTGGGACATTATGGATCCAATTGTGTCCTCTATTTGCTGATTGGAGCACATCTAAGAGAATTTTTGCAGGTTAAAGTCCATGGATGCATGGATCAATCAATGTTTTGGAGCAATTCTTGAAGGTGTTTGACCATGGAAAAGGCCTTGTACGAGTTTTCTTACCTTTAGATGTTTACTGCAGCAACTGCTACTTGCAGGGTTCAACTCATTTATTATTTTCTCACTATGTCTTGTTGAGGAAATCTTTATTCTTTATTTCAATGTGGAATTGAAGTGCTTGTATGCTCATGTATGCTCATTTTCAGATGGAGTACAAGGTCTTTGTAGGAGACACTTTTTATTGTTGATGGTTTCATGACTGACTGTAGGTTGTCATGCTGTTTACAGTAAGATTTCTTTGCAGTAGAAAATTTCCTTGAAGGGGAAAATAACCACTTGTTTTATTAGCAAACTTTATGTACTTTTTTCACTGAATATATGGAGTGGCCTAGTTATGTTGGCAAGCCCAAAGATGTAGCCCAGGAGGGGTGAACTCCATCACCAAATTCTTTGTTGTTTCTCTTCATGAATGCCTATATGAGTTAGATGATGAGATGTTGCTTATGTTTTAAGTTTACATGAAAAACTAACTCATAGTCCTTGAAGAGACCTTTGAAAACCTGTTTTGTCATAAGACTCATTTTTTCCTTGCAAAAAGTCAAGAAGAATGATCACTTTTTAGGAAGGAGAAGTTCTCCTCCAATTTCAGATCATATGTGGTTTGATGCCTTTACATTCTATTGGTGGAAATCTCTACTACATCACCTTCATCGATGACTTCTCAAGAAAGACATGCATATATTATTTAAAGCACAAGGATGAAGCCTTCAAAATGTTCAATGAGTTCAAAGCTTTGGTCGAAAATCAGACAGGGAAGAAAATCAAGATATTCAGGTTTAACAATGGTGGAAAGTACATTTCGAATGAGTTCATCAATTATTGCAAGAAGGAAGATATCAAGAAAGATACAATTGTTCCTTATACTCCTGAACAAAATGGAGTAGTTGAAAGAAAGAACAGGTCTATTGTAGAAGCCGCTCATGCCATGCTCCACGATCAAAATTTGCCAAAGTTCCTTTGGGGAGAAGCAACAAATGTTTCTGTATAGGTTCAAAATAGGGTGTCTCATAAAGCATTGGACAACAAGACCCCTGAAGAAGTGTTCACAGGTGTCAAGCTTGATGTTGGCCATCTCCGTATCTTTAGATGCCATATATATTTCCATGTGCCAAAGGACAAAAGAAACAAGATGGAAGCCATGGGAAGAAAAGGTACATTTGTTGGATATTGTGAAAATTCTAAAGATTTTAGAATATATATTCTTGGTCAAAGGTGTTGAAGAATCTAGGGAAGTTAGCATTAGATAGATTCTTCTATACTTGATAACAATTTGTGAAATGATTTTACTATTTATCTTATCTTAATCTTATTCTTATTCTGAGTGTGTGTGTGTTTACTTCATCAAACTACTACCAAAACAAAGAGACAAGAACACAAGAAGTAGGCATTCTGCCAAGTCCAAAATCTCTCCCTCTTGGAGAGAAAAACCCGCACATAATTCTTCTTATAGAGATTCTAATTGACAAACACCAAGACCATTATACTTGACCCTCTATGCCACTCCAAGACCAAGACACCAATCCTCTTCCTTTGTTACTACTGAGATCATCTTCATCACTGCTATTTCACTAAGGTCATCATTATTGCATTACAGTAGTACCATTGCTGCACCTTCAACTAGATGATTGCTGCACCTTCACTGAGATCATCACCATGTCAACTAGGTCTCTATACTAACCTTGTCTTCATCGAGATCATGACTATATTTACATGATTACTTCTATGAGAGTATAGTTGTACTTAGAATGTATGCCAAGACAGAGAACATTACTATAGGATCACCGAGGTTCTTATCATTACAATGAGACTTTGACTGTGAGTATGTCCTGAGTGTATCATCCTCTTCATAACAAATATGCCGACACTATGTGTTCTACTGTGGGATCATCGGGATCCTTAACCATGCTGAGACAGTAATACTAAGATCCTTCTCATCACATATATGCAAAGACCGTTGATATCCACTAAGACTGTGATAGTATTCTTCCTGCAACGAGATCTTCCTACACTGAGACTGTTTCAGAGACATCCGAAAATGTGTCCTTCTATAATGTGTATTGCAGACCCCTATACTTGTCTGAGATTTCAGAGATCTGACTTGCAGAGAGATGTTTGAAATTTATTGACTTTAATTCTGAACTTACTTGCCTATTTACAATGGTTTGACCCACATATTAAGCCAACCTATCAGTGTGAACATATGTGTCTCTATTTGCAGTTTGACATGACTTTTATTTAGTTCATTTGGTAGCCAACTTCATCCTAAGGATTGTGCTTGTCTTGGAGGGTTTTTCTAGACATTCGGTTTGTCCCATATACATTACACATAGTCTCATGAAGAGCTCTTCAATTTTCTTTTGACTCTTTGACTTTCCTAGACCTATGGAATGAGCAAGAAACTCATTCATATAATTTATAAAAATAGTAATTCTTTTTCTTGACAAGTACAAAGATCAAAATTACATTGACAAATACCGAACCTAGTTACCCTTTTCTTCAACAAAAGGAAGGTTGAAATTAGTAGGGAGGTAACGTTCAATGAAGATGTTTCCCTTAGGAAAGTAAGGGACCTTCCTCCGACTCCTCCTCTTGAGAAGAAGAATGATGATATGGATATTCTAGATGGTCCTTCCGTGCCTGAATCTGAGACAAATATTTTTGATGATCCCATGGAGCCCATGGATCCCTTAGATCCTCCATGTGATCTTTCTTCCAGGAAAAGGCCACTTTGGCTCCATGACAGATTACATGATGATGAAAGATGAGTTCTCGTTCAAATATCATTTAGAGAAAGGAAGAATCCATGCAGATACCCGAGATATGTTGCAGCCATGAGTATTATGATTCAAGTCGAACCTACCACCTTTGAAGAAGCCATGAAAGAAAAAGTTTGGAAGGATTCTATGGCCAAAGAATATGAATAAATTATGAAGAATGATGTATGGGATGTTGTGCTGATATTGGACGGGAAATACGTGGTGACTTCAAAGTGGTTATTCAAGATTAAACATGGAGTTGATGGCAGCATTGAGAAATATAAAGCAAGGTTCGTAGCCTGAGGATTCTCCCAGAAAGAGGTAGAAGATTATGATTATATATTTTCACTTGTGGCTCGATATACAACCATTCGTTTGATAGTTTCTCTTGCTGCTAGTCAAGGATGGAGCCTTCATCAAATGGATGTGAAGACAACTTTCCTCCATGGCATGTTACAGGAAGAATTGTACATTGATAAGCCACAAGGATTTGAAGTAGAGGATCGAAAGACACATGTTTTCAAGTTGAAGAAGGCATTGTATGGTTTGAAACAAGCCCTCAAAGCATGGTACGCCCACATAGACAATTATTTGGTGACGCTGGGATTCACAAGAAGCAATGTTGATCCCAACCTATAATTCAAAGTAGGCCAAAGTATGTCGTTGAGTTTGGTTTTATATGTTGACAATACATTCTTGATAGGTAGTGAACCCCTAATGATAGAGTGTAAGAGGGAGCTAGCCTTTGAATTCGAGATGAAGGAATTTGGACTCATGCACTACTTTCTAGGCCTTGAGGTGCAGCAAAGGCATGGTGAGATTTTCTTTTCACAAGGAAAATATGTCATGAAGCTGCTGGAGAGATTTGGAATGACAAAATGCAAGTCCTTTCCCACACCGATGGAAATGAATTTCAAGAAATTATGTGGAGAAGCTGCAGGACCTAATTTGGCGAATCCATTCAAGTATAGACAACTGATTAGGGCTTTGATGTTCTTAGTGAACATCCATCCAGATATATGCTATGCAGTAAACAAATTGTGTCAATTCATGACCGAGCCTCTCCATGCACATTGGATCACTGTCAAACACATTTTGAGATATTTGCATGGGATGATCACCCTTGGTTTGAGATATTTTGCCAGAGATGTTCGATTTCATGGATATATCAATGTTGACTAGGAAGGAAACATTGTCGACATGAAGAGTACATCTGGATGTTGTTTTAGTCTTGGATCTTCCATGGTATCTAGGATGAGCAGGAAGCAAAATTTTGTAGCATTGAGTACCCGTCGAGGCAGAGTACATTGCCGCTAGCATGGCTAGCTACAAAGCAGTTTGGTTGAGGAAGCTCTTTGGAGAGCTATATGAGCAGGTCCTAGACACTACAATGATATATTGCAACAACAATAGTGGGATATTTCTCACAAATAATCATGTATTTCATGACAAGTCCAAGCACATAGAGATTCAATATCATTACATTTGAGACATGGTGCATAGAGGAGCCATTAGACACCATCATATATCGACAAATGAGTAGATTGTAGATATTCTCACCAAGGCTTTTCTGAAAGGGAAGTTCTTGGTCTTCAGAGAGTAGCTTGGACTAATGGATAGGACCCCTTCTAATAAGGGGCATCACTGATCAAGAACACCGAGCTGACTCTTCCTCGCTGCCTGAGCGCCTAATGTGAGGAATTGAGATAGAGGGCTCCTAGGGTTGAGGGATCTTTGGACAAAAGGTTCGTATATGTTGCTCCCGTATCTGTTACACAGGGCTAGAGTTGTTTCTGCCCTATCTTGGTCTTTGCATAATATACCCCAGTTAGCATCATACCCACAAACTAGGCTTATTGGGATTACTACTCCGTATTTAGCCAATGGGTTGAGAGTGTACTTTGGGGTGTACAACCCAAGTTGATTATGATGCAGGTGTTATACTACATGACCCTTGAGGGTCATTATTGGGAATATCAGTTGGCAATAGGATGGGTTGAGATGTGCTCCCCTATATCACCTATAGCTAGATATGGAGTTGAAGGTGTTTTTCTCCCCCATGCGATTCAGGATTGAGATATGTTCCTTGATATAGTCTCAAGTTGAGATGTGCTCCTTGATATTGTTCTCAGATTGCAATATGCTCTCTAACGTTATAGAGAGTGGTAGCTAATGCTCCCAAATTTTTCTTTTTCATATTTGATAATGTTTCAGCAGATAGAGTTGAGCAGAAATAGGACATGATATGACGACGTGATACACATGATATGATGCAGTTGGAATTTGTCCCTAGCTGAGAGGGAGTGTTAATTTTGCAACTTAGTGATAAATTCCAACCATGGGACTAGATTCCTCTTTTCGAGAGGACCATTTTTTACTATTGAAGCACTCAATTTGGACTTGTCCCTCGCTGAGAGGGAGTGTTAATTTTGCAACTCAGTGATAAATTCCAACCATGGGATTAGATTCCTCTTTTCGAGAGGACCATTTTTTACTATTGAAGCACTCAATTTGGACCAGGGAAAGTGTTCTTATGAAGAAAATCCCACATATGCACATTTGGATAGGTTGGCCCTAATAGGAAATTGGTCACCCTTGGAAGCCTATAAATAAAAGTGACCTCAAGCTCATTTGGACATCACCAAGCATCATCTTCTTCTCTTCTTCATTGATTTGTTTGCACAGGTCTAAGGTTGGGTTGACGAAAGAGGTTCACATAGGTCCAAAAATACAAGGTCTGAAGCTCGCACATGTTCTAGGGTTTTCGGTCACCACTGCAGGCTCGTCAAAGGAAATTTTCGGCTATAACTGCAGGCCAACAGGCCCAAGGGTGCAATTGGAAGGTCCTAGCTGCATGCACACCTCTTCCTCCATGCAGTTGGGCTTTAGGGCTAAATTTGACCGCAAACTAGAAAAATTGCACACCTCTTCCTCCATGCAGTTGGGCTTTAGGGCTAAATTTGACCGCAAACTAGAAAAATTGTGTTTGATATATATTGATGCTGGAAACATAATTTTGAATGTTATTGGTTATTTTGTTAGATGATTTTGTATAGGGCTCATTGTACTCTTTGTTGAACATTTTATGACAATATAATAGAAGAATAATATAATAACCTGCACATTACAACTCAAACCTTTACTCATCATTAAAATTTACATCACATCATCTAAAAAAAAGTGTTTTAATGGATGACCATGTCCAATGGCAGAATCCAGTGTTTTAATGGACTTTCCTTGACTTATTACAGGTTTTTCGAAGCCCCTGTAAACAAGGAGGAACTGGATAATTTTAGTCAAAAGATAGATCGCATGTACAGGCAAATTAATATCCAGATGGGTATTTGTATTCTAGATGCCATTGGCCGCGAGAAAGCCCCTCTCTCCAGAAGATATCCGGATCATGCAGGTGAATATATGATTGAAATAATTTGTTTATTTTAAATTCGTTCTTCCCACAAACATGCATCTGATGATTAATGTCGTTGAAACAGTTGGAATAGAGGAGTCGGTAAAAGAAATTATCGATCTTTTGGAATGGGCAAGTGACAAAAAAGCCATTGCAATTATAGTGCATGGATTCGGCGGAATAGGTAAGACCACCCTTGCAGATGCCGTCTTTTCGTTCGCAGACATTCAAGGATGTAAATATTCTAAAGTTCAACTCTTCAAAAATATCGATTCAACGCCAGAGATAGTAGAGTTGCAGAGATTGATCTTAAAAGATCTGATGGATGGGACGGTTCCCGATATTAGAAATAGCCAGGTTGGACAGGGGGAAGTGGGCAGAATGTTAAAGGAAGTGCCCGCGTTTATCTACATAGATAATGTTTTGCGGCAAGAGGAGCTTCGGCAGCTTTTGCCCAAGGATATGGAAAAGGCCAAGAAGGTGAGGGTGCTTCTCACTGCACGTGATACAGAGGTGCGCGGAGCGTTAAAAGTGAAAACAATAACCTATGCTATGAGAGGCCTTCATGACACAGAAGCTATGCAGCTTCTGGGGAGCGAAATCTATGCTGGAACGGATGACAAGGACAACCAACTAGATTCTACCCAATTGAATAAGCTTGTACAGTCATATGGTGGAATTCCAAAACTTTTGGAAGTGGTAGGGGGATTCATGCGTGCAGAAGAGGATAAACACGAAGCTTATAAAATATTGATGGAAGACAAAGAAAAATGGGACAGTGAAGTTGGAGAAATAGAATCCTACCTCTTTGCATATAACCATCTACCTAAGATATGCAGAGATCCATTTTTGGACATATGCTCATTTTTCAAAGGATGGGATTGGGACACTGTGAAGGATATCGTGGGACAGATTGAACTGCATATGCTGGAAAGTAGATCACTTGTCAGCAGAGGCACAAATGGGGTTGTTGTTGTACACGATGTCATTTTGTCAATCGGTCTAAAAAAGACAGAGGGAGTGAGATTCACATTCACCAGTGGAAAGCAAGTTGAGGAGCTGCTAAATGAGAAGGTATCAAATCATGAAATTAATTTTGTTCCATAATATGTCTCTATCATTATGATAACTACTCAATTCTGTTTAATAATATCATGCAGAAAATTCCAGAGATCAAAGGTATATGGCTGAGCGAAAATAATAAAGATCTATTAAATATATCAGCATCAAAATTGGACTCAATGTGCAGTTCGTTAACAGTTCTTGCACTGGGAAACTTTATAAAAGTGCAGGACAAATGTAATCAAACATTTAGAAAGTTGGTTTTTTTACAAGCTGCAATTCCCCATCTTCCCTTTGATGTGTCCCAGTCAAAGGGATTGAAATATTTGAAGTACGAACCAAGGGATTTGAATCTCCACGAGGCAAGTCTCTTTTAAATATTTAGTCCTTTCCTCAATTTTCTTCAAAAAAAATGAATTCGTGTGTGAGATAGTTTTATTAATTTTAATGGTTCAATTTGACTATGGTTGTGACAAATAATTTGCAGATTCCCTCGAGTGTTAGCTGCATGGAGTTTGATGGAAGCCATTCTCATGCCTTGGAAATCTCTTCCGGCGATCTTCAGCATCTCGGGAATTTGCGGATACTTAGATTGACCCAGTTTGTAGCGTTGAAAAAATTGCCTGAAGACCTGGGTGATCTAGTACGTGGTTTGCAAGAACTGACACTTTCATATTGCAGATCTATACAGGAGTTACCAGCCTCAATTTCAAAGCTCCAATCTTTAAGAGTAATCAGAATGGAGTACTGTTCGAGTATAATGCAATTGCCTGAAGATTTTGGATCATTGATTTCTCTGGAAAAACTCAATTTGCAGGGTTGCGAGAATCTAAAAGTGCTTCCTAGTAATTTTGAGAAACTCACAGCATTGAAATTATTGGATCTATCCTATTGCGAGAGGCTACTAGATCTCCCTCATGGCTTAGGAAACTTAACATCACTTGCTGAATTAGATTTGAAGGAATGCAGCCAATTAAGAAGTATTCCAGAAAGCATTGGAGAACTGAAGTCGTTGGCCTCCTCACTGGATATGTCAGGCTGTTCAAGCTTAAAAGAACTACCTAATGGGTTCTGCAACCTCTCCTTTATCAGGGTTCTTTCATTGAAGTACTGTAGCAATTTAAAGAAGCTTCCAGACAGATTTGGAGAATTAGTAAATTTAATGGACCTGGATTTAAGTGGGTGCAAAAACCTTGAAGATTTGTGTAATGACTTCCACTGCCTCGACTCCTTGCGAATTTTAGACTTGGATAAGTGCCACAGTTTGAAAGCACTCCGTGAATGTTTTCAGCGTCTTGCGTCATTGGAAAAATTATATCTAAATGAATGCGCCTTGTTGGACGGGGAAGAGATGGACAAGGTGGTGAAGGTAAAAACATTACGGTGGGTAGACATCCAGCAAAGCCAAATGTTGGTGAAGAGATGGGGAGAAATGGAAAGAGAAGGCAATCCATTAGGGTCTTTTACAGTGTTGACAGGACAGGTTAACATAACATCCATCCATCCATATTTATATACCAATCGTGTTATTGCATGTATTTTATGTGAACTTTTAAAATGAATATAGATTGTGTATCGTTTTTACTTTGTACTGATTTCAGATTTCTGTTCAGGAATTGTCGGAGGACCGGAAGGCGACTGTAGAAAAGGAGTTGTTAACAGCATTCGACAGCCTTCTCAGTAATGGAGAAGGAGAGCCATTCCATCTGTCTCACCATCTTTCTGCAGACTCCCTCTTTCTTGTCATCTTTGATTACCATGACGATTTTGATTATGATTTCCCGTGGCCTTTATTTGAAGAAACGATAGATGAAATACAAACAAAATTTGAAATAATTTATATGGGCGACAATTTTAATGAGTTGCCTTTGAAAGTCCAGGGTAAAATTGTGGGCCATGGGGAACGGGACGATCGCAATCTTGATGTGAGAGGGAAAGTGGTCTCTTTGTTAGATGCTGCAGATCAACAGCGACGAGTAGGTCGAGATGATCCGAACCGTTATTTTGAGATGAGAACGAAGGTAGCGGGAGACGAGAAGGGTGCTAAAGGTTATCGTCCTTGCTGGAAACTTTTGAATCGCCGTGAAGTGGAGGAATTTTGGTTGGGTAAGTGTAGAAGTTACGAGAGGTTGAAGGAACTTGAAGCAAGAAGTGGAGAGAGTAATATAGAGTTGTTAAGAGAATTGTTTCCAACTGGAAATGGGGAAAGCGCTCACATCTTTGGAAAGAATTATGCATCACAGAAGGTATTAAGTTCTGACTTTTGTTATATTTCTTTTTTAAAACAGAATTTACAAATTTCGCGTCACATTATTGACTCTCTCTACTTTATTTTGTTGACATTGATAATTGTAGGGCGCTTCAAATGAAAACTCCAAACCTTGTAGCTGCGGAGTGGAAGAATTGAAAGGAAAAAGGATTTTGTTAGACATCAGGCCTCTTGACATGTCTTATGATATTCGTTTGGGGTCTCTGATGGAACTGTATAACACAAAGAAAGAGGCATTGAATTTAGAAGTCATATCAATTCCACTTGTGCAGCCAAATACAAATATAAAATTGGAGATGTTTGAGCAGTTTTCAGGAGATGCTCCGTGGTTGGTCCTTCAAAATCCATGGATGTTAAGCAGAGCAGTGAAGTATTTCCTCATTAAAGGGTGTCTACCGGACCAAGGATATCAATTATGGCGAGAGGAGCGTGGCATAATGTATACGAGTATAATCACGGTAATAGAACCAAATGGGAAAGTCTTTACAGCTGATAAACCTGTACTGCCTTTGCTAGATAGGTGGGGACCAAAGGCTTATCCTTTTACCCTGGAGAAAATTAAAGAATTAGAGGAGGAAGAGTGGTCTCAAATGGAGACTACGTCTATTTTAGAGCTTCTTTTCTACAATCAAGAAAGCGTATGGCATAAGGTGAGTAGTCCATCATTGTTTGTTTAAATTTTAATAGATTAAAGGTTGTTTTGTTATATTTATGTTTTTTTTTCGGGGAGATGATAAATTAAAGATTAGTATTTAATTTATATTTGTTTTTTTAATATGGTTATTAAAAATAATAAGTTAAAAAAATTTAAATAGATGATTTATTATTGTTTTAAGGATAATTTTTTTCTTATTTTGAAAGGTAAAAGAGGTTTTGCTTCAACAAAAAATGATATGCTTATTTGGTGGAGATGGCTCTGAAAAAGGGATATCTATGGAGGAGTTTACATTTTTTTTAAGGAATGTGTTAACAGAGTTTATTGCTGACATTCATATAATTTATATCACTGGATTTGACTTCAAAGAGTCAAAAAGATCAAAGCTCACCGATGCCACTTATTATTATCATTGTCCACTACCAAATCTTGATATGCCAAAAGCCGAGATGGAGGAGATGCCTTTGTCAAATTTATTGGAACACGAGGCTATAAGGTTTTGGACACACTTTTATTCTTTAAAAGAAATGGTGTCTAAAAGAGATGACAATTCCAAGCTGAAAAGTATCCTTGACTCTATTGGTCACTCGATTGGTTATCACATTCCATGGATGATATTAATAGATAAAGATGGGGAAATAATTATAGAAAATGGGCAAGATATGATTTCCCTATATTCAAAGAGTATGGAAGAGAAAGCCAAGAAATTGATGCAAGGCTTGATCAAGGGCTCCAAGGAGGACAGAGAACAAGCCTTGTTTGAGTTAGAACAAAGATGATGTATTTAATGCTATGTATTATAAATGAACTACATTTTATTTATTATTTTCAATATGTTTTCTCATTTTTATTTCACTATAATAATGTTCTTTGTCATTATTAATTTTTATTGTTGATTCAAAGTTGCGTTGTGTTGAATTGTAGTGAGTTCAAAAGTATAAGAGAATCATAATCAAACACATTATTTCTTTGAAATAGGATATAAGTCCAGTCAAACAAAACCAAATACCCGTTAATCCCAAACTAATCGGTTTTCTTAATATATTGTTATTAAAAATAATAAGTTAAAAAAATTTAAATAGATGATTTATTATTGTTTTAAGATTAATTTTTTTCCTTATGCTAAAAGGTAAAAGAGGCATTGCTTCAACAAAAAATGATATGCTTATTTGGTGGATATGGCTCTAAAAAAGGCTGAATATCTATAAAGGAGTTTATATTTTTATTAAGGAACATATTAATAGAGTTTATTGATAACATTCATATAATTTATATCACTGGATTTGGCTTCAAAGAGATAAAAAGATCAAAGCTTACAGATACCACTTATATTCATTATTGTCCACTGCAAAATATTGATATGGAAAAATTTGAGATGGAGGAGACGCCTTTCTTAAATTTATTGGAACATGAGGCTATAAGATTTTGGACACACTTTTATTCTTTAAAAGAAGAAGTGTCTAAAAGAGATGACAAAGCCAAACTGAAAAAACTCTTTGACTCTATTGGTTATCACATTCCATGGATGATATTAATAGATAAAGATGGGGAAATAATGATAGAAAATGGGAAATATATGGTTTTCCAATATAGAAAGAGTATGGAAGAGAAAACAATACAGAAAGAGTATGGAAGAGAAAACAAAGAGGTTGATGCAAATCTTGATGAAAGGTTCCAAGGAGCACAGACAACAATCATTGCTTGACTTATGCATGATTTAGAACAAATATGATGTATTTCATACCATGTATTATAAACATTTTATCTATTATTTTCAATATGTTTTTCATTTTTATTTCATTATAATAATATTCTTTCTTATTATTATTTTTTCTTGTTAAATCAAGCATGTGTTGTCTTGAATTATGGTGAGTTTAAAAGTATAAAAGATTCATAATCAAACACACAATTTCTTTAAAATAAGAGGTAAATCCATACAAATAAAACCAAATACCCATTACTCCCAAACTAGTTTTGATCGTGCATTAAAAAAAATTAAATGGATGATTTATTATTGTTTTAAGATGATTTTTTTTTTCTTATTTTGAAAGGTAAAAGAGGTATTGCTTCAACAAAAAATGATGTGCCTATTTGATGGAGATGGTTTTGAAAACGGAATGTCTATGAAGGAGTGTACATTTTTTTAAGGAATGTTTTAATAGATGTGCTTATTTGGTGGAGATGGTTTTGAAAAAGGAATATCTATGAAGGAGTTTACATTTTTTTAAGGAATGTTTTAATAAAGTTTATTGATGACATTCATATACTTCATATCACTAGATTTGACTTCAAAGAGAGAAAAAAATCAAAGCTCACAGATACCATTTATGTTGGATATTGTCCACTAACAAATCTTGATACACCAAAAGTTGAGATGGAGGAGATTCCTTTATTAAGTTTATTGGAACATGATGCAATAAGATTATTGACACACTTGTCTTCTTTAGAAGAAATGGTGTCTAAAAGAGATGACAATGCCAAACTGAAAAGAATCCTTGACTCTATTGGTTATCACATTCCATGGATGATATTAATAGATAAAGATGGGGAAATAATTATAGAAAATGGGCAAGATATGGTTTCCCTATATGTAAAGAGTATGGAAGCGAAAGAAAAGAGATTGATGCAAATCTTCATCAAGGGTTCCAATGAGGACATAGAACACGCATTGTTTGAGTTAGAACAAAGATGATGTATTTAATGCTATGTATTATAAATGAATTACATATTATTTATTATTTTCAATATGTTTTCTCTTATTTTTTCACTATAATAATGTTCCTTTTTATTATTAATGTTTATTGTTAATTCAAGGATGTGTTGTCTTGAGTTGTGGTGAGTTTAAAAGTGTAAGACAATCATAATCAAACACATTATTTCTTTGAAATAAGACATAAATATGTTCAAGCAAAACCAACTACCCATTAATCCCAAACTAGTTTTAAACTATGGAAAGAAGAATAAAAAAGTTTAAATTATGTATTGATTTTCATATTTTCAACTAGTTGTATCAGAATGACAATTAACCTTTTCCCAACATGGACCATCTAAAGAGTTACATGTTCTAAGATCTTATATATTTCGATGTATTATCCAAGAAAAAATAACTATTGGTTTCTCATGAAAGATGTACAAAATGACCTTCACTACTCCTTAGGGGGCCTTTGCTTATATCACATCCTACACCAACATATGTTTTATGTATCTATACTTTTTTTATCCACAAACTATTGTCATAAGTTAATATGAGGCTATGGCCACATCTCCCAATGAGTAGTTCTCCTTTTAATAAAAGGGGTAAAGATTCAATGGACTAGACCATATTATACCACCATTGAAACCTTGAAGCGAAAAACTATGAATAGGCATATTTTAATTTATCCGGCATGAAGCATGATATTTCTTATCTAGATAAATAAATCTAATACTGCTATTGGAATATATTAACAAAATTGCATCCTAATAATATTGATAATCTTATGTTAATAGGAAGCTAAAAACAATGTAAACTTTGAAACGGGAACTATAAACTCAAAACGGGAACTCTGGCCAAAAAACCCCGAAAAAACATAAAAAACAGTGCTAAAAGTGAAAAGTGTTGATGCTGGAATAACACATTTTCTTTTCTTGGGTAAATTTTCAACATGTTTTAAAAATGGGGGTGAAAACCAATTTTTTGCTAAAAAATTATCCAAAAAACACCCTCAAAACGAAAAGGGTTGCTTCTGGAAGAACACTTTTTTTTTCAAAAGTAAAATTTCAACATTTCGAAATAATGGCATGAAATATTTTATCATGACCACGAAAAAACATTAAATTTAAAAAAATAATGAAAACATAAAATTAAAAATTAAAATAAAATTAAAACAATGAAAAAACACAAAAAAGTAAAAAAAAAAACAAAAACAAAAAAACAAAACATAGATTAAAATATATATTAAAAGAAAAATATAAAACAAAAAAAAAAAACGAAAAAAAAATCAATCATAAGATGTAAAAAGAATGAAATTAATGATAAGAATTAAAAAACTAAAAAAAATAAAATTATAAACAATTAGATAGTAAAAAAAATATTTAAAAAAAAGGGGGAAAAAGGAGTTATCTTGTAAACCAAAAAAATTGGCAAAAAATATATATATATGGAAAAGAAAAAAACATTTAAAAGAAACAAAAAATTAAGTAGGTTAAAATAGAAAATTTAAAAACAAAAAAGCAAAAAAAATTAAAATTAAAATTAAAAACAAACTATATTTAAAAAAAATTAGAAAATTAAAAAAAAATTAAATCTAATACTAAAAACAAATATAAAAGCAAACTAACAACAAACAAACTAAAAACAAACTAGTTTAAAAAAGAAAATAGAAATTAATGAAAAAAATTTAAAAACTAATAAAATTAATATTAAAAAAAACAAAAAAAAATATTCAAATTATAAAAGAAAAAACAAAGAAAAAGTGTATTTCTTATTGAT
This sequence comes from Pinus tabuliformis, assembly GCA_031772625.1. Classification (NCBI taxonomy): domain Eukaryota; kingdom Viridiplantae; phylum Streptophyta; class Pinopsida; order Pinales; family Pinaceae; genus Pinus; species Pinus tabuliformis. The sequence goes on along the minus strand of CM062808.1, from coordinate 81,904,543 downwards.
GATGATGATGATGATGATGGTTAACGTCCGCTGAGACCAAATAATGATCTATCGGACCTAAATAGACAAATTATTTATTTTGATTTAAGGTTTTATTCCTATGCTCAAAAAGCTTGGAGAGAAGCCTCCCGAGTTCACTATAATTTTGGCATTGTAAAAGGCTAGGAAGGTCAGTATTGTAACCAAGATTGTGAAATTGAGATCTAATGTGGTTGTATGCAGGGCACTCTAAGAGGAAGTGGTTTTCATCCTCGATGCTCCTATTCTCACAAATATGGCAAATCCTTTCCGTCCATGGTGTTTTAGGAACTGCCCAACGACCTGTTTCACTATGGAGCTCATGAGAATTCGTTCTAATCTTTGCTATATTAATTTTCTTCTTTGAGCTAGTTAAAATAGAGAGATACTTTTGATCTTCAAGGGTGGGGTTGATGACCTTCTTATAATAACTTAATTTTCTTTTAGACGCTAAATCTTTCTCACACCACAATTTTTCTTTGAACTTAGAAGTAACAATATCTTTAATGTTTAAGGAATTTAGACTTCTGTGATCCATAACATTGTCTAGAAATCTTCGGCAAAATCACATAATCAGTCTTTTGTCGACGCGTTTCGAACCAACTAGTGTGGTTCATCGCCAGGACAAGTTGAAGAACTAATCTGGCTTAGCTTGATTAAATAGAGTGTGCAGAGACTCCAACGGCTATATTGCAACAGCTAATTTTGACCTGAGGATCAAAGTCAAACCACTGATTTTTTTTATTAATAGAAGTTAATTGAAAAATATAATAAATTTATTGTTTTAAATATAATGGTCATTATATCTTCATATTTATTAAATAACCTATATTTATTATTATCCCCAAATTATTTAAATACAAATAAATAGTATTAAATTACTATTATTCTTAGATTTTAGTTACAATAGGTAACTGTGTATTTATTTAATAATAATTGTTTAAATTAAAGGGTCCAATGGTAAACTAGATATAATGGTCATTAATAAATTATGGTAAACCAAATAATGGTAAATTAATTAAAATGGTCATTAATAAAATTATATCTTAAATAATTTAAATACAATAAATAGTATTAAATTACTATTCTTCTTATAATATAGTTACAATAGGTAACTGTGTATTTATTTAATAATGATTATTAAAATTAAGGGTCTAATGGTAAACTAGATCTTCTCCAAAATAAATCATTTTTATTAATTATCTAAATGTAATGGCCCTTCGAAACTCAAATAATAAGTTCATATAATACTTTAGTTTATTAAATAATCTATATTTACTTAATAATCTATAATTCTAATATTATAAATAGTATTCTAGTTAAATCAATATTATGTAAATTAAAGTACATGTTTATTAAAAATAGTATATCCATTAACTCAATAATATATCATATATTTCTAATAATTTCTTGTTTATCATTAAAACTCTTATAATTAATTTAGTAAATTTTATCCATTAAACAATCAATATTTATTACTAAAATTTTATTAAAAATTAACTATGTTATTACTTATAAGGTTTAAAAGGGGGTCTTTATTAATTCAATATTATTAATGTTATTTATGTTTTGCAAACCATCATTCTCATTGATCTCCCAATAGTTTAACCAGGCCCTTGTGTCTTTATGCCATCCTCGGTTAAGCCTTAGGTGGTTTTGGCTGTAATTTAAAGCTAGCTTAGGAAGTCTATGATCGTCTATGTTATTGAGCTTGTGCTTGTACAACAGAAACCTGAGCATAGCTAGGCTCTCAATAGGGGAAAGACCTGCTTCTATAAGGAGAATAGGATATGGTGTATTACTTTTAATTTTCAGGTTATAAGTTATAAAACGCTTCTGGATTTGCTCAATCTTTCTCCATGATTCTCTGGAGATGCTGCAGCCCCAAACTTCACAGCCATATAAGATAACAGGAGTGACTAAAGTTTCAAAGAGGAACTTCTTCTTATCCCACATTACGAGGTTCGCTGTTTTACAATTATTTTCAAGACCAAAATAAGCTTTCCACCCCCCATTGATCCTTTTTTCAATGCTATGGTTCCAGTTGAGATTGTGATGGATATCAATTCCTAGGTACTTGTAAGAATACACTTCCTCCAAGTTATTATTGTCATACATAAAATTAGCGCAAGTGTCCTTCTTGGATTTGATAATCATAACTTTTGTTTTGTCAGTGTTAATAGTCATACCCATGGTAGAGAAGAAATCCTTAAGAAGCTTGAGTTGCTTATCAAGATCAGAAGGGCACCTTGCCAAAAGAACAATATTGTCCGCATAGAGAAGAAGGATAACGACTATCCCAACTAAGATCGTGCCATCACATCCTGCTTCTTCTAAATAACCTTCGAGCTTATCGATGTAAATGCCAAATAGGGTAGGGGAGAGGGGACAACCTTGTTTAACTCCGATGTTACACTTAATATCTTTCGACCACACCTCATTGTTCTTTAGCTTGGCAATTACATTCTCGTATAGCCTTATAGCAGCAGCTCTCAACTCAAGAGGAACCTTTAGCTCTTCTAACCTATTCCAAAGGTTGTATCTAGGGACTGTATCGAAAGCCTTTCTAAAGTCTACAAAGCAACAAAATAAATTGGATTTATCATTACGACATTCCTCCGCAATGATCCTAAGCGTAATAAGGTGGTCTGTTGTTAAGTGATGCCCTCTGAAACCTGCTTGGCCTTTAGCCCGCTTACCTTCACTTTCAAGCCATATGCTTAACTTTTTTTCCAGAATACTACCATACAACTTGGCTAAGAGAGGGCTGATCATAATTGTCCGATAATTAGAGGGGTTATTTGTATCCCCACTTTTAAAAATAGGGATAATGAGGCTCTCAGTCCAAGGTTTATGGAAACCTTGCTTAACAGCTTGATTGAAAAGCTTGTGGATGTGGGGGATGAGGACAGGACCTCCAATTTTTAAGATTTCCGCCTGGTAACCTTCAATGTCCTTAGCTTTCCCATTAGCGAGGCGATTAACCCCAAACTTAATGTCTTCTAAAGAGAAAACTTCTTTCGTAGTGAGCAGGGTTTTCAAATTATCCATGACATTTGGAGATTCATAAAGCTTTTTAAGATAAGAATTCCAATCCTGAAGAGCAATTTTATTATTATCCTTAGTCTTCCTAGTCAGAATCTGCCTCCAAAATTTCTTAGGAGCTACCTTAGAGAGGTGTAAGAGATTCTCCTGTCTTTGACGAATGTACTGCCTTTTTTTTCTTTTAATTAGGGCTTTGTATATTCTTATCTTGTCCATTTTAAGAGAATCATCAATAGCTTCCTTAATTGCTCTCCTCACACTTTTACAATCTTTGTCATACCATGGATTGGTTTTGCTATTTCTTTTATTATTTGAGACTTCAATTGAGAACTTGTTAATAGAATATGAGAGGGTTGTAGTAAAATTATGATATAGGTCTTCTATGTTGTCTATACTAGATAAAGGAGGCAAATTAGTTTTTAATTCATTTAGAAAGAGATCCTTTTTATTTTTATCAAATATTAAGTTCTTTTGGTTGTAAGTATTATTTTCTATGGGAACTCTATGCATGACAAAATTGAGAGTTATAAGTAAAGGCCTATGATCAGAGTCAGGCTCGTGGTCGTTTAAGATGTCAAAATTTACCATTTCGTTGTACAATGGGAGATTGGAAATAACGTAGTCTACCATGCTGCTGCCAAGTCCATGGATGCATGTCATCTTGCTGGAATTGGGAATTTGGGCCACTTCTTTAGACCGTTGCAAATTATGAGATCCTGAGCACTACAGAGCTTGACTAGCTCTGACCCAAACAAATTTTCCCCGAGGTCTTCAGAGCTCCTTTTGTACCTACTAGCCAGGGTAGGGTCTTCGTCTAACCAAAGAGGATTAGGGTTGGAATGATTGCTTAGAATAATAGCTTGGTTGTTTGAAGTTCGAGCATTAAAGTCACCTATTAAAAGGATATTACCATCATTCCTTAGGCTAGAAATATCATTCTCTAAACTATTGTAAGGGTTAGTTTTATCTAGATTCTTGAATTAATGGGGGGAAAATAACATATGGCTATGTAGGACTTTTTATTATTAATGTCTCTGATCTCTATCCAACTAAATTGGTTGTAGGGGTCGCTTTTATAAATCCTAACATAGGGGGAGATGTTTTTCTTAATGTAACAAGAAAAAAAAAATTATTTTTTATTAAACATAGATATTTCATTTAAAAAAAAAATAATTTTTTTTTTTTTTTTTTAAACAATCTTTTTTATTATTAAAAACAAATTTTATTTTTATTTTTATTTAAAAATAAAATTATTGAACATATATTTTATATTTAGAAAAAAAATAAAATTAAAAATTAAAAAAAATTTCACCTATATTTTATATTTAAAAAAAAATTACATTTACATTTTTTTCAAACAATGTTTTTTTATTTAAAAAAAAAATGAAAATTAATTTTTTTTTTTAACAATTATTTTTTTAAAATAATTTTTTTTGTTATAGTAAAAAAAAGTTTTTGTTTTTTTTAATAAACCAATTTAATTTTTTTTAAATAATTTTTTTTCGTTATAATAAAAAAAAGTTTTTGTTTTTTTTTTTATAAACCAATTTAGTTTTTTTTAAATAATTTTTTTTCGTTATAATTAAAAAAAAAATTTGTTTTTTTTTATAAACCAATTTAATTTATTTTTTAATTTAAAATTTTAAAAATTATTAAAAAAATTAAAAATTTCAAAAATTATAATTTATATTTTTTATTAATAAAAAAAAAATTCTGTGGCCCTCCCCGGCCGCCCGTGGCGGCGCTGCCGTGGGCGGAGGGCCTGCGTGCAGCCCCTCCGCCCACGGCAGCGCCGCCACAGGCGGCCGGGGGCGGGGCCTCGATTAACATTTTTTATTTTTTATTTTTGTCCTTTTTTATATATAATTTTTTATTTGTTTTTTAGAGACAATTATTTCATTTGGATTGAAAATTTAATTAACGACGTATAAATATGTAAAATATCGAAAATGAAAAATATCGACCTTCTTCTTTAAATATGCAAATCAATAAAAACCTCACTACAGAAAAAATAAAAATAAAAATAAAAACAAGAAAATATGAAGAGGAAGACCACTTCCAAAATTATTAAATTTATAAAATAATTATTTACATTTCATACATTAGAAAAGTTAAAGTCAAAAAAATAGGTTTTTTAAAAAAAGGGTTTGATGCAAAATAACCACTTTTTAAAATCAGCATGAAAATCACTACCATTCTAAAACGCAATGTACATAACAAGAATTTAAAAAAATTAAAGTGCCAAAAACTATGCTCTAAAAAAAACATGTGTGTTCTGCATCACCCCTTTTCAAAATCAGGTCACTTTTTTGCTATCTCTACAAAACGGGTAACAGTATCAGTTCCCGTTTCAAAGTTTACATTGTTTAAATGCAATTTAAAGGAATTATAAAACAATTCAAAAGGAAGTATGTGTCATTTAGAAAGTTTGGAGTGGAAGAATTGAAAGGAAAAAGGATTTTGTTACACATCAGGCCTCTTGACATGTATTATGATATTCGTTTGAGGTGTTTTATGGAACTGTATAACACAATGAAATAGGAGGCATTTAATTTAGAAGTAATATCAATTCCACTTGTGCAGCCAAATACAAATATAAAATTGGAGATGTTTGAGCAGTTCTCATGAGATGCTCCGTGGTTGGTCCTTCAAAAGCCACGGATGTTAAGCAGAGTAGCGAAGTATTTCCTCATTAAAGGGTGTCTACCGGATCAAGGATATGAATTATGGGGAGAGGAGCATGGCATAATGTATATGCGTATAATCACAGTAATAGAACCAAATGGGAAAGTCTTTACAGCTGATAAACCTGTACTACCTTTGCTAGATAGGTGGGGGCCAAAGGCTTATCCCTTTACGGTGGACAAAATTAAAGAATTAGAGGAGGAAGAATCGTCTCAAATGGAGACTGCATCCGCTTTAGAGCTTCTTTTCTACAATCAAGAAAGCGTATGGCATAAGGTGAGTAGTACATCATTGTTTGTTTAAATTTTAATAGATTAAAGGTTGTTTTGTTATATCTATTTTTTTTGGGAGATGATAAATTAAAGATTAGTATTTAATTTATATTTATTTTTTAATATTATTATTAAAAATAATAAGTTAAAAAAATTTAAATAGATGATTTATTATTGTTTTAAGATTAATTTTTTTCCTTATTTTGAAAGGTGAAAGAGGTATTGCTTCAACAAAAAATGATATGCTTATTTGGTGGAGATGGCTCTGAAAAAGGAATATCTATAGAGTTTACATTTTTTTTAAGGAATGTGTTAATAGAGTTTATTGATGACATTCATATAATTTATATCATTGGATTTGACTTCAAAGAGACAAAAACATCAAACCTCACCGATGCCACTTATGTTCAACATTGTCTACTGCAAAATCCTGAAATGCTAAAAGTTGAGATGGAGGAGATGCCTTTGTTAAATTTATTGGAACATGAGGCTATAAGATTTTGGACACACTTTCATTCTTTAAAAGAAGAAGTGTCTAAAAGAGATGACAATGCCAAACTGAAAAAAAACTCTTTCACTTTATTGGTTATAGCTTTCCATGGATGATATTAATAGATAAAGATGGGGAAATAATTATAGAAAATGGGAATGATATGGTTTCCCTATATGTAGAGAGTATGGAAGAGAAAGCCAAGAGATTGATGCAAATCTTCATCAAGGGCTCCAACGAGGACAAAGAACAAGCATTGTTTGAGTTAGAACAACGATGATGTATTTAATGCTATGCATTATAAATGCCATACATTTTATTTATTATTTTCAATATGTTTTCTCATTTTTTTCACTATAATAATGTTCTTTCTTATTATTAACTTTTATTGTTAATTCAAGGATGTGTTGTCTTGAGTTGTGGTGAGTTCAAAAGTATAAGAGAATCATAATCAAACACATTATTTCTTTGAAATAAGACATAAATATATTCAAGCAAAACCAAATACCCATTATTCCCAAACTAGTTTTAAACTATGGAAAAAGGAATAAAAAAATTTAAATTATGTATTGATTGCCATATTTTTAACTAGTTGTATCAAAATGACAATTAACCTTTTCCCAACATGGATCACCTAAAGAGTTACATGTTCTATGATCTTCTATATTCCGATGTATTATCTAAGAAAAATTAACTATTGGTTTCTCATGAAAGATGTACAAAATGACCTTCACTACTCCTTAGGGGATCTTTGCTTATATCACATCCTATGCCAACATATGTTTTATGTATCTATACTTTTTTTATACAAAAACTACCATCATAAGTTAATATGAGGCTATGGCCACATCCCCCAATGAGTTCTCCTTTTACTAAAAGGGGTAAATATTAAATGGACTAAACATATTATACCACCATTGAAACCTCAAAGCGAAGAAACCATTGAAACCTCATATCTAGATAAATAAATCTAATAATACTATTGGAATATATTAAAAAAATTTCTTCCTAACAATAATGATAATCTCATGTTAATAAGAAGCTAGATGCAATTTAAAGGAATTATAAAACAATTCAGAAGGAAGTATGTGTCATTTAGAAAATTTTCCCTTTCCTCTTGGAACCCAAAATTTCAATGTTGTGTTGATCACTAAGAATTGAACTATAATTCCAACAAGGCTTTCTTATTAGGGCACTTAAACAATTGATTTTTTTTTTATAAGAACATGAGTTCACTATTATTATCAAACTAAGATTAAGGCATGTCTTTATGAATCACATCTCTACCATCACCCTACGCTAGACAAAAGACTTTCAAGATGTTTTTGTTGATACATAATCGTTCAAAATTCACCCAAAAAATGGCCTAAATTGTCTCAAAGATGTTTATTAGTTCTTAACTAATCAAAATTGATTAGAAGAGTATTCTATAAAGGGGACATTATCATAATTTTTTTTTATTCTTATAAATCATCATTACAAAAGTGATACATAAGTTTGATAATAGAATATGAATAAGATTTATTTTTCCCTATGAATATTAAAAAAATCTATGAATAACATTACACCCTACAAATATGAACCTTTAGATTAATAAAGCCAAGAGATTTATACTAAAAACCCAAGGGATTATAAACCCAAGGAAATAATATTAAACCCAAGGGATCAATAATATAAACTCAAGGTATATAAATGCTAAGATAAACATTATAAACCCTAAAGCAATCATGGTTGATGATGATTGATTTTCATATTGAGACAATATTTGTCACAATATAACGTTGGACCATGGTTGGCCATGATTATAAACCTAATGGATTTACATTAAACCCAAAGATTAATATTATAAATCCTATGAAAAATGTTATACCCTAGGAATATGAACCCTTAGATTAATAAACCCAAGGGATTAATATTATAAACCCAAGGGAATAATAAACCCAGGGAAATAATAAACGGTTGATTTTCATATTGACACAATCTTTGTCACAATGCAACGTTGGAGTATGGTTGACCATGGTTGATTTTCATATTGAGACAATATTTGTCACAATGTGACGTTGGGCCATGGTTGACCATGGATGACCATGGTTGTCATAATGTAATGTTGGACCAAGGGATTGATATTATAAACCCAAGGGATTAATTCTAAAATCCCAAGGTATTATAAACCCAAGGAAAATGGAATATTAATATTATAAACCCAAGGGATTAATACTAAAAATCCAAAGGATTATAAACCCAAGGGAGTAATATTAAACCCAAGGGATAAACCCAAGGGAATAATATTATAACCCTATGTATATAAACCCTAAAATAAACATTGTTGACCATGTTTTACCATGGTTGATTTTCATATATGCTATATTATAAACTTAATATTATAAACCATGTTGTCAAACCCAATATTAAAAGTCATAATTATAAAACCTAATATTAAGTATTAATATATTCATTATTTATTAAGAAAATATTGTATTAATAAATATTAATATATTATTATATATTAATAAATATTAAACCCAAAGGATTTATAGTATAAACCTTAAGGAGCAATATTATAAATGGAAAGGAATAATATTAAACCCAAAGGATAATTATTATAGTCCCTTCATATTAATATTATAAAACCAAGGGAATAATATTAAACCCTATGAACATGAACTCTAAAATAAACATGGTTGGCCCTGGTTGACCATGTTTAATTTTCATATTAAGACAATCCTCGTCCCAATGTGACGTTCGACCATGGCTGACCATGATTTATTTTAAAATCGAGAGAATCTTTGTCACATTGTAACATTGTACCATGGTTGACCATGGTTGATTCTAATATTGAGACAATATTTGTCACAATGTGACATTTGACCATGGTTGGCTATGAGTGGTTGAGATTATAAACCTAAGTGAATAATATTATACCCTAGGAATATGAACTCTTAGATTAATAAACCCAAGGGATTGATATTATAAACCCAAGGTAATTGTGAGGACCCAACCATAGGGCCTTTAACTATTGATATAATCATTCAATTAAATTTCCCAAATTTTGAGAACAATCAAATAAATTTCACAAAATTTTAGAACAAAGAAAATTTCAGGTTTATAAAACATCATAAGCATGAACATATATTATTTTCATTCTACAACATGCATAACTTTTAACAATTTACATAAATAAAGTGACTAAATGAAGAATATTTGATTCGATGACTTTGTTGGGATGCTCTTGACTCTGTTAGGATTCTCATGTTGAGCTATTTAATCAAATTTACCTCCTAGCCAACTAGGAATGATTTCCTAGCCCAGAGAATGTCCATAGGTTCCCTAGCCCTCTAAGTCCAAGTCCAACCAGTTGTAGTGTGTCCATGTTAAAACCACCACTCTCCAAACAGATCCAAGTTTAAGTTCTCTCATTTTTCTCTTTATTCTCTTCCTTCTCCTTCTTTACCTTCCTCCTCCAAATAAAATCCTCCAATTCCAAAATAAAGAACAAAAATCCCCTTCTCCTCTCATCCTCCTTCTCTTTCTCTCATCCACTTGAACCAAATACCATTAATTCCATGAATACCCCCCATCCTTTTATTTAATGACCTTGACTTTCCTTTCCATATATTATCCCAAAATAAATTTGAGGAGACACCTTGAGAATTGAAATACAAATATTTACTTGAAAAATAAATTGGAGAAGACCATATCCTATCCAAAGGTAACATGAAGACACCTTAAGAATTGAAATATGAGTACTTAATTTAGAAATAAATTGGAGAAAACCATATCTTATTCAAAAGTAAATTTGAGAAGACACATTGGGAATTGATTAATAATTGAATAATAAAAAATAATAAAAAATCATATTAGTAAAATAAAGTTATAGATTCACAAGTGTAGGTATTACTTAATAATTGAACCTAGAGGCACATTCTACAACCCAGTATGACCCTGATGTGTAAGTATGTCACGTCTTCAAAAAATAATAAAAATATTTTTTACTAATGTCGACCAAAACATTAACTTGAACATTAAATTATATATAACTTTTTAATCTTATTAATGGACTAAGATTAATTATTAAAATATAACTATGTATTATTATGTAGTGTACTTAGGGGGGATAATATGGGGTATAAAGGGAGGTACCCAAGGGAATAATGTAATAATGGGATGGGCCATAGTAATAAATAAGGTGGTTAACCCATATCATGTAAGGGACCACAAGTAGTTAGTAATAATGTAATGGGCCCATGGTATTAGATAGATGGTATTGAGGGAACCATGGTAATGACCCATGATATTGTATGTATGAGGCCTATATAGAGGGTAGAGACTCCACATTGAGAGGTGTCAAGGAATATTGTATGAGCAGGCATATGGCTTGTGGAGTGTTCTCCTTCCTTAAGGAGTGAATGTATGGTGTTGCCCTACCCTAAGGGTTTGATCAATAAAGAAGCATTTCTATCTATTTCTGTCTTGTTATTTATTGGGTTATTTCTATTATCATTTATTTTTGGATCAGAGCTATAACAAGTGGTATCAGAGCACTTTCTTGGGCAAAAGTGGAGATTTTTTTTTGCAGGAACTTTCTGGGGCAACGAGTTTGCAGATCAGATATGTACGTTTTGGGGCAAAATCTGAAAAATTTAATTGCAGATCTAGATTCTTTGTGAAAAAATACCCAAGTTCAAAAGAAAATCGGCCAAATTGGAGTCCGGATGAAGGAGATATCGCTGATCTAAAAATCAGTGGTGTTGCAAACATTTTTTCGGGGCAGCGAGTTGGCGGCCCAGATATGTACATTTTGGGGCAAAATATGCAAAATCTAATTGCATATTTGGATTGTTTGTGAAAAAATACCCGATTTCAAAAAGAAAATCGGCCGAATCGGAGTCCGGATGAAGGAGATTTCGCTAATTTAAAAATCAATGTTGTTGCAGATATTTTTTGGGGGCAACGAGTTTGCGGCGCAGATCTGTATGTTATGGTACAAAAAATGTGAATCTAATTGCAGATCTGGATTATTTGTTGAAAAATACCCAAATTCAAAAAAAAAATCAGTGGAATCGGAGTCCGAATGAGGGAGATATCACTGATTTAAAATCAGCTCTTTTTTAAGAATTTTTGGTGACGGCGGGAGAGTTGTAGCGCGGATATGAAATTCCAGTGCCTAGATCAGGATTTCTATCACATGGGAAGATGCAGAATGGTCATTCCATTTCTGAAAACAAGTCATAATAAAGATTCTGAGCAATATTAACTAAACTGTGGCCACTTTAAATTTTCGCCAAGTAAGTGATTTTTTTTTTTTTTTCGTTCCGTCTAGCAAGATGCTTTTTACAAGAAAAGATAATGGCCCTACTATTGAAGAATTCATAAAACAAAGAAATTTCATATATGGGACAGATTGGAAGGATTTAGTGTGGCTTGGTTTCAAAGATGAGGCTACCAAATGGTGGTTCTCACTTGACAACAAGCAGTTGACCAAACTTTCAGATGCAGAATTTGAAAGAGTCCTTTTTAGACAAATGGTATCATGCTAGAAAAAAGGAGAATGAGACACGTAAGGGGTTATTTTCTACTGGTGTCTCCTTATTGCTAGTTCATGGATTGATTTAGAAGGAGAAGATCGTTGTGTCTATAAATCCTAGTTGCAAGCATAATTATATCAATGTTAATTTAGAAAAAAATTGCAAGTTCCAGCTAAACACATTGAAAACACACAGGTTAATGATGAGGATGTGCAAGTTTATAAAGATTTGAAGCTTTTGATGGATAAGTATGTGTTGCATGGTGATTTTTATACTTCAGATATGGATAACATGGATGTTTTTTTGGGATATCCTTGGATGGAATCAGCGGGTACTATCAATATTAATGTGCAGAAGAAATTCCTGAAACTCTGGTATAAAAAGAAGAAAATTACATTACAGGATATTTCCATTAATAAACAGGTAGAGTCCACGGAGGCTAAAGCAGAAGATGTTCCAGGGACTGACATATCAGATGATGAGCCATTGATGGTCGACAGGCACACACAAACATCAAACCAGGTACCAGAAAAATAGGTAGAGGCTGAAGCAGAAAAGGTTACATCAGAGGAAGACTCAGTGGTTGAAGTAATATTGGAAGATAAGCAACAACAAAATATGCCACAACATGTACCAGCTACCCTTCAGGCTCCATTAGGTGGTGAATTAAAGAAAAATACACTGTGGGTTAAAACTTCAGCATATCACCACCCACATCACCCTGTAAGAAAACAACCAACAAGATGGCAACAAATTAGCCACAAGGACAACAACCCCCACATGACAGATAGCGAGGAGCGAAGATCCACCTACTACACATCAACACAGAAGAGCTGCCATGGTCAACTTCCATCTCAAGCGAGCGAGGCACCAGCGAAATCGAGGGTTCACCTTTCTCTTGGATGGATAGATGCACATGCATGGTACCAGAGGACTACTCTTTTGAGCAGATCTTATTATTTGTGTTCTTCCCATGTTTCGGGGACAAAACATGTTAAGGGGGGTGGAATGTAGTGTACCTAGGGGGGATAATATAGGGTACAAAGGGAGGTACCCAAGGGAATAATGTAATAATGGGATGGGCCATAGTAATAAATAAGGTGGTTAACCCGTATCATGTAAGGGACCACAAGTAGTTAGTAATAATGTAATGGGCCCATGGTATTAGATAGATGGTATTGAGGGAACCATGGTAATGACCCATGGTATTGTATGTATGAGGCCTATATAGAGGCTAGAGACTCCACATTGAGAGGTGTCAAGGAATATTGTATGAACATGCATATGGCTTATGGAGTGTTCTCCTTCCTTAAGGAGTGAACGTATGGTGTTGCCCTACCTTAAGGGTTTGATCAATAAAGAAGCATTTCTATCTTGTTATTTATTGGGTTATTTCTATTATCATATATTTTTGGATCAGATCTATAACAAGTGGTATCAGAGCTATAACATATTATATATAATTTGAATGGATAATGAATTATCTCATGCATTTAAAAGTTGTTTTATCATATATGTGAATTTCAATGGATCATAAATTTAGCTTTAACAAAAAAATTTACCACATTAAAATTGTAAATTAGGTCAAATATTAAACATCTTTACTCAGATTTACTAAAGCTAATAGCATCTCTTAAATCAAAGGAAAAAGGTTAATTCAACAAAAAGAATCGAAAATCCTGCTCCAAAACCTTTTAATATTTTTTTTGATTAAATATTTGTAAAATGAATCTTTGGAGGGAAAAACCATATCCTATGGATATATTAAAGTCTTTAAAGACATAAATATTTCCACATCAAAGTCCTAATATTTGAAATTATTAATTTGATGTAGTTTTATTATAATTTTTGTTATCATGCCATAAAAAACATTATTAAATCTAATATTAATATTATTAAATTTAATAACTTTGGATTAATACAATATTAAATTTAATATGATATTCAATTTGTTATATTATAATATATATTAATATATCTTGATATATACTAACTTTAAATGTATTTATGTAGGGAAGAACAAAGACATAAAGTGATAGAGGTGGAGAGATAGAGGGAGTGACAAGGGAGATATGGAGATAAAATGAAGGTGAAAGACATAGAGAGAGAAGAGTGGAGAGAGAGGGGGGGGTGACAAGGGAAAGATGTAGAGAGAGTGTGTATGTTTTGGGGTGAGATAGAGAGACAAAGAAGGAGATATGGAAGGAAGGGGGAAGAGAAGGAGAGAGAAGGAGAGAGGGAGGGAGATAGTGACAAGGTTGGAGGGTGAAGATAGAGAGAGGGAGGGGAGAGGCAGAGGGAGGTGAGAGAGAAAGGGAGAGAGATGAAGGAAGAGAGAGAACATGAGAAAGAGAAGAAGATAGGGAGGGAGAGAGAGATGGAGTTGGAGGGAAAGAGAGAGGGCTGTAAGAAGAAATACCTAGAGAGAGAAATGTGGAGGGAGAGAGAGAGAGAGGGAGTGATAAGGGAGATAGAGGGAGAGGGAGAGAGGAGAGCAGGAGGGAAGAGAGAGAGATGAGGGGGAGAGAGAGTGAAGGGGAAGAGGGAGGGAGAGGAAGAGGGAGGGAGAGATATATAGATATGGAGAAAGCATGTGTATGTTTTGGGGGTGACATAGAGAGACAAAGGAGAGACAAAGGAGATAGAGATATATATGGGAGGTGAAGAGAGGGAAGAAGAGAGAGATAGAGAGAGGAAGGGAGAGATAGATAGATATGGAGAGAGTGTGTGTGTATGTTTGGAGGGGTGAGATAGAGAGAAAAAGAAGGGGAGATGGAGGGATATATAGATATATATGGAGGGGGAAAGAGGGAATAATATCTATTGTACTATATTTATTGATTTTAGTGTAGATGACAATTTATAATCCTATTTGATTGTTTGCACTAGATGCATTGATTCAAGTTTAGATGGTGATTTCTAATTATATTTGATTGCTTCCACTAGATGCATTGATTTCAGTTTAGATGTTGATTTCTAATCCTATTTGATTGCTTTCTCTAGATGCATTTATTTCAGTGTAGATGGTGATTTCTAATCTACTTGATTGCTTGTGCTAGATGCATTTATTTGTGTAGATGTTGATTTCTAATTATATTTGATTGCTTGCACTAGATGTATTGATTTCATTGTAGATGTTAGTTTCTGACCTTATTTGATTACTTGCATTATATGTATTGATTTCAATGTAGATGTTTTCTAATCCTATTTGATTTCTTGCATTAGATGGATTATATGTTGTTAATCTTGAGACTATGTTGATGCCCCGAAAATCGTTGTATCAACATTGGGGGATAACCACCCGGTCCGGACCTTAATACAACTCCTTTTCCATTTGGAATGGTGGCTCCGACTGGGGATAATGGGACCAGTTTCCCAGCAATGGATAAACGGGATGAATGAATGATTGGTTGACTAATCTAATGATAGGCGAATAACTTAATTTATCAGCGAAACAAAAGAACTACTACTAATCCCGGGAACTATTGTACTTTAAAGTGTAGCGCTTAATGATCTATGTTTATAAACAGGCATGTAGATGACTCTATTTAATAAACATGGACTTTTATTCATTCAAGGATTACTTTGCTTAAATCGTTAAACAAAGGGATTAGCGCAATATTGCTACACTTATATATCATCGATACATATACGATCAAAAGAAAAGCATCCCATAAACATCCAATAGTGGAGGGAATAAAGAAATGTTGTTAAAACACATACATATATTCGATAATAGCAAAGGCAATCAAATAACAATTCATATGAAAAGAATGAATTCAGACATAGATAATAGTACCATATGAGCTGCTAGTCACTCCCAACATTAATTGCTATTTGAGATTCTTCTTCCAACGCAGAAATACTTTCAAACAAAGACAGTAGTGCACATTTGCATAAAAGCTTCCTTGTCAAAATTAGAATAACTAGTCCAGTTTTATAAAAGAATATGGCTGAAGTACAGTAGTGCAACTTCAGTCTTTAAGTCAAGTACAAAACTTTACGACCCTTTCTAAAACATGAAAGGGTCTATAAATACTTAATTAAGCTAACCATCTATGAAACTGAAATCCTATTTAATTGGTATCAATTGATTTTGATCATATTCTTCTCAGCAACCTGGTAGTCGGCGACATGAATCATCAAGTAGGTTGTTTGCCTTTGAACCTGAGCTGACTTATCGCAAGCATTGGCTCCACTTCGGGCAGTCTGTTGAGGCGAGAGCTAAGCTGGGCGGCATAGGTGGCATCCTGAATATCGGGGATAATATACCCGATTGCATCTGTAAGGCATTTGAGGGCGGCTCTTTGAGTGTGTGGTTTTACCAAGAAGAACCAATAGGTGTCCCATGTTAAACTGTTAATTCCAGCAATTAATCTCCCCTTTTCCTCTAGATCTGGATAACATGACTGCTCCAATGTTTTCATCGCTGTCAATTTTCCTGGAGTGCATTGGGAAATCATGTTTGACAAGTAGAGAGTATTATTAACCAATTCAACCAAATTGCTTGTAGTTGATTTGCACCTTGAAATTGCCCTCTCTGCTTTCATTAACTGGGACTGCCATTCTGTAAACAATATATCTTTATGTGACTCTAAAATTCTTGGTAAATTTGCCGCTTGTCCCTGATCAGTATCTTGCCAGTCAAGAAATGCAGCTATCGTTTCTTCAGCTTGATCCAATTCCGCTCTAGCCTTTTCTATTTTTTCACTTATTGATGCCGTCAATTCGCATAGTGGTTCCGCCTGGGCGATTTGTTGACATAGAAGCTTGATTTGGGCTATTAATGCCGTATTTATCTGTAGTGCCTCTACTCTGAATTCAGTTATTTGTGGAACGCCCTTTGTCTTCTCAAGCTGTGCTGATAGTTGAGCAATCTGCTCATCTTTTGTTTTCAGCATTTGTTCATTTGCTGCCTTCAGTTGTGCCAAGGCTTCAGACAACTCTTTCTGCTTCTGGATTGCGCTGTGATCAATCCTTTGTTTCTCTGCCTACAATTGTTGAGTTAATTGATTATTTACTTGCTGTTGTGTCAACAATTGCTGTTCTTCCTGCTCCGCTTTCTGTTGTGCTTCTGTTAGCTGTGCCTGCAATAAAAAAATTTCCTGGTATTTTGTTTTTAATAAAAGACTCACCTCTGATGCTTTGTCTATTGTTGCTGCCGAATAGGCTCCAACATATTGTGATAGTTTTGTTAAGTCATCAGAGGGGTCAAATTCCTCCTTCCAAACCACATTGCCCGTGACCGTCTGTTCTGGGAAAAGGGAAGGTTGATCAGTCCTTCTTCTCTTCCTCTGTCGTTTTACTATAGCTTTATGCCTTGGGCTATAGAAGACATCCAAGGGAGGAATCTCTTCTACCTGCAAAATGATTTGATCGGAGGGGTCCTTTGGTATTATTTCTACTTCCTTTGAACTGGGTGGGCCGCTGGTTCCACTTGGAACCTGTTGTGAAGTGGTTTCCTGTGTGTCTGCTGCTTTCGAAGTTTCGGTGTCCTTTGAACATTCTAGACTGCTGATAATAGAATCAAATTGTTGCCATTCCTGGAGCAGTTTTGGATCAATATGAGTATCCACATTTACTTCTATGTTGCTCTGCTTCTGCTCTTTAGTCTGGGTCTCCTCCCGCACTTTCTCTTGCTCTTTAGTCTGAGTTTCCTCCTGTGCTTTCTTTTGTTCTTTTGTTGTAACCGGAGGTTCCTTTGAATGTTGCCTTTCAGGCTCGCTTGATGCTGTTGTTGGGGTTGTTGCTAACAGATCTAGAGGCAGAGTTTGCAACCTCTGTTCTCTAAGTCTGTTGAATTCAACCAACCCTTCATCCTGATATTTCATTCTGGCTAGTGCCTTAACCTGCAATATTGACTCAGCTGAGGAGAACAGGTCATCGAACATATCTTCTTTATGATCAAACTTTGTCAATTTGGCCTGTTCAAGTGCATTATAGGCGACTTTGTTGGGATCAAATCGCCTATTAGGGAGAGTTGCTAGAGTTAATGATTTTATCTTTGTAGCTTCTTTCTCTGCATGTTTGAAATCATGCAACGTGTAGACACCACATCTCAAAGGAAAAGAGGGCCAGACCTGCTTCTTATTTTTCTTGAGAGTTTGTGTAACTCCCTCGGCAATGATCTGATAAGCTATTTCCGTCGCCAGCAGTTTATCAGGTATGTACAAAGGAAGGACATGAGGTTCGGCTTGGCTACCGAAAACTCTTATATAAGTGAACTTTTCCTCCCCGAACCATCTTCCTATTGATGTTAAATCAATCCCGGCTTGGTAGGAAATCTTGGGAGCAGGTTTATCAAAAATAGAGTAATGAATGGGTAACATAAAGCCATTGCAGACTTGGTATAAATGGTGCTTATAGGAAGCTTTCCACAATTTCTGATGGTATATGTGAATAGGCATGGGGTCTTGTGATGTCCACCTCCAGCCGAGCACAGGAAATTCAGAATTAAAACACAGGGTATCTAGAATATAGGCACTGTAGTAGAATGGGGGAATTAACCTTTCAGTAACGCGGGTCTTATTTCTAAAATCAAGAACAGTTGTTGCTAGTTTATCTGACAGTATAGTTGCCCAATCCATTATTTCACTGTTACACGCCGCTTCCATCAAGGGAACCATTTCTATAGTGAAATTAGCGGAATCGTGCAACCCCCACAATCTACACATCATTATCCCAGCATAACAATAAGGAGAACATAGGGAATCAACAGAATACTTACCGGAAGATTCATGCTTGTGTTTTGCCAGATTTTGTCTCCAATCCCGGATGGGTTCGGATTCAATTTCGTTTTCTTTTCGGAATTTCTCCAAAAACGCCTTGTTGTACTTCTTCTCTGGCTCAGGCAAATGATACATTTGCCTTAAATCATCAGCCTTGAATGAACCGAAAATTCTCCCATCTCTGGTGCAGAAAGTTCTGTCTGTGATTGGGATTTCCTCAATTGCCCACCTCACTACATCTGTATATGGGAGAATTTGTTCCCGAGCTGCTATCCGATGAAGGAAGGAGTCGGCTAAGTCCTTTAAAGTACCATCAGATTTCCGAGTCGCATCTGCAGTGGCTTGTACTATTGTCACTTCAGGTTCTTCGGCCTCAATCAAATTATAGGTACTTTGCCAAGTAGTTTTGCCGAGACCAGAACATGTAGTATCAGATATCAATCCTTTCTTTTTATTTGTTGGATCAGCGACGGCTTGTCCTGTGGCTGGCACAGCGGAAGCGACTGTGGTTTTCTTAGACTTCTTCCCCATTCTGCTTGAGTTTTCTGCTTCGGAAGAATTCTGCACAGGAGTGAAAATAAGCGTAACACAGAGAATTGGTAGTGAAAACCAAATATGAGCGAGATATATTGATCAATGCGTGATGAGGGATTAACTTTAAAGTGGCCGCGGATACAATCTATGAGAAGATTTTAGGACTTACTATTACATTAAATGGCCGTTAAAACCTGCCAATCCTTTAAATGCCCATCATATCATTAATCGGCCGAATGATTCGTTTAAGCGTGCCTTGGATGTTTTGGCGGTTGAGCGCAGGTAAATCATTGTTCGACAGATAAGGCTTTTAATATGAATTGATCGTAATATCCCTCTGTTTTAACGGCTTTTTTGAAGTCTGCACTTCTGGCTTTATCGCAATCGGGCGTCGGGGAAAACTTAAATCCTTATATTGACACCTTTTGAAATCCCCGATCGCCGATAGCGATATCGCATCGCATCGGGAGTATGGGCACTTTAAGAAAGCATGGATAGTGTATCGCCGATCGCCGATAGCGATATCGCATCGCATCGGGTGTATTACCTGGGGTGCTTTAAAAACATGCATAGTATATCGCCGATCGCTGATAGCGATATCGCATCGCATCGGAGCGAAAGGAACTTTTATCGCATTGGAGAAAACCAATGGGCCTTTAAAGTATGCCTCCTATGTTATTGCGATATGCGATCTTGCGATCGCTTTATCGCAATGATAAAAGATTGCTTATTTATATTATAAGACCAAAATTGGTTTGTCCAAAAGGTTTTTTATAATGTCTTCATTTTGTTTTCGGACCTTTTTGAATAATACAACGTTGATACCAATCAAAACTAAAAGGGACCCATTTCATATGATAGTTTTTATATGTAAATAACCATGATATGAAATGGGGGGTTGTTGTAGAGCACAACAATTGGCAATTCGTTGGAAGAAACAGTTATCTCTGAAAAGTATGGAAATACTTAAACTTTTTTCAAAATAGAGTTCTCATTAAAGGGGAAAATTCTAATATAACTAGGTATATATGCATTTTAAAATAAAATGAATCTATCTTTGTTAATTTCCTCTCTTGTTTAAAATTAGATACATTCTAAGTTTTAAATTGGCCTTTATTGGTTTATAATGATAAAACAGAGAACCTTTCCAAATCAGCTTTTAGAATTGACTCCTTTGTCATAGGTAGAGCCTCTGCTGCCAGCAAACGTTCATAGTTTCGACAGGGATACCTTTAAACCATATTATTGTCCATTGTCCCATCCATTTAAGAGTGTGATTAACAGAATGAATTCAAAACATGTTTTCATATTTTGTATTTCCTTTTTTTTTTTTTTATTGCTAAGATAAAAAGCCATTGTCCTGGTTTGGTGACCAGCTATTGACAATGCCATTCACTGGTAGTAATCTAACCGAACAAGCTGGCTCGTGATGAGACCCCTTGTCTTATAATTCTAAGCCATTACCCTGTTTTGGTATGCAGTATTGGTAATGTCGGTTAAACTATTTCCCTATGAACATGGTAAGCAGGCTTGTAATAAGACCTCTTATCTTTAATATCAGATATTTTAGAATTACACTCTGAGTAACCATAAACTTTGGTGAATGGGATGGACAATTTTCTCCTTAAGAGTAAATGGATGACAAGGTAAGAGTTAAAGATGCTGAAGTTGGATTAGTTTCTGTTTTGATATTGATAACCTTTTTGTGACCAATCTAAAAACATAAAATGATTTACAATACTTCTAAACTTTGAGAAAGGTTCACAAAAATTGAAGTATGGTTTTGGAATGCAATTATACCTAGTTTCCTAGAAATTATCCCTCTTGTGTAAGACTTCTATTATTTTAAAAGTAAATATCCTCACTACTTCTGTTGAGCAACTTTTAAGTACAGCAAAGGTCAATGGAAGATACCTTACAACTTTATTTTCTAATGGTCCTACAAACTACAAAACTCTATTAAACTAAAAAAGGAGAAGGGGTTACCTCCTCAATTAAAGAATTTCTTTAAGATAAGGCCATTAACAGGGAGAGAATCTCTCAAACCTGATAAATCTTGTAATATGAAGGTCGAATGGCCTATCTTCTCACAGATCTGAAATGGCCCAAGCCACATCTTCTGGAACTTGGTGTGTTTTCCCTTGTCCTCATGGGCTTTGTCCCATTTCAGAACTAAATCACCGACTTGAAATTGTTTTGAACCGGATGAGACTGAATCAAAGGATGACTTGATGATTTGCTGATGTTTTGCATGAATAGCCTTGGCTTTTTCCCTTTCCTCTTCTAATTTTAGAATTTGGTCATGTCTAAGTTGAATAGAAGAAGAAGGGCTTTCCTCAATAAACTGAACTAGGGCTAGGGAAGGAAGGACAAGATTTGTTGGTAACACTGCTTCTTTTCCATACACAAGGTTGAACGGAGAAGATCCTATGGAAGCCTTATGTGTTATCCTATCAGCCCATAGTGCGAATATTAAGGATTTGTGCCATGTTTTATGGTTCTGTTCGATAGTTCGCTTAATAATTTTAATCAGATTTTTATTTGTAGATTCTGCTAAACCATTACCCTGGGGATAGTAATTAGCAGAATATTTTAACTTAAATCCTCTTTTAATAGCGAAATCAAACATAGCATTGCCTGAAAAGTAAGATGCATTATCAAAAACAAGAGCATTTGGGACACCAACCTGGTAATGATGAATTGATCTATGAATTCAATGATTGCCTCAGAATTTGTTGTCTTCAAAGGAATTGCTTCAACCCACTTAGTAAAATAATCAGTAGCAGTAAGGATATACTTATGCTGTTTGGAAGAATGTGGAGTAATTTCCCCAATGATGTCCAATCCCCATTGCTCAAATGGCTGTTCAATGTTGACCGGTTGCAAAGGAAAAGCTGATTTTCTTTGTCTTCCACTAGAAGTTTGACAATTTCTGCATTTCCTTACATATTCATGAGCATCTTGAAACAGGGTGGGCCAATAATATCCAGCATGAATGATTTTGTGGGTTGTTGTGTCAGCTCCAAAATGTCCTCCTGCTGGTCCATCATGTAATTCCTGCAAAACCTTTTGTGCTTCAGGTTTTTCTAGGCATCTTAATAAGATTGAATCATAATTTTGCTTAAAAAGCACATCATCAATAATTGTGAAATTTTTTGCTTTCAATCTAATGGCCCTTTTGTTTTTGTAAGACAGGTTAGGAGGTGCATATCCATTTTTCAAATAAAACATTAAGTCAGCATATTGAGATTCAGAATCAGTAATACTTATCTGGTTGATTTCTTCGGTTTGATCTGTATCATCTGATTCTGGAATGTTGGATGCTCCTGCCAATAACCTGCAAAAACCTTGGCCTCTAACAATCTTTGCTGGTTTAATTTCTAAGTCATATTCTTGAAGTGTTGTAACCCAGTTTGCCCTTTTTTCACCTAGTTCCCTTTGGATCAATAGTTGCCTTACTGCAGGGAAAGGAACTATAACTTTTGTGTGGGATTTTAAAAGGAAGGGTCTGTAATGTTTGACAGCTTTATATACAGCAAAGGCTTGTTTTTCTACTTCGGAGTAATTCAATTCAGCACCCTGAAGATTTGAACTATAGAATGAAATGGGTGCTTCCAAATTGTGATCATTAAGCTGTGTGAGTACTGCTGCATAAGACAAGGTGGATGCGATAGTATACAATGTAAAATGATTAGAAAAATTAGGAGTATTTAAGGCTGGGGCATTGATTATTGATTGTTTGATTAAATCAAATGCTTCCTTTTCTGTTGATCCCCACTTAAAGACTGAATTTTTCTTAATCATAGTTTGAAGTGGCAAAATGATTTGAGAAAAGTCTAGAACAAATCTTTTGACAAAATTGATTTGGCCTAAAAATGACTGCATGGATTTTTTATTATGAGGGAAAGGGATTTCAGAGATTTCTTTGATCCTGTCAGGATCAATATAAATGCCATCTTTAGACACAATAAAGCATAAGAGCTTTCCTTGGTCAAGAGCGAAGAAAGATTTTTTAGGGTTAAGAGAAATACCGTATCTTTTGCAACGTTGAAAGATTTGATTTAAATCATGCAAATGATTGGACCTCTCCTTAGAAAATACAGTAATATCGTCTAGGTAGACGACTACTGTTCTATTAATCAACCCTTTAAAAGCTATATCCATCGCTCTTTGGAACGTCCCTCCTGCATTAATAAGTCCGAAAGGCATTTTCTGATACGCATATGTTCCCCATTTTGTTCTGAATGTGGTTTTGAGCTGGTCATCAGGATGGACCAAAACTTGGTTATATCCTGAGAAACCGTCTAGAAAGGACATTAACTCAGAGCCTGCTACTGATTGGAGTATCTGCTCCATAGTAGGTAATGGGAAATTATCTTTTAAGCTTGCCTTGTTCAAATTTCTGAAATCAATACAAATCCTAATGTCGCCATTTTTCTTTCTGACTGGCACCATATTGGAGACCCAGTTTGAGTGCCGAACGGGAAAAATAATCTTAGCTTTCAAGAGTTTATTAAGTTCAGATTTTATTTGACTCTCTAAGTTCGGATGTATTTTCCTCAACTTCTGCTGAATTGGTTTCTGTTCGGGAAGCATTGGAATGGTATGCTGGATGATGGATGTATCATATGTCTTTAAATCATCATATTTCCAAGCAAAAACCTGTTTATTTTTTCTTAACAGTCTAATGAATGCTTCCTTTTCTTCCAAGGAAAGTCCTAATCCTAAATTGATGTTTTGAGGAGTTTGCTCAGTGCCAAGGTTTATCAATTCAAACCTTAGGGTAGAACTTTGGAGTTTTGCATTAGTCACAGGTTTAAACCTGTCTTTAATATCATAAAGATCCTCAAGCTTCACCACAGGCTTGGGGATTGAATTTTCCTCATGTTTACCTCTTATTTGAAGGTCATGCTCGTTTTCCTCGATGATTTGATCATCATAGGACTTTTTGGAAGTTAAGAACTGTAAATGTCTTCATCATGGTTGAATACTCTCCAATTAGTGACATTGTCAGGAATTGATGGCCTAAAAAGCAATTCTACTGAAAATCTATCTGGGCTGTAGTCTTCAAAAGGTAGGAGCTTGGAAGCAACATTGGCTAGTAGGTCAGTTGCCGAATTTTGAGACCTGGGAATAAAAGAAATATTGAATGCCAAAAAGTGGGAGGTGAGTTCCTGTATCAGCGATTGATAATGCTTGAGATGGGTGGAAAGACAATGAATTGTATTCCTTACCTGTTTGATAATAATTTCAGAATCTCCAAACACTTTCAAATATTGGACCTTAAGGCCAATAGCTTTATATAGTCCTTGGACTAAGGCTTCATATTCTGCTGTGTTATTTGTGCATTCAAATTCTAACCTACAGGACAACATTGTTTTTTCCCCTTGTGGACTAATCAAAATACATCCTGCTCCTGAGCCCTCACTAGATTTGGACCCATCGAAATATAACGACCAAAATAAAGAAGTATTAACAATTTTATTTACAGTTTTCTCAGTACCATTGAAACATCTTGACCTATCTGTTTGTGAAAAATTTTCAATCTGAGATGTAAAATGGTTTACTGAGAAAGGAGATGGCTGGGCAGCGAAGTTGCCAAAGAATGACTTTGATGAATAATTCCCCAAAATGTTGTTATTAAATGCTATTGGTTGGTTTTCTTGTTCAAATTCAGTAACTGTATGGGTCATATGATTTTCCCGATCGATCCTTATTTGATTTGGCTTTCCCTTATAGGGAAGCCACATATGTGACCAGTCAGTAGAAATATACCCATGTAGTTTCTCAGACCAATCCCTACTCAAGATTAAACCATAAAATTCAGGTATATCGGCTATTAGGATATCAATCCTTTGTACTATTCTCGGATCAGCAGATAACCTGATAGTTACGGAATTAATCTCTCCCAAAACCTGTACTTTAGTCCTGTCCAACTGTACAATATGAATAACAGACTTCTGGGTTCAATGTTCAGTTTGGAACAAACAGAAGCTGGCATTATGTTAGAAGATGCCCCTGAGTCAATCAAGCAGTTGTGCAGGTTTCTATTATAGATCTCATAGGTTAGAAGGAAAGGTGGAGTATGAGAGTTTGATCTATCTCCTATTAGGACTGCATCAGTTGCTTCGACCATACCAGAAGGTGGTTGACCTGTATCGTTTGCAGCTTTAGCACTGGGAAGAGGTGAAGTAGGAACAACATTTAATTCTTTGAGAAGTAATTTATGCTGATGTTTTAATTTGCTAAGTCCAAACATGGTAATGTTTGCCTTATATTGTAATCCATTGAATCAGATACTACCAAAGTTTTAGATGCTGAAGGAGTATTTGAGGTTGAAGGTTGGTTTTGAGGAACTTCTGTAGGTGGCTTCTTTGTAGATACTTTTTCCTTTGTTGTAGCAGCACCTGCACTCCTTTTCTTTGAAGTTGCCTGAACAGGTTCGGAGGTACTTTTACTCCTAGTAGTGACAGGAAACGCTTCTTCTTCATTATCTGTATCGGAGTTAGGCAGTATGAAATCCCACATTCCATGACATTCAACAACTTCCTCTTCTTCATCAGTAAGTGTAGCTGTTTCTTCTTCTCCTTCTTCAAGATCTGAATCTGCATTTGATATAACATTTGGTGGTTTTGATTCAGTTTTCTTATAATTTCTAAAGGGTCTTTTGGTCTAGGTTTCGGCTACTTGTTTTTTTATTTCAACCATTTCGTTTGACATAGTCTTGAGGAACTTTTGCAGACCCTCCATGTCATATGGATCTTTTGGGGTTTTCTTCTTTGAATCATCTTTAAAAGAAACTTTTTTGGCTTTCCTGTCTTCCAGAGCAGCTTTCTTTTCTAGAGCATTAATGTGTTTCTCCACAGCAAGTGCTTCTTTCATGTTTTAAGCTAAAGTAGGTTTCCCAGCCTTGTCTACAAAAATAGCTATATTGGCAGGTAGAGCAGTTATATACCATTCGCTTCGGATTTTCTCACTTGGTTTGGAGGCCGTTGGGATTTTATTCAAAAGTTTATTGAATCGGGCGTTAAATTCCTTAATTGGTTCCCTATGCTCTATCCTAAGGTTGGAGAGATCGTTTATTAGTGTAGCCAAAGACCTGTCATCTCCATACTTAGTAAGAAACTGTTCTTAGCAAGTGTTCCAACTGGTAATGGAACCAGAAGGTAAAGAAAAATACCAGGATCCTGCTGATCCTTGCAAAGTATAAGGGAAAAGTCTAACAACAACATCTTGCTCTGTTACTCCCTTCAAGTTGACTGCCAACATGAAGTTATTAATATGTTCCTCAGCTTGCGTTCCATCATCTGGGTTAAACTTGGGTAGCCATTTTTCAGGAGCATCAGGTAATGCATGCAAGGGTGCAGGCATGTTGATTGCACCAGGCCTGCTCCATGGATCTGCCATTATAACAGCAGTAGTAGATGATACTACTGTTGAAATTCCAAATGTCTGGGAAGGAAATGATGTTGCGGAGTGAGCAAGTTGGGATGTTAAAGTTTCTAATCCCTGATGAACAACAATATGTAATGGGGGAGTGGATGGTTGACTTCGCACAGGGGAAGATGAGATGGAGGATGTGGATGAAAGCTCTTCACTGTCAGATCCCTCAATATATTTCTTCGCCTTTTTCCTTTTGGGTAAAGGGAACTCAGTGGGTTCAATACCGAGCTTTCCGCTATGAAGTCTGGTGAGAGGGTGAGGTAAATTGAACTGCGAAGTCGCACTGCTTTGTGATACCTCAGATTTCTGTGGTGAAATCGAGAAGCTCTGAAGTTTGTGGATAAGAGACTGGAATTCAGGGGATTCAAGACTTAATTGTTCTGGAGTATGATGGGTTTGAGCAGTGGTAGTTGATTCCTCTTCTTCTTGTTTGGATACTGGAGAACCAGCATGCAATTGGGAAGTACGAGGTGATAAGGAGGGAGAATTACTCTTAGGATGGCCTGCAGATTTGGGTTTGCTTGCCATTCATAGTTGAGGCCCTCCTTCTAGCGCCAAAAATGTTGATGCCCCGAAAATCGTTGTATCAACATTGGGGGATAACCACCCGGTCCGGACCTTAATACAGCTCCTTTTCCGTTTGGAATGGTGGCTCCGACTGGGGATAATGGGACCAGTTTCCCAGCAATGGATAAACGGGATGAATGAATGATTGGTTGACTAATATAATGATAGGAGAATAACTTAATTTATCAGCGAAACAAAAGAACTACTACTAATCCCGGGAACTATTGTACTTTAAAGTGTAGCGCTTAATGATCTATGTTTATAAACAGGCATGTAGATGACTCTATTTAATAAACATGGACTTTTATTCATTCAAGGATTACTTTGCTTAAATCGTTAAACAAAGGGATTAGCGCAATATTGCTACACTTATATATCATCGATACATATACGATCAAAAGAAAAGCATCCCATAAACATCCAATAGTGGAGGGAATAAAGAAATGCTGTTAAAACACATATATATATTCGATAATAGCAAAGGCAATCAAATAACAATTCATATGAAAAGAATGAATTCAAACATAGATAATAGTACCATATGAGTTGCTAGTCACTCCCAACATTAATCGCTATTTGAGATTCTTCTTCCAACGCAAAAATACTTTCAAACAAAGACAGTAGTGCACATTTGCAAAAAAGCTTCCTTGTCAAAATTAGAATAACTG
The DNA here is from genome assembly GCA_031772625.1 of Pinus tabuliformis. Lineage (NCBI taxonomy): Eukaryota > Viridiplantae > Streptophyta > Pinopsida > Pinales > Pinaceae > Pinus > Pinus tabuliformis. Next base: position 81,876,568 of record CM062808.1, on the reverse strand, counting down.
GTCCAGTTTTATAAAAGAATATGGCTGAAGTACATTAGTGCAACTTCAGTCTTTAAGTCAAGTACAAAACTTTACGACCCTTTCTAAAAACATGAAAGGGTCTATAAATACTTAATTAAGCTAACCATCTATGAAACTGAAATCCTATTTAATTGGTATCAATTGATTTTGATCATATTCTTCTCAGCAACCTGGCAGTCGGCGACATGAATCATCAAGTAGGTTGTTTGCCTTTGAACCTGAGCTGACTTATCGCAAGCATTGGCTCCACTTCGGGTGGTCTGTTGAGGCGAGAGTTAAGCTGGGCAGCATAGGTAGCATCCTGAATATCGGGGATAATATACCCGATTGCATCTGTAAGGCATTTGAGGGCGGCTCTTTGAGTGTGTGGTTTTACCAATAAGAACCAATAGGTGTCCCATGTTAAACTATTAATTCCAGCAATTAATCTCCCCTTTTCCTCTAGATCTGGATAACATGACTGCTCCAATGTTTTCATCGCTGTCAATTTTCCTGGAGTGCATTGGGAAATCATGTTTGACAAGTAGAGAGTATTATTAACCAATTCAACCAAATTGCTTGTAGTTGATTTGCACCTTGAAATTGCCCTCTCTGCTTTCATTAACTGGGACTACCATTCTGTAAACAATATATCTTTATGTGACTCTAAAATTCTTGGTAAATTTGCCGCTTGTCCTTGATCAGTATCTTGCCAGTCAAGAAATGCAGCTATCATTTCTTCAGCTTGATCCAATTCCGCTCTAGCCTTTTCTGTTTTTTCACTTATTGATGTCGTCAATTCGCATAGTGGTTCCGCCTGGGCGATTTGTTGACATAGAAGCTTGATTTGGGCTATTAATGTCTCATTTATCTGTAGTGCCTCTACTCTGAATTCAGTTATTTGTGGAACGCCCTTTGTCTTCTCAAGCTGTGCTGATAGTTGAGCAATCTGCTCATCTTTTGTTTTCAGCATTTGTTCATTTGCTGCCTTTAGTTGTGCCAAGGCTTCAGAAAACTCTTTCTACTTCTGGATTGCGCTGTGATCAATCTTTTGTTTCTCTGCCTGCAATTGTTGAGTTAATTGATTATTTACTTGCTGTTGTGTCAACAATTGCTGTTCTGCCTGCTCCGCTTTCTGCTGTGCTTCTGTTAGCTGTGCCTGCAATAAAAAAATTTCCTGGTATTTTGTTTTTAATAAAAGACTCACCTCTGATGCTTTGTCTATTGTTGCTGCCGAATAGGCTCCAGCATATTGTGATAGTTTTGTTAAGTCATCAGAGGAGTCAAATTCCTCCTTCCAAACCACATTGCCCGTGACCGTCTGTTTTGGGAAAAGGGAAGGTTGATCAGTCCTTCTTCTCTTCCTCTGTCATTTTACTACAGCTTTATGCCTTGGGCTATAGAAGACATCCAAGGGAGGAATCTCTTCTATCTGTAAAATGATTTGATCGGAGGGGTCCTTTGGTATTATTTCTACTTCCTTTGAACTGGGTGGGCCGCTGGTTCCACTTGGAACCTGTTGTGAAGTGGTTTCCTGTGTGTCTGCTGCTTTCGAAGTTTCGGTGTCCTTTGAACATTCTAGACTGCTAATAATAGAATCAAATTGTTGCCATTCCTGGAGCAGTTTTGGATCAATATGAGTATCCACATTTACTTCTATGTTGCTCTGCTTCTGCTCTTTAGTCTGGGTCTCCTCCTGCACTTTCTCTTGCTCTTTAGTTTGAGTTTCCTCCTGTGCTTTCTTTTGTTCTTTTGTTGTAACTGGAGGTTCATTTGAAGGTTGCCTTTCAGGCTTGCTTGATGCTGTTGTTGGGGTTGTTGCTAACAGATCTAGAGGCAGAGTTTGCAACCTCTGTTCTCTAAGTCCGTGGAATTCAACCAACCCTTCATCCTGATATTTCATTCTGGCTAGTGCCTTAACCCGCAATATTGACTCAGCTGAGGAGAACAGGTCATCGAACATATCTTCTTTATGATCAAACTTTGTCAATTTGGCCTGTTCAAGTGCATTATAGGCGACTTTGTTGGGATCAAATCGCCTATTAGGGAGATTTGCTAGAGTTAATGATTTTATCTTTGTAGCTTCTTTCTCTGCATGTTTGAAATCATGCAACGTGTAGACACCACATCTCAAAGGAAAAGAGGGCCAGACCTGCTTCTTATTTTTCTTGAGAGTCTGTGTAACTCCCTCGGCAATGATCTGATAAGCTATTTCCGTGGCCAGCTGTTTATCAGGTATGTACAAAGGAAGGACATGAGGTTCGGCTTGGCTACCGAAAACTCTTATATAAGTGAACTTTTCCTCCCCGAACCATCTTCCTATTGATGTTAAATCAATCCCGGCATGGTAGGAAATCTTGAAAGCGAGTTTATCAAAAATAGAGTAATGAATGGGTAACATAATGCCATTGCAGACTTGGTATAAATGGTGCTTATAGGAAGCTTTCCACAATTTCTGATGGTATATGTGAATAGGCATGGGGTCTTGTGATGTCCACCTCCAGCCGAGCACAGGAAATTCAGAATTAAAACACAGGGTATCGAGAATATAGGCATTGTAGTAGAATGGGGGAATTAACCTTTCAGTAACGTGGGTCTTATTTCTAAAATCAAGAACAGCTGTTGCTAGTTTATCTGACAGTATAGTTGCCCAATCCATTATTTCACTGTTACACGCCGCTTCCATCAAGGGAACCATTTCTATAGTGAAATTAGCGGAATCGTGCAACCCCCACAATCTACACATCATTATCCCAGCATAACAATAAGGAGAACATAGGGAATCAACAGAATACTTACCGGAAGATTCATGCTTGTGTTTTGCCGGATTTTGTCTCCAATCCCGGATGGGTTTGGATTCAATTTCGTTTTCTTTTCGGAATTTCTCCAAAAACGCCTTGTTGTACTTCTTCTCTGGCTCAGGCAAATGATACATTTGCCTTAAATCATCAACCTTGAATGAACCGAAAATTCTCCCATCTCTGGTGCAGAAAGTTCTGTCTGTGATTGGGATTTCCTCAATTGCCCACCTCACTACATCCGTATATGGGAGAATTTGTTCCCGAGCTGCTATCCGATGAAGGAAGGAGTCGTCTAAGTCCTTTAAAGTACCATCAGATTTCCGAGTCGCATCTGCAGTGGCTTGTACTGTTGTCACTTCAGGTTCTTCGGCGTCAATCAAATTATAGGTACTTTGCCAAGTAGTTTTTCCGAGACCAGAACATGTAGTATCAGATATCAATCCTTTCTTTTTATTTGTTAGATCAGCGACGACTTGTCCTGTGGCTGGCACAGCGGATGTGACTGTGGTTTTCTTAGACTTCTTCCCCATTCTGCTTGAGTTTTATGCTTCGGAAGAATTCTGCACAGGAGTGAAAATAAGCGTAACACAGAGAATTGGTAGTGAAAACCAAATATTAGCGAGATATATTGATCAATGCGTGATGAGGGATTAAATTTAAAGTGGCCGTGGATACAATCTATGAGAAGATTTTAGGACTTACTATTACATTAAATGGCCGTTAAAACTTGCCAATCCTTTAAATGCCCATCATATCATTAATCGGCCGAATGATTCGTTTAAGCGTGCCTTGGATGTTTTGGCGGTTGAGCACAGGTAAATCACTGTTCGACAGATAAGGCTTTTAATATGAATTGATCGTAATATCCCTCTGTTTTAACGGCTTTTTTGAAGTCTGCGCTTCTGGCTTTATCGCAATCAGGCGTCGGGGAAAACTTAAATCCTTATATTAACACCTTTTGAAATCCCTGATCGCCGATGGTGATATCGCATCGCATCGGGAGTATGGGCACTTTAAGAAAGCATGGATAGTGTATCGCCGATCGCCGATAGCGATATCGCATCGCATCGGGTGTATTACCTGGGGTGCTTTAAAAACATGCATAGTATATCGCCGATCACTGATAGCGATATCGCATCGCATCGGAGCGAAAGGAACTTTTATCGCATCGGAGAAAACCAATGGGCCTTTAAGGTATGCCTCCTATGTTATTGCGATATGCGATCTTGCGATCGCTTTATCGCAATGATAAAAGATTGCTTATTTATATTATAAGACCAAAATTGGTTTGTCCAAAAGGTTTTTTATAATGTCTTCATTTTGTTTTTGGACCTTTTTGAATAATACAACGTTGATACCAATCAAAACTAAAAGGGACCCATTTCATATGATAGTTTTTATATGTAAATAAACATGATATGAAATGGGGGGTTGTTGTAGAGCACAACAGACTATAAAATATTTAAAAAAAAATTCAAGATTAGATGGACAAGGGGAGAGGGAAGAAGATTTCTTGCACTAGATGCATTGATTTCAATGTAAATGTTGATTTCTAATCCTATCTGATTTCTTGCACTATATGCATTGATTTCAATGTAGATGTTGGTTTCTAATTATATTTGATTGCTTTCACTAGATGCATTGATTTCAGTGTAGACGTGGATTTCTAATCCTATTTCATTGCTTGAACTAGATGCATGGATTTAAGTGCAGATGTGGATTTCTAATCCTCTTTGATTGCTTGCACTAGATGCATGGATTTCAATGTAGATGTGGATTTCTAATTCTATTTGATTGCTTGCACTAGATGCATTGATTTCAGTGTAGATGTTGATTTCTAATCTCATTTGATTGCTTTCATTAGATGCATTGATTTCAGTGTAGATTTTGTTTTCTAATCCTATTTGATTGTTTGCATTATATGCATTAGATGTTGTTAAGATTGAGGCTGTAGATTATTAAAAAAAAATAAAAATTCAAGATATATTTAGTAATATGTAGAGGGACACTATTAAGAAATAATTAGTTGTCAAAAGTTGCGATACCTAGAATTAAAATGAAAAATACATGCATAATAAATCCTCCTGCAAAGTGCAAATTAATCCTTGACAAGATCGTCTCCCTTCTTCATCACCAATTAATTACTAATAGACAATTATGTATATTCAAAATTACTAATAGAGTAAATGCATACAATAATGTATTCAAAATATTTATAAGAGGAAAATGTATATTTATAAACATCAAAACAAATCAAAATATTCTTGAAGGAGTTGTGATAATTGTTTGGAGAAACAAATAATGTAAATTTTCTATAACTTTGGCCACCCATTAAAAAAAAATTCAAAAATACATTATTTCTTGACTTTGCAAAATAAACTATAGATAATAAAAAAAATCATCAAAATATCCTTGGGAAATAAATTATTTCAATCATAAACAAAGAAAAAAATCATTTCAAGAGTAATCTTGACGTAGTAAATTATTAAAACTACCCTTCAAGATATATTTTGTAATTTTTGGAGGAACACTGTTATAATTAATTAGTTGTCAAAAGTTGTGATACCTAAAATTAAATGAAATAGATGTGCAATATTAATCCTCTTGCAAACTATTGACAAGATTGTATCCCTTCTTCATCACCAACTAGTTACTAATAAACAATTACATACACATATAAGATTATAATACAACAACTGTAAAATTCACAAACATTACCATCCAAATCCAAACACAAAGACAAAAACCACTCAAAGTATCCAAACACAGACGTACACATATACCGAAATAGAGAAGAGAATGATATGGTCATTCCAAGAAAAGAAAACATATTCGTGAACTTTTAATTTTGTCTCAGGCATATACATAATAATGATAATCTAAAAATGTGACATTGTTTCCCTCAGCTGGAACCAGCTTAGATCCATCTAAAATCGTATCTATCATGCGTCGAGAGGGATCAAATCCCTCGAGGTGAAAACCTTTCCTCAAGTTCTACACACTAAAAAGAAGGTTTGCACCTTGAGGGATCTGATTCCTCTCAGTGCATGACAGACTTGGTGTTAAACAGATCTAAGTTGGTTATAAGTCAATATTTTTAAGTTGATTAAATTCTAATCAAAGTTAGCATGATAGTTTGAAGTAGGGCATTACAAGAATAATAAACCCAAGGGATTAAAATTATAAACCCAAGGTATATAAACCCTAAGATAAATATTATAAACCCTAAAATAAGCATGGTTTACCATGGTTGATTTCCATATTGAGCCAATCCTTGTCACAATGCGATGTTCGACGATGGTTGATCATGTTTGGCAATGTTTGATTTTCATATCGAGACAATATTTGTCACAATGCGACATTGGACCATGGTTAACCATGGTTGATTTTCATATTGAGACAATCTTTGTCATAATGTGACATTTGACCACTGTTGACCATGCTTAGCTATGATAAACCATGGTTGACCATGATTGATATTATAAAGGAAATGGAATAATAAACCTATGGGATTGATATTATAAACCCAAGGTAATAATAAGCCCAAGTGATTAATGCTAAAACCCAAGGGATTATGAACCTATTGTAGCTGCTGCAACAACCCCTCCAAAAATTCTGAAATCCTTAGAGTTTTTGGAGCCCCTGTATCATCCAAGACTTCCTGTACCTTTGATATCTACTCAAAAGTTTGCCAGACTAGAAGAACCCCATTAAAACTTAAGTTTTTTGGATAAGTGAAGCTAAGTCACAAGATCCTGTTTAAGTAAGTCGATCGCAGCTTCGGATGAGACTATGTCAAACGCTTGCGACTGTTGCGATTGTTGTGACCCACAAGTCGCATAGGTCGCACTTACCCCTCAATGCGACAATGCGACCCTTGCGACATCGCGAGAACCAGGTCGCAAGGTCACATATTCACAAAGGTCATAAAGGTCGCAAAGGTCGCATAGGTCGCACTTACCCCTCGAAGCGACCATGTGACCCTTGCGACCTCGTGACCACCAAGTCGCAAGTTCACATAAGTCGCAAAGGTCACATAGGTCTCACTTACCCCTCGATGCGACCATGTGACCGTTGCAACCTCGCAAACACTAGGTCGCAAGGTCACACTTTAGACTTGTGCGACCTTCGTATGTGCGACCAAAACTATAAATAATGAGGTCACCCCATTCATTGTAACAACTCCTTTGTTTGCACGAAAGACGAAGAAGCTTGCGACTTGGGTGCATGTTCATTTTCTTCAGGTAGGTGACCTTTCACCTTCCCAATAATCATTTTTTTAACCATGTGTCATTTCGTGCCTTCCCGACCTTCCACCCCAGATGGATTTTTATCCCCTCTTGCTTAGGTTTTTAACCTTAGACTAAAGAAGCAATTTCCTTGGCTCTATTCAACCTTAGGCCTGGCCATCTGGCCCAGAAGAAGTCGAGACCTCCCCAAAGCCTCAAATCTTCCTCCTTGGCCTGCCCAAAACCTAGGTCGCACGGCCCAGGGTCGTGATACCACTTTTCACACAACCTAGTGACTGTGCGACCACTATGACCTAGTGACCCTTGAGACCTAACGACCTAGCGACTGTGCGACCTAGCGACCTGTGACCTAGCAACCCGTGACCTAGCAACTGCGCTACTATGTGACCTGGCGACTGTGCGACCGTGTGACTATTCAACCTGAGACTCTTATGCTAAGTCACACTCTTTGTCTCACGACCATGCGACCTAGCTCCCTTTGCGACCTGCTAGAAAACCCTCTTGCCAGATTTTAAAGTTGATTTCATTTAGGTAATTTTAACTTGATTTTCATGCCATCTCTCTCATCGTGGGATTTTATTTTTGACATGCTTGGTGACATGGACATTGAGTGCATATCCATATCCTCCTTTGAAGACGAGATGGCTCCCCCAAATACTGAGGCCACTCGGAGGGGTTCAGGCAGCAGTTCATGGGAGATCTACCAAGACGAGGAACTAGGCATCTATGGGGATACAACTTGAAATATTAGTAAAACCATGAAACTCTCATGGTACGACATCTATGAAGAGTTTGCAAATCCAGCAATAGAGGAAAGCCAATAGGATTTCCTAATATACCTAAATGTCAAAAGTTTGAGGCTGCACCAGATAGCATCACACCCCACCGATCTTTCCATGCGCAGAGACTATTGACTGGATCCTACAAAATATAGATACAGATTCATGGACGGTAAGATACAATACTAGAGCATCCTTGGCTACAATCTCCTCTGCAGACATTTCCACCTACTACAGACTCTCGGAGAAACAGGAGGTCTTCAGTACCAAGTGGCTCCAAGGTTTTGTAACCCCAGTCAAAGATATCCTGAGGGACTGGTAGCAGGAACTGTCAAAGTTTAGGGTTATATCAGATCAGACATACAAGATAGAGGGGTTATGGAAGGAATTTCAATTAATTGCCGCTATGATGTGCCACTTGTATGGTAAGGTAGGTTGCAACGTATTCTGTGGCACCTGGGTGCCTCTCATGCACATTGTCGCCACACGGGTAACTATTTTCAATTGGGAAAACATCTTGACCTCATCATTGAAAACAAAAATAGTTGCAGCTAAGCACCCACAACCAGAACAGCCTCCAAAATTTTACATTTCTTCGTACCTCCTAGACATTGTCTATGCAAGATGCCAATTTGAGGGTTGGATGTATAACTAGGATACATCAACGACTAACCTCGTGCATCACCACTACAAGGTTTTCTGGGACACTGCCTACAGAGGTATATTAGATGTGATTTCAGAATCTTTTATCACCCCGCTATACCAACGACTATTTGGTGAGGAACCACCATGCATGTCAAAGAGGGCTATGGAGACAGTGATCAAGGTGGCACATTGGTTCCCCATCTGTTATAGACATTTTTGTGCCTCGCGACATGGAGCATGAAATGTCAATAATTACAGGGATCCTCAGTCCCTAAACATGTTGTTCTTACCCCTAAAAGAACAAGGTCATCAAACCACAGCACTTCCAATCAGTTCTCCACCTGAAAACACTTCAAAACAGGCTAATTTTGGATCATGTCAGCTGCTCCACTGAGCATCTGCGCTGGAATGCAACTGCTCCTCCTTGTACCTGCGCTGGAAGTCAAATCTAATGAAGGCTACCTGCGTTGGGCGAGATTGGCCAAGTGGCACAGTCATTCTGCAAGGTGTCAACTGCCCAGGAAGCTTCCAAACTGACACTTGGTTCATAAGATTCGCCCTGTGATGAGTAAGAGGTACTTGATCACCATGTGTAAGCAAGGATCTCCAAGTGGACTCAAGAACTGAAGATTAACTGAAGAGGGAGAGGACACAAGGCAGCTTCATGTCAGTCTCAAGCTGACTCATCCTCTCTTCTTCTCTCCTATATATAGAGCTCTTCTATGAGGTCTAAGGAGGCTGGAATTTTGTGTAAAGCAAGGAGGTGCTGTTGGTTTACAGTTAGAGCTATTGGGTGATTGTTTTACTAGAGGTGAAGAGGAGAGTTCTTGCTGCTGGGGAGGTGCTGCTGGATTGGAGCCATCAATGGTTGTAACCTTCTCAGAACCCTGTTACTTCTATCAATAAAGTTTTGCATGTTCTCCTATATACTTGTATTGCATTGATGTATTGTATTTACTTGTATATTTGATTCACTCTAATCCATGCATCAGTTATGAGTACATGTATCTTGTAGTTTCTTCTCTTGTTTTGTGCAGGATCTGTGTGTAGCTGGACCGGCAAAGAGAGCAAGGAGCTGGGAACAAGAGACAAAGGGAGAGGATAAGGATCGACTAAGCAAAAGACACCAGGTTGGTTAATCTTTTCTTCCTTCTCTCTGTACTTTCATAAAGGAAAATATCAAAGCTTTACTTTCAGTTGTTGCTAAAGACTGTCACCTTTAGAGTAGGGATAGGGTCATCCGAGTCGGATACTTTTCCCCACAACAAGCTGGCGACTCCGCTGGGGAGCCTAGTATCTTGTTGGTGTTTGTAGTATTTTGCTATTCATTTCTTGAAGAAAAGAGTACCAAATCGAAAAGCTTTTGACTATATCAAAAGCGAAGTAGAGGGACTGCTACTCTTGCTCATTTGCTGAGCAAATTCAAGATTTGAAGAGCTTATATACAAAAGACTCTTTACTCTTTGTGATAGCTTTTCATCCTCTTGATCATCCCTTAGCCTGTACTTGATCTATAGCTTTTTATTTCAGCAAAAACAGTGCATTTTTGAGCTTTTTATGACCCGGAATTCCTTGTAAACGCAACTCTCGTGTCTCAGTGCAGGTTGTCCACAGGCAGTCTGCATTCCAGCGCAGGTACTACCTTCGGGAACTGTGCTGAGAATCAAACTGACAGACCAGAGCCTGCGCTGGTCCAGTTAGCCAGTGTCTTGCTGAGGTTTCCCTTTGTGTCTGAGCCCTGTTTTCACTGATTTTTTGCTGATTGCTTGCTGGTCATTGTACTTGCTGTAAACCATTCTCCTTGACATTATTCCGCCTCAGTTGTGTGATGAAACTGTGAATGTTCTTTCAGTATTTCTTGTTTCAGTTACAGTTTCCCATTGTGAAAAGCGAACCAGTATAGCTGTGGCCTCTTAGATCCTGAACTGTAAAAGTGTCTTTGTGATCTTAAAGAGCTAGTTTTATTACTGTTCATGGCTGTTTGAGTTTGTTTGTTTTTCATATTATGGTTTGAATTCACATATTCTTAGTGTTGAAACAAGTACCTGTAAGGTGTCTTTTCATTTTAGACGAAACTTGTTTGTTTACGCTTCAAATTGAATTCGAAAATTATACAACAGTTTCCTTTTGTCTACATCAACGTTAAAGGAAAAGAAAAGAAATACATGCATCTTGCATTGGCATTTTTGATAAGTTTGCGTGTCTGATCTAGGAGAAAGTGCATTAGTTTGTGCTTTGTGCTCTGTGTGGAAAGATATTGTTTTTCTCTCCCCTCAGTAGTTAGGATTTTCAAAGCTAAAAAGATTGTGAAAGCTTGCTTATCATTTTAGCTGCATTTAGGAATTTGTACCAGTACATCTCGTGGTGATCCTGAAAGACAAACTGATAAACAAGATCAACTTAAAATATATTGAATGAATCGAAAAACGCATTGTAACATAACGCTCACAATAGAGGTCTAGGTAGAGACGTGTTCCGGCGTCGTTAAACGTAGTGACTGTCGATCTCTACGAAGGTGGGTGATTCCTCCTGAGGGACGATAGCACTAATACGGACTTGTGCTCCCGCGTACCGTCGCGTATATTGGGAGACCCCTATAGGCTTTTATCCTTTATCCTTAGGAAACCGTGTTGGCCGCCCTACTGATCGCGATGCAGTGAACACAGCATTCACGAAGATCGACCACCCGTACCGTAAAACATATTCTGTGGTTTCGCGAAAGGTTTGGCACACCCTCTGCCTAGATCTCCAGAGTAGTTTCTTTTGGCCCTTTTCAAACTCTATAACTGAAAAGGTCCAACCGAGCATTTGTCACTTCGGGCTCGTTAATACATCGAAGGTGACTAGAGTCATCTTTAGCTTTTTCTCGACTCTTAAAACATGAAAAAGCAAAGTTGTGTCTAAAAGCGTCTAATAAAATTCATTCAATACGGAAACATAATTCCCTTTTTTGTATTTTAGTTGATCAAGTAATCCGCAACCGTGGAGGAAAGTCAATTAAAACTCCGTCGTTCGGGGAGACTTGCGAGTCAACCACCTTTGTCTCCGGAACCGAGAGTAGTACGGATGAAGCGAACTCGCTGGACCAGGTCAAAATCTCCTTTTAAAGTTAGAACGGAAGTTCCAACAACATCTGAGATTCTGGTCACTCCCAATATTTCTGGAATCCCTGCCTCTATTGAAGAAGTTCAACAGCAACAGAGGGACAGTTGTACTGATCCTAGTCTGAAGACAAGTACTTGCATAACTGAACCAGTTACATCTGAAACCGGTCCACAGAGTCTTGTTGTTCAAACAACTGTCGCTGTCGAAGCAACCCCTTCTTCGGCACCAGAAATCTTTTACGGACCTGACGGTCTTCCTCTTCCTCCTGGTCTGATTGCAATAGAGGAAATCGTAGAGGACCAGCAAGCAAATACTCCAACTCATTTTGGAGTAGGTACCACTCTTTTTCCTTCTGCATCAGAAGTTTGTCCATCGCCACAGGAAGTTCCTGTAGAATCGATAGGCAGTTTATTGGATAGACTTAAAATGTCTGAGCAACCGTCGACATCTAGGACTGTGCCAAAGGACACAGCGACAGCAGAAGCTCCTGCTGCCAATCCAACGATGTTTGTTGGCATACCAGCCGTCCCAACTAGCTCTCATCAGCTAGAAGGAGTCCACCCAGGGACTATTATGACAACTTGGTCTGTTCCAGTTTGTTCTTCCGGTATAATACCCGGTAATTCTTATGTTGAAACTAGACAAATTGATCCCTTTGGGAATCAGTTTGGGCCATCCAGTCCTCAAAGGCCATCTATACCCTTGAGCTCCGGATTGTTACCGTATGGGGGGCAATATGCCCTTTCACTTCCCCTTTCGGGGGGATACCCATACGGCAATTTTCAACAACATTCAGGTTTAACTGAAGTAACGATGAGTGGTTGGGTACCTATGTTACCCCAACAACCAAGAGTTGTATATTCCATGCAACAATGTGTACCTATGTCTAGTATCCTGACGACTCCAGCAATTGTAACCGTGTCGCAAGTTCAATCGATGCCTGTTGTATGTCAACCCCAAGTTGTAATGCAACAGCCTATTGACCCTGCAACACAACCACAATCGCCAACTGCCGGGACGACACAGATACAAACGGGAACCATAACCCCGCATCTTGGTCCATCGGTTAGTGTCGCACAGCAAAACATGGCTTCACAACCATGGATGGTGCAATACCAACAACCTCAGTTTCAACAGGTGTACCAGGGATCTGAACAACAGATCTTTGCGAATAGTGGGCAACCCTATATTCAGAACGGGTTAAATCAACCACTTTACAGTGGCCAAGCCCACCAGCCGTATCAGTCATATCAACATCAGTTGCATTATGCTGGTATGCAAAGGCCTACTGCTCAGGCGATTCCATCGTATCCTGGGTACGCCTCGCCAAACCTGAATCAGCAGTTGCCATTCGTGGCGACCTTAGAATTACCAGACTTACATCGATTGACGAACGATCCAATCGCCTATGCCCATTGGTGGCCAGCGATCCCTCACAAACTTCCTTCGGACATTCCTAAATTCAATGGAAATCCGGGCGAAGACCCGTCGAATCATGTGATGACATTCCATCTGTGGTGTTCGTCGAATACCTTGAATGATGATTCGATAAGGCTTCACCTTTTCCAGAGGACATTGACTGGTCCGGCGGCTAAATGGTATATTGAATTACCTAGAGCCTCGTTCGACAATTTTAGTTCCCTGGCCACGACTTTCTTAACACACTTTCAGTTACCTATAAGGTACGAAACTGGAACAGAGATCTTGACCAATTTCAAGCAGACAACAACCACACATATATCAGATCATATACATGAGTGGCGTCGTCGGCGCAGAATGGTAAAAACCTATGTTCCAGATCAACTATTAGCTGAGTGGTTTATAAAGTCACTTCTGCCTGCTATAACAGAAGATGTGGCCAAGGGAGGCGTCGTAACAGAGGAGCAGGTTCTTGCTCGTGCTCAATATTTGGACTTAGTATATACTCAGTCGGGCACGCTCTATGATAAGATACCTGACGCCCCTAGACCGGAATTTTCAATCCCTCCTCCTCCCGGATCGAATAGTGACTCTCACGCCGGTGATGGCGTGATTGGAACTGCAAACGCTAAGTCGATAAGGGATTCGAATAAGAAAGCCCGTAAGACTTCGAATCAAAAAGCGAATCAAGAGATTCTTGCTTCGGAGGTAAATGCTGTATCTACGGATAAAGACAAAAACTCCAATCAACCAGGAAGCAAGAAGAAACAAAACAAAGGGAAGAAGAAGAAACAAGGTGGGTCATCCCCTCAAAAAACTTCTTCAAACCCTCCTGGGCAAGGGAAACAATTTTATCCATGTCAAATATGCGATGAAAATCATTTAACAAAGAACTGTCCGTTCAAAGCTGAGTTAAAGAGGTTCCTAAAGAGTTCCCAAACTTCAGCTGTGTTGACTGATCCTTTTCCCGCCCCAGGTCAAAATATGGTTGATAGTGGAAATGCTTCCCCGTCTCAAGTGCTTATGTTGTCGGTTTCTAAGCAAAATGATTCTTTGATCTCGACCAGGAATAAAGATTATGGGAATCCGCCGGTGTCGAACGACAAAGGGAAAGATCAACCCAGTAGTTCGACAACAACTTCGGCAGAAGTTGTACCCCCCCTCACGCATGAATTAACAATAAAGCCACCTAAGGGAGTAGTACACAAGTCAACATTTAACCCTCGCGCCAGAGCGGCGCAACACTATAATATAGTGGAGGATTTGGCCCAATCGCCATCTGCTATGTCAACTCTTGAGGTACTACAAAATTGTCCATCCCAAAGACAGGCATTGTTATCAGCAATTGGTGGAGTGGATCCTAAAGATTCCAATCTTGTATCCTTTGATCACAAAGGATATGATCCTCAGTTACCAGCGCAATTAGCTTTCCTTATTCAAGTGAAAGCACTCAACAAAACTGTTCATAGAACGATTATTGATGAGGGAGCATCGACATGTATCATGTCGATGAGTTGCTGGAAAACTCTTGGATCTCCAACCTTGTCGCGATCTTCGACGACATTGAAAGCATTTGACGGTAGGTCGTACACTCCGTACGGTATCCTAAATAGCTTTAAGGTTGAACTAGGAGGAAAAACAGTGGAAATTGATGTTGAAGTCATTGATGGCAATCTTGACTATAACATCCTACTGGGAAGACCATGGATATATGCCATGGCAGCTGTAGTGTCGACATATTTTAGGAAGATCGCATTCCCGTTTGAAGGGGGGATTACGATCGTCGACCAACAGAATTTCCTCCCTAATGGTTCACAAGTTACTGGAAGCATTCCCCTGATCCATGGGAGCGACCATTCAATAAAAGATATCGGAGTAGGCTTGCTAAAAGATCCCACAATGATGGGAACTTTCGCGTTGCCACCTCCTTTCCATGTAGGGGATATCCCATTTGTAGCAACATGCAACATGGTATCTTCATCGAAGGTCGCAGAAGACAAAGTCGTCATGGATCATCAAGTGGTTTTGCCACCTAGCCCTATTGAAATATTGTAGCAATCAATGTTTCAGGCATGGGAGGCAAGCCCAAATGAACGCTCGTCAAGCGTTTGGGTAGATAGGTCCGAAGAATATGGTACCCCATTAGATCCATGGTCGAAAGTTCATGGGACTGACGAAGGAATCTTACAATCAATGATGATTGAAGGGGCACCATGGAATGATCACCACCATCGTTCCCTTCTTCCAGAGTGTGAAGAAGAAACTCAACACGACCTATACCACCCTTCAGTATTTGAATTCCTAACAAATACTGTAAATACGGTGGATTCAGAGCGAAACCTATCCAATATTGAAGAGACCGTAGCCGTAAACATCTCGACAAAATCTGATGTTGTAGAGAATATTCATGTCGGCAAAAGTTGTTCCCCTTCAGAACTGGAAATATATAGTGCTCTCTTTCGCGAATTTAGAGATGTCTTTGCATGGTCATATGATGAAATGCCAGGCATTGACTCGAGCATAGTTGAACATGAGATTAAAATGTATCCTGATGTCAAACCAGTAAGACAACGGCTTCGACAGGTACATCCCAAGAAAGCCGCTGCCATTAAGGCAGAAGTTGAAAAACTTCTCCATGCTGGATTCATCTACCCGGTTCCTCTAACCGATTGGGTATCGAATATTGTCCCTGTTATGAAAAAGCAAGGGACGATAAGAGTGTGCGTCGACTACAGGAATGTAAACCAAGCTTGTCCAAAGGACAACTACCCTACACCCTTCATCGACCAGATAATTGATGAATGCTCCGGATGTGAAATCTTTTCCTTTATGGATGGATTTTCCGGGTATAATCAAATAAATATCCGCCCACAGGACCAGTCTTAGACTGCATTTATTTGTCCGTGGGGCACATTCGCTTATCGAAAATTACCCTTTGGTTTAAAGAACGCAGGGGCGACGTTTCAGAGGGCAATGAATTATGCCTTCCATGACATCAAGAACATTGTTCAACCTTACCTCGACGATCTTCCGGCTCATTCGCGGAAGCGGACTAATCATCCGCGGCACTTGAGAGCAATATTTCTACGTTGCCGACATTACAAGATAAGACTCAATCCGCACAAGTGTGTGTTTTGCGTCGGTTCTGGTCGTTTACTTGGCTTTGTTGTCTCTAAGGATGGGATTCGTCTCGACCCCTGTAAGGTTCAGGCAATCATTAATTTGCCTCCACCTTCAAATTTGCTTCAGATTCAGAAACTCCAAGGGAAAGCAAACTTTCTGAGGAGGTTCATTCCAAATTACGCAGAACTTGCCAAAGGTTATACTCGTCTTTTGAAAAAGGATGTGCCTTTTGTCTGGGACCAGGTTGCGCAAGCTTCCTTTGACGCTCTGAAAGATTCTCTAGTAAGAGCATCATTAATGTATGCCCCGGACTATCAAAGAGATTTTAACCTGTATCTAGCTGCAGCAGATACGACCATTGCGATGGTCTTAGTGCAAGAAGTCGATGGAATTGAACATCCTATTTATTATTTAAGTAAAAACTTAAATGACACAGAAAGTAAATATTCCTATGTTGAAAAACTAGCGCTTGCTGCTGTTCAAGCGATTCAAAGGTTTCGACATTATGTCCTCTTTAGGAAAACTACCGTTCTGTCAGATTGCAATCCCATGACATATATACTGTCGCGACAGTTGCTTGGGGGCAAATATTCAAAATGGATAGCCATCCTTCAAGAGTTTGATTTAGATTTTGTAAAATCCAAATCGAAGAAAGCTCTAGTTTTCGCGGAATTATTATGCGATCTCCCATCGTCGTCCAACGATGAAACATCAGAAGAGTCAATCGTGGATGAAAATTTGTTTCTAATATCAGTAAGCGATGAGTGGTATGGAGACATCATTGTTTATCTCCAAACCCAAAAATTTAGGCCTAATACCTCACACTCGGAACGGAAGCGTATACGATACCAATCTAAAGACTACATGATCGTCGGTGATTCACTTTACCGTCGTGGTGTCGATACCGTTCTGAGGAGGTGCCTTACCCATGAGGAGGCCGAAAAAGCCCTGAATGATTGTCATTCAGGCGCGTGCGGGGGACATCAATCTGGATATGCAACAGCACAAAGAATCTTACGAGCAGGATATTTCTGGCCAACTATGTTTAAAGATTGCATAATAGCTGTCAGAAGTTGCCATGCATGTCAGATCTTTGATAGCAAAACCAGAAGACCGCCCGCACCCTTACAGCCGATAGTTGCTGTTGGGCCCTTCGCCAAGTGGGGCATCGATTTCATGCATTGTAACCCCACCTCGACCGGGGGGCATGGGTATATTATAGTCGCTGTTGACTATTTTACCAAATGGGCCGAGGCGATGCCTACATTGGATAACACTGGTGAAACAGCTGCCCTTTTCTTTTTCAATCATGTAGTCGCCAGGTTCGGCGTTCCGCAAGCTATAGTGACAGATCATGGATCGCATTTTCGCAATCACATGATGGTTGAGTTAGCTGCCAAACTAGGGCTATCGCACGACAGCTCTACCCCGTATTATCCACAAGCCAACGGACAAGTTGAGGCAATCAACAAAGTTCTGAAGCGTATGTTGTAAAGGATGATCGGGGTTCACAAAAGAAGATGGCACCTACTCCTGTATTCAGCATTGTGGGCTTACCGAACCTCTGTAAAGAACGCCACTGGGTTCACACCATTCCAATTGGTGTATGGCCTAGAGGCAGTATTACCGATCCAGTGCGAAATTTCATCTCTTAAACTCGCAATTGACCTCCTCCCCGGAACCTCAGAAGAAGAGGCTCGTTTCTTGGAATTAATCCAATTGGATGAAAACCGTCGTGACGCCGCTTTGGTGAACGAAGCCCATAAGAAACAAGTCAAAGCACAGTTCGACAAGAATGTCAAACCTTGCATCTTCTTTGAGGGTGACTTGGTTTTGCTTTACGACCAAGAATTCGACAAATTAGGAGCAGGAAAATTTCAGTCCTTATGGATGGGTCCCTATATTGTTAAAAGGGTGTTAGCAAAAGGAGCCTACGAGTTAATGGATTATGACGGAATACCACTGGCGCAACCCCGTAACGGGTTGTACCTCAAGCGTTACTATGCGTAAATAGTAACCTGAGTGCTTTTGTTGTATTTTGTTTTCGCTAAAATGTTTGTTTCGGTTAAGTAATCCGCCCTTCTCATTTGTTGCAGATGTCGAATTATTCTGAGACATATGTGGGATATGCTGACGGAGCGAGTCGTAGTACGCGGAATTTGTCCTCCGCAGCCTGGGCCATTTTTGATCCAAGCGGCGAGTTAGTGAGTTTCAGAGGTGTGTGTATTGGACAGTCAACGAACAATATCGCTGAGTATAGCGCGTTGATTGAACTCCTCTCTGATACCATCGCTCATGGTATACGCCGGCTAATTGTTAGGCTAGACTCACAACTTGTGATACTACAACTCACTGGTATATATTCAGTCCGCAATCCAGCTATTTATCGAATGTTTCTAAGAGTTAAGATTTTGGAAAGAGAGTTTGATTTAATTCAATACCAACATATTTCCAGAAACTTGAACACATTAACAGATTCATTAGCAAACTATGTATTAGATAGACATTTACAACATATATAAAAAGAGATGCATCGGTGCTATGCAAGTGGATCACAAATAAACTGAAATAAACTCCGAAAATCAAAATATATAAAGCTGTTTATAAGTTTGTACATAATGTGCTGTAATCAAAACAAAATTGGTCATATGACCTAGAACTCAAAAAGACGCTAGGGGGCACCCTAGCCTAGTGGTGCTCATGAAAGTACGTCACGGTCTGTGCGATCATGCGCAAGAGACGAGTCCATCGTCTAGGCACGCCAATAGTGTGCCGCTGCAACTGTAAAGGTAACTCGTCAATCTGTACATCCGGAAGACCACGAGCAAGGCTCTCAACCTGCTCCTGCACAGCTGCAAGTATCTCAGTATCACCAAGGTCGCGAATAACAACTCTCCTAGCAGGCTCTGCTGCTGGGGCAGCAACTGGCGATCGTGGACGAGCTACTGGACGAATAGGACCAACATCTGCATGCACCCAAGAGTTTGATCAGTTTTGAACAGTAACATCATGAGTAAAAACATTAAACAGTGATATGGTCAGAGATTTTACCAATAGCGCCCCATTGCTCGCCATCCGGAAGCACCAAGTCCGGATCACCTCGGTAGTCCATACCCACGTATGGATACTCAGAAAATGCCATCTCCTGACGCTCGAACCACCTAAAGAAGGACTCAGTGAAAGTAATATGAGGTTGACCAGCATGCCGGGACATATGGTCAACCCACCTCTGCATGCGTGGCTCGGTCGGAGAAGGCAAATCAAGCATGATGTACTGAGGTTGCATCAATGGGATTTTCTCCAAGACAAAGGCAGTCAGAATAGAACCAAATCCAAAGTTCTTCAGCCCCCCGTCCTTTACCTTGGTCAATTGACTTTTCATCTGAACAAGTACTGCATCACACCAGTTAAACACTTTCGGTTGGAGACACTCCAAGGCATGCTGCATATAAGATCTGTTGGCAACATGTAAAGCTGCGCTACCGGCCATCCTACCAATGGTGAACAGAATGGACCTGAGAGACCTGTCAGTGATGTCACGGATATTGATCTTGCCGTCTTTGCTCGGCTGTGAACCTTCCCGGCAATACTGACGAATGTAATCTCTGGTGGAATTAGTCCCTCGAACCGTACCTGACAAAGAAATGGGGGCACCCCGCCTTGACAACCCAGTCAAGAAGTACATGTCCTCTATGGTCAAGGGGATGGACTTCCCCCTAATCTGGAATACTTGGTTTACAGGATCCCAAGCATCAAGCATATACTGCAGTAAAGAAATCTGTGCTCTCATGCTAGAGATACGGAAGAACTTCAGCAGGCCACAGTTCCGAAGCGCGTTCACCGTGACTGGGTCATGGAGTGCAACCATGTCCTCTGCTTCATGTTCTCGTTCTCGCCATGTAAGGGACATTTTGTTCAAAGTTCCCTGCAAGCAAACAAGAGAAGGAGTAAGTTCCTCATTTTGATGAAAAAACTGGCGAAAAAATCATCAAAAAACACATGCAAGATCAGCTTTTCTAGGCCCAGCGCAGGCAGAGAGTCTTCCCCTTGCGCTGTAAGGCAGTCTGCCTTAAGGCCACCTTAAATACAGCGCAAGTTTCGAAAGGGGAACCTGCGCTGATGCCAGGGCGCCCTGATGAAACCCTTGGGGCTCAGAAACCCTGAAAAACACGCATGAAACTGAAAAAGGAAACCATGAAAGTGAAGGGCTAAGGTTTAGCTCCTACCTGGTCCAAACGGCGCCGAAAATCGTCCACAGAATCTCCCAGAATCAGCTGGTGAAAATCAAGGAAGAAGAGGCACCTCCAGAGCTCCAACAAGCAAAATGCAAATGAAATGGTAAATGAGAGGTAAAAACCCCTTTTTATGACTTTTTACACAGTTTAAAGTTAAATATTAGGGTTATAATCTCGTTTTCATGCAAATATTGTCCATTTCTAACAAAATTAGTTGCAGCAATTGAAGATGAAGTACTACATTTGAAAAGAGAAAAGCTAGTAAAAGTAAAAAATTAAATTTGACCATGAATCGAGCAGTTTTACCACAGAATTTATGCTCGTTAAAAAATAGAAAAGTGTGAGCAAAGTTTTTCCGCCAAAGTTCAAGCTCATTAAAAAATGAACCTATCTCGGTAAATAACCATTGCGATCGTAAATTTATCAGCCTTAAAAGCCTTGGTCGTGTTTTCATCCGTCACCTCCATTTCATTTGGCCGGTCGTTCACCCCCATATGTGTGTTTACCCCTTTTGAGGAACAGCTGCGAAGAGTGATTTCACCTAGCCGTCCTTATGACACTACCGTGATTGGAAAATTCCAATTTGTACCTGGAATCTGCTGCTATCCCTGTTTATCACTCGTTCCTCAAAAAACGAGTCTTCTTTGAGCTCTTTTCACTGACTCGTAAAATATGAAAAGTTTGCCGAGTTTTGGCCTTCCAGCTCGTTAAACGACCGGAACGCTATCCCTCCTCTAGATTTTAATCTTTTTGGACCTGAGGGATTATTGCACAAAAAGATCGAGCGCTTGTCTTGTTCGGCTCGTAAAAGTACCGAATAGCCATCCCTTCTGTATTGTTTTATACTTTTTCGGACTTAAGGGATAAGATGACGAAAAAGGAATTATGGAGTTAACTTTCTGTACCTTTTCAGACTCTCTAAAAATGAAAAGGACCAAGTTTTCCTTGTCGTTAGACTCGTTAAAATGATTAAATAGCGACAAACTTGTCTTTAGACGAGAACGAGTTTCCCTATCGCTAGGCTCGTTAAATCATAGCGATGGGCTTGCCCGAAGGGCAGGTTATAGAACAAGCATATGTTATCCTCCTCAAGCTTGACAAAAATAAAGAGGTACTGGTCAGAAATGACTGGGGAAAAATTGGGAGAACATCAAAGTTTAATGGTAGCAAGTCACTCTTGAACATGACACTTTTCCTCCGTACCACATCGGGTTGGGTTGTTTCATTCACCGGTCTCACCGCCATGGTCCTCGCCAAACCATCCACATTTGGGGTAATGCTACCGATCCATCGCATCAGTGTCGTTATATGTTCAAGAGGGGTCATTCTGAAAGTGTCAACCGTGTCCCATCCACTGCCATACATTATCCTTCATCCATTCATGATCGCCACCCTGAATCATATGTCACAGTTTGTTTTCACCTCCACTAAAATCATTAGCTCCGTTCCGTGTCATTGATGTGGGATTCATTAAGGCCCTCCTTTGACGGATCGCTTCTTGTCGACTTCAGCTCATTATCCAAGAAGTTGATCTAGGAACACCCCCATCAGTACTTTGAAGCTTGCATGCCTCAATGGCAAGTTTCTCACTTCCGACGACAGTTATACCTCAATGACCTTCGACCAGAAGATTTTGCGTGGCGTTCGACGCCAAGTCCTCTATTCACGCCACGTGAATTGTACTGCAGTACCTTGAGGGTCATCGTCATTATTGGTGGTTCCTCTCGCACTTGTTAACGGTTTTCATTATTGACCGGTAATCAAGCGATGTCTTTCCATGTTCGACTTCAACGAAATTCTCACATGGATCGACTTGTACTTAGAGTGAAGATCGAACGAGTTTGAAGACCCCGGATCTAGTTTCATCCATCCGGGCTGCGATATATATTCAGGAAATATAAAAGCATTTGCCATGTACATCATTGCAGCAGATGATCATCCTATTCAAAGGATGATAATTTCAGCAGAAAATTATCAGTCTACCTTCAGACGATCGTCTGTCATATGTACCAAAATGTATTTATAAAAGCTGAGCATGGGAATGCCCGCCTCAGCTAGATCATGAAAACAGAATGAAAAATAATCTATTGTATTGTATTGTATTACAGGGCGCCTCCTCAGCACTGGAATGAACTTCGGACCCTCTAGATAAAGCATTTCACCCGATAAACGGCCTCATACTTTAGGGGGCAACTGTTATAGACATTTTTGTGCCTCGCGACATGGAGCATGAAATATCAATAATTACAGGGATCCTCAGTCCCTAAACATGTTGTTCTTACCCCTAAAAGAACAAGGTCATCAAACCACAGCACTTCCAACCAGTTCTCCACCTGAAAACACTTCAAAACAGGCTAATTTTGGATCATGTCAGCTGCTCCACTGAGCATCTGCACTGGAATGCAACTGCTCCTCCTTGTACCTGCGCTGGAAGTCAAATCTAATGAAGGCTACCTGCGCTGGGCGAGATTGGCCAAGTGGCACAGTCATTCTGCAAGGTGTCAACTGTCCAGGAAGCTTCCAAACTGACACTTGGTTCATAAGATTCGCCCTGTGATGAGTAAGAGGTACTTGATCACCATGTGTAAGCAAGGATCTCCAAGTGGACTCAAGAACTGAAGATTAACTGAAGAGGGAGAGGACACAAGGCAGCTTCATGTCAGTCTCAAGCTGACTCATCCTCTCTTCTTCTCTCCTATATATAGAGCTCTTCTATGAGGTCTAAGGAGGCTGGAATTTTGTGTAAAGCAAGGAGGTGCTGTTGGTTTACAGTTAGAGCTATTGGGTGATTGTTTTACTAGAGGTGAAGAGGAGAGTTCTTGCTGCTGGGGAGGTGCTGCTGGATTGGAGCCATCAATGGTTGTAACCTTCTCAGAACCCTGTTACTTCTATCAATAAAGTTTTGCATGTTCTCCTATATACTTGTATTGCATTGATGTATTGTATTTACTTGTATATTTGATTCACTCTAATCCATGCATCAGTTATGAGTACATGTATCTTGTAGTTTCTTCTCTTGTTTTGTGCAGGATCTGTGTGTAGCTGGACCGGCAAAGAGAGCAAGGAGCTGGGAACAAGAGACAAAGGGAGAGGATAAGGATCGACTAAGCGAAAGACACCAGGTTGGTTAATCTTTTCTTCCTTCTCTCTGTACTTTCATAAAGGAAAATATCAAAGCTTTACTTTCAGTTGTTGCTAAAGACTGTCACCTTTAGAGTAGGGATAGGGTCATCCGAGTCGGATACTTTTCCCCACAACACCATCCAAGAGGGAACGCTCATCAGAGTGTTCAATACCCATAAAGCCCCCCATGCCCTACCTAGGTTCGTAATGGATAGGACACTCCCGCGAGAAGTTTGCTACCAAATGACATAGGGCTTTTCAAAAGTATTGAACAAAGGAAATAAGAAACCATGGCCTGCTTTCCCTCTCACCATCATAGCATATGTAGTGGAAAACTTCAAACAAGTGGAAGCAGAGGCTGAAGAATTAAAGGGCAACCATTTCGTAAGTCTCAACTATTAGACGTATGATCCCGAGAGATTCATGGCCACCCAGTGCAAGAAAGCAAAGTTAAACTGGTCATATTCGCACACCAGACAAGATCATGAAGATGGGGTGAATAATTGGTATAACGCCACGAGAGAAATTAGTTCGAGTGAGCAGCAAGCCAGAGATGAGGAGCTCCTTGAGGATTCCCAGGAAAATGTTAATCTTAAAGAAAGAGCCTCCACCATTAAGAAAAAATAGCAGGAGACACAGAGCGCCACGGGGGGATCCGACAAGCAAAAGGGGAAAGAGGTTGAAGATATTTTGAGCGACCCCAAAGAAGAGGATGTCAATGAAACATTGGAACAGAGAAATGCCACCCTGGCAAGAAAACAACAGGAGCTTAAGAGGAGAAGAGAGCAAGAGATCAAAAAATCTCAAGATTCTCGTGAGCAAGGCCAAATCGAGAAGAGGAGGCAACAAGAAGAGCAGGAAAAGGATAAAAAACTACAAGAAAAGTTGCAGGAGGAAAGAAGGGTTCAGGAAGAGGTAGAGAAGAAAAAAAGGGAGGAGGAGCGCAAGGCTAGGGAAGAAGAGGAGAAAAATATATTGGAGCAGGAGTTAAAAAATATGGAAGACGAGCTCAAGAGGCAACAAGCACTCGCAGATCAAGAAAGAAAGAAGCAGGAGGAAGAATTAAGGAAGAGCAAAGAAAAGGAAACCGAGGGAATCGAGCAAGGAGAGACTAGTAAAATAGCCGAGCTAGATATAGAGCGAAGTGAGATGCCTCCATTGGATGTGCCTCCTTCTACTCCCCTCACTGGCAGGCACCTTCCCTTGCAATAACTGGGGTTCTCGGAAGGACAAGAAGAGGAGGTCCTAGATCTCACAAGGCTCACCTTCGATGAAGTCAACCTCAAAATTGTGCAAGAAAGGAAAAAGTATTCTACCAGGAATCCAGCTGAGCCCTTATCAGTCACCACGACCAAGGAGATTGTGCCCAACATCATAGTGAACTCACAAATGATCGCCTCAGTCGGGACAACTTTTGTTGCCAAAATAGAACACAATGCGGCCTGGATGAGCAGGAAGATCATAGACCTTCAGAATAGGCTTTACGCGTCTGAACAAATGGCCACTGCTACAAAGCAAGAGAGAAAGAGAGTAGAGGAAGATAATGTAGCTCTCTGTTTAGTTCACTCAAGCACAACAGAATTTCAGGCAACGATCAAAGAAGAAGCCGATACCCTTGGGGATGCCATGGCGATGGTCTATGAAGATATGTCTAAACTGCATCACATAGTGGCCCCAATCTTGGCAATACAAGCTCACATAAAGGAATGAGTCGAAATCCTAAAGGAGGCTATTATTGCTCTAGATAAAATACATGAATGGTCTGCTAAGTACCCTGGAGCACCAGCAGTGGTCCTTAAGAAAGATTGGATCACCATGAAGAACGCGAAGGTTCAACTCCGCATCAAGATTCAATCGAAAGACAAATTGACCAAAGATGTGGACAAGGTATTAGCTTCCTATAGGCATCTTTTCAGTGGCCTAGAATATATGATCCAACTTCATGGCGTTCCTTCTATCGAAGAAGTAGGGAAAGTGAGGAGGCAGGAAGATATCTCAAAGGAAGTACAGGTTTTTGTGGATACATATAAACATGCAGCATGTGCAAAGGAAATTCCAGTCACCAAAGAAAATATCATACATTATGTCACATAGAACCAGTAAGGATTTACACCAAAATGGTGACCTTGAATAACCAGGTGAATGCCAAATGGACCACCCTCATCCTAGATGCACTCGAGTGCCTAGATAGACATGATGAAGACCAACTGCAAATCACTCCCATCGTAGCCGAATACAACCTATGGCGCATGTATTTGACAAAATAACTCAATCTGGAAATCCCAAAACTTTCTATTGTTAAATTGATGAATTAGGTTAATAGCTTATTTTTGTGATGTATGTACTTTGGTAGAATAAGTCATTTTTGGAATACGAAAGGTCATGAGGGAGACCAAGGGTCATCGGGTAGATGAAGAGTCATGAGGAATCTTAAGAGTCAAGGGTAGGCCATGAGTCACCCTCACTCTATAAATACACCCTCATGACACATTCACCAAGACCTTTTTTCTACAGACATTTTGGAGATATAATATTGCTTAGGAGAACTTATGCTCTTCTAATTGATGCAAGGAGTGATTCTAATCTTCCACTATTGGATTCCTCCAATATTTTATGTCATAATTTTCATGAGTATTTTCTTCACTTGATGGATCAGATAATCCCGAGAGTTCTTTGATGTGCATTCTTGTCATATGCTATCTCGTACTACAAATTATTTGTTGCTTGGCATGGATGGTATTTGATTCACTAAATCTATTCTCGTGCTGATGAATGTTTCATTGGTATTGGTATAATCTATTGCTGACTGTACATTTATTTATGCTCATAGATGTTTGATTATTGTGAACTACTTTACAATTGTTAAGCGCTTTATCTTGTAAAACATGAGTCTTATTTGAAGCCTGCTAACAGTTACTTTACATAAGGATTATGTTGTTAATAGTCTGGCTATTCATGGTATGCACGTTATAAGATATTTGTCAATTATTTCCTTGTGTTTATTGAAGTTAATGCTTTCAATTTATCTCACATCCCACCTCCGTCCGAAGCAAGCTCAACACACCTGAACGGCAGCCAGGCCAACATAACAGAAGGGATCCCTAAAGAAAATGGTGCAGGCTCTAGTTGGGAACCTACACTGGGGAGATCCCCTGTGCTGTTGGCGGAAAATTCCAGCCTGTCAAAAAATTTGGCGCTAGAAGGAGGTCCATGGCAAGTGCTAATCCACGACCTCACACCGAAACTTATCATCAAGCTAGTAACCAACCCCGACCCCCCATTCTTCCTGAAATACCATACATTCCTCCTTATGGTCTGACTTTCACAAGGCCGCATCAAGAAGAGTCCCAATTCCCCCTCTTGAAGTTTCCCTGGGAGGAGAGGAACTACCCCTGATCGAAGTCACCAACGAACATCTCAGGGCCATGTGCCCTATTACTTGACAGTTCACCAGGGGTTCGAAATGCATTCCCGTCACTTACTCCCTATCCAATTGACAAACCTCCATTCCTTAGTACATGCGTCAAGGCGTCGTCATTAACTCCATATCGTAGTTAATTGGCCTAGGTTGTATAGTCATCCTGAAGATGAGGGAGGTGACCCTAAGAATACCTTCACTGGAAAAAACAACCAGTCAAAACAGGGAGAGATGCTAGGAAATGATCGACGCCTCATAGAGGATACGATAGTTAAAATTCAACCTCTTACGGGGGATACTGAGGGGACTCTAGGGTAGGGAACCAAGGAATACCTTAGAGATCGTATAAAATTTTACCACAATCAGTGTCTCTTGAGGAACTTGAGGAATACTAGGAATGTGAGAAACACTAGGGATCTATGACACCTTAGAGTGCCTCGGGGGGAAGGCAAGTGACCCCCTCACACTGGTGGGTGATCAGGAACCGATAGCGAATCAGAGAGAAATAACTGCTGTCTATTATTCCACCCTAGAGGAAACTGCGACCAACAACCGTTGGCCTGGATGGCTCAATCCCCATTTAAAATTAGAGGCCAACTCCATGACATGACCCGCCATTTCGAGAAACACCTCTCAAAGTTCAACCTCGAAAATGGAACCTCAACTGACGACCATATTAGAAATTCCTACCTAGCATTGCAAATGATGAAGGTCCAATACAACGATATGGCTTGTTGTTTATTCCCTCACACTCTTGAGAACAAGGAATCCACTTGGTATTGTTTGCTACCCATTACCTCCATCCGAACTTGGGATGAGTTCCAGAAAACCTTTCTTGATAAGTTTTCAGAAGACAAGACACCTTCTATGCTCCTCACCGAGCTTAGCACACTGAAATGTCACAAGAAGGAGAAGGTGAAATATTTCAACCAACGATTCACCACCATTTTGAATAAGTTCCTGATGGACGTGGCCCTTGATGATTCCATCACGATTGATTATTACACCAGGGCCCTGCCATGGGATATTGCCATGTTTGTTAAACATGAAGAAAAACTCACCCTGGTAGAGAACTTTGCTACAACGCTTGAGGTTGAAAAGTATATTATTTCTATCGACACCCTAGAGCATGAGTCCCAGGAGGAGGCAAAACCCTTTGGTAAGAAAAATCAAGCCTCATCAAGTAAAACCACAGATAAAGACAAGGATTCCTTTGATTTCAAAGGACTGGCCAAATCCCTAAAGCAGTTGACTAATGAAGTGTCTGAATTAAAGAGAAAGACTAGTGATGCTTTGGGAGGAGGAAAACTCACTAAACCCTTTTTCTGGAAAACTAACAATCCCCCGCCTAAAGCGTCGCAGGAATCCAGTTCGAACTTCAATGTGGAAGAGCTAGGAAAGGATAACTTCTGCACTTTCCATCAGGCCTCTCACTCTGAGAAGACCTGTTCTCAGTGGCTCCATAATATGATCATCGTAGTCACCTAGCTTTTAGAAGACTAGGCCATAGGAGAAGGTGAAGAAGAAACTAATTGCCCTAAAGAGGATGACTCCCCTCGCAATGATGATGCTCCATATGTCGTGTTAACCTTGAAAGTCATTCGTGGGGGAGAGGTACTGACCGCTCAAGAGGCCATCGTGGGAGACGCTCCCCCTAAACCCCCAAAAATATACAACATTAGGAGGAAAGGTCCCGTGTCAGATGCTACGCTGGAAGATAAGAAAAGGGCATTGTTAAGAAGGATTCTGCCACCCTCCAATACCAGCCAACCATCCACCCCTTCCCCTAAAGGGACAAATTATCTAAGCTCTAAGGAGTCCCAAACCGGTGTGAGAGGGGACTCATACACACCCAAAAGTTTGACCAAAGGAATGACAACTAGAACTACCTCGTTAACGCAATGCTCGGCACAAGAGCCTTTGTCCATAGACTTGGATTACAATATCATTGGGGATATGAAGAAGAATCGAGCTAATATCTCATTGTACGAGTTATGCAAGTTTACTAGCCTACGTGAGTTGATTGCCAAAACCTTTTCCACCTATCCTACCCCTTCAAAATCCTCCTCATTGGGCAGGGCGAACTCCTCAGGTTGATCCCTAGCTGTGATCAACCTTCAAGCCATAGTAAATGCCACAAACGCAAAATCGAGAGGTTCAACCCCTCCTTTCCTCTTGACCTTCGAGATGTTCAACTATAATTTACACAAATGCCTCATCAACTCTAGTGCGTCAACCAACATCATGCCTTGGTCAATATGCAAAAAGCTAAACATCCAACCAAAGAAAACTGACGCTAAAATCATCATCTCGATAGATCCCAAGTTCCGGCTGTGGGAGAGTTAAATAACATTATTATTTGATTGTCTTCTAATTCTCGGGCTCATTAGTGCATTGACATAATCATCGTAGACATTCCAGAAGCCTATGGTTTACTCCTTAGTAGAGATTGGTCCTGCAAGCTTCAAGGCTACTTCACCACAAACTGGTCCCACTTATGGCTTCCCTACAAGGGAAAGAATAACCAGATCAGGGTTAATAGTGAGCCTTTCATGAAGCACACTATAACCAACCTTGAGAGCTCTAATGAACCAATCAACAATGCCCAAGAAGAACTGCGGGTGTGTCTCCTCGAGACCCTGTTTGGTTGCTATCAGCATCAGACATCGACCATTCCCCCAGATACCCAGTTGGAACTTCCAATGCAAACCCCAAGCCACAATAATGAAATCTACGCCTTGAACTTGCATACTTCGGATCCCCCCTCCCTCAGTGCTAGAATTTGGACATTATACTATGACAGATCCAAGACTCATGACGGAGTTGGAGCAGGTTGTGTCCTACTAGACCCCAAAGGAAATAGATTCTTGATTTCTTGCAGATTAGAGTTCCAATGCACCGAAAACACTGCAGAGTATGAGGCATTGGTCCTCAGCCTCAAAAAATCCATCGATCTAAAAGCAGATGGTATGAAGGTAATTAGGGATTTTGAAATCATTACAAGGTAGGTATGCAACACAATTCACTATTTGTCCCCTCACCTCAAGAGTTACCAGCAAGAGGTATGGAATTTGATAAACTCGTTTAAAGATTTCAATATCATTTATGTTCCTAGATTTAATAATTTCATCGCTGACACTTTAGCTAATGCTACAACAAGATTCACACCCCTTAGGGATAGATTTTCTATTGAAATTATGTATAAATCGACAATACTCGATAACATATATAACTTGTGCGTTTTCAATGATGACCAACAGATTTTGGAGTTCATGACAAGTGCGAAAGTGTTTAAAGACGCAGTGATCGACAAAGAAGAACATGAGAGGTCCCTACAAGAAGAAGAAGACTCATGGAAAGGAGACCTCATACCTCAAGGGGTGGTCACGTTAGAGAAATTGTTCGACCTACAAAACCATTTCTGAGGCCCGCCGAACGCCAAGACTCATAGTTCCACTCTCTCACACGAACAGATCAACCTTGAGACCGAATCTGACCCCAAGTGTGTCAACATAGGGCTGGGATGCACCCCTAACGAAAGACAGGCACTTGTCAGCCTATTCAAAAGGTATCGCGATATTTTTGCTTGGACATATGACGACCCGAAAACTTATGATACTCGGATTATCCAACATGTCATTGCTACAAAAGAAGGGGACAAAACATTACAACAAAAACTAAGGAAAGTGTATCCTCCATTAGAACCCCTCATCCAAAAGGAACTCAAGAAACTATTAGATGATCGCATCATCTTGAAGGTCAGACACTCTACTTGGGTATCCAATCTGGTTCCAGTGCAAAAGAAATATGAAGAAATACGGTTGTGCGTCGATTTCTAGAACCTCAATCAGGCATCAGATAAAGACAACTACCTGATTCCCTCCATAGAGCAGATTCTCCAAACTATCTCAGGATCAGAAGTCTTCTCCCTTTGGCTACAATCAAGTCCTGATAGTTGAACCCGATCAGATCAAAACGACTTTCAAAAGAAAGTGGGGAACATTTTCATTTCACCATATGCCCTTTGGACTGATAAATGGTGGGAGAAAGTTACAGAGAGAAATCCATATCACATTCCGAGGTTTAATGGGTTAGAGCATAGTGGTATACGTTGACGATGTCACCATTTTCTTGAAGAAAAGGGTTGAGCACCTTCACCATTTAAAACATATTTTCGAACAATGTCGGAAATATGGAATCTCTCTCAACCCCAAAAAGAGCATGTTTGTTGTTTCCGAGGGAAACCTGCTCGGACACATCATCACCAAAGATGGAATCACCATAGACCCCGACCGTGTGAAATCTATAGCACAGATTCCTCAGCCGAGCACCAAAAAAGGTATGCAATCTTTCCTTGGTAAAATTAATTTTCTTCGCAAATTTATTTCAGATTTTGCGCAAATTGTTAAACCTTTACAGAATATGATAAAGAAAGATGTTGTTTTCAAATGGAATCAAGAAGAAAAGGGATCTTTTGATCACATCAAAACAATGATCACTAAGGCTTCTTCCCTTTTTAGCCCAGATTTCAGTAAGGACTTAATCTTATACACTTTCGACTCAGACTCATCCTTGGCCATGGTCATCACACAAAGGGATTGTGACCACGATGAACGTCGTATATCCTTCATGAGAGCAAGGCTACAAGGGGCAGAACTAAATTACCCGGACATCGATAAGAAGGCATATGATGTTTATAAAGCAGTGAAACACTTTAGACCATACATCCTAAAAGACCACGTCATAGTAATGGTCGCACACCTGACCGTCAGGTCACTCTTCATCCAACAGGAGCTCAGTGGGAAGAGAGCCAACTGGATGACCTCCCTCCAAGAGTATGATTTGGATTTCAAACCCTCTCACACCATGAAAGGACACAGACTCTGTAAACTAACTGCCGAGGCGGCAGATCAACAGTTTTCGGAGGCAGATCAACTAGTTTCAGAGGCAGGAGGCTGGGAACATGAGATTGAAATGTACTAGAATGAACTACTCGGCTCACATGACTCCTCTTCGTGGTACTCTGATTTGAGGCAATACCTAGTGCTAGGATCTCTACCTGAGACCATGCTAGCCATGCAAAAGAGAGTCGTTAGGCTTAAGGCCGCCTCATATCAAATGGTTCAGGGAAACCTTTTCAGAAAGCACCACCTTGAAATACTACTAAGATGTTTGGAATACAATGAGGCTCAGCAAGTGTTGAAAGATATACATGATGGACCCGCAGGAGGTCATTATGAGGGTGACACCACTGCCCACAAGATCATGTGGGCAGGTTTCTACTGGCCCACATTGTTCAAGGACACGCATGCCTACACTCTAAAATGTCCCATCTATCAGAAGCACGTAGGCGTGCAGGTGATATCATCCACTCCACTCCAACCCAATGCAATTGAAGAGCTGTTCCAACAATGGGGGTTGGATGTCATAGGCGAGATCATGCCAAACTAATCAAAACAACATAGGTATATACTCACGACCACTGACTATTTCACCTGGTGGGTAGAGGAAATTCCGTTACGGAAAGTCAACAATGATGTGGTAATATCTTTCATTAATAAGTACATCATAGCCAGGTTTGGTGTCCCAACCTCACTTGTCTTTGATAATGCTACGTATTTTTCATCTTTAAAATTGTATGATTTTTCTTTGGAAAATAGTATCATGTTAAAGCATTCAACCAACTACAACCCTCAGGGGAATGGCCTAGCAGAATCTACCAATAAAAACCTCATCTGCATCCTCAAGAAAACCCTACTTTCTCATCAAAGGAACTAGCACAATGCACTCAGCAATTCCCTGTGGGATGACTGGGTTACCCCCAAACCATCCATTGGCACATCCCCCTACTTCCTGGTTTATGGGAAAGAAGCCATATTTCCACCTAACCTATACCTCCCGGCCCTCAAACTAGCTCAAGAGTCACAAGGCTCTCCGTGCCCTACCATTGAGAGCCGTATTGACACACTGATGAGATTGAAAGAGGAGAGACTAAAGACCAAAGAGAAATTTTTCATTCACCAAGCCTAGATTAAAAGGTGGTTTGACAAGAAGTCTGCAGGGACCTGTGAATTTAGTGTGGGGGATTTGGTTCTTAAATGGGATCGGGCCCATGAGGATAGGGAAAAACACACTAAGTTTCAAGCTTTGTGGATTGGCCCCTTCCAAATCAAAGAGAAAATTAGCCAGCACACCTTTTAGTTGCAAACCCTGGGAGGGCAAGTTGAACCCCTCCCTGTGAATGGCCAAGATCTTAAGTTCTATTTTACCTAGAAGCCCAAAGGTTTCTAGCCCCATCCTGTACCATATCTCCATTTTATTTTCTTAGCTAGCCGTCATTTTGTTGTCAGTATTGTTTGAAGTTCATTTTCTTTCAGAATAAAAGTTTGGGATGACAGGTAGAGGTTAGAACGACCCTGCACATTGGCTTCCGCAGATGCTCTATGGAAACGTTTGCTGACTCAACCTTAAGCCACGACCAAGATATAGTGTGAAATATTGGTAGTAATGGGGAACTCAGTGGCACACACGACCTCCTTTCCTACTCACGTCGGTCTATCCCAGTTGCTTGCATGGTCGATGAGTTTTAATTGTTCTAGCTCACTTGTAATTCTGGGAATGAAGGGGGAACTGAAGAAACCTTTTGAGCATACATACACTTTTGGAAAACAATAAGGTCTGTGAAAAACTAAAAAAAACCTCTTTGCAAGTCAAATAAGTCGGGATCCCTTGTTCACCCAGGTTTTAAGCCACCGTCCAATAAGTGCACAAGCACATACAAATAAGTGCCAATGAGCATATCCAATTACTCATAATAAGGGTTAAAAGAATGACAAAGGCTTCCTATGCAAAGAGGTAAGGAAACGAATCCATTGGGGTACTGACCAGGCTCGCTAGCAGTGGAGCAACATTCATGATTTCTAGGTAGTGACTCTGCCAGGGTACTGTTCAGGCTTGTTGGTAGCGGAGAAACACCAAAGTATCATGACCACTATACCGAAAAAAAATTAAGCTCATATCATAACTTCAGTTTCCCTTTTCCTTCTGAGGATAACAGGAGGTAGCACCCTACCTTGCATGAAAAAGGTCATTTTTCACAGATTGGGACAGTTGAACAGTTCAGAGGAGAGGTCGGAGTACCATCAGCGGGACCCATAGCTCTATAAAAGCAACACTTATTTAGGTCCCCTTAAGCTAGGCCAAAAGGTGTCAGAAATCCTGGAGTTCTCCCAGTGAATCATCAATTGTTGTAGCTGCTACAATAACGCCTCCAAAAATTCTGAAATCCTTAAAATTTTCGGAGCCCCTATATCATGCAAGACTTCTAAACCTTTGAGATCTACTCAGAAGTTCGCAAGACCAAAAGAACCCCGTAAAAACCTAAGCTTTTTGGCTAAGTCACAAGATCCTATTTAAGTAAGTCGGTTGCAACTTTGGGACGTGACTATGTCGAACACTTGTGACTGTTGCGATTCTTGCGACCCATATGACCCACAATTCACATAGGTCACACTTACCCCTCGATCTGACCATGCAACCCTTGTGACCTAGCGACCACCAAGTCGCAAGGTCACATAAGTCACAAAGGTCGCACTTACCCCTCGATGTGACCATGCGACCCTTGCGACCTCGCGACCACTAGGTCACAAGGTCACATAAGTCACAAACATCGCATAGGTCACACTTACCCCTCAGTGTGACCATGCGACCCTTGCGACCTTGCGACCACTAGGTCGCAAGGTTGCACTTTAGACCCGTGCAAACTTCGCATGTGCGACCAAAACTATAAATAGGGAGGTCGCCCCATTCATTGTAACGACTCCTTTGGTCACACAAAAGACGTAGAATCTTGCGACTTGGGTGTGCGTGCATTTTCTCCAGGTAGGCGACTTTTCACCTTCCTGGTAATCATTTTTTTTAACCATCTGTCATTCTGTGCCTTCCCGAACTTCCACCTTCCACCCCAAAGGGATTTTTATCCCCTCTTTCTTCGATTTTTCACCTCAGACCAAAGAAGAAATTTTATTGGCTTTGTTCAACCTTTCTTGACCCCCTCAGTACCATTCTTTGACCCTGATCATCCTTTTTTTTAGCAGTAGGTCTGACCATCTTGCCCAGAACATGTCTAGATCTTCCCAAAGCTTCAAATATTCCTCCTTGGACCACCCAAAACCTAGGTCGCATGACCCACGGTCGTGATACCACTTTTCCCACGACCTAGCAACTGCGCGACTCTTATCACCTAGTGAATGCGCGACCCCTGCGACCTAGAGACTGTGCAACCTAGCGACTGTGCGAGTATATCCAGATGATCTGAATAGTTATTTTGAGATGAGAATGAAGGTAGCGGGAGACGAGAAGGGTGCTAAGGATTATCCTCCTCTCTGGAAAATTTTGACAAGGCGTGAAGTGGAGGAATTTCTTTTGGGTAACTGTAGAAGTTACGAGAGGTTGAAGTAACTTGAAGCAAGAAGTGGAGAGAGTAACATAGAGTTGTTAAGAGAATTGTTTTTGACTGGAAAGGAGGAAACCACTCACATCTTTGGAAATAATTATGCATCATAGAAGGTATTAAGTTCTGACTTTTGTTATATTTCTTTTTTAAAATAGAATTTACCATATCTACATACATAAAAATTTCACGTCACATTATTGACTTCTTTCTATTTTCTTATCATTGATAATTGTAGGGCGCTTCAAATGAAAACTCCAAACCTTGTAGCTGCGGAGTGCAAGAATTGAAAGGAAAAAGGATTTCATTAGACATCAGGCCTCTTGACATCTGCCATGATATTCATGTGGGGTCTTTGATGGAACTGTATAACACAATGAAAGAGGCATTTAATTTAGAAGTTATATCAATTCTAGTTGTGTATCCAAATACAAATATAAAGTTGGATATGTTTGAGCAGTTCTCAGGAGATGCTCCATGGTTGGTCCTTCAAAATCCATGGATGTTAAGCAGAGTAGTGAAGTATTTCCTAATTAAAGGGTGTCTACCCGATCAAGGATATGAATCATGGGGAAAGGAGCTTACAATAATGTACATGAGTATAATCATGGTAATAGAACCAAATGGGAAAGTCTTTACAGCTGATAAACCTGTACTGCCTTTGCTAGATAGGTGGAAGCCAAAGGATTAATACTTTACCCTAGACAGAATTAAAGAATTAGAGGAGGAAAAGTGGTCTCAAATGGAGATTACATCTACAATAAAGAAAGCCTATGGCATAAGGTGAGTAGTCCATCATTGTTTGTTTAAAGTTTGATAGATTAAAGGTTGTTTTGTTATATAATTTCTTTTGGGGAGATGATAAATTAAAGATTAGTATTCAATTTATATTTGTTTATTTAATAATGTTATTAAAAATAATAAGTTAAAAAAAATTAATAGATTATTTATTATTGTTTTAAGATTAATTTTTTTTCTTATTTTGAAAGGTAAAAGAGGTAGTGCTTCAACAAAAAATGATATGTTTATTTGGTGGAGATGGCTCTCAAAAAGGAATATCTATGAAGGAGTTTGCATTTTTCTTAAGGAATGTGTTAATAGAGTTTATTGATGACATTCATATAATTTATATCAATGGATTTGATTTCAAAGAGTCAAAAAGTTCAAAGCTCACTGATGCCACTTATGTTTATTATTGTCAACTACGAAATCCTAAATTTCCAAAAGTTGATATGGAGGAGATGCCTTTGTTGAATTTATTGGAACATGAGGGTATACGATTTTGAACAAACTTTTATTCTTTAGAAGAAATGGTGTCTAAAAGAGATGACAATGTCAAACTGAAAAAACTCTTTGACTCTAATGGTTATCACATTCCATGGGTGATATTAATAGATAAAAAATGTAGGTTTTAACCCCATACAAAAATTATCTGCATACAAATTCTAAAACACATAAAATAAACAATGCGAGAGCATAACACATAAAACACATATACACAGAGATTTTCCCCTGGATCCAAAAATCGAGACTACCAGCTTGATTTTTCATTATATTCCTTTCAATGTTACAATACATATTTATACATGCCGAAGCATCCAATACCATGGACCAAAAACCATCGCATCCAAAACCATGTGCGAAAATATTGCACACAACCATAGGTAAGTCCACCCATAGAGTGGGGTTACGTGCAACCCTCAAACCCTCTGTGACGCCCCCCGCTATGCAATCGGCGCAACGAAGGGGGGGCTCTGCCCCCCCTCTAATCCCGCAGTTAACTACGTGGGCTAGTCGTGGAAAGAATATAACACAACCCAACATTTTCCCATTTGTTTTTTTCTTTCCACAGGGGGCCATAAGAGAGCTTAGTCATTTATCCAGCCCTACAACACCCATTGTTTCTCTACACCGAGAGAACTTATCAGAGCTCACAGGTTTTGTCAATGCATTTACAGTATTATTCAAAGTGTCTACCTTTACCAGCAACACCCTTTTGTCTTCTATCATATCCCTCACAAAGTGATACTGAACATCAATGTGCTTTGTCTTTGAATGATATGCAAGGTTCTTTGCCAAGAAAATTGCACTTTGGCTGTCACAGTCTATCCTTATAGCTCCCTGTACTAACCCCATACTTGAACACAACCTTTGCAACCAAATTGCTTCCTTGCTTGCATGAGTGGCTACCATGTATTTTGCCTCTGTAGTTGAACTGCCACTACAAATTGTTTCTTACTCATCCAACTGACTGCACCTCAAAATAGGTTAAACATATACCCACTTGTAGACCTTCTCTGATCTAGATCTCCAACCTAGTCTGAATCAACAAAGCCACGAATATCCAACACTCTGTCCAATCCTAGTCTTCCTTGGTAGCACAAACCATAATCACTAGTGCCACGCAAATGCTTGAAAACCCGCTTCACTACTGTCAAGTGCTCCTTCCCCGGTTTTGACATAAACCTGCTCAATACTCCCATTGCATGTGCAATGTCTGTTCTAGTACATACCATCGCATACATCAGGCTACCGACTGCACTTGCATGTGGAACACTGGACATCTCCTCTTCCTCTTCTTGTGTCTTGGGACACTGTTTAGCAGATAACTTTACACCTACAGGAATAGGAACCTTCACCGGTTTACTATCCTACATATTAAACCTCTGCAATATTGTCTCGACATAATTCCTTTGGTTTAACCAGAGCTTCTTGTTAGTCTGATCTCTTTTAATTTCCATGCCCAAAATATAGTTTGTAGCACAAATATCTTTCATGTCGAATTTGGAGGACAAATGGGTCTTCAAATACTGGATAATTTCTTTGTCATTTCTAGCCAGCAACATATCATCCACATACAAGACCAGATAAATAACACGGTCACCAATTAATTTAAAATACACATAGTGATCTGCTTTGCTTTTGGTGAAGCTAAGTACCCGTATAAATGTATCTATTTTATGATACCACATCCTTGGTGACTGTTTTAACCCATACAGAGGCTTCTTTAACTTGCATACCAGTTCTTTCTTACCCTTCACCGCAAAGCCTTCGGGTTGCTTCATGTAGATCTCCTCTTCCAAATCCCCGTGAAGAAATGATGTCTTCACATCCATCTATTCTACCTCAAAATCAAAAGTAGCAACAACAGATAAAAGTAATCTAATAGAAGTGACCTTGGCAACAGGAGAAAAAATATCACCAAAATCAATTCCCGGCTCCTAGGAATAACCTTTTGCTACCAGCCAAGCTTTCTATTTCTCCACCTTTCCTTCTGCATTTGTCTTCTTCTTGAACACCCATTTGCTGCCAATGGGTTTCCTTCCAGCCAACAACTCCACTAGATCCCAAGCCTCATTTTTGTGCAAAGATGCCATTTCATCAACCATGGCCTCTTTCCAGAGTTTTCCATCCTCTGAATCTACTGCTTCCTTCACAGTTCTGGATCATCATCAATAATAAATAAAGCAAAATTTGAACAGAAAGCAGATGGACTATACCTTTCTAGCTACCTTCTTTCTCGAACTGATCTTCTCACACCCGGAGTTTGTGGCTCTTCATCTTTTGATTCCTCCTCTGCTGTAGAGTCTGATTCTTCCTCCTTTAGTTCAAACTCTATCTTCTCAGTTTCTTTTGGTTGGAATTCATGTTTAATAACATCTTTTACCTCTCTAAACACCACATCTAGGTTGTACACAACCTTCCTTGTTACAAGATTCCAAAGCTTATAACCCTTTAAACCATCCTTATACCCAATACATACACTTTTCAAATTTACTATCCAACTTGGTTTGTTTCTCCTTTGGAACATGTACATATGCATCACATCCAAATACCCTCAGATGTGAAAGAGAGGGTTTCTTACTAGTCCATACCTCTTGTGGAGTCTTATCCTCCAACATTGACGAAGGTGATCTGTTGACCAGGTAACATGCAATCTCCACCACCTCTGCCCAGAATTCTTGTCCTAACCCGACACCACTGAGCATGCTTCTTGCCCTTTCCATCAACGTCTTGTTCATTCTTTCTATAACTCCATTTTGATGAGGTGTATATGGAGTAGTCTTCTATTGTGCTATACCACACTTCTTACAAAATTCTTCAAATTCCTTATTGCAAAACTCTCCACCGTTATCTATCCTCAACACCTTTATCTTCTTCTCTGTCTGGTTTTCCACCAGAGCCGTAAATTCTTTAAACCTGTCAAAGACTTCAGATTTATTCTTAAGGAAATATATCCATGTATTCCTTGAGAAGTCATCTATAAATGATACATACTACACAGACTTACCCAGTGATGGAACCTTCACAGGTCCAAACAGATCACTGTGCACAAGATCTAATATTTGTTTCACCCTCTTACTACCAGAGGGGAAACTCACCCGATTCTGCTTCCCATATACACAATTTTCACAAAAGTAAAAATCCAAAGAGCTATTACTCATACTTTATACCATACCTTTACTATGAAGTATTTGAAGGCCCTTCTATCCAATATGTCCAAGCCTTTGATGCCACAACATGGACTTCTCTCCAGAGACCACTAGATTTTCTACTCCACTGTCAGGAACCATAGAACTGTTGCACCCATCAACAACAGTGCTACCTTGCAGCTTGTATAGAGTTCCAATTCTAACTCCTCGCATCAATATCAGTTCCCCTCGAACCATCTGGCAGGTAACCTTCTCGAACATTGTATTTACACCTGCGTCATCCAACTTGCTTACATAAATCAGATTTCTGGCCAATGCAAGAATATGCAGAACACCCGGAAGTGTTCTAACCCTTCCACCTTGCAACTTCAACTTTACTTTTCCACGACCAATGATTCCAACCTTCTTATCATCCCCTAAGAAGACATCACCACAATCGTATTTCTCATACTC
The DNA here is from genome assembly GCA_031772625.1 of Pinus tabuliformis. NCBI lineage: Eukaryota > Viridiplantae > Streptophyta > Pinopsida > Pinales > Pinaceae > Pinus > Pinus tabuliformis. The sequence goes on along the minus strand of CM062808.1, from coordinate 81,836,332 downwards.
GCAGAACCACTCTCTATGGGGAGTGAAGTGAAAGGATGCACCTGAATCAATCAACCATGCTTCATGATCTACATGTGTACTTGAAGAAGCCAAGTACACATCCCCACCTTCATCTAAGGTGGTTTTCACCTCTGTAGAAGGAGCATCATCAGATCCCTTTCCTTTGTCAGGATCTTTAGATTTACAGTCCCTTTTGTAGTGCTCTCCCTTTCCACATTTCCAGCACACCACCTTTAAAGGTTTTCCTAGAGATTTAGATCTCCCTCTAGATTTAGATCTCCCACTCGATGACTTATTTTTGTGTCCATTCTGGGACCGTCCTCATACAAACAAGGCATCACCATTCTGGATCTCCATATTTTTCCGTATCATCTCCTCTGTTAGCAAGGATGAGACTATTTCATCAAACTGCAAGGTAGTTGCACTGCTACCTATTGCAATAACTAGACTATCCCATGAATCTGGTAGAGAACACAACAAACTAATGCACTTATCTTCATCTAAAATTTTGATATCAATAGACGATAACTAAATTACCATAGTATTAAATGCATTCAGATGCTCTATCACCGAGTCTCCATCTTCCATCCTCAGGTTATACAAATTTTTCTGTAGGAATAGTTTATTCACCAGAGACTTAGATTGGTACAAAGTCCCGAACTTGTCCCATAAAGCCTTCGCCGTAGCTTCCCCTGATACATTCAGCAATACTGAATTTGAGACACATAATCATATTGTGCTCTTTGCCTTTCGATCCAACTTCTTCCATTCTTCATCAGACACTCCCGTTGGTTTAGTACCTAGATCTATTGCAATCCATTGATCTTTATCTACCAACAGATCCTCCATCTTGAGTTTCCACAACTTAAAACTCTAACCATTAAATTTCAAGATCTCTATTTTCCACTGCTCACCATCTTCTTTCACCACCAGAATCGATCTCGCAGATCTCCCATTGAACAGGGTCTACCACAGGCCTGAGCGAAACCCCTCAGCAACAAAGGCATCCCCTTGAAGCCAAAACAGCTCTGATACCAAATGTAGGTTTTAACCCTGTACAAAAATTACCTTCATATGAATTCTAAAACACATAAGATAAACAATGCGAGAGAATAACACATAAAACACATACACACAGAGATTTTCCCTTGGATCCCAAAACCAGGACTACTAGCTTGATTTTTCATTATATTCCTTTCAATATTACAATACATATTTATACATGCCGAAGCATCCAATACCACCCTCAACCCCCTGTGACTACCCCCGCTATGCAATCGGTGCAACGAAGGGAGGGCTTCACCCCCACTCTAACCCCCCAGTTAACTATGTGGGCTAGTCATGGAAAGAATGTAACACAACCAAACAAAAAATGGGAAAATAATTACAGAAAATGGGCAAGATATGGTTTCCTTATATGTAGAGAGTATGGAAGAGAAAGCCAAGAGATTGATGCAAATATTCATCAAGGGCTCCAATGAGGACAGAGAACAAGCATTGTTTGCATTAGAACAAAGATGATGTATTTAATGCTATGTATTAATATAAAGCAATTATATTTTATTTATTATTTTCAATATGTTTTCTCATTTTTATTTCACTATAATAATGTTCTTTCTCATTATTAATTTTTATTGTTGATTCAAATATGTGTTGTCTTGAATTGTAGTGAATTCAAAAGTATAAGAGAATCATAATCAAACACATTATTTCTTTGAAATAGGACATAAGTCCAGTCAAGAAAAACCAAATGCCCATTAATCCCAAACTAATGGGTTTTCTTAATATTGTTATTAAAAATAGTAAGTTAAAAAAATTTAAATAGATGATTTATTATTGTTTTAAGATTATTTTTTTCCTTATTTTGAAAGGTAAAAGAGGCATTGCTTCAACAAAAACTGATATGCTTATTTGGTGGAGATGGCTCTAAAAAAGGAATATATATAAAGGAATTTGCATTTTTCTTAAGGAACATATTAATATATTTTATTGATAACATTCATATAATTTATATCACTGGATTTGGCTTCAAAGAGATAAAAAGATCAAAGCTTACAGATACCACTTATGTTCATTATTGTCAACTGCAAAATATTGATATGGAAAAAGTTGAGATGGAGGAGATGCCTTTGTTAAATTTATTGGAACATGAGGCTATAAGATTTTGGACACACTTATGTTCTTTAGAAGAAAAGGTTTCTAAAAGAGATGACAATGACAAACTGAAAATAATCCTTAACTCTATTAGTCATCACATTCCATGGATGATATTAATAGATAAAGATGGGGAAGTAATTACAGAAAATGGGCAAGATATGGTTTCCCTATACACAAAGAGTATGGAAGAGAAAGCCAAGACATTGATGCAAAGCTTGATCAAGGGCTCCAAGGAGGACAAACAAGCTTTGTTTGAGTTAGAACAAAAATGGTGTATTTAATGCTATGTATTAATATAAATGAATTACATTTATTTATTATTTTCAATATGTTTTTTCATTTCTATTTCACTATAATAATGTTATTTCTCATTATTAGTTTTTATTGTTGATTCAAAGATGCGCTGTCTTGAATTGTAGTGAACTTAAAAGTATAAGACAATTGTAGTGAGTTTAAAAGTATAAGACAATCATAATCAAACACATTATTTCTTTGAAATAAGACATAAATCCAGTCAAGCAAAACCAAATACCATTAATCCCAAACTAATGTGTTTTCTTAATACTGTTATTAAAAATTATAAGTTAAAAACATTTAAACAGATGATTTATTGTTGTTTTAAGATTAATATTTTTCCTTATTTTGAAAGGTAAAAGAGGCATTGCTTGAACAAAAAATGATATGTTTATTTGGTGGAGATGGCTCTGAAAAAGAATATCTATGAAGGAGTTTACATTTTTCTTAAGCAACATATTAATAGAGTTTATTGATAACATTCATATAATTTATCACTGGATTTGACTTCAAAGAGATAGAAAGATCAAATATCAAAGCTCAAAGATACCAATTATGTTCATTATTGTCCACTGCAAAATATTCTTATGCCAAAAGCTGAGATGGAGGAGATGCCTATGTTAAATTTATTGGAACACGAGGCTATAAGATTTTCGACACACTTTTATTCTTTAAAAGAAGAAGTGTCTAAAAGAGATGACAAAGCCAAACTAAAAAAACTCTTTGAAGCTATTGGTTATCACATTCCATGGATGATATTAATAGATAAAGATGTGGAAATAATTATAGAAAATGGGAAATATATGGTTTTCCAAATCTTGATGCAAATCTTGATGAAAGGTTCCAAGGAGGACAAACAACAAGCATTGCTTGACTTATGCTTGATTTAGAAAAATTATGATGTATTTCATACCATGTATTATAAACATTTTATCTATTATTTTCAATATGTTTTTTCATTTTTATTTCATTATAATACTATTCTTTCTTATTATTATTTTTTCTTGATAAATCAAGCATGTGTTGTCTTGAATTATGGTGAGTTTAAAAGTATAAAAGATTCATAATCAAACACCAAATTTCTTTGAAATAAGAGGTAAATCCATGAAAATAAAACCAAATACCCATTACTCCCAAACTAGTTTTGATCGTGCATTCAAAAAAATTAAATAGATGATTTATTATTGTTTTAAGATGATTTTTTTTCTTATTTTGAAAGGTAAAAGAGGTATTTCTTCAACAAAAAATGATGTGCTAATTTGGTGGATATGGTTTTGAAAAAGGAATATCTATGAAGGGCTTTACATTTTTTTTTAAGGAATGTTTTAATAGAGTTTATTGATGACATTCATATAATTTATATCACTGGATTCGATTTCGAAGAGAGAAAAAAATCAAAGCTCACAGATACCATTTATGTTGGATATTGTCCACTACCAAATCCTGATACACCAAAAGTTGAGATGGAGGAGATTCCTTTGTTAAGTTTATTGGAACATGATGCAATAAGACTCTGGGCACACTTTTCTTCTTTAGAAGAAATGGTGTCTAAAAGAGATGACAATGCCAAACTGAAAATAATCCTCAACTTTATTGGTTATCACATTCCATGGATGATATTAATAGATAAACACGGGGAAATAATTATAGAAAATGAGCAAGATATGGTTTCCCTATATGTTAAGAGTATGGAAGAGAAAGAAAAGAGATTGATGCAAATCTTCATCAAGGGTTTCAATGAAGACAGAGAATGAGCTTTGTTTGAGTTAGAACAAAGATGATGTATTTAATGTTATGTATTAATATAAAGGAATTACATTTTATTTAGTATTTTCAATATGTTTTCTCATTTTTTTCACTATAATAATGTTCTTTTTTATTATTAATTTTTATAGTTAATTCAAGAATGTGTTGTCTTGAGTTGTGGCGAGTTTAAAAGTATAAGAGAATCATAATCAAACACATTATTTATTTGAAATAAGACATAAACCAGTTCAAGCAAAACCAAATACCCATTAATCCCAAACTAGTTTTAAACTATGGAAAAAGGAATAAAAAATTTAAATTATGTATTGATTTCCATATTTTTTACTAGTTGTATCAGAATGACAATTAACCTTTTCCCAATATGGATCACCTAAAGAGTTACATGCTCTAAGATCTTATATATTCCGATGTATTATCCAAGAAAAATTAACTATTGGTTTCTCATGTAAGATGTACAAAATGACCTTCACTACTCCTTAGGGGTCTTATCTTATATCACATCCTACACCAACATATGTTTTATGTATATATACTTTTTCTATACACAAACTATTGTCGTAAGTTAATATGAGGCTATGGCCACATCCCCCAACCAATAGTTCTCCTTTTACTAAAAGGGGTAAATATTCAATGGACTAAACCATGTTATACCACCATTGAAACCTCTAAGCGAAGAAACTATGAAAGGGCATATTTTAGTCTATCCTACATGAAGCATGATATTTCATATCTAGATAAATAAATCTAATACTACTATTGGAATATATTAACAAAATTGCATGCTAACAATGTTGATAATCTTATGTTAATAGGAAGCTAAATGTAATTTAAAGGAATTATAAAACAATTCAAAAGGAAGTATGTAACATTTAGAAAACTTTCCATTTCCCCTTGGAACCCAAAATTTCAATGTTGTGTTGATCATTAAGAACTGAACTATATTTCCAACAATTCCTTCTTATTAGGACACTTAAGCAATTGATTTTTTATTTATAAGAACATGAGTTCACTTTTATTATCAAACTAATATAATGACATGTCTTTATGAATCACATCTCTACCATCACCCTAGGCTAGACAGAAGAGTTTCAAGATGTGTTTGTTGATAAATAATTGTTCAAAATTCACCCACAAGATGGCCTAAATTGTTGCAAAGATGTTTATTAGTTCTTAATTAATCAAATTTGATTAGAAGAGTATTCTATAAAGGGGACATCATCAAAATATTTTTTTTTCTTATAAATGAACATTACAAATGTGATACATAAGTTTGATAATAGAATATGAATAAGATTTATTTTTCCCTGTGAATATTAAAACTCTACGAATAACATTACACCCTATGAATATGAACCCTTTGATTAATAAATCCAAGGGATTTATATTAAAAACCCAAGGGATTATCAACGTTATAGAGATTAAAAATAAAACTTTGATGAGATTGGCGGGAGATAACATTCATATTAACTATATCAAATTTTATACAGATGCCCTACCAAGGAAGAACCACAAAGCCCTAATCCCTACGTTGGCGCTCTTCGCGGCCTCCCCTTGCGTGTCTGGTTGAGGGCTCTCGGTGCCCTGGCTGCCATGGCTGAACCACATCAACATCTTGGTGCCCACTCCTCCAAAGATATGGTCATTGGACGACCTCCAGACTAGGCTTCCTTCTTCACAAAGTTTGCCTCCAACTCGACCTTTTGTATGCCACCAGGAGGAAAATCTGACAAAGAAGGAACAACACATACACAAAAAAAAGAGCTTCCTCAGAGGAAAGAAGAAACATAAAAAAAGGATAACCAAGGATACTCGATTGGAAAAAGGAAAGGTTGTGGACACACCCTTCCTTGCTAACATAAATCTTTCAAAATCTCAGGAGCAGACATAAGAATAGAGGAAAAAGATTAAGAATAACTACAACCCCATAGCCAAGAAAATCCTGAAACTGGAAATCCAGGATCCATGTGTAGCAGTCTATAGAGAATATATGCAAGAACATAAAATAATATGCAAGTTCATGGGCATCTGGCCAACTGAAAGAGCCTAAATTGGTGGATACAAAGAAAATGGACACCCAAAGGGGAGATCAGACTTCATCTGGGCTCCAAAGGATTCTTCATGGTCATCTTTGACCTCCTAGAAGACAGAGATAGAATATTTGAAGGAGGACCCTATTTCTACAACTTAGCCAGTTTATACATGAAGGACAACTTCACACTAGAAAAGGATGATTTTACTAGAGTTTCAGTCTTTGTCTCTACTCCTTACCAACTGATTACTGGGCTCCTTCTCTCTTAAAAGGTATAGGAGACTAGCTAGGGGAGTAAATCAAAATGTTTGAAGGCACTAAAACGGGTCACTATGTTTCCTACGCCCAAATTTGCTTATACATAGATGTCTCTAGTTCCCTTCTAATGTAGAAAGTGCCATGAGCATGGGCATCTCTTCTGAGACTGTCCTACGAACAAAACCCCTCAACCTCAAGAGTAGGCAAGTAAAAGAAAAGATAGTGAAGGATATACTAAAGTCATCTCCAGGAACAAGAACAATAGGAAAAAGGCTATCCCCAAGAAGAACTAATATAAAGAAGCATGTCAGAATTAGTTCAATGCATTGAACAACACTCAGGAGCAATTGGATCCTTACGACCTGATAGGAGATGAAGCAGGAGAAGACAAAACGAACCTAGCAGATAGATAATATGATGATAGGGACACATGTTATACGAACAGAGGAAAGGAGCATTCACAAGAGGACACAAAAATGGAGCAAATAATGACAGAGAAAACACCAAAGGAAAGCACCATAGAGGAAGCTCTGGAGGGAGTAGACTTAGCAACAATTACAGAGGAATGGAAACAAAAAGGAATAAATTCCATATCAGAACACCAACTTCAAAAAATTGAAGGCGCTTATCTCCTCCAGGAAGATTTAAAACTCAAAGCTCACCACCTAGCACAAGAAAGCATAGCATCAAAGGGCATATTAGCAAATATTCCAGTAGAAGGAATCAACCTCAACGGCTGAAGCCGAAAGTGAGTTCGAAAGACCACTAGTCAACTCCTCCAAGAACTAAGAGCCAAATTAATCAATGAAGGAAAGGTAAAAGCTCTGGCTCTAAACCCATCTACATGTCAATGAATTACATCTCTTGGAATATTAGTGGACTGAACAATCTTGAGAAGAAAAGAATCTTAAAAAACAACATCATGTTTGATCATCCTGATATTCTTTTAATTTAAGAAACTAAACTAGAGTCGGCTCACCCCCCTCTCCTTCTCAACTCTTGTTTCAAGCCATAGAACTCCTTAGCCAACTTGGCTACCGGTTCGATCGGGGGTATAATGACCTTTTGGAAAATCTCCAAGTTCGACCTCATATCTTCTCCCGCCACTCATCATTCCATAACAGTGAGCATGAGAATCATTGGCACCAATGAGAGTATTTGTATGACTAACATTTATGCCTGCACAAGGTGACATACCAGATTAAAATGCTCCAAAGCATCTCCAATCTTCTAGATCCATTACTCCTTCCTCTCAAAATCATAGCTGGTGACTTTAATATGATAGAAAATTTGTCTGAGAAGAAAGGAGGTATCTAGAAGCTTGATAGGGACTCTTAGGCTTTCCTTACCACCATTGAAAACCTCAACCTCATCAACATTCCCACCAGCGATGGCATTTTTACGTGGAATAAAATAAGAGGCGGAGACCGTCAAATTGCCTCCCGTTTAGACTGCTTCCTTTTATTTGAGGCAACTTATCTTACCTCCTAGGAAATGGAGGTGAGAATCCTACCGCAAGTAGGCTTAGATCATTGGCCTATCTCTCTCAAGATTCAAATTTCCAATGGTTCAAAAAATAAGCCTTTCATATTCGAAGCCTTCTGGTTGGATCACCCAGACTTCATGGAAAAAATGAAACAATGGTGAACTTACCCTCCCACTAGAATTGGAAACAAAATGTACAAGTTCCAACAAAAGTTAAAACATATCAAAGAGGAATCAAAAAATGGAACAAAGAAACATTCGACAACATCATCACGGACAAAAAAAACTTGGAGCACAAATTGGAGCTTCTCCAACAAAACGTAATTGAAGAAGGGTTACGAAGAGAAGTAAGCAAGAGGAACAAAGGTTACAACAAATTTGTGAGGAAAGAGACATACATGAAGAAAAGTTGTGGCAACAAAATTCCAGAATCAATTCGCTGAAATGTGGTGAAAGGAACACTACATTTTTCCATAAATCAATGATACAGCATATGAGAAACAATGGAATCCTAGCTTTGAAAAACCAAGATGGTCATCTCATTCACTCTCAATAGGAGTTGGAAACAGAGCTCACTCACTATTTCATATCTCTTCTCAAAGAGCCAAGGAATGAATAGGATCATGACATTAAAAATATCACAAAGCATTTCCCCAAAATCCTCACTGAGGAACATAACAAAATGCTCCTTAGGAAAGTTTTCCTCTGGGAAGTGGAAGATGTGGTCATGGGAATGCCCAATGGAAAAGCCTCAGGTCTGGATGGTTTCACTATTGATTTCTACAAAGCTTGTTGGCCCATCCTCAAATTGGAAGTGCATGCCCTTGTGGAAGAATCTCGCATTCAGAAGTCTATCCTTAAATCCCTTAACTCTACTTTCCTTACTTTGATTCCCAAGGGAAATATAGCTGATTCCCTGAACAAATTTAGGCCCATAGCCCTCTGCAATGTCATATACAAAACTCCAAATTCCTTTCCAATTGGATTAAAGTCGTCCTTCCTCTCCTTATCTCCCATCAACAATATGGCTATGTGGAAGGAAGGAAAATCATGGATAGTATCATTCTTTCTCATGAGCTAATCCACTCTCTTAAATCCCAAAAACAACCTGGTATGATGATTCAACTAGATATGTCCAAATCCTTTCATAAAATTAGCTGAGATTATATGAGACAGGTCCTGGGAGCGTTTGGGTTCCACAAAGACAGCATTAAGTGGATCATGGCTATGGTATCGGGAGGTTTTTTCTCCATCCTCGTGAATGGTTCCCCTTCGCAACCCTTTAATCCTTCCAGGGGTATCAGGCAAGGGGATCCTATCTCTCCCTTCCTCTTTGTCATTATCACTGAAGGGTTAAGCTACACAATCTCTACTGCCTTGCAAGCTAATAAGCTCACTGGTCTCCAGCCCCATGCCTCTGTTGCCCCCTCCACACACTAGAAATTTGTGGATGACACCCTTCTTATGGGGCTCCCAACGATCAAAGAAGCATCCTATTTCATGTCCATTTTGTCTGACTTATCTACGGCCTTTAGAACCTCTATGAATCCTGAGAAATCCAAGTTGTTATTATTTAACACCCCGCTACCTATTCGTAGGAACATCGTCAGACTCTTGGTCATTCCCATCAACACCCTCCCCTCCATTTACCTTGGAGTTCCCCTTACAGAGATGCCACTCTCTTGAGCCACTTGGGAGAATCTGATCAATAAGTTGGAGAAGAGAATTGTCAATTGGACCTTTAGATCTCTAAATCTGGCAGGTCATCTTATCCTGGTCAAATCTGTGTTACAGGCCATCCCGCTCTACTTGTACTTGGCTTTGGCAGTCCCAAAACTGATTTCAAACAAAATCAGAAACCTGGAGAGGAACTTTTTATGGAGAGGTGCAGAGGTAAAACAAAAATGGACTCTAGTGGCATGGGAATAAATTTGCAAGCCCAAAAAAGATGATGGCCTTGGTCTTAGAGACATAGACCTCCTAGGAAAGGCCCTAGGAGCCAAAACCTTATGGAGATGGATTGCAAACCCCAAATCCACCTGGGGAATACTATGGAAAGAAAAGTATACCCCCTCCCTCTCGCAAGAGAAAATTATCATTCTAAATGGAGATATCAAAGGTTCAGTCATACGGAACCAAGCGTGGGAGAACAAGGATATAATACAAAATCACAGTTTTTGGGAAATAGGCAGCAGAGACAAGGCTCTTTTATGGGAGGACTCCTAGCTACAAAGGTCGGTACTTGATCAAGATCATTATCACCAAATCAAGACTGATATGAAAAACAGAGGGAATACCAAAGTCAGCCTGTATTGGAAACCGAGTGACGAAGAGGATAGATGGAGAATCTAGTTGGATAAAGAGGACTGGACTCCCCATATGAATCCCCAGGCTTGGTCGAACCTCTCATCAGAACTTCAAAAAAGACAAATCCTCATTGACTCTGTAGAGGATCAAATTAGATGGGGTAACAAATGTGCATGACACTTCAATTTAAAAGAAGCCTATAGAGACATCGCCAAGCTAGATCAACTTCAACCAGATCCGAAGTAGAACTCTATCTGGGATAGGAAGCACTAGCCGAAAATATCTATCTTTCTATTGTTATTCATGCACAAAAAGATTTTAACGTGGGATAACCTAAGAAGAAAATGTTTTATCGGTACCTCTAGATGCCTTCTCTGCTAGCAAGAAGAAGAAACCCCCAATCACCTGCTGAATGTATTCCCATACGCGTCCAAATTCTAGGACTGGATACTACTGGTTTTCAGCAACTCAGATCAGGATCCCTCCTCCATTCAAAGCACCATTGTGAACTGGAGATCTTCCTTCTCCTCACATCCTTTGATTAACCGCACATGGAATTTAATTCCTGGTCTGGTCTATTGGGCACTTTGGAAGGAGCACAACAAAAGAATATTTCATGGCATCTATACTTAGGAGGAAATCATAATACCAAAGAGAAAAAGTGCAATCTGGGAAACGATGACTTCTCTACCTATTCAGACTGCCAAAGCCCCTCCCACTATCTCCGAAGCAAGAATACTCTCAATGTTGGACCTCTCTTAGATCAAGGTACACGAAGTCACCCTCCTCTCCAGACATGAAAAACAAAAAAACATCTGGAGGATGCTAGAGCTGGGGCCTTTCAAGCTCAACTAGGACGGTGTTGCTAATGGTAATCTGAGCCAAGCCGGTTTTGGAGGACCCTTCAGAAACACAAAAGGAGAAATAATCTGGTTATATGAGGGAAATATAGGTTCAGCCATAAACAATGCCACAAAACTTCATACCCTAGAAAATGGCATAACCATAACACACAACCTAAAGCTTAGTCCTCTGATTGTGGAAGGAGATTCCACACTGGCCACTCAGATTGGTAAAAAAATTCAGCACGACATCGAGGTGAATAAAATTTCGAAAAAATGGTGCCTAAGAAAAATAATTCAATGGATCAAGCAGAGAATTGACAGCATGACATGCCTCCACTTTTAAGCCATCAGAAGGAATGACAATAAACTTGTGAACAGACTGGTGAATGAGGGCACTCCAGGGACCCTACGCTTGCATTTCCGAGCTTGGTAGGATTTGGAGGATAGAGAACTGCATCAGCACTGCGCATCAATCAATGTCGAATATAACCACTCTACTGAAAAATAACTGTTCGCGTTCCCTTCATCATTGCAAGGTCGATTTTAAGTGTTGGTGGAAGGATAGGATTGTGGCGCATGCACCCAAACCCATCCTTGGCCTGCCAAATACACGAGCCCTCGCTGCCACCTCCCCTCTCCCTCGTGCGGCCGCTGGCTCCCAGTCACATCCTCTCTGCTTGGCTCTTCTTCTACCTCATCGCACCAAATCTTTGCATGCTTCCCCTTCCCAACCCTCTTCCCCACTCCCGGCCTCCCTCCTTCCCCCAGCCTCTATATATTTCCCCTTCTATCTTTCTCCCTCATTCTCCTCTATGCCCTCATACCTTTTCTTTGGCCCTTCATTCCTTGGTTCCTGTCGCTCCCAAGCCCTTCCGCTCCCTTCATGGACCCGAAGAATAGCTCCATCCTTGGTTCCAGTTTGGGAGGTGCACGTAGTCGCGCAACCTCCCGTTGGCAATCTCTGGGTTTGCCCCCCACCACTCGTGCAGAGACCTCCACAAGGCGCGCAACTCTGTGTTATGTGGCGATGGTTATTCCTGAAACTCAATAGCTGATTGCCGATTTAGAAGCCCATGCTAATGATCTGTGAAGAGAGGTCACGACTGAGGAAGTCAATGCCGAATTCACCTGGATTCCGGATCCTGCCATCACCCGAGCACGCAAAACCTCTACGCGCAAAATATCGAAACATGGTGGAAAATGAAAAACATCATGGGGCAAGCAATGCATGAGCAGAAGGAGTGCACCAAGGCACTCGAAACAAAGATTGATAGGCTGAAAGCGAAGTTTGTAATTTATGTCAAAGCCATCCACCACTGTCGATTTATAACTCGGGACGCACCACAATACACTGGTATCAGGAAGAAATCGATGACGAAGGTCCATTCGGCTGCTGAAGGATCCCCAAGCATCAAGGAAGAGGCTGCTAGGGCCTCCACCAGTCATCTGAACACCACCGTGCAACAGGAGGGCAACTCTCAGGAGACTCCCATTCGTCTGGAGGATGATCTGGTAACCACCAACCAGGATTGACTTCGACAACCTCCTTTTTGTCTCTCTTCCTCTACAGAGGACTATCTGTCATGGAGGAAAACGACTCTCACCTTGTCTGCCTCGCAATGGATTTTTTATACTCTTTATGTTTCTATACTCTCAGTTTTGAGAATGATGTAAAGAGGGTTCTACTTTGTTTCTACCTTTGGACTCAGAACCCATTTTTTCCAAGGCTGCATTGTAAAAAAGATAATACCATGGCCATTTCAGGGATTTCTGTTGGGTCTTGTGTCAGACTCTCTCTCCCACACAACCCAAAAAATGTAATTTGCCAGTTCCTTGAGTACTATATTCTATCTTATTCACAAAAAAAAACCCAAGGGATTATAAACCCAAGGAACGAATATTAAACCCAAGGGATTAATAATATAAACTCAAGGTATGTAAACCCTAAGATAAATATTATAAACCCTAAAACAATAAATATTGTTGATAGTTGATTTTCATATTGAGACAATATTTGTCACAATGTGACATTGGACCATGGTTGACCATGATTGATTTTCATATGGAGACAATATTTGTAACAATGTGACATTGGACCATGGTTGGTTTTCATATTGAAAAAATCTTTGTCACATTTTGATGTTGGATGATGGTTGACCATGATTATAAACCCAATGGATTTATATTAAACCCAAAAATTAATATTATAAATCCTATGAAAAATATTATACCCTAGGAATATGAACCCTTTGATTAATAAACCCAAGCAATTGATATTGTAAACCCAAGGGAATGATAAACAAAGGGGAATAATAAATGGTTGTTTTTCATATTGACACAATATTTGTCACAATGTGACATTGGACTATGGTTGACCATAATTTATTTTCATATTGAGATAACATTTGGCACAATGTGACATTGGACAATGGTTGGTCGTGGTTGATTTTCATATTGAGACAATATTTTTCACAATGTGACGTTGGGCCATGGTTGACCATGGATTACCATGGTTGCCACAGTGTAACATTGGACCAATGGATTGAAACCCAAGGGATATATTATAAACCCAAGGGATTAATGCTAAAACCCCAAGTTATTATAAACCTAAGGGAATAATATTAACCCTAGGAAAATGGACCTGTAGATTAATAAACCCAACGAATTAATATTATAAACCCAAGGGAATAATATACCCAAGGGATGAATATTAAAAATCCAGAAGGATTATAAACCCAAGAGAGTAATATTAAACCCAAGGGAATAATATTATAACCCTATGTATATAAACCCTAAAATAAACATCGTTGACCATGTTTTACCATGGTTGATTTTCATATATGCTATATTATAAACCATAATATCAAACCCAATATTAAAATTCATAATTATAAAACCTTTAGTATAAACCCTACTATTAAATATTAATATAGTAATTATTTATTAAGAAAATATTGTATTAATAAATATTAAACCCAAAGGATTTATACTATAAACCTTAAGGAGTAAATATTATAAATGAAAAGGAATAATATTAAACCCAAAGGATAATTATTATAGTCCCTTCATATTTTAATATTATAAAACCAAGGGATTATTGATATTATTGATACTAAAAACCCAAGGGAATAATCTTAAACCTTATGAATATGAACCCTAAAATAAACATGGTTGACGCTGGTTAACCATGTTTGATTTTCATATTGAGATAATCCTTGTTCCAATGTGACATACGGCCATGGTTGACCATGCTTAACCATGATTTATTTTCAAATCAAGAGAATCTTTGTCACAATGCGACATTGGACCGTGGTTGACCATGGTTGATTCTAATATTTGTCACAATGCGACATTTGACCATGGTTGGCTATGAGTGGTTGGGATTATAAACTTAAGTAAATAATATTATATCCTAGCAATATGAACCCTTATATTAAGAAACCCAAGGGATTGATATTATAAACGTAAGGGAATTGTGAGGACCCAACCATAGGTCCTTTAAATATTGATATAATCATTCAATTAAATTTCCCAAATTTTGAGAAAAATTAAATAAATTTCACAAAGTTTTAGAACAAGGAAAATTTTAGGTTTATAAAACATCATAAGCATGAACACATATTAATTTAATTCTACAAAATGCATAACTTTTAACAATTTACATAAATAAAATAACTAACTGAAGAATACTTGATTCGATGACTTTATTGGGATGCTCTTGACTCTGTTAGGATGCTCATGTTGGGCTACTTAATCGAATTTACCTCCCAGCCAACTAGGAATGATTTCTTAGCCTAGGGAATGTCCATAGGTTTCCTAGCCCTCTGAGTCCAAGTCCAACCAGTTGTAGCGTGTCCAAGTTAAAACCACCACTCCAATAGATCCAAGTTTGAGTTCTCTCATTTTTCTCTCTATTATATTCCTTCTCCTTCTCTACCTTCCTCCTCCAAATAAAATCCTCCAATGCCAAAATAAAGAATAGGGATCCCCCTTCTCCTCTCATCCTCCTTCTATTTATGTCTCTTTCTCTCATCCACTTGAACCAAATACCATTAATGCCATGAATACACCCCCCATCATTTTAATTTAATGACCTTGACTTTCCTTTTCATATAGTATCCCAGAATAAATTTGAGGAGACACCTTGGAAATTGAAATACAAATATTTAATTCAGAAATAAATTAGAGAAGACCATATCCTATCCAAAAGTAAATTTGAGAAGACACCTTAAGAATTGAAATAGGAGTATTTAATTTAGAAATAAATTGGAGAAAACCATATCTTATCCAAAAGTAAATTTTAGAATACACCTTGGGAATTGATTGATAATTAAATAATAATAAATAATAAAAAGTCATATTAGTAAAATAAAGTTACAGATTCACAAGTGTAGGTATGACTTAATAATAATTACACTGAAAGACGCATTCTATAGCCCAATATGACCCTGATGTGTAAGTATGTCATGTCCTCAAACAATAATAAAAATATTTCTTACTAATGTCGGCCAAAACATTAACTTGAATATTAAATTATATATAACTTTTAAATCTTATTAATGGACTAATATTAATTATTAAAATATAACTATGTACTATTATATATAATTTGAATGGATAATAAATTATCTCATGCATTTAATAGTTCCTTTATCATATACGTGAATTTCAAGGGATCATAAATTTACCTTTAACAAAAAAATTTACCACATTAAAATTGCAAATTAGGTAAAATATTAAACATATTTACTCAGATTTACTAAAGCTAATAACATCTTTTAAATCAAAGGAAAAAGGTTAATTCAACAAAAAGAATGAAAATCCCGCTCCAAAATCTTTTAATAATTTTTTTGATTAAATATTTGTAAAATGAATCTTTAGAGGGAAAAACATATCCTATGGATATATTAAAGTCT
This sequence comes from Pinus tabuliformis, assembly GCA_031772625.1. Classification (NCBI taxonomy): domain Eukaryota; kingdom Viridiplantae; phylum Streptophyta; class Pinopsida; order Pinales; family Pinaceae; genus Pinus; species Pinus tabuliformis. The sequence goes on along the minus strand of CM062808.1, from coordinate 81,820,274 downwards.
TTAAAGACAAATATTTCCACATCAAAGTTCTAATATTTGAAAATATTAATTTGATGTAGTTTTATTATAATTTTTGTTATCATGCCATAAAAAACATTATTAAATCTAATATTAATATTATTAAATTTAATAACTTTGGATTAATACAATATTAAATTTAATATGATATTCAATTTGTTATATTATAATATATATTAATATATCATGATATATATTAACTCTATATTTGTATATATATATAGATATATATATATAGATATATATATATATATATATATATATATATATATATATATATATATATAGATATATATATATATATATATATATATATATATATATATATATATATATATATATATATATATATATATATATATATATATAGGGAAGAACAAAGACATAAAGTGGTAGAGGTGGAGAGATAGAGGGAGTGACAAGGGAGATATGGAGATAAAATGAAGGTGAAAGACATAGAGAGAGAAGATTGGAGAGAGAGAGAAGGGGGGGTGATAAGGGAAAGATGTAGAGAGAGAGTGTGTATGTTTTGGGGTGACATAGAGATACAAAGAAGGAGAGATGGAAGGAAGGAGGAAGAGAAGGAGAGAGAAGGAGAGAGGGAAGGAGAGAGAGATGGAGTTGGAGGGAAAGAGAGAGGGAGGTAAGAAGAAATACCTAGAGAGAGAAAGGTGGAGAGAGAGAGAGAGGGAGTGATAAGGGAGATAGAGTGAGAGGGAGAGAGGAGAGAAGGAGGGAAGAGAGAGAGACGAGGAGGAGAGAGAGTGAAGGGGAAGAGAGAGGGAGAGGAAGAGGGAGGGGGAGATATATAGATATGGAGAAAGCGTGTGTATGTTTTGGGGGTGATATAAAGAGAGAAAGGAGAGACAAATGAGACAAATAACTATATATATATATATCTATATATATATATATATATATATATATATATATATACATGGGAGGTGAAGGGAGGGAAGAAGAGTGAGATAGAGAGAGGGAGGGAGGGAGAGATAGATAGATATGGAGAGAGTGTGTGTGTATGTTTAGGGGGGTGAGATAGAGAGATAAAGAAGGAGATATGGAGGGATATATAGATATAGATGGAGAAGGGAGAGAGGGAAGAATATTTCTTGTTCTATATGTATTGATTTCAGTGTAGATGACAATTTATAATCCTATTTGATTGTTTGCATTAGATGCATTGATTTAAGTGTAGATGTTGATTTCTAATTATATTTGATTGCTTGCACTTGATGCATTGATTTTAGTTTAGATGTTGATTTCTAATCCTATTTGATTGCTTGCTTTAGATGCATTGATTTCAGAGTAGATGGTGATTTATAATCTTATTTGATTGCTTGTGCTAGATTCATTGATTTTAGTGTAGATGTTGATTTCTAATTATATTTTATTTCTTGCACTAGATGTATTGATTTCAGTGTAGATGTTCGTTTCTGATCTTATTTGATTGCATGCATTATATGCATTTATTTCAATGTAGATGTTTTTTTTCTAATCCTATTTGATTTCTTGCATTCGATGGATTAGATGTTGTTAATCTTGAGACTGTAAACTATTAAAAATATCTTTCAAGATTAGATGGATGGGGGGGAGAGGGAAGAAGATTTCTTGCATTAGATGCATTAATTTCAGTGTAAATGGTGATTTCAAATCCTATCTGATTTCTTGCATTAGATGTATTGATTTCAGTGTAGATGTTGGTTTCTAATTATATTTGATTGCTTGCACTATATGCATTGATTTCAACGTAGACGTGGATTTCTAATCCTATTTCATTGCTTGAACTAGATTTATGGATTTCAGTGTAGATGTGGATTTCTAATCCTATTTTATTGCTTGCACTAGATGCATGGATTTCAGTGTAGATGTGGATTTCTAATCCTATTTGATTGCTTGCACTAGATGCATTGATTTCAGTGTAGATGTTGATTTCTAATCTCATTTGATTTCTTACATTAGATGCATTGATTTCAATGTAGATGTTGTTTTCTAATCCTATTTGATTGTTTGCATTAGATGCATTAGATGTTGTTAATCTTGAGGTTGTAGATTATTAAAAAAAATATTTTTCAAGATATATTTAGTAATACATAGAGGGACACTATTAAGAAATAATTAGTTGTCAAAAGTTGTGATACCTAGAATTAAAATGAAAAAGATGTGCATAATAAATCCTCCTGCAAAGTGCAAATTAATCCTTGACAAGATTGTCTCCCTTCTTCATCACCAACCAATTACTAATAGACAATTACATATATTCAAAATTACTAATAGAGTAATTGCATACAACAATGCATTCAAAAATATTTATAAGAGGAAAATGTATATTTATAAACATCAAAACAAATCAAAATATTCTCGAAGGAGTTGTGATAATGGTTTGGAGAAACAAATTATATAAAGATTTTATAAATTTGGCCACTCATTAAAAAAAAATCAAAAAAATCTTATTTATTAACTTTGCAAAAATAGACTATAGATAAAAAAAATCATCAAAATATTCTTGAAGGAAATAAATTATTTCCTACATAAACAAAGAAACAGATTATTTCAAGAGTAATCTTGACGCAGTAAATTATTAAAACTACCCTTCAATATATATTTTGTTATATTTGGAGGAACACTATTTAGAATTAATTATTGTCAAAAGTTGTGATACCTAAAATTAAATGAAATAGATGTGCAATATTAATCCTCCTGCAAACTATTGACATGATTGTCTCCCTTCTTCATCACCAACTAATTACTAATAAACAATTACATACACATATAAAATTATAACAGAACAACTGTAAAATTCACAAACATTACCTTCCAAATCCAAACACATAAACACACAAATCACTTAAAGTATCCAAACACAGACGTACAAACCATTCAAGGAAAGAAACACAAACCAAAATAAAGAAGAGAATGATATGGTCATGCCAAGCAAAGAAAACATAACATGAACTTTTAATTTTATCTCAAACATATACATAATAATGATAATCTAAAAATGTGACATTGTTTCCCTCAACTGGAACCAACTTAGATCCATCTAAAACCAGATCTATCATGCGTCGAGAGGGATCAAATCCCTCGAGGTGAAAACCTTTCCTCAAGTTCTATACACCAAAAAGAAGGTTTTCACGTTGAGGGATTTGATCCCTCTCAGCGCATGGTAGATCCAGTGTTAGACAGATCTAAGCTAGTTATAAGTCAATATTTTTGGGTTAATTAAACTCTAATCAAAATTACCATGATAGTTTCAAGTAGGGCATTACAAGAATAATAAACCCAAGGGATTAAAATTATAAACCCAAGGTATATACACCCTAAGATAAATATTATAAACCCTAAAATAAGCACAATTGACCATGGTTGATTTCCATATTAAGCCAATCCTTGTCACAATGTGATGTTCGACCATGGTTGATCTTGTTTGACCATGATTGGTTTTCATATCAAGACAATATTTGTCACAATGTGACATTGGACCATGGTTGATTTTCATATTGAGACAATCTTTATCACAATGTGACATTTGACCATGGTTGACCATGCTCCGCTATGATTAACCGTGGTTGACCATGGTTGATATTATAAAGGAAAGGGAATAATAAACCCTAGGGATTGATATTATAAACCCAAGGTAATAATAAACCCAAGGGATTAATACTAAAACCCCAAGGATTATGAACCCAAGGGAATAATATTAAATCCAAGGGACTAATATTATAAACCCGAGGTATATAAACCCTAAGATAAATATTATAAATACTAAAATAAACATGTTTGAACATGGTTGATTTTCATATTGAGACAATCCTTGTCACAATTTGATGTTGGACCATGGTTGATTTTCATATCAAGGCAATCTTTGTCACAACGCGACATTCGACCATGGTTGACCATGATTGACCATGGATGACCATGCTTGATTTTATAAAACATGGTTGACCAAAATTGACCATGATTAACCATGGTAAACCATGGTTGACCATGATTATCATATTAAGACAATATTTGTCATAATGTGATATAGGACCACGGTTGAAACAATGTTTGATTTTCATATTGAGACAATATTTGTCACAATGCGATGTTGTACTATGGTAGACCATGATTGAATTTATAAAACATAGTTGACCATGATTGGCCATAGTTGACCATAGTTGACCATGATTGATATTATAAATCACGGTGAATAATAAACCCTATGGATTAATAATAAAAACCCAAGTGATTATAAACCCAAGGAAATAATATTAAACCTTAGGAATATGAACTATTATATTAATAAACCCAAGGGATTGATATTATAAACCCAAGGGAATAATAAACCCAAGGGACAAAAATTGCAAACCCAAGGAATATAAACCCTAAGATAAATATTATAAACCCTAAAATAAATGTGGTTGGCCATGGTTGATTTCCATATTGAGACAATCCTTGTCACAATGTGACATGAGACCATGGTTGACCACGATTTATGTTTATATCGAGACAATCTTTGTCTCAATGCGACAGAGGACCATGGTTGACCATGGTTTATTTTCATATTGAGACAATATTTATGTTAATAAAAATATTATTAAATATTATAAATCAAGGGAATAATAAGTTACCCAAGGAATTGATATTATAAATCCAAGGGAATAATAAAGCCAAGGAATTAATACTAAAAGTCCAAGGGATTATGAACCCAAGGGACTAATATTAAACCCAAAGGATTAATATTATAAACCTAAGGTATATAAATAGGAAGAAAAGTATTAAAAACAATAAAATAAACATGGTTGACCAAGCCTAATTTTCATATTTCCTTGTCACAATGCAATGTTGGACCATGGTCGACCATGGTTGACAGTGATTGGTTTTCATATTAAAAATCTTTGTCCCAATGAGGCATTGGAGCAATGTTTCCCATGGTTGGTTTTCATATTGAGATAATCATTGTCATAATGCAACATTGCAACATGGTTGACCATGAATGATTTTATAAAATATGATTGACCATGGTTGATTTGCATATCGAGACAATCCTTGTCACAATGCAACGTTGGACCATGGTTGACGATGCTTGCCCATGATTTATTTTCATATTGAGACAATCTTTGTCACAATGCGATGTTGAACCATGGTTGATCATGGTTGATTTTCATATTGACAATTTTTTTGTCAAAATGTGACATTGAACCATGACTCACCATGATTGATTCTATAAAACATGGGTGAACATGGTTGACCATGATTGATAGTATAAACCCAAAGGATTAATACTAAAACCCTAAGGGATTATGAACCCAAGGGAAAAAAATTGAACCCAAGAGATTAAATAATATAAACTCAAGGTATATAAGCCCTAAGATAAATATTACAAACCCTAAAATAAACATGGTTGACTATGGTTGATTTTCATATTGAGACAATCCTTATCACAATGCGACATTGTAGCATGGTTGACCGTGATTGACTATGATTGATTTTCATATCGAGACAATCTTTGTCACAATGCGATGTTGGAACATGATTGACCATGGTTGATTTTCATATTGACACAATCTTTGTCACAATGCGACATTGTACCATGGTTGACCATGATTGATATTATAAACCCAAAGGAATAATAAACCCAATGGATTGAAACTAAAAACCCAAGAGATTATAATCTCAAGGGAATAATATTAAACCCATGGGAATAATATAAACCCAAATTATATAAACCCTAAGATAAATATTTTTAACCCTTAAATAAATAGGGTTGACCATGGTTTATTTTCATATTGATATAATCTTTGTCACAATGCGGCGTTGGAAAATGTTCAACCATGATTGAACCCTTAAGTTCATAAACCCAAGGGATTGATATTATAAACCCAAGGGATAAATATTAAAACCCCAAGGGATTGTGTACCCAAGGGAATAATATTAAACCTAATAGATCAATATTATAAACCCAAAGTATACAAACCTTAAGATAAATATTATAAACCCTAAAATAAACATGGTTGACCATATTGAGACAATCCTTCTCACAATGGACATTGTACCATGGTTGACTATGTTTAAACATGATTTATTTTCATATTGAAACAACCTTTGGCACAATGCAACGTTGAACCATGGTTGACCATGGTTGATTTTCATATTCAGACAATCTTTGTCACAATGCGTCATTGAACCATGCTTGGATATGATTGACCATGGTTCACCATGATTGATTCTATAAAACATGGTTGACCATGATCAAGAAAAATTTAATGTTAAGAGAAATCTCAATCTTTGATTTGTTAACTACTATTAAGAATATTTTATAATATTTCATAAAGCTTAAATTCCTACTATCCACTTTTAGTTATTGATAAATATATTCAAATATTGGAGATTGGATTATAAAATAAACAAACATACCGAAGTAAATATTTTATGAATATTCAATAAAGATTAAATTTATTTCATCTACTATAATTATTAAATTAAAAATCAATTTTATAAGACTAAATTATAAATAAACAAACATATTCAGATAAATACTTTATTAATATTCAATAAAGATTAAACATATTGAAGTAAATATTTTATGGGTATTCAATAAAAATTAAATCTCTTTCATTTATTATAATTATTAAATTAAAAATCAATTTTGCAAATTAAATTATAAAATAAACAAACTTATTCTGGTAAATATTTTATTAATATTCAATTAAAATTAAATCTTTTTCAATTATTATAATTATTAAATTAAAAATTAAAATATCTTATTCTAGAATAGTTATAGATTTTAAGTTGTAATTTCAAAATTTAAGTGCTTTTAATATATATATATATATATATATATATATATATATATATATATATATATATATATAACAAAGAAACATTCCAAAATATTTATTTATTAAATTAAGATTATTTATTAATATATATATATATATATATATATATATATATATATATATATATAAAATACAATAAAGAAACATTCCAAAATATTTATTTATTAAATTAAGATTATTTATTAATATTTGTTAATTATAGAGTTTATTTATTTCAAATATGAAATTAAAATACCCTAATTAAAATACATTATATCATATCAGGCATAGATAATATGGAATAGTAAATTGTAATATTCAAAATTTAACTAAGATTTTTTAAAGGTACTAATTTTTTTTATATAAAAAATGCTATTTCAAAATATTCATTAATTAAATTAAATTAAATTGAGTTTATTTATTAATTATATAGATTTGATGTATTTTAAATGTTATTAAATAGAGTTTATTTATTTATAAAGTATATCCAAAACAAGGTAATTTCATAATTGAAATCAATAACTTTAAGATTTCAACATTATAACATTTTGAAGTTTCAGGATTGAAACATTAAAACATTTATTTATGGTTACAAAGGAAGAAAGGTAATCATATGTTAATTACTTGAAATATTAAATGAAAACCAACATTATCATAAAATTAAGTATAATTTGAATATATTGTTTAGCGGTTAAAAATATATTCATATTTTTTTATAAGAAATTACAATTTCAAATTAAATAAACACTTGTAATGTTTCTCTCCCACAACATATATTGTCTAATTTGAATAGTGTATTGATTGCATGTATCTTTACGTTGATCAAATATTGTTGTTAGGATAATGCTTAGCAGAATCGATAAGCATATCACCTTAGTACATTGATTACTATACATTCTGGAATATGTATACGTTGTGTAATTTGAATGATATATTGATTGCATGTATTTTTAGTTGATCGAACATTGTTATTAGCATAATGCTTTGCAACATCAATACGCATATCAAGTTAGTTTATTGATTGTTATACATTATGGAGTCTTGTCAAATTGTTTTTAGTTTTTTGAATACATATAATTTTAGATTGATTTTAGTTTCATTAATAAGGATTTGACTTTTTGAAAATATGACATTTGTCTGAAATTTAGTGAGAAGTTTTTTTTTGAGTAATAAGTTTGAATCTTGTAACTTATATTATTAATGTTCCAAATCTTCTTGAGAAAAAAAGATAATTTATATATTAAAAAACATATAAACAATAAAAAATTTCCAATTTTTTTAAGAAGGTAAATTTATTTATACTTTTAAAAATTTATAACCAATAAAAAATTCACAATCTAGTAGAAAGTTTTAAGAACCAATTTCAAACCAAAAAATAGAAATCTTTTCGTTTCATATGATGTTTAGGTTTCAATTGATACTTAGCTATAAACTACAGCAATTCTTGTTATATATGTATATATTATGTGCTTTAAAATGTTCCAGGTCATATAATATATAATTTAGTCTAGATTCTATTGACTATGGTTTCCTTTACTCGATATTTTTTTAATTTTTGTATATATTAAAGTCTCTTTATATTAAATCTAGATTGATGGAACATTAATATACATTAAAACTCTTATGGGTCAAAGCTTATACATATTTAAATTGATATAACCTTTGTGTACAAAAGGTTCACTTTATAATATAAAACTATGAAATGAATTTATTAAAGCCACATATATCATAAAGGTGTGTGCATCACTTGAAAATTGTATTGTGGAATCATCTATGTTTGTATATATAGTCAATCTAGCTGATTCTTTTTGGTCATGAATGTTCTTCCAAAAGTCCACAAAACCAACATGATTGCCTTGTTGATAGGCCACAACATCTCAATCTACAATTTGGAAGAGTGTGGTTTTGTAGCAAATAAGGCAAAATTGAAATGTAAATGAAAGACTGACGACAAGTTTGTTAAATATGTTAGGCATACGAAATCAACTCTCTCTTTTTTCCTTGTTTCAAATTATTTTTTGTTGTTGATTAATCGCCATAAAATATATATTACATGGTTCCAACTTAATCAGTTTATGTTGTGTGACATAGATAAATATTGAGCCATTGAACCTTTTTTAATTACTTGAAACTGTGTGACAAATAGTTACCTTCACATGCAATCTCATAGAGAATATCTGAAGATTTTTCTATTATTCCATAAATATAGTCATATATTGGCATGAAAAGACTGAAGTTAGTGCGCACTTGAGAATGATAAAGAGAGTGAAATGTGAAAAACCAATTTATTTATTTTAATATTGAAAGAAAAAATCAAAAGAAAAGGAGAGTGAAATAGAAGCTAATCAACCATCTTTGGAGAAATTTCAAAGGCATACTGCACAACTCGACATCATTTTCATATATCATAGTATATACGTAACCATGAATTACTTACGAGCGTGTGTACATGAAGTATTTGAGGATTGGAAAAATCTTAAATGGTCACTAGGGGAGAAACTTGAAGTTGCAGTGGCCCATGGTATTCATGAAATCGAACCATAAATGATAAGAAACATAACACCAACGGAAGGAGTATTGGTGATAGCCAGAGGTAGTTGAGCCATGGAAAAGATTGTTGCATACATGATATGTTCGGAAAATGGATGCACCAGAACTAAACATAAACAAAAGCACAATATCAACATGAAACATCAAGAAAACGCACAACCAATACAACATAATGAATGACTTGCTTAGAGAATATGGATGCTTTTCTTACATGTAATTGGTTCCATTACAAAAGAAGAGTGGTGATGTGAATGGTAGCGGCTATATAGAAAATGATGATGCAAGGCTCTATGTGCCTAGTAATATATGAATTCGATTGGCTTGATGGGCCAATTCAATTCCATCGACCACATTCCTAGGCACGATCATCGCATTCCAAATCAATTCAATTTCATGATTTTTTTTTAAGTTGTAATGCACCCTCCTAGAAATAACAGTTATGGATGTGTTATTTAGATGAAGAATATTCATTTAAGAATCCATCCTCACCGTTGATCTAAAATTCAACGTGGCCTCATCCACTTGAGGTTGAAATAAGACACCTTCAGCCAATTAGTTTTAATGAAAACCATTTGAAAATATCAGTAATCTCATTCTCATCATTATTCCTCTTTTTGTTATTGATATTATAATCAATATCAAAGAAATGTGGTAAGAATAATTCACCCTAACTTTCAACCATAAAATAATTCAATATTCATGATATTAAGTAACATAATTATATATATGTGGGTGATCCAAATGGAAAATGGCATCAACCCATGGTATTCATCCACCCATGGAATTTACCCATGGTATTGTAAGTGGCATCCACCTATGGTATTTATCCACCCATGGTATTGTAAGTGACATCCACCCATGGTATTCATTCATCCATGGTATTTTCCAGTGGTATTGTGACATCCACCCATGGTATTCATTCAACCATGGAATTGACCTGTGGTATTGTGACATCCACCCATGGTATTCATCCACCCATGGTATTCATTCACCCAAGGAATTGACCCATGGTATTGTGACATCCACCCATGGTATTCATTCACCCATGGAATTGACCCGTGGTATTGTAACTGAAAAATACTATAAGTAACAAGTCACATTTTGTAAAAGGATAGATTGTCTGCCACAATGTAGTCTTTACAGTTATTCTCCATTTTAATAATAAAAAAAAATCATTGTGGTTTTGTTTATTGGGCATTCTCCTCTTTTTATTCCGGCAATTTCAATTCTTCAGATGTTGGGGGCCTCCCCCACAAGATCCATTTCAATATTTTAGATCTTCGCCCCCCCCCCCCAAGATCCGGATCAGTGGTATTGGAGCAGGTTATGATTCCATGGGTGTTGGCTAGTTGAATTGTTTATGAATTAAACATTCAAGTACCACATTAATTGTCAACCAGGGAAAGTCTTTTTGTTTCAAAGGCTACTGCGTACTATATGTACTTAAAGTCTAAAAGCATCGAAAGCTGTAGTATACGTAATTCTTACGCTATGTCATTACAGTACTTGTTAAGATGAAAGCAATTAATTAAAACTACGAATCTGGAAAGCAAAATAATGGATGCTCTGTTGGCAGAGGATCAGGACCCTATCCTCCAGATGGGGACGTTCAGCACCTGCCCCTGTAATCAGATTTACTAATGCACACTGCACTCTCATTCACCGGTGAGAAACAAACTCAAGTGATTAATGAAACAGAGTACTAGCAAAACAAAGAATACCAGAGGTAATGCTATCAAATCCAAACAGAGTACCAGAAAGAAATTACTGCACACTTACACACTTGACAGGAAAGTAAATGGGTGAATCTTGTGAGGAAGGTGGGCCCAGTCCCTCTCACAAGATTCCCCAGGAAAACGAAGACGGGATTAAGTGCTCAAAACAGTTTTATATTCATCTGCCAAAAAGATTAGATACAATAGAGTTCAGACTTGCTGATGTTCTCAGAATCTCGATTACAGACTAACCATAGACATCGACTAACTCCCTTTTCATGTAGATGTCTCCTCTTTATAGAGGAGACATCTATTACAATAGAGTATTACAACCTATTCAGTTAACTCATCTTGTCAAAAATAAGCAATTCAGAGTGCTGTTACAACAGTATGATAATACGTTCTTTTCTTGAGCTTTAGCTGTTACACGGCGGGTAACTGAATTTGACTGTCTTCTCGGGATCTTCATATTCCTTCACCATTTCCCCATGCTGTTCATGCTGACTGTGTTCTTCTTTCTTTAGACTTCCGCTTGATTATGCCACGTCAAGATTCTTTAGATAGCTGCCATCTGTTGTTCGTGGCTGTTACAAAATAGCTTGCTTTAGGTAATTGCTGTTGCTGACTGTAGCAACTACGGAGTTGCTGCTTTTGGTGTTGCAGCAACTGCGTAGTTGCTGTTTCTGGTGTTACAGCAACTGCGTAGTTGCTGTTTTTGGTGTTACAGCAACTGAACATTATAACTCCTGCAAGCTTAAGACAATTATTTGACAATTTAGTCAGCGTTTCCAAGGATAAGTATAAAGATATTCACGAATATGAAATAAACAATTAAATATAGATATGCGGAAGGTTACTTCATACCTTGGGGTTAATATGTAATTATAAAATAAAAGCTTTCAACTTATGACTGTAAAAGGGTAATAATACGGCAAAAGATAAGGTCAAAAATAGGTCAATTATGAGTCCCAACATCCCCCCCAACTGAAGAGATTGCATGTCCCCATGCAATGTCTACTCTGAGTCTGAGTCGGAGAACTGGGACGAACAATGGAGATTACTAAGACAATAGCTGTAGGGAGTAACATCAAACTTATCTCTGAAACCACAAACAGTTCGTATATGTTTCCATACTGCCGCCTCTTCTCTGTTAGAAAGTCCAAACTGACCCTTATACTGATCACCCGGCAACCATAAAAGTGGGAACTTGAAATTGTATCCCATCCAGTTCTCAGCGCAACGTTGCACGCATTCAACATACCGAGGTACCCTTGATAATGGTACTTGCAGATTTGATGGGTTATACGGGTGATATTCTTTTCTTTCTGCGGGGCAGTTATCCCAAAATAGTTTATTTGCTTTCACAGCCAATGATGCTTTGGTTTTTACATACTGCTGACAGTCTGCTAGGACCTCTGTTCGCAGTCTCATAACATGATCCTTCATATCATCATTGTCTATCATTTTTAAGTGTTGGAAAATGAAAGTGGCAGCATTCTGTGGTTCAGCCCGAATCCACAAAAGACAATTCTGTTCGTTTTGGAGGCCTGAGACATAGGCATTTTGCCAGGTAAGCTGATTCACCAAAAAGGAAATGAAAGCTCTCAATTGTATGTCACCTACTACAGGTGTCATGTTCATGTTTCTTTCTTCAGACACAACCTCATTATGGAGGTACAATTCACATAGCAGGTTTTGGTCGCTTTTGGGTGCCTCTACAAAAGTCTTCATAAACTGATCTGCTGTGACCACTTGATGAGGCCTCCCCTCCTTGATGGCCTTCAGCTGAATAAATGCAAGCCTTTCCCTTAAGAATGTGGCATAGTTGAAGGAGGGTTTCCTTGTGGCGAGCATCCTTTGGCATAACTCAAACATCAGGGACATCCTGTGTTTCAGTTCCTTAATTTCTTTATACTGGGCCCTGCACTGTTCCAGTGCTTCCCAGTTCCTATAAGCATGGTCAAACCAGGTCCCTTTCTGTTGTTCAAATGCTTTGCCTTGAGACTGGTGATATTCTCTCCACCATGTACGTTTCAATTCCTGAAAGCTTTCTGTTTCTATACATGCATCCGTAACAGTGGGAGGCTCTGTTTGCATACAGGCATCAACCAGAATCATCTGTTCTGTTGAAGTGGGCTGGGATGATCCAGCATCTTTCTCTTCATCTTTAACCAGAGCTTCTTCCTCCTGTTGGGCTAATTCATTGTTCTCCAGATTGATTTTGGTGGTCCGGGGTGAATCTGTCTCTTTTTCTTCTTCTGCTCCTTGCTTCTTGCTAGGTGAATTCAATTCTTCCTTATTCCCTTCTGAAACTATTTGCTCTTCTTCCATAATAGTCTGGGTAGGCCGGGGTGAATCTGTATCTTTTTCTTCTTCTTCCATAATAGTCTGGGTAGGCCGGGGTGAGTCCTTGTTTTCTTCTTCCTTTTCTTCCTGCATAGCGTCGGGAAGCTCCTTTGTTTGTTCCTGTGCAGCCTCTGAGGAACTTACTGGTTCTTGTGTGTCAGTAAGTTCTTGATCTTGTGCAGCTTCAGGTGAACTTACTGGTTCTTGTGTGTCAGTAAGTTCCTGGTCTTGGTCTTGCATGTTCTCTGGATGACCTGTTGGTTCTTGTGTATCAACAGGTCTCACCGACTGCATTTCTTCTAAGGATCCTGTTGGTTCTTGTGTAACAACAGGCTTCTCTGTCTGCACTTCCTCTGAAACAGGTTCTTCTGTCTGCACATCCTCTGAAGCTCCTGTTGGTTCTTGTGTATCAACAGGGCTTTCTGACTGTACTTCTTCTGAAGCTCCTGTTGGTTCTTGTGTGTCAACAGGGCTTTCTGACTGCGCTTTTTCTACAGATCCTGTTGGTTCTTGTGTAGCAACAGGTCTTTCTGTCTCAGCAGAGAATTGTGAAATTTTTACTTCAGCATCAGCAGACTCCTTTGTTTCATTTTCAGCCTCGGGGGCTTCCTTTATTGGTTCTTGTACTAACCTATACCCTGCCTGAGCATATATCTCACCACAACTTGTACACAGATATTCGATATCTTTGCTTTTCTCTGCTGCCGACGCTGCTCTTGCTAAAACATGCAGGCTGAATTCTTCTTGATATGCTTCCCTGATCCTTATTATCTCTTCCTGGTAATCCTGAATCTGAGCTTTCGGAAACTCAATTTCTTCTTGCAGGGCGGGTATAGTAGGCTGATCCCGTGAGACAGTAGATTCCAGTGGAGGTAGAGGTTCTGCTACGTCAATTTGATCAATATTTCCCATAGGTGGTTCTTGTGTGTCACCTGGGGTAGTGGCTGGTTCTTGTGTTGCAGCCACTTGCTCACTATCATTCTGGGTGTCGGCAGCTGGTTCTTGTGTATCAGCTGTCTTAAGATATGATGCCACGAAGCTATGAACACTCTGCATCTCAGCCTCTGTGGGTGAGGGAGAAGGGTTTCGAGAAGTGGCTGGAGTGTGGGGTTTTAAAGCAATGGATGGTGGGCTGGAAGAATCAGGGGATCCAACTACTGCCGATTTTCTTTTTGGTAAAAAGGCAGGGAATTGAGATGTTTTTCTCTTCCTGCTGGCTCTTGAGGTCGAAACAGTAGTCGGGGTGGTGGGTGCTTTGGTTGAAACCCTCATTCTTCTTCTTTTTACTGGGGTTTTCTTTGCCTGCTGCATTTTTCTTTTAAGCTGCGTAATTGGGATATTATCGTCGGAATCATCAGTAGAGATACTGAGTATGGGGGCGGGAGAATTGGTTCTTTTGGGAGACACAGTTAATTCCGCTGCTGCTTGTTCATTTTCTGTAACATGCAGAGGTGTTTGCTGGGGTTGTTCGGGAATATTCTCTGTCTGCTGAGGGTTTTCCGAAGGGGTTTGCTCAAGGGTGTCGTCCGTTTGTTGAGGAGGCTCCTGGTCTCGCTGAGGTGTGTCCTCAGCTTGACGAGGAGTTTCCTCTTCTTGATGAGGACTACCCTGCACAGGCTGTGGAATTCTTTCCTCCGGATGGGGATTAATGGGGGGTGGAGGGATGTTCAGAGGAAGAGCTCTGTTAATCAGCAGTTGGATTAGGCGATGGTGTTTTAGGGAGAGGGCTAGATTCTTCGCTTTCATAGCATATCGTGCCATATTTTTAAGACAACCCAGCAAATAATATGGCATGTTCAATAATTGACCATTTCTTAAGTGATTTAACAGAACGAAGTCATGCTGGTAGATTACCTGGTAACGACCTTCGCATGTTAGATACTGCTTGACGAATTCAGCGACTCTTGGCCATGGTTGAGGTAACGACCGCAATGCTACACCTCTGCCCTTGGTTTCTACTTCCTCGCCCGGACGAAGAAAGTCTTGCTGCGCGTTCAGAATCAAGTGCTTCCTGCTGAACCACCTTGTACCAGTGGCTGGGAGTCCGGTGACTTCGGCTATGAATTCTTCCGTAACCGGAACTTGAATTCCTTGGACGACAGAGAATCCTTCTGTCAAATTGCATGTGAATTCCAGGACTTGCTGCTCGTCAAAGTCCGGAAGTCTCCTGAAATATTCTATCCATCCGGCTTGCAGGAAAATTTGGTAAATTTCCGGAAAGAGCTCTAGAACTGCTGTCGTGCCTGGTTTATGAGTGATAAGGGTTCCTCCCATGGCTGTTGTCTCGGTAAATCTTCAGAATTCGGGGCCGAGCTACCGATTTCAACTCAGAGTATACATCACAAATGGTAACATGATGTAGTTTTTACATACAACCAGGAGAATTAAGGGTGGCAGTGGTTGGCGTGGTTTACCATTATGGAAATTGCTTTGGTAACCCCCCCCTTCCTACGTGTGAATGATATGATTGGGAAATGCAATCATTTGGTGGACCTATCAGCCTTTTTCCGCTTATCTATTATTTAATGCTTATTCATAAACGTGCGTACCTTCGTCCTTTACCTTTTTGGATTGCTGCGTCAAAAAGTCTTTTCTCGTCTGCTGTCAAATTATAATCATTACCGCGGATCTGAAAGCACGGGAATATGGGTGATTTATAATGATAATGACGGGAAGTGACGGTGAGGTACTGTAATCATCACGAAAGGTGGTATATTTCGTGTGGAAAGGATATTTCGGATCAGGAAGCGCTGTCGTGGCACCGAGATTGGTGTTGCAGCAACAGAGAATTACCGTTGGGGCAACCGGGATTAGGGGGAAACGTTTGTAAAAACGGGGAATGTGCTGGAGTAATGGAACTAGTGTTACAGCAACAGGAATAATGTTGGGACAACGGGAAGTGGTGTTGCAGCAACGGGGATAATGCCGCAGCAACATGGTGTTGCAGCAACGGGGATAATGCCGCAGCAACATGATGTTGCAGCCACGGGAAATGGTGTTGCAGCAACAGGAAATGGTGTTGCAACAACGGGAAATGGTGTTGCAGCAACGGGAAATGGTGTTGCAGCAACGGGAAATGGTGTTGCAGCAACGGGAAATGGTGTTGCAGCAACAGGAAATGGTGTTGCAGCAACAGGAAATGGTGTTGCAGCAACAGGAAATGGTGTTGCAGCAACAGGAATTCGGAGTCCGCCCAGTAATTCCTTTTGAAGCCTTTGCTCTCAGCTACTTCCCATGCTACATCTGCAAAATCTCGAAATATAATATTGCAATCCTTGGCAGGATTTATTAGTTCCTAAAAAAAATGTCTAATCCTAAAAATTACATAAATAATAGAAATTCAAGTGTTCTGAGGGACGGCAAGTTCCCCTGGAAAAGAATATTGTTTTATTGCCATGCAAGTGGCTTTAAAGTCCTCTTTGGAAACCGGCCGCTGATACAACCGAAGTCGGTAGCCATTCACTAACAGTGGTGTTCTGCTTCCATCGATTGTTAATAGTCTAACTGTTCCATTTGGGAAAACAGTATCCACTTCATACGGTCCCAGCCATCTTGTTCTCAGCTTCCCTTGAAAGTTCTCGAAATGTGAGTCATAAAGAAGAGCCCAGTTACCTTTCTGGAACTGCTTTTGCTTAATGGTTCTGTCATGCCATCTGCTCCTTTGTTGCTGTATCATAGTTGTTTGGTGGACGGCATCCAGTCTTTTCTCGTCCAGTTCCTGCAACTGCTGCAACCTGGCTGTCTGTGCATCAGTTAAATCAAGGTTAACAGCTAAGGCAGTTCTTAAGGTTTTAATTTCAAATTCTACAGGAAAAATAACATTCTTTCCAAAAACCAATTCATAGGGTGAAAATCCTGTTGTGTTTCTCCAGGTGGTTCTGTAGGCCCAAAGAGCCTCGGGCAAACGCTGAAACCAGTCCCTTCTATTCTCCTTTATTGTTTTCGTTAAGATAGCTTCTATGACCTTGTTTGTGCTTTCCACCTGCCCATTTGCTTGGGGGTGGTAAGGTGTGGTCATCTTATGCTTGATATGATATTTCTGAAGCGTATCTTTGAAACCGTGAGAATTAAAAGGAGGTCCTCCATCAGTGACTAATTCTCTGGGTAGTCCAAATCTAACAAAGATTTCTTCAAATAGGAATGTTAGTACTGCTTCTTCATTAGCTTTAATGAGTGCTTTGGCCTCTACCCATTTAGTCATGTAATATGTGCATACTAAAATGTAAACTCTTTGATTGGATGTAGGATTAATGGGACCTACAAAGTCTAATGCCCATTTCTCAAAGGGTTCGAGAGTTACCTGAGGGTTGAGTGGCATTTCATCCCTATGGTTGGGTTGGCCCATTCTTTGGCAGCTGTCACAAGCCTTCACATATTTTTTTGCATCTTTAAAAAGTGATGGCCAGTAATAACCCATTCTAAGTACCTTGTGAGCTGTTCTTTTATCTGCAAAATGTCCTCCACAAGGACCATCGTGACAAGCTTTCAATATGTCATAAATCTCATCTTCCCCAACGCATCTCCTGATTTCTTGATCTATTCCTGTATGGAACAGACACCCGCTTATCCAGCTGTACCTAGCACTTTGCTGGATGATCTTCCTTCTTTCTCTGTGTGATAGGTGTGATGGTAATTTTCCTGCAACTAGGTAATTGGCAATGTCTGCATACCAAGGTGAGTGAGAAGATACTGCAAATAGATACTCATCAGGAAAAGAATCATCTACTGGAACATTTTCATTGGTTTTTAAACGAGAAAGAAAATTAGCAACTACATTTTCTTTTCCTGGCCTATCTACAATTGTGATATCAAATTCCTGTAATAGTAATAACCACCTGGTGACTCGAGCATTAGTAATTGATTTATTCATTAAATACTTGATGGCCGAGTGGTCTGTATGCACAAAGGTAGTATAGCCAGTAATATAATGCCGAAATTTATTAATGGCATAAATAACTGCTAAAAATTCTTTCTCAGTTACTGTATAATTTAACTCAACTGGTGTCATGTTTTTGCTAATGAAATAGATAGCATAGGGGAGATTGTTTTCTTCCTGACCCAGGACAGCTCCAATTGCTGTGTCTGAGGCATCAGAGGAAATGTGAAAGGGTAATGCCCAGTCGGGTCCTCTCAAAATAGGAGTTGTGGACAACTGATGCTTAAGTTTATTGAATGCAGTCTCACAGTCATCAGTCCACTTGAATTCAACATTTTTCATTAATAACACAAACAAAGGAGAAGCTATTTTAGAAAAATCCTTAATAAATCTTCTGTAATATCCGACATGTCCTAAAAAACTTCTCACCTCAGTTTGTGTTTTTGGGATAGGAAGGTTCTGAATCACCTGAATCTTAGCTGGGTCGACTTGGATTCCTAAAAATGAAATGAAATGACCTAATACAATGCCCTGGTTCATCATCATGTGGCACTTTTCAGTGCTTAAAGCGAGGTGTGCTTCAATACACCTCTTGAGTACTTTTTCAAGGTTTTGCAGGGCATCTTCAAAGGTCACTCCATAGGGAGTGAAGTCGTCCATGAATATTTCTAATGAATCGTTTAACATATCAGAAAAGATTCCTATCACCGCTCTCTGAAATGTCGCTGGAGCATTACACAACCCAAATGGCAGTACTTTATAGGCAAAGGTTCCCCATGGGCTGGTAAATGTGGTTTTATCCTGATCCTGGGGTGCAATCCTGATTTGGTTGTATCCACTAAACCCATCCAAGAATGAGAAGAATTTCTTACCTGCTAAATTATCCAATACTTGATCAATAAAAGGTAAAGGGAAATGATCTTTTTGGGTTGCTTTATTTAATGATCTATAGTCTACACATACTCGCCATTTCCCATTCTTCTTTGGTACAATTACGAGTGGAGAAACCCACTCGCTGTCAGATATTTGATATATGAATCCTGCATTTAAAAGTTTTTGGAGTTCCTCCTTCACAATTTCTCTGAGGTTAGGGTTCATTCTTCGTTGGGGTTGACAGACTGGTCGGGATCCCTCCTTAATGTATATACGATTGTTGGAAATAATACTGAGAGGGGGGGTGAATCAGTATTATCAGATCAATCAAACCTTTTCAATGCTCAGAAACATATACGCTACTTCAGTTAAGTAAAACAGCGTGTACACGCTACTGTGACTAAATAAAACAGCGTATAAGCAGAAAACTCATAACTTAGTTTATTCTTCAGTTAAGTTCATCAGGACATTATTCAGCACATTAACAGTAAGCAGATGCAGTATAACAGAACGGATCAAAAGCCACACACATGAACACCAAGATATAAGGTGGAAACCCAATGTGGGTGAAAACCACCTGCTGCAAGTTATCTCTATCTTTCTTTAAGAAACTTCAGTTTACAATCTTTTGTACTGGTGCAGCCTTATACCAGTACGCAGGCTACAACCTGCAGAAGGCTACAACCTTCTCTCGTTCTCCAAACTTCCTTGGAAGGGAGCTCCAACCCCCTTTGTTCTTGTACTAGCCAAGATACTAGTACGTAGGTGCTGACCTACAATCTTCTTTTCTTCAGGTATCACCTTTCATACATTTTCAGACTTGAATATTCCTGAAGCACATCATTACAATCTGAAGACCATAATTCATTCAATTTCCACAACAGATCATTGAAGCATAAAACAACCAAACTCTGAATCACTGAACCACTGAACCCTGTCAATCACCAGTTACCAGAACACAGAGCAGACTACAGAACTCTGCAATAACTGTCAGACCCCACTGTAAACCCAAAAACAAGCTTCAAAAGATATACGCTACTTCAAGGAGCCAAACCCGCGTATACACGCACTTTTACCGAAGCCAACCTGCGTACAGATCTAAAAATAAACTTTCTCAATTTGCAGCTGTACCAGACATTAGTTAGACCCAAAACATAGCATTGCGACAATATGCAGATCTAGAAATAAGCATAATCAACCATATCATGATAGTGCATTTCAAACCATTAGATCCCGATCTATCCTTAGATCTAGTCTTCCATCAACCAATGTGATCTCTCCTTGGCTTAGATCAAGCAACCCAGCACCTGCAAATCAGATCTCTTTCACTCTTAGATATTCAAGCCCTTGTCGAAAGATGATTTTGCCTAATGATCTTCTTCTCCTTATATAGTCTTAGGCCTAGCTAAATACCAAGAGCCAAAACCATAGTAACACAATACCATCAACTTCAAAACTAGGGATCGACACGCCCGTCGAGACACAATGGTCCGAAACCATAGGCACAACTTCCAAGGACTAACCACCATGGACCAAAGGAACCTTTCCACATACACGCGCTTTTTATGAATCGAACTAGCGTGTACACGCGACTTGGGCTTAACGAAACGGCGTGTATGAGCTTCCTTGGCATGCTGTACTGAGATCTGTCTTCTGATTAAGATGTCATCACTTGTACCAACCTCTGAGCACCTGTACCATCCTCTGAGTGAGTTGCCATCAAGGACAACACTTGAATCATAATGCCAACAATCTCCCCCTTTGGACTTGATGGCAACCACCACACCAAGTCACTCTCCCCCTTTGACATCAAGAGCAAAGGGCTGTTCTCCCCCTGAGGACATGCTGATACCTCTGCTTGGCTGTGCTGACTCGTGCTCCCCCTGACAGTAGGCCAGATCTGAAAAAGATGTTTTTCAACAAGAACCAAGATTTATACACCATAAGGGACCTTCCTATCACCAAAAGACTCAATACATACATCCATACTCCCTACCAAGAGGGGACATATCAGAAACAACCAATTATATTACAGCATTCATCCCAGGCATAGTGGGGAAACCAACATAGGCCGTTACATGACCTTGACACCATAAAAGAGATATGACAAGAGAGATACATGACATAGAGACAACAGATCTAGACCTAGACTTAGGAAAGACACCAGCAGCATCAGATAAACAGCTTGTTAGATCAGCAACCATAATTTCTTTCTGAGCTCCTTCTCCTGAAACCAACAACCAAAACATCTGAATGCCAACAATGCTTTATGAGACTTTTGAGCTGCTCCCCCTGAACCTGTGCCTGTTGCACTCCCTGAAACTGTGCGTGAAGAATTCTGACATTCCTATTGCTGTTCAGAACTTCAGAGTTTTCCCTTGCTGTTCAGAACTTCATATACGCGTTTTATCCTGTATAAAACAGCGTATGTACGTGGATATTCTTTCTGCAACAAGCGTCCAGAATACACGCGACTTACCCGACATGAATCCGCGTGTATACGCTCATATCCCTTCCGTAACCTGCGTATACCAATTTTTCTGTAGAACAAACAATCTTCAACAACAGGATGAAGCATCAACTACTCCCAGCTTTTGTCTGAGATATTCAAAAGTTTCCCTGGGCAGTGGTTTTGTGAGAATATCAGCAACTTGCTCCTTAGAAGGAACATACTCCAACTTGACCTTCTGCTCAAGCACTTGTTCCCGAAGAAAATGGTACTTGATTGGTATGTGCTTCGTCTTTGAGTGCATGACAGGATTCTTTGAAATGCTGATTGCACTTGTATTATCACATAAGATAGAGACAGGTGGAGTGCAAGTGATTTGAAAGTCCTGCAAGGTCTGCATCATCCAAAGAAGTTGTGTGCAACAAGATGCTGCAGCCACATATTCTGCTTCAGCTGTAGATAAGGCAATCGAACTTTGTTTCTTGCTGAACCAAGATACTAATCTGGAACCCATGAAGAAAGCACCTCCACTTGTGCTTTTCCTATCATCCACACTTCCAGCCCAATCTGCATCTGTGTAAGCATGAAGAGTGAGATCAGTATTTCTAGGATACCATAAGCCATAGTTTTGGGTCCCTTGAAGATATTTGAAGATTCTTTTGACTGCCTGAAGATGAGTTTCCTTTGGGTTGGCTTGAAATCTTCCAACCATTCCTACTGCATGTGTAATATCTGGTCGGGTACCTGTCAAATAAAGCAAACTCCCAATCATGGATCTATAAGTGGGTTGGTGAACTGCTGCTGATTCATCATTTGCACTGAGGCTGCATCCTGTAACCATGGGTGTACATACTGGCTTTGACTCTTCCATGCCATACTTCTTCAAGATCTGCTTGAGGTATTTGGTTTGAGACAAGAAGATACCTCCTTCATTTTGTTGGATTTGCAATCCAAGAAAATATGTCAATTCTCCAAGAAGTGACATTTCGAATTCTTTCTGCATAACCAAGGCAAAGTTTTGACTCATGGTCTCTTCATTGCTGCCAAAAATAATATCATCTACATAAACAACAAGGATTAGCAATTTGTTATTTTCAACTTTTATATAGAGATTGCTATCTGTTGATCCTTTTGAAAAGCCTTGTTGGTGAAGATATTTGTCCAACCGATAGTACCAAGCCCTTGGAGCTTGTTTGAGCCCATAGAGTGCCTTTTTCAATCTGCATACAAGGTTTGGATCATTTCCAAGAATGAACCCATCTGGCTGCTCAATATATACTTCTTCTTCTAAGTCTCCATTTAGGAAGGCTGATTTCACGTCCATTTGAAATACCTTGAAGTTTTGAAAGCTTGAGAGAGCAAGGAACATTCGGATGGCCTCTAGTCTTGCCACAGGAGCAAAGGTCTCTTCAAAATCTATTCCTTCTTGCTGTGCATACCCTTTACAAACAAGTCTGGCCTTGTTTCTAATTACTTCTCCATTTTCATTTAACTTATTCTTGAAGACCCATTTTGTTCCTATTACATTCTTATCTTTTGGTCTAGGAACTAATTCCCAAGTGTTGTTCCTTTCGATTTGCTCAAGTTCTTCATCCATTGCTTTGACCCAACATTCATCTTTGCATGCTTCTTTCACATTTTGTGGTTCAATGGAGGAGAGTAGAGCCAAGTAGCTTGAAGCTTCTGCAAGTGTCCTTCTTGTTTGTACTCCTGCTTCTTTCTGCCCCACAATCTGAGTTTCTGGATGATTCTTTTGGACATATCTGGATGGAGTCTTCTCTTCTATTCTTGTCTGCTCCTCTGGTTCTTCTTGAGATTCTTCTTCTTCTTGAGGTTCTTCTTCTTCATCATTTCGCCTTTGAGAGTAACCTTCATCTTCTTCAATGTCTTCATGATGAACTTGTCTAGGAATATATCCCTTCTCATCAACCACTATATCAATACTGTCAACAATTCTGCCAAGTCTTTTATTGTAGCACTTGTATGCTTTGCTATGTGGAGAATAACCAAGAAGAATGCCCTCATCTGCTCTAGGTTCAAGTTTGCCAAGTTGCTCATCAGTATTCTTAATATAACATTTGCTCCCAAAGATTTTGAAATGCTTCACGGAAGGAGTTTTACCACTCCAAAGCTCATGAGGTGTTTGAGTGCTGTTTACTCGGACATTTGTTTTGTTAAGAATGATAACAGCAGCATGTGCAGCTTCACCCCAGAAGGTTGCAGGAGTACCTGATTCATCGAGCATAGCACGAGCCATTTGTTGGATAGTTCTGTTCATTCTTTCCACAACCCCATTTTGCTGAGGAGTTCTAGCTGTAGAGAATTCTCTTCTTATCCCATGTTCATCGCAGAAATCGAAAAATTCATTTGATGTGAACTCCCCACCTCTGTCAGATCTGAGGCACTTAATTTTGTGTCCTGATTCATTTTCAGCCAATGCTTTGAAGGATTTGAATTTTTCGAATGCTTCATCTTTGTGCTTCATAAGCCCTAACCAAACAAACCTTGAGAAATCATCAATGAATAATATCAGATATTCTTCTCCTCGAGGTGTCCTTTTCCTAAATGGACCACATACATCTGTATGGACTAGCTCAAGAGGCAAGCTAGCTGATCCTTCCTTTTCTGGAAAGTTAGTTCTGGTTTGCTTTCCAAACTGACAAGATTTGCATATAGTGTTGTCTGGAATTTTGATATCTGGAAGATCGCGAACTGCCTGATATTTGCATGCTTTTCTTATTTGTGAGAAGCTTAGATGTCCCAACCTTCGATGCCATAGCCAGTGCTCTTCATCCTTGCTAAGATAGCATTGTTGTTGTCCTTCTTCAAATATGTACAGATTATTTGGAGTTCTTTTGCCTTTGAGAACTGTTTTACCTGTATCAAGATCACGAACAAGACATCCATTCGATCTGAAAATAACCTCGGTTTTTTGATCACACATCTGACTGACACTTAGAAGATTATGCTTCAATCCATCAACATACAAAACATTTCCAGCCTTGACCTTTTCTTTCAAAGGAGCAATACCTTTTCCTTTTATAGTTGCAGGAGTATCATTTCCAAAAGAAACTTTCTTTCCCTTTTCTAAAGTAGAATAAGATTCAAGTTTTTCTTTATCACCTGTCATATGTTTCGAACATCCACTGTCAATGTACCATAGATTTTCCTGTCCTTCTGCATAAAACGCTATCCCACATCTTTCTGTCTGAGGTTCTTTTATTCTCCATTTTTTGGTGCTCGTGGCTTGTTCCTTTTTCTCCTGAAACCTGCTCCTGCATTCAGATTCTTTATGACCAAAATTATTGCAAATAGAACATTCAACTTCATTTTCAAGAACCGAAAAGTTGTTATAGGTCCTCTTTGTAATCCCTGTCATACTTCTTTGTTTTTGAGCTTCCCTAGTCATGATTGTTTTATATGCAACACATTGAGCTGCTTTGTGACCAAAGTTATGGCAAGAAAAGCATTGTCCATTGAAGAAGCTTCTGCGGTTATTGAATCTACCAGCCAACTGATTGTAATTTCTATTTTCATCTATTCTTGTGCCAAACTGAGAAGATTTTACCTGTGGTTGGTTGTAGCTTTTGTTCACCCTTAAGAAGGATTGTCCCTGATAGTTTCTGTTTGTAATTCGTCCCTGCTTTACCTGATTATCTTCATTGTTCTTCTGCTCATTTCTTCTTGCTGCATCAAGATAACTCTTTGAGGTGGATGCTTTAGAGGTTTCTCCATTATAGCCCAAACCTGTCTTGTTTAGAGGAGACCGCTGCACATTGATAATCTCATCCAAAGTTTCAGATCCTTTGACAAACTTAAGATTAATAGCTTTTGTTTTCTCAATTTCTTTTCTGAGACCAACAATTTCACCTTCTAGTTTTTCAAGATGTTTTTCCTTTTCATCAATTTGAAATTGCAAAGTATCAATGATCACACTCTTTTCTTCTATGCATCTCTTGAGTCTAGTAATTTCATTATAGAGATTATCCACATCTACAGCATCCTCATAATCATCATCTTCAAATGCCATTAATAGCTTATATTTATTACCTTGTTCATCTTCATCACTGTTTGATAAGCCATCACTATCTTCATGGGTGTAGTAGCTTTTCTTATTTGCACTTTGTTTCTTATTCCATCTAGCAGGTTCTTTTCCTTTATCTTTATTAGGACATTTTGCAGCATAATGACCTACTCTTCCACAAGCAAAGCATTTGAAAGGTAGCTTACCTCTGAACCTTCCAGCACCCCTTTGAAGATTTCTGACAAAATTTGATTCTTCTTCCTCTTCTTCTGGAACATGGCTTGCCTCATAGTAATCTTCTTTTCCTGATGCCTTAAAAGCAGCTTCCCTTCTGTCTGATGGACCTCCCTTTCTCATTTCATAAGCAGTTAGAATTCCATGTAACTGAGACATAGTGAGAACTTTGAGATTTTCCTTTTCTTCTATTGCAGATACTTTAGATTCAAACTTGGGGGATAATGATCTTAGAATCTTTGAAACTACTATAGTCTCTTTTATTTCTTCACCCAAATTTTTCATACAATTAACAATCTCGTCTACCCGAAGAAAATAATTTGCCACACTTTCATCATTATACATCTTGAGAGTCTCATATTGAATCCTGAGAGTTTGAAGTTTAGCTTCCTTTACCTGTTCATCTCCTTCATAGCTAGTGATCATTTTGTCCCATATCTCTTTTGCTGATTTGAAGTGCATGACCTTCATGAATTCTGTTTGGGATATACTTCCTAATAGAGTACTGACTGCTTTTGCATTTGTTTCATATGTCTTTTTCTCAGCTGGATCTGTAGGAGTAGCTGAAGGAAAAGCATAGCCTGTTTCTACAATGTTCCAAACTTCTGTACCAAGAGATTGAAGATATGCAGTAACTCTTACCTTCCAATAATTGAAATTTGTTCCATCAAAAACCGGTGGCCTGATTGATGCTTCTTTCTCGTAGTTGCTCATGATGAATGATCTACCTTCAAGCGATCAAGCTTCCCTGAAGGACCCGCTCTGATACCAATTGTTGGAAATAATACTGAGAAGGGGGGTGAATCAGTATTATCAGATCAATCAAACCTTTTCAATGCTCAGAAACATATACGCTACTTCAGTTAAGTAAAACAGCGTGTACACGCTACTGTGACTAAATAAAACAACGTATAAGCAGAAAACTCATAACTTAGTTAGTTTATTCTTCAGTTAAGTTCATCAGGACATTATTCAGCACATTAACAGTAAGCAGATGCAGTATAACAGAACGGATCAAAAGCCACACACATGAACACCAAGATATAAGGTGGAAACCCAATGTGGGTGAAAACCACCTGCTGCAAGTTATCTCTATCTTTCTTTAAGAAACTTCAGTTTACAATCTTTTGTACTGGTGCAGCCTTATACCAGTACGCAGGCTACAACCTGCAGAAGGCTACAACCTTCTCTCGTTCTCCAAACTTCCTTGGAAGGGAGCTCCAACCCCCTTTGTTCTTGTACTAGCCAAGATACTAGTACGTAGGTGCTGACCTACAATCTTCTTTTCTTCAGGTATCACCTTTCATACATTTTCAGACTTGAATATTCCTGAAGCACATCATTACAATCTGAAGACCACAATTCATTCAATTTCCACAACAGATCATTGAAGCATAAAACAACTAAACTCTGAATCACTGAACCACTGAACCCTGTCAATCACCAGTTACCAGAACACAGAGCAGACTACAGAACTCTGCAATAACTGTCAGACCCCACTGTAAACCCAAAAACAAGCTTCAAAAGATATACGCTACTTCAAGGAGCCAAACCCGCGTATACACGCACTTTTACCGAAGCCAACCTGCGTACAGATCTAAAAATAAACTTTCTCAATTTGCAGCTGTACCAGACATTAGTTAGACCCAGAACATAGCATTGCGACAATATGCAGATCTAGAAATAAGCATAATCAACCATATCATGATAGTGCATTTCAAACCATTAGATCCCGATCTATCCTTAGATCTAGTCTTCCATCAACCAATGTGATCTCTCCTTGGCTTAGATCAAGCAACCCAGCACCTGCAAATCAGATCTCTTTCACTCTTAGATATTCAAGCCCTTGTCGAAAGATGATTTTGCCTAATGATCTTCTTCTCCTTATATAGTCTTAGGCCTAGCTAAATACCAAGAGCCAAAACCATAGTAACACAATACCATCAACTTCAAAACTAGGGATCGACACGCCCGTCGAGACACAATGGTCCGAAACCATAGGCACAACTTCCAAGGACTAACCACCATGGACCAAAGGAACCTTTCCACATACACGCGCTTTTTATGAATCGAACTAGCGTGTACACGCGACTTGGGCTTAACGAAACGGCGTGTATGAGCTTCCTTGGCATGCTGTACTGAGATCTGTCTTCTGATTAAGATGTCATCACTTGTACCAACCTCTGAGCACCTGTACCATCCTCTGAGTGAGTTGCCATCAAGGACAACACTTGAATCATAATGCCAACAACGATGAGTACATAATTCAGGGGAGATTCCTTTCATGTCTGTGTAGTCCCATGCGAATGCCTCTTTGTTTGCTTGGAGTAACTTTATTAATTTCTGTTTTTCATCATCAGTCAAATCAGGATTTATATTCAGCGTTTTACCAGGCTCAATTTCAACTGTTGTGCTCTTGGAAGAGTTGCCTAATGCTGTCTGGCATAAGTTTTCATCATTCATATTCTGCTGGGATTCAGGTTCTAGGATTGCAGCGAAGTGATTAGATGTTTCTGGATTAACCGAAGAGGGTTCAGAAATAAAACTGCTAATTAGTTCATCTTCGGTGGAATCTTTAAAGGTCAAAGCTTGCCCAATAGTTAATATCGGTTGGGTTTCCTCATCCTCATAGTCTACCCATATAGAATTATCACTGTTAATCATGGGAGTGGCATGGGGATAGAGGGTCAGCTGTTTAGTTTCTTGTCCATTGGAGATGGTCATTGATCCAGATCTACAGCTGATGAAAGCATCTGCTGTAGCCAACCAAGGTCTCCCTAGAATCAACGGATGACCCCCCAACTTTGTTTTGGTTTGTAAGACCACAAAGTCAACCGGGTAGTTCCAAGATTCTACAGAGATTATAAGGTCTTCAATGACCCCTTCAGGTTTGATCGTAGAACGGTCAGCTAATTCTAAGATAGTAGGAGTTTCCCTGATAAAGTTTTTCAGCTGGAGCAATTGAGCTGTTTCGAGAGTCATGATGTTTATTGCAGCTCCTAAGTCTACTAAGACTTTAGAGATAAAGGTTTTTCCGACCTGGACTGTTACTGTAGGGTGACCAGGGTCACCATACTTGACAGGATAATCTTTTTCAGTCATTAAGGCAGTTAATTCCCCCATCACATGAACTGTGAGGGGGTCTTTAGCCTTCCTTCCAGGTTTCTTTACACAGATGTCTCTAATAGTTCTAGCGTATATAGGAACATCCCTTAGTGCTTGCAATAATGGGATTTTGACATACAAGTTCTGTAACTCTCCTAAAAGATTGAAGGTAGGTTGTTCAGGTACTTTAGTGAGAGTCAGTCTTTCAGGGAATGGTGGGTCTACCATTTGGTCATTATTGTTAGGTGTTGTTTCTACTGTTTCAGTACTATGGTTAGCTGGTTTCTCTTTTCTAGTCTCTTCTTTGTCAGAGTCCGTGATATCATCTATAATAGGTTCAACTATTCTCCCTGAGTGAAGGTGGATATCATTACATTGCAGGGGAGGAATAGACTGACTCTGAATGTCAATAACTTGCAAGGCCTTATTATTATTCGGATTGGGGTTAGGTTGTATAGGCAGCTGTGGTCTCATTGCCTGATTATTCGGAGGATTATTAGATGGTAAGGAAAGAGATTGTTGTTGTTGAGGAAAAGGTATCTGTTGGGCTGCCCAGTTTGGGTTCCATTGATTAAAGTATGGTTGCTGGGGGGCCCAAGGATTCCACATAGTAGGGTCAGGAAAAGGGATATTTGGTTGCTGCATAAGTGGAAAGTTCATTGTGTTGAAGGGTGGGTATTGCATTTGATTCATGGGTGGGTAAAAAGGAGAATTATTATTCCAACGATTGAATGTTGTATTAGAGCTCGTACCTTGTCTTTGCGGCCATTGCCTCCTCTGAGTCATTAGGTACACCGCTTCAGCTTCTTCTTCAGTTGTTTGCAGTTCTGCTTTGATTCCAGGCATAGAGGGGCATTGCTGTGTTTCATGATCCTTCTCGCAGATTGTGAATATAGGCATCCTATCCAGTGGGCATTCTCTAAGTGGATGTTTTTCTCTGCATTTTGAACAGAAAATTGCCAGAGCAGCTTCTACTTCTGCCTGTTTCTTCTTGACCTGCAGAGCATCAATCTGTGAAGCAAAAGAACTTAGCATTTCAGTTTTAAATTCTTCTAATAAGTTACCTATCTCAGCTCTTGTTGCTCCTCCACTGGCTGACTTCTGAACCCTTGAATACACATTATCTCTGCTTTTCGATCTGCCTACCGCTCCCCTTGAACACCACATACAGAGCTTAATAATTTCATCAAAGGGTTCTTTAGAAATGTCCCCTTTTCCAAGCATGTTCAGCATGTCCAGGCAATCATCTCTTACCCCTTTTAGCAGTATGGTATTCAGAATGTCTTTGCTCATATTAGGATGATCAGACCGCTGCAGATTATACTGTAATCTTTCCACGAAATCTTCCAAATTCTCATCTTCTTTCTGGACCATTTTAAACAATTCTTCCTTTCTTTATCTTGTCCGGCAGTAGTCTTGATACTTAGCCAGAAATCCCTCTTTCATTTGGTCCCAGGTGGTGATTGCCTGAGCTCCCAGGCTCATAAACCACCTCAGTTCGTTCCCTTTTAGTGTTGCTGGAAACAATTTCAGCTTCTGATTAGGACTTATGTAATCATAGCTTCTACACAGTATGTCGAATTCGAAGAGGAATTCATCCGGATCTTCGAAGGACAACCCATGGAAATTGGGTAATGCCGAGAGTGGAATATTTTTCATGGGGGTTGTTCCTCTCGGAAGTTCCCCAATAGGGAATTCCAGGGTAGAGAGCGAGTTTTCCCCTCTCCCTTCTGTTCTGTTATCCTCCATCGGTATTTTCCCTGAATCACTCGCTTTGTCTTCTGTGTCTTCTGTTTCTTCAGGTTCCTCTTCCGGTTCCTCGGTGTACTCTAGTGCTTCCAGCTTCCTCTCAGGTCCTATCACTTCCTCCGTCTGTTGGTCTGTTTGTGAGGAGTATTGGATCTGGGGTCTCCGGGAACTCGTCCTCTGCGATGCTTCGGCCTTAGAGATGATTTCGTCGATGTAAGTCTTCCTTCCTCCTTTGCCGCCTGTAAAATTAGGTTTCTTGCGTCCTCTCATACACCTGTTATTTTCACAAAGAAACCATTAATGCTTTTAGAATTCTTTAGTTGCCTTCCCCGGCAACGACGCCAAAATGTTGGCTAGTTGAATTGTTTATGAATTAAACATTCAAGTACCACATTAATTGTCAACCAGGGAAAGTCTTTTTGTTTCAAAGGCTACTGCGTACTGTATGTACTTAAATTCTAAAAGCATCGAAAGCTGTAGTATACGTAATTCTTACGCTATGTCATTACAGTACTTGTTAAGATGAAAGCAATTAATTAAAACTACGAATCTGGAAAGCAAAATAATGGATGCTCTGTTGGCAGAGGATCAGGACCCTATCCTCCAGATGGGGACGTTCAGCACCTGCCCCTGTAATCAGATTTACTAATGCACACTGCACTCTCATTCACCGGTGAGAAACAAACTCAAGTGATTAATGAAACAGAGTACTAGCAAAACAAAGAATACCAGAAGTAATGCTATCAAATCCAAACAGAGTACCAGAAAGAAATTACTGCACACTTACACAGTTGACAGGAAAGTAAATGGGTGAATCTTGTGAGGAAGGTGGGCCCAGTCCCTCTCACAAGATTCCCCAGGAAAACGAAGACGGGATTAAGTGCTCAAAACAGTTTTATATTCATCTGCCAAAAAGATTAGATACAATAGAGTTCAGACTTGCTGATGTTCTCAGAATCTCGATTATAGACTGACCATAGACACCGACTAACTCCCTTTTCATGTAGATGTCTCCTCTTTATAGAGGAGACATCTATTACAATAGAGTATTACAGCCTATTCAGTTAACCCATCTTGTCAAAAATAAGCAATTCAGAGTGTTGTTACAACAGTATGATAATACGTTCTTTTCTTGAGCTTTAGCTGTTACACGGCGGGTAACTGAATTTGACTGTCTTCTCGGGATCTTCATATTCCTTCGCCATTTCCCCATGCTGTTCATGCTGACTGTGTTCTTCTTTCTTTAGACTTCCGCTTGATTATGCCACGTCAAGATTCTTTAGATAGCTGCCATCTGTTGTTCGTGGCTGTTACAAAATAGCTTGCTTTAGGTAATTGCTGTTGCTGACTGTAGCAAATACGGAGTTGCTGCTTTTGGTGTTGCAGCAACTGCGTAGTTGCTGTTTCTGGTGTTACAGCAACTGCGTAGTTGCTGTTTTTGGTGTTACAGCAACTGAACATTATAACTCCTGCAAGCTTAAGACAATTATTTGATAATTTAGTCAGCGTTTCCAAGGATAAGTATAAAGATATTCACGAATATGAAATAAACAATTAAACATAGATATGCGGAAGGTTACTTCATACCTTGGGGTTAATATGTCATTATAAAATAAAAGCTTTCAACTTATGACTGCAAAAGGGTAATAATACGGCAAAAGATAAGGTCAAAAATAGGTCAATTGTGAGTCCCAACAATGGGAATGAGGGTTTGATGCATATTTCAGTTTCAAATTTTGTAGCAATATTAAACAAACTTCAGGCATGTGCTACAACCTCCACATAGCACTTTCTTGGGCCGTGTAGGAATATTTTTTTTTCATTTTTATGCAGG
Organism: Pinus tabuliformis; assembly: GCA_031772625.1. NCBI lineage: Eukaryota > Viridiplantae > Streptophyta > Pinopsida > Pinales > Pinaceae > Pinus > Pinus tabuliformis. The sequence goes on along the minus strand of CM062808.1, from coordinate 81,787,698 downwards.
AATTTTTTTGGGCAACGAGTTTGCAGATCAGATCTAAAAATTTTGGTGCAATATTTACAAAAAAAATAACAGATCTGGATTCCTTGCAAAAAAAATACCAAAATTCAATAAAAAAATCGGCTGAATTTGAGTCTAGATGAAGGAGATATCACTGATTTAAAATCAGCTATGTTCTAGAACTTGTTTCTGATGACAACTGGTGGATGGTGATTCTCCTATCACTTTTTGAAGTTTTTGTGAAAAATTTCAAAAAAAGGAGTGTATATCTGATATCCTCTTGAAAAATCACCCAATTTAAAAAAAAATGGGTCGAATCGGAGTTCGGACGTGGGAGATATCGCTGATTTAAAATTGATTATTTTTTCAGAACTTTTGTGACAACGAAAAACTTGCAGGGAGAATCTAAGATCCTAGAGTGTCCAGATAAGGATTTCCATCACATGGGAAGATGCAAAATGGTCCTTCTACTTCCAAAAATAGGTTATAATAAATATTCTGAGTTATATTGACCGAGTTATGTCCATTTTCATTCTAGAGCAGCATTCGAAGTAGGTTCCTGTTGGAGACGTGCCCTCCCACCCCATTTTAGTAGGCACTTGCTTCACATTCATCAGTTTCAGCATAGCAACATTCGGCTTGGGTTATTTGGAGACGTGCCCTCCCACCCTAGGCTATGTAGGCACCTGCTACTTCATCAACAACCAACATCACGGTTATGGGTCAACTGCACAAAATCCTTGTCATCGAAGTCCATTTGCTAGGCCACACACTGTTAGTATCACAGTTGGTCACAAGTATTACATCGTATCTCTATCCTTGGATCTTCATTTGTCATAGTTATGGGTTATCCACAAACCCACACTTCATCGAAGTCCATTTGCTAGGCCACACACAGTCAGTATCACAGTTGTTCACAAACATTACAAGGTATCTCTATCCTTGGATCTTCGTTCATCATGGTTATGGGTCATCCACAAACCCACACTTCATCAAAGTACATTTTCTAGGTTGCACACTGTCAAAATCACAGTTGGTCACAAGCATTATAGGGTATCTCTGTTACACAGTAATTTGTCACCATTTGTCACCATCCCTGTCACCCCTCTCCCGCACTTTGTAGGACTCATTCCGGGACCTGTGAAAAGTGACATAACTTGAAAACACTTGCATTATATTCCTCTAAGTATGGACTTCATATGCCTTGAAGACATCTCCTGCAGAATATCCTTAAAAAGTTCCCTTTTTCCATTAGCGCGGATCCACAGTGCACTACTCGCACCAGTTGGCGCTCTGTCTCAGAGATATACTCACGCCAACCGAGTTTGGGAAAGCTTTTTAACAAACGCACGCGCGAAGGTTCTTTCCTTTCGACGCATGAAGCTTTTTAAGGATAATTCCAATCCCATGGATGTCGTGATTAATCTTATCTCCCTTTCCTCCATCCATAATAACTTTTTGAGGATAAACCCAATCCCATAGATGGTGTGATTGATCTTATCTCCTTCTCCTCCATCTATAAAAGCTTGTTCCGTTGCCTTTGACAAGCTAGTTCGAGCATAGGGAGATTTATACTTTCAGAAGTCTAAGAGATTGTTGTAAGAGTCTTCTTTGCATTCATAATCAAAGAGAGAGAGGCTTGTTCCCAATCCCGACAAGCTTTGCAAGGCATATGTAGCTGATCACCCAGCCAAAGGAGGATTTGACGTCAGAACTATGGTTGTATTCTTCTTTGTTGTTTATCAATAATAGATGACTATCATTATGGTTCCACTCTTGTTGTTCATTGTAATGATGTTTGAGTTATATCTTTTCTGACCGATATATAATTGCATCTATCGGATTTTATGCTTGTATTTGTGTCGTTCTTTGCATGTGCAGGTGTCCATTCACGAAGATCATGAGGATCGTGACCGGCCGGAGCAAAGGAACGGGAGTGTCGACTCTTCTACAACACTAGCGTTGGAATCCAAGTAGGCTCTCATCATTTACCTTTAATTTGTAATTAGGAACTTGCGTGTTAGCATTGTTTGATTGTTGCTAGACCCATTCTGGGCTAGTGGGGATCGCCTCTGTCTGCAGAGGGGATTTACCTCGCCAACAATTTGGCGACTCCACTGGGGATACTATTTGTTGTTTGATTTGTAAACTTTGGACAGAGCCTGAAGTACGGCCAGATAGCCTTCGAAACGCTATTGCTCTGCATTAGCGAAGTAGATCAACGCCACTTCAATCAATCTCCGATTTGGTTTACGAACCGAACAACTTGGAGTTTGTCTTGCCCTTTGGTTTTCTCTTGTTTTGCTTGCTTAGATAAGTTTTCTGGGTTGAATTTTTAGTCGTCTCTTGCTGCCTAGTCTGTCTGGATACTGTTGATCAAGCCTTGGAATGCTTGTTTTTATTTTTAAGCTAGAAAACTTGATTAGCGCGATTTTTTGCCTGACAGTCGCGCCAGTGGGCACATGTTGCACAAAAACAACTCGCGCCAATCCCTTAAAAGCGCGAGTTACAGCCTGATAGTCGCGCCAGGCCTGTGAACTTTTCCAGTTTGCTTGTTTGGAAGCCTTCTGAGCTTGGATTTCTGTCTTGTCACATATTTTTCAACTACTGGAGTGTGTCAGAGCTTTGTTTGACTGGTTTTGACCTTCATCCTTCGGGTGTTTGCCTCTTTCCATCGATTTCACATTCCAGCCCTAGGGCATCTAGTGGCTTTGTGCATCGAGCCTTCCGTGGGAGTTTTTGGTTCTTTGATTGTCCAGTCGACTTCTTGGCTACTTTTTGCACTTGTCTAGTGGTTGTCAAAACTTTTTATTGTGTTCTTCGAGCAATTTACCTCTTTTGCGTTTGGATTTCGCTTGGCTTCATTTGGGCTTAGATTACATAGCTCATTGAGGTCTTTGTGATTTTTCTTGGTTTGAAAGATTGTCTTGGTGTTTCAGGGACTTGATTGTGTTTTCATTGAGTGAAATTTGTTTCTTTTACTCTTTGTTATTATCTCTCAAAATTTGTTTAGTGCATTTTGCCATCGAAAAGAAAACGAACAATCTCTTTTGCGTTGCAGTAGTTAATGGAAATTAGAGCTTTTCATTGTTATTAGCGATTAGTGACTTAAAAGAAAAATTTCGTTTATTGCCATTAGCCGCATTAGAGTCATTGTTGATTGTTTTATGATCATTTTGTTTGATTGAAAGATCTCAACTCTCTCGTAGCTAGCGTTCATCGAATGAAATGATATATTTTGGCATATAGCTTGCATTTAGGAAATTGTGAGAGATTACATACGGTAGGACCTGGAAACTGAAACCTAATCAAAGATCAACTGTAAAATGAACTGAATGAATCTAAAAACGCATTGGAACTTAACGCATACATCTAGAGGTCTAGGCTAGAGACGTGTTCCGGCGTCGTTAAACCTAGTCACTGTTGTTTCACATTAAGGTTGGGTGATTCCTCCTTTTGTGACTCAATAGTGTTCTAGCATGGATTTGTGCTCCCACGTACCGTCAAGTATATGGGGAGACCCCACTAGGTTATCATCCTTTATCCACATGAAGTCGTGTCTACCGCCTTACAAGCCGTAATGCACTGAACACAGCATTCGGGAAGATTGACTACCGTAAGGAAAGTCCTTAGTTTTCATATGATTGCCAAGGTGTATATGCAGTTTTACGGATTTGTTTGGTAAACCCTTTGCCTAGTTTCTCTAGAGTAGTCATTTTTGATCCTTTTCGAACTCCCTAAAAGAAAAGGCTCACCTGAGCATTTGTCACTTCGGGCTCACTAAACATTCGAAGGCGACTAGAGTCACCTTTTTGTCCTTTTCTCGACTCTTAAAACATGAAAAGGTCAAGTTAAGTTCCTTTGTCTTAAAATTTATTCGGCCATGATTCACATTTACCCGGTTAGATCTTATTTGCGTTAGCTTGAGTAGGCTTCTTTTTATATGGCAACCTTTCCAGGGTTCACCAACCCAGGGATCCCCTCTGACGGAAACCCTGGTCATTTCGCTCCTTTTGGGAATGTTGGTGCTCCTTACATGGCAACGTTGTCCCTCCCAGGGTTAACTGTTGGGTTGCCTGTTTGGTTGTTCCCAACCTCTTTGGTCCCTGCCGTCTCAACTTCTGGTCAATCAGTCCCTCCACCTGAACAACATCATGTTGATTCTAAGGTGGACCTCTCCCTTCTTCGCCTGTTTCTACGTCCTCATCTTCTACTTCGCCTGGTGAAAGTCTAGATTCGAGTAACCAGGTGACTAAGAAGAAGAAGAAGAAGTCTCCTAAGGGAGAGGATAAAATTATAGCTAGTCCCTCGAGTACACCTCCCATCGAGCCACCTTCTGCTCCTTCGCAGAAAGTCAAATTTCCTTGTAGATTATGCAAGGATGACCATCTTCTACGCGATTGTCCTGGCATTCCCAGGATCTTAGAAGTATGGTCTCATGATCCGGCCTGCCCCTCATTGTCCTCTAAATCTCACGGTGATGCTACTCTATTAGCTGGAAATGGTAAGGGAAAAGGGAAGATTCGAATCCCTTGTAGACTTTGTGAAGGCAATCATCCCCTTCACCTTTGTCCGCTCATGGATAAAGCCTCTGTTGTCTTGGAAAGTCTTATAGTTCCTTCACCCCAACTACCCGTTGGCTATCAACGTCTTTCTGCAGCCGCAGATCGTCCCCCTGTTGACAAAGAGATTGATTCAAATTCTTCTCGTGTCCAGGCCCCTCTTCCCGAACCTGGCTGTGCCAAGCCTGTTCCAGACCAACCATTGGTCGGAAAGAGTGTCGACTCGAGTTCACCACCTGTCGACCACTCTGTTTCGGAAGAGCATCATTCCCATGTTCTTCTCGTCTCCTCAAATTCTCCTGAGTCCGGAAATGACTCTCCTATCCCAGCTGCTCCCGAGCGTCCTGCTTCGGTTCTTTTAGAGCAGGGGGCAATCATAAGATTCTCCCACCAAGTAGTTCAGTCGTTTCCTTCGACTGGAGTCGTTTGACCACCTCCCGCCTTCCATCCCATGTGCCTTTCTGGGTCACGGTGCATGCCTATAATAGGGCAATACCTGGCACTATTTTGGATGAGGGTGCATCTGTCAGTCTTATGCCTGCCACTACTTGGCAAGCTTTGGGTTCCCCACAGCCTATGCCAGTCGCGCCGAATCTGACGGCTTTTGACGGAGGAACTAGTCAACCATTAGGGATCCTTCCAAAGTACCCTATTACTTTGGGAGGCAAAACCGTCTATATAGACGTATCGGTTACCCAAGGTGCTTTAGATTTCAGTCTTCTCCTTGGCCGTGACTATGTTTATGCCATGGGGGCCCTGGTCTCTTCACTTTTCCATGTGGTTTGCTTTCCACACGATGGAAGGATAGTGACTATAGATCAATTATCGTTCGTTCGTCCTCGGGTGCCTCCTGCGCAGTCGTCATCCCCTCTTGCTTTTCATCCGCCAGTTTCATCTGCCCCACCACAGATCAACTATGTGGCCACTTATCCCGTGCCTGGATCCAGTGATGCTGCCATCGTGCATAGTGTCCTGGGGGCATTGGGTCCTGACTTCCGAGATATTACCCTTCCACCTGGAGTGACACTCTTGGAAGCCTCGACTTCCTGTTTATTCTAACGAAGTTCGGGCGGAGCATAGTTCGTTTTCCTATGTCAAGCTCCTTAAAAAATGAAACTAGGTCTGGCAGAGCATAGTTCGTTTTCCTATGTCAAGCTCCTTAAAAAATGAAACTAGGTCTGGTCGAGCATAGTTCCTGATCTTGTGTCAAGCTCATTAAAAAATGAAATAAGGGTTATGAGGATAGTTCTTTTCCTAGGTCAACCTCATTAAAAAATGAAACATCTCCTCCTTTCCAAATCGAGTCTTTGCTTAAGATCTCGTAAAATACAAGTCAAGTCTTTCATAGATCTCGAGAGTGAACCTTCATTCCATCCACTGTGTTGAATGAAATGAAGCTTGGGGGGCATGTACCTCATTTTGCGTTATTATCCTGGGGGCATGCGAACTTATAACAAGAATAGTTTTTCGTTTCAAGCTTGTGTAAACATGAAACCGAATCCAAGCAGAGTTCTACATGGTTCAAGCTTGTGTAAAAATGAACCCATACCCATTTTACATCTCGTGATTGCCATTATTTCGCTAAATTCTGTTAGATGAGCCTTGGTTGTTTCATTCCATTGCTACCATCTCTTTGGCTGATCATATGCTTTCACTTGGTTGTTTATCCTTTCCTGAGGAGCCGCAGCGATGAGTGGTTTTATTAGCCAGCCTCTTAACCATTATATGTTTTGAGCAATTCCACCATTTCCGGAACCAGTTGCTACCCTTTATACCACTCATTCCTCCAAGACGAGTCTCCTTTTAAGCTCTTTTTTGACTCGTAAAAGATGAAAAGATAGCCGAGTATTTTTCCTTTTTTGACTCGTTAAAGAGAATAAAAATAGAGGTCTATTTTCAGCTCTTTTCCGACTGTTTAAATGTGAAAAGATCGTCGAGTTACCCCTCTTGACTCGTTAAATGTAAATAAGAGGTGGTCGTCTTTAAACTCTTTTCCAACCGTGTAAAAACGAAAAGATCGTCGGACCTTTGTCGTTTCAGGTTCGTTAACGGTCACGAAGCGATGTGGTTTCGATCGCTTTTTTACTTTTTTCAGGTCAAAATCACTACTCATGAAAAGTACTCCTCGATCGTAATGGTTGGGCGGTTCTTTCGAGCATTGTTTTATACTTTTTTGGGCTCGAGAGACACAACTTTACGAAAAAGGACACCCTTGGAGTTTTCTTTTCTGCTGTCTTTTCAAACTCTCTAAACATGAAAAGACGCCGAGTTCTTCCTCTGTTAGACTCGTTAAAACCTGATGACATTGGATTCCATCAAAATGACGCCTCACAAGCATATGCTATCCCCGTCAAGCTTGTTAATAAAAATAACTGGGGTACTCGCCAGAAATGGTGGGGGAAAATGGAACCATAATTATTGTCATGTCAGCAGTATGTCGCTCTTGAACGTGGCACTTTATTTGCATTCGTGTCTGGGTGGGGACATCTCATCTCGTTTTTCACTTGCCTCCGTGGGTTCGGGTGACCCTGTTTGACCTCTCATCTGCTCATTGCCTCGTCACCATGACCTTTGATCCATTGCTGTCAAATACTGCCAAGTCCACTATCGTGCCGCTAATATGTTCAAGAGAAGTTGACCTCTGCAGAATAACAACCTACCTCTGATAGCTCACATAATTCTAATTCACCACAACATTCTTCCTCTGTCTCGTGTCGATGATGTGGTCACTTCCTGTCGACTTCAGCTCATTATCCAGGAAGATGATCTAGAGACTCCCTTCCGGTGCCTTGGAGCCTGCATGCCTCAATGGTAGGTTCTTCGTGTTCGACGTGAGGTTTTTATCATTGGCCTCTGATCGAATGATTCTACAGGTGTTCGACGCCAGCTCATTGATTCGCACGCCGTAGATTGTACCTATAGTACCTTGAGGGCCATTGTCATTATTGGTGGTACCTCTCGCGTCTGTTAACAGTTTTCATTATTGACTGGTAATCAGATGATGTTCATGCATGTTCAACTTCAAGTCATGTATTCGCATGCTTGAACTTGTACTTTTGTTCGAGTCAAGATGGAGTGCAAGACGCTGGATTTTGTCTGTTGGAATCCAGGCTGCGATTTTGTGGATTATTGTGATTATTACATGACTCATTCACTGGATGGCTATGACCATGCCTGAGTCTATTCATCGATCCTCACCGGATGGCTACGCCCATACCTTGGATCTAGATTATTATGTACTCTGTTATGGATGGCTGCGCCCATACCACATATATCATGTACTTGAGGTATCAGTTGTACCTCTCTATGCAGATTCTCTGGCGGCAACATTTTCAGTTGCATGTGTTCTTGTAAAGCATTTTACCCCTCTCTCTCTCGGGCCTCATGCTTTAGGAGGCATCTGTTACACAGTAATTTGTCGCCATCCCTGTCACCCCTCTCCCACACTTTGGAGGACTCATTCCGGGACCTGTGAAAAGTGACATAACTTGAAAACACTTGCATTATATTCCTCTAAGTATGGACTTCATATGCCCTGAAGACATCTCCTGCAGAATATCCTTAAAAAGTTCCCTTTTTCCATTAGCGCGGATCCACAGTGCACTACTCGTGCCAATAGGGGAAATCCTCCAAAGAGGATGCGCTAGTTGGCGCTCTGTCTCAGAGATATACTCGCGCCAACCGAGTTTGGGAAAGCTTTTTAACAAACGCACGCGTGAAGGTTCTTTCCTTTCGACTCATGAAGCTTTTTAAGGATAATGCCAATCCCATGGATGTCGTGATTAATCTTATCTCCATTTCCTCTATCCATAATAGCTTTTTGAGGATAAACCCAATCCCATAGATGGTGTGATTGATCTTATCTCCTTCTCGTCCATCTATAAAAGCTTGTTCCGTTGCCTTTGACAAGCTAGTTCGAGCATAGGGAGAATTATACTTTCAGAATTCTAAGAGATTGCTGTAAGAGTCTTCTTTGCATTCATAATCAAAGAGAGAGAGGCTTGTTCCCAATCCCGACAAGCTTTGCAAGGCATATGTAGCTGATCACCCAACCAAAGGAGGATTTGACATCAGAACTATGGTTGTATTCTTCTTTGTTGTTTATCAATAATAGATGACTATCATTATGGTTCCACTCTTGTTGTTCATTGTAATGATGTTTGAGTTATATCTTTTCTTACCGATATATAATTGCATCTATTGGATTTTATGCTTGTATTTGTGTCGTTCTTTGCACGTGCAGGTGTCCATTCATGAAGATCGTGAGGATCGTGACCGGCCGGAGCAAAGGAACGAGAGTGTCGACTCTTCTACAACACTAGCGTTGGAATCCAAGTAGGCTCTCATCATTTACCTTTAATTTGTAATTAGGAACCTGCGTGTTAGCATTGTTTGATTGTTGTTAGACCCATTCTGGGCTAGTGGGGATCATCTCTGTCTGCAGAGGGGATTTACCTCGCCAACAATCTCTATCCTCGGATATTCGTTCATCATGGTTAAGGGCTAACCACATAACACCCTTATCTTCAGTGGCTCTTCATATTCAACAAAGGCTTCGCAGGAGGGAACTTTATGCAATGCGGACCATTGCTTCTTAAGGAGGGAGGAATGATTCAATGGAAAATGGCATCAACCCATGGTATTCATGCACCCATATTATTCATCCACCCATGGAATTTACCCATGGTATTGTAAGTGGCATCCACCCATGGTGTTATAGACATATTTGGGCACTACAACCCCAATCACATATGTCGATAAACCAAGGGCTCTCCAATCCCTAAAAGTGTTGTTTCACACCCTAAAAAATCAAGGTCAACTGATTACATCATTTTCGAGAATTTCTCCCTGAAAAACTACTCAAAACTGGTCAAAACTGAACCATACAGACTGCTCCATGCTGAGGATGCGATGCATCTCACCTGTTAGACACAAGGGGTGCGATGCATACTAAAAATCCTTTTTGTAGGGTGTGATGAGCGAGAGCAGACAAATGGCAGAGGCAGTTTGCTAGGTGGAAACTCATAGAATCTTCTAGAAACTGCTCATATGACACTTGCCTCTCTGAATTCGCCCAGGGATGAGTAATAGATCATGAAATCTCCAAGTGGAACCAAGAACTATTAGTGAAATGACACTAATCAAAAACCCAGAAGCTGACTCACCCCTCTGCAAATATCTATAAATGGATCCCTCATCCCAGAGATCCAAAGGCTGGAATTTTGTAAATCGTAAGGAAGTACTATTGGTTTCTCTTTGAGACATTGTATTGTTGAGTGATCTTGCTTTTCATGAGGTGAAGAGGGCTTTCATGCTGGGAGGATGATGCTGGATCAGACAGCTGGGTTGTAATCCTCTCTTCTACTTCTACTATCAATAAAGTTATTTGAGTTTTCCTCCATATACTTGTGCACTTGTAAATCTTGTATTTGTGAATGCAATTGCATGGTTAATGTACATTTGATTCTACATTGTTTATGGTATCATAGATCTCTATGCCTTGATGGTATTTTTTTGCTTTGCCTCTACAGGTATTCTTTGAAGCAGGACAAGTGAGAAAGGAGTGGTGAAGCTCTATCAAAGGAGAGAGGAAACAAGCAATGAGCCAAGCGAAAGACTGAGGTTGGTGCTCTCTGCTTCTCTCTCATTTATCATCCATAAAGGAAAACACAAGTTGCTTTGAATTGTTTGTTTCTAAGATAGCTACCCGTCTTAGTTGGATTAGCAGATCAAATAGCGCCACTAGTTTTCTCAGAAACAAAATGGCGACTCCGCTGGGAGCAGTGGGGTATTATAGGTAAAAAGATATGACTATATCTCTGTTTATTGTTTTTATAATGTTCTTATGTTTTTTAAAGGTTATCAAGACTAATTAAACTCATATGTGTGCAGATATTGGACCAGTGCGACTAGTAGCACACTTGAGGGTAGCAGTTGCCATTCTAGTAGGAGAGGTTATAGGGAGGGTTGTCCTTCGCGATCTAGACATAGCAGAGACCCTTGCAGTATTGCAGGATCATATCGAGGGTCTTACCCTTGGTATTAAGGATGTGAGGAATAACGAGTTACCTCTGAGATTACAGTGCCATACTACTGGCATGCTGAGTCGATGGACTAGGCTTTTACGTATGATAGCGCAGGGGGTGACTTGCTATCACCAACACCATTAGTCTACGGTGCTTTTCTACATTTTTGAGTTTTTGGGTCGTATGACTGATTTTGTCCTAGACACATAACACTTTGTAAAAACTATAAACAGTTATACATATTTTTGATTTTCAGAGTTTTATTTTGGTTAAGTTATATGATCCTGATGCAAATGTTGATTGAAATGCTTTTTCCTTTATAAATGCTGCAAATGTCTATCTAGCACATACTTTGCTAATGAATCAATTAATGTGTTTAATTTTCTGGAAATGTGTTGATATTGAATAGAATCAAACTTCCTTTCCAAAATCCTGACCCTTAGGAACATACGATAGATAGCTGGATTCCGAACAGAATAGACGCCAGTAAGTTGTAGGATGACGAGTTGTGAATCTAGCCCGACGACAAGTCGGTGTATGCCATGTGCAATGGCATCAGAGAGAAGCTCCATCAACGCGTTGTATTCAGCGATGTTGTTCATTGATCAACCAATGCATATCCCTCTGAAACTCACTAACTTGCCGCTTGGATAAAAAATGGCCCAGGCTATAGAAGATAGGTTCCGCGTACTACGACTAGCTCCATCGGCATATCCAACGAATGCTTCCAACAGGTCTGACATCTACAACAAATGCAAAGTGGATTACCTAACCAAAAAGATCACTCTTGACGAAAACAAAAATGTAACAAAAGCATATAAAGAGATTACTACACTTAATCAAGCATAGTAACGCTTAAGATACAACCCATTTCGGGGTTGCGACAGTGGAATACCATCGTAATTTACTAGCTCGTAGGCTCCTTTTTCTAATACTTGCTTAACAATGTAGGGACCCATCCACAATGGTTGGAACTTACCTGCTTCCAATTTATCGGATTCCTGATCGTAAAGTAAGACCAGGTCACCTTCTAAGAAGACACGGGGTTTGACATTCTTGTCAAATTGCGCCTTAAATCATTTCTTATGAGCTTAGTTAGCTAAAGCAGCATCACGACAGGTTTCATCCAATTGGATTAGTTCCAAGAAACGAGCCTCTTCCTCCAAAGTTCCGGGGAGTAGGTCGACTGCGAGCTTGAGAGATGAAATTTCACACTGAATCGGTAAGACCGCTTCCAGGCCATACACCAGCTGAAAGGGTGTGAACCCGGTTGCATTTCTCACCAATTTCTTATTTTCCCACAAGGCCGAGTACAGAATTAAGTGCCAACTCTGTTTGTGGACTCCAATCATCCTTTGCAGCATGCGCTTCAGGACTTTGTTGATGGCCTCAACTTTTCCGTTGGCTTGTGGATAACACGGAGTAGAACTATCATGGGACAGTCCTAATTTGGTAGCTAATTAAACCATCATGTGATTGTGAAAATGTGATCCATGATCTGTGACTATAGCTTGTGGAACACCAAATCTAGAGACTACATGATTGAAAAAGAAAACAGCAGCCGTTTTGCCGCTCATGTTTAATGTAGGCATCGCCTCTGCCCATTTTGTAAAATAGTCGACTGTGACTATGATATACCCATGCCCCCTGGCCGAGGTCGGGTTACATGTCATGAAATATATGCCCCATTTGGCGAATGGCCCAACAGCAACTACTGGATGCAGAGGTGCGGGTGGTAGTTTGGTTTTGCGGTCAAAAATCTGACAAGCATGGCAACTTCTGACCGCGATTATGCAATCTTTGAATATAGTAGGCCAAAAGTAACCTGCTCGTAAGATCTTTTGTGCCAAAGCATAACCAGATTGATGCCCCCCACACGCACCTGAATGACAATCATTCAGGACTTTTTCGACCTCCTCATGGGTGAGGCACCTTCATAGAACTGTATCGACACCACGACGGTAAAGGGTATCACCGATGATCATGTAGTCTTTTGCTTGGTATCGAGTACATCATTATTCAAAGTGAGAGGTATTAGGCCTAAAGGTTTTGGTTTGGAGATAGATTAATATATCTCCATACCATGGATCGCTTGACAATATCAGAAACAAAGATTCGTCCACAATTGATGCTTTAGATGTTGAATCGTTGGACGAAGATGGGAGGTCGCATAGTAACTCCGCGAAAACTAGAGATTTCTTTGATTTGGATTTTGTGAATTCGAAATCAAACTCTAGCAAAATTGCTATCCATTTTGAATATTTGCCCCCTAGTAACTGACACGACAGAATGTAGGTCATAGGGTTGCAATTTGACAGAATGGTCGTTTTGCGAAAGAGGATATAGTGTCGAAATCTCTGTACTGCTTGAGCAGCTGCTAGAGCCAGCTTTTCAACATAGGAGTACTTGCTTTCTGTGTCATTTAAGTTTCGACTTAAATAATAGACTGGATGTTCAATTCTATCATCTTCTTGTACTAAAACCATCGCGATGGTCGTATCTGTTTCCGCAAGATATAGGTTAAAGTCTTTTTGATAATCAAGAGCGTACATTAATGATGCTTTTATTAGGGAATCCTTTAAAGCATTAAAAGGAATCTTACGCAACCTGATCCCAGTTGAAGGGCACTTCTTTTTTCAAAAGACGTGTATAACCTTTAGCAAGTTCGGCGTAATTTGGAATGAACCTCCTTAAAAAGTTTTCTTTCCCTTGGAGTTTCTAAATCTGAAGCAAATTTGAAGGTGGAGGCATGTCGATGATTGCTTGAACCTTATATGGGTTGAGTCGAATCCCATCCTTAGAAACTACGAAACCAGGTAAATGACCAGAACCGACACAAAACACACACTTGTGTCGATTGAGTTGTATCTTGTAGTGTCGGCAATGCAGAAATATAGCTCTCAAATCCCACGGATGATCAGTCTGCTTTCACGAATGAGCCGCTAGATCGTTGAGATATGGTTGAATGATGTGTTTGATGTTGTGGAAGGCTTAATTCATTGCCCTCTGAAAAGTCGCCCCTGTGTTCTTTAAACCGAAAGGTAGTTTATGGTATGTGAATGTGCCCCACGGACATATAAATGCAGTCTTCGACTGGTCCTGTGGGCAGATGTTTATTTGATTATATCCGGAAAATCCATCAATAAATGAAAATATTTCACATCTAGCGCATTCATCAATTATCTAGTCGATGAAGGGTGTAGGGTAGTTGTCCTTTGGACAAGCTTGATTTACATCCCTGTAATCAATGCACACTCTAATCGTTCCTTATTTTTTCATCACAGGAACAATATTTGATACCCAATCAGTTAGAGGAACAGGGTAAATGAAACCAGCATGTAAAAGTTTTTCAACTTCTGCCTTGATGGCAGCGACTTTCTTCAAGTGAACCTGTCAAAGCCGTTGTCGTACTAGTTTGACATCTAGATACATCTTGATTTCGTGTTCAACGATGCTCGAGTCATTGCCTGGCATTTCATCATATGACCATGAAAAGACATCTCTGAATTCGCGAAAGAGAGCGGAGTATATTTCCAGTTCTGAAGAAGAGCAAGATTTTCCGACATGAATATTCTCTACAACATCAGGTTTGGTCGAGATATTTATGGTGATAGTTTCTTCAATATTGGACAGATTTCGCTCGAAATCCACCGTATTTATAGTATTTGATAGAAAATAAAAAACTGAAGGATGTTCAAGGTCATTGGAATAATCTTCGTTGTTATATTGAAGATGGGAATGATGGTGGTAACCTTCCCATGGTGCCTCTCCTATCATCATTGACTGAATGATTCCTTTGTCTGTAGAATGTACATGCGACCAAGGATCTGAAGAGGTGCCATATTCTTGAGACCTATCTATCCAAACACTCGATGAGTGTTGAATTGGGTTTGCTGCCCAGGCCAAGAAAATTGATTGCTACAAAATTTCTATGGGGCTTGGAGGCAATACCTAGTGATGGTCCATGCTAACAAAATGTTCAGAAATCTTCTTTTTCTTGCGCCCATCACACCTTAGATGCGTACAGGGTGGGATGCATATTGACTGGCCAATGGCTAGCTCAGTATGCATCGCACCTTTCGATGCATACCAGGTGCAATGGGGAGAGAACGAATTGTTCAAACCCTTGAGGTCCAGAAAAACAGGAAAAGCTGCTCAGAATCAGAAAAGGAAAGAATGCAATTGAAGATCTCAAGGTTAGCTCCTACTTGGTCCAGACGGTGCCGAAAATAGTCCACCGAATCTCCCAGAATCAGCTGATGAAAATCAAGGGGGAAAACACCTCCAGAGCTCCAACAATCCCAAATTTGAATGAAATGGTAAAAATGAGAGGTAAGACTACTTTTATGTTACTGTTCACATAATTCAAGTAAGATGTTGGTTTTTAACTCATTTTTCAAGCATGTATTTACATTTCTAATCAATTTGATGGAGCAATTGAACAGGTAGTACGACCATCAAAAGAACATAGTGTTAATGGTGAATTGAATATCTCTGACTATTATAACGAGCAATGTTTCCGCAAAGTTCAAGCTCATTAAAAAATAAACCTAGCAACGAGCAATGTTACTGCAGGGTTGAAGCTTGTTAAAAAATAAACTTGCCACTGAGCATAGTTTATAAAGATTCAAGCTCATTAAAAAAAATGAATCCACCCTCAGTAAATAACCTTTGTGATCGCATTTCTATTAGCCTTTTGAGCCTTGGTCATGTTCTTACCATCACCTCCACTCTTTTAGCCGATCATACGCTTCCAATTGATTGTTTACCTTTTTGAGGAACAGCTGCGACGAGTGATTCTATTAGCCACCCTTGTTACACTATCGTGTTTGAGAAGTTCCAAACTTACCTGGAACAAGTTGCTACCCAGATACATCACTCGTTCCTCAAAAATGAGTTTCTTTTAAGCTCTTTTTAGACTCGTAAAATATGAAAAGATTACCGAGCCACTGGCCTTTCCAGCTCGTTAAAGTAAAGGGAAGTACCATCCCTCCTTTATATTTTAATATTTTTGGACCTGGGGGATCATTACACAAAAAGATCGAGCGCTTGTCTTGTTCGGCTCGCAAAAACTATAGAAAAGTCATCCCTTTCGTATTATTTTATACTTTTTTGGACTTAAGGGATTATGCCATGGAAAAGGACTACTAGAGTTTCCTTTCCGTCTCTTTTCAAACTCTCTAAATATGAAAAGGACCGAGTTGTCTTTGTCGTTAAACTCGTTAAAACAATAGCGAAAAACTTGTCCATTCGGACAAGAGCGAGTTTCACTGTCGTTAGGCTCACTAAAACGTAGCGACAGGTTTTCCCAAAGGGAAAATTATAGAACAAGCATATGTTATCCTCCTCAAGCTTGAAAAAAATAAAGAGGTACTAGTCAGCAATGACTGGGGAAAAAGGGAAGAAAACTTGAAGAACTTCATTGGTAGCAGGTCGCTCTTGAACATGACACTTTCACTCCATCACCATGATTGAGTTGGGTTGGGTTATTCCGTTCACCATCACCATTGGTCCTCCGTACCATCCATGAGTTTAACGCTACCGATCCATCACAGTGTCGCTGATATGTTCAAGAGAAGTCACTCAAAGAATTCACCAACCCAGCTAACGCCTCATCCACTGCAATACCTTCATGCTCCATTTCTCATGACAACCACCTTGAACCTTGTATCATCAGATCGTTTTCACCTCCAAAAAATCATTTTCTTCGTTTCGCATCGTAGATGTGGGATTCATTAAGGCCCTCCTACGACGGGTCACTTCTTGTCGACATCAGCTCATTATCCAAGAAGTTGACTTAGAAACAACCCTTTCAGTACTTTGAAGCTTGCATGCCTCAATGGCAAGTTTCTCACTTTCGGCGACAGGTTTACATCAATGGCCTTCGACCAAAATATTTTGCGTGGTGTTCGACATCAGATCCTATATTCACACCACATGAATCGTACTGTAGTACCTTGAGGTTCATTATCATTATCGGTGATTCCTCTCGCGCCTGTTAACAGCGTACATCATTGGCTGGTAATCAGGCGATGTCTTTCCATGTTTGACTTCAGGTCAACTTTTCACATGGATCGACTTGTACATCGGGCGAAGATTGAACGAGTTTGAAGACCCCAGATCTAGTTTCATCCACCCGCGCTGCAATACATTAAGGAAAATAAAGACATCAAATGTACTCCATAGCTGCACAGATGATCATCCAAGCTAAGGGATGATGGCTCTACCAGATTCATCAGTCTGCCGCATAGACGGTTGTATGTCCTATGTACATGAAAATGAATTTATAAAGCTGAGCATTGGAATGCCCGCCTCAGCTAGATCATGAAAGTAATATGAAGATATTGTATTTTATACAGGTCACCTTCCAATTCGAAAAACCTCGGATCCTCATGATAAATAATTTCACCCGACATCATAAGATTTACGACCTCATGCTTTAGGGGGCAACTGTTATAGACATATTTGGGCACTGCAACCCCAATCACATATGTCGATAAACCAAGGGCTCTCAAACCCCTAAAAGTGTTGTTTCATAGCCTAAAAAATAAGGTCAACTGATTACATCATTTCCTAGAAGTTCTCACTGAAAAACTACCCAGAACTGGTCAAAACTGAACCATACAGACTGCTCCATGTTGAGGGTGAGATGCATCTAACCTGTTACACACAAGGGGTGTGATGCATACTGAAAATCCCTTCTGTAGGGTGCGATGAGCGAGAGCAAACAAATGTCAGAGCCAGTTTGCTAGGTGGAAACTCAGAGAATCTTCTAGAAACTGCTCATATGACACTTGCCTCTCTGAATTCGCCAAGGGATGAGTAAGAGATCATGAAATCTCCAAGTGGAACCAAGAACTATTAGTGAAATGACACTAATTAAAAACCCAGAAGCTAACTCACCCCTCTGCAAATATCTATAAATGGATCCCTCATCCCAGAGATCCAGAGGCTGGAATTTTGTAATTTGTAAGGAAGTGTTGTTGGTTTCTCTTTGAGACATTGTATTGTTGGGTGATCTTGCTTTTCATGAGGTGAAGAGGGCTTTCATGCTGGGAGGATGATGCTGGATTAGACAACTGGGTTGTAATCCTCTCTTCTACTTCTACTATCAAGAAAGTTATTTGAGTTTTCCTCCATATACTTGTGCACTTGTAAATCTTGTATTTGTGAATGAAATTGCATGGTTAATGTACATCTGATTCTACATTGTTTATGGTATCATAGATCTCTATGATTTGATGGTATTTTTCTGCTTTGCTTCTACAGGTGTTCTTTGAAGCGAGACAAGTGAGAAAGGAGTGGCGAAGCTCTATCAAAGGAGAGAGGAAACATGCAAGGGGCCAAGCGAAAGACTAAGGTTGGTGCTCTCTGCTTCTCTCTCATCTATGATCCATAAACGAAAACACAAGTTGCTTTGAATTGTTTGTTTCTAAGATAGCTACCCGTCTTAGTGGGACTAGCAGATCAAATAGCAACACTAGTTTTCCTGGAAACACATGGTATTTATCCACACATGGTATTGTAAGTGACATCTACCCATGGTATTCATTCACCCATGGAATTGACCCATGGTATTGTGACATCCAACCATGGTATTCATTCACCCATGGAATTGATCCATGATATTGTGACATTCACCCATGGTATTCATTCACCCATGGAATTGATCCGTGGTATTGTAACCGAAAAATACTATAAGTAACAAGTCGCATTTTGTAAAAGGACAGATTGTCTGCCACAATGTAGCCTTTACAATTATTCTCTATTTTAATTTTTTTTAAAAATCTTTGTGGTTTTGTTTATTGGGCATTCTCCTCTTTTTATTATGACAATTTCAATTCTTCAGTCCCCCCAAGGTTTGAAGAATAGAAATTGCCAGAATAAAAAGAGGAGAATGCCTCATAAACAAAACCACAAATATTTTTTTTTTATTAAAATGGAGAAAAATTGTAAAGGCTACATTGTGGTGGACAATCTGTCCTTTTACAAAATGCGACTTGTTACTTATAGTATTTTTCAGTTATAATAGCACGGGTCAATTCCATGGGTGAATGAATACCGTGGGTGGATGTCACAATACCATGCGTCAATTCCATGGGTGAATGAATACCATGGGTGGATGTCATAATACCACGGGTCAATTCCATGGGTGAATGAATACCATGGGTGGATGTCACAATACCATGGGTGAATGAATAGCATGGGTGGATGTCACTTACAATACCATGGGTGGATAAATACTATGGGTGGATGCCACTTACAATACCATGGGTAAATTTCATGGGTGGATGAATAATATGGATGGATGAATACCATAGGTTAATGCCATTTTCCATTCAGATTTAAATAGGAACACAAAAAATTACAGAGATAACCATAAACACAGAGATTCAGTGGAAATAATACTTCATTTCATTAATGTAAAATACTGAAATATGCTTACAAACATAAATAGAAATAAACTAGCTAGGGTGATGGTAGTTTATCTCTGAGAAGAGATGTGGCAGCTACATGCCTCTGAACTGCCTTACAATGAGGCTCAAGGACCTTTTTATTCTTGAACAATAAGAGCAAACCCTAAACAACCAAAACCCTAACCCAAGGAGATGTAACACCAAGAGTTTATGGGCCCCATTGGGGTGAGTTGGACAACCAACTTCCTAGGGTCGCGACTTGGTCATATTATCTCCATTTGACGCGCATGATAGCCCATTGGAAAGATCTCTCCGAGGACTACGACAAAAAAGATGATTTTAAATAGAATATCGCTAGAGGTAGATTTCCAAAAACACGTCGTTTAGGGCCTCAAAACGGCTCCGGAAGTTTAGGACCCGAAAAACTGCTAAAAATAGTAAAATGTGCTACAATTAAGGAAACTGAAAAACTGAAAGAAGCAATGGTGGGGGTCCAAGTGGAATTAGCGGGTGGCCACCAATATCCACTTGGATCATTCCTCCCCCCTTAGGAAGCAATGGTCCCCATTGCGTTGAGTTCCTCCATGAGATGAGGGAACTTCTACTGAACTTCATCCCTAGTGAGCCACTTGCCCTGGTGAAGGAGTTGGCCTGCTTTGACAACTCGATAGAGTTGGATATTCTGCTGGCGAGTGTGCTTGATCTGTGTGTCCATTATTCAATCAGTTGCAGATTGTTCCATGCAATCTGGATTTAACTCTGTGGGTGTGAGTTGTTCTGCAATGTTGGATGTGTCTAGTAATGGTGGAAAGTATGGCCAAAGGCTGTCCACATTGAACACTTGGTGAAGGCCAAGGAATGGGGGAATGTTGAGCTCAAATGAATTGTCTCCCACAGCCTTGGTAATGGTGTAAGGACCATATTGGAGTGGTTTGAGTTTCCGATAGGCTCCGATAAGGCGTTCCTTTTGCAAATGCAACCAGAATTTTCACCCACCTGAAACTTGTGTGACACCTGATGTTGATCATGTCGCTGCTTGTACTTGGCATTTGATTTCTCCAGAATGTCATGGACCTACTAGCAAATATGTTGGATGTTCTCAATGAAGTTGTCTGTCTTATCTGTTTCAGACTAGACATGAGCTGAATCTGCATGAGTAGCTACAGATGGCATGACCACATCAATGGGACATAATGGCTGGAATCCCAAGCCCACCTCAAAAGGGTTGTGGCCAGTCGAGCTGTGAAGAGCCCGGTTGTAGCTGTGCTGAACATAGGGGAGGCTCTCGTCCCATGTGCGTGGATGCTTTGAGTTGTACCTGTGTAGAATGTGTACGATCAACCTGTTGACAACCTCTGTCTAGCCATCGGTTTAAGGATGGAAGGTTGTGGACTTAGTGAGTTTGGTGTCCAACATCGACCAGAGACTGGACCAAAATGTACTGAGGAACCTGCTATCCCGATCTAAGATGATAGACTGTGGGACCCCAAAGTGTACCCACACTCATTCAAAGAAGAGTTTAGCAGTGGCTTCTGCTGTGATATTCTTCTTGTAGGCTGCCATAATGGCCATCTTCGAGAACCTGTCGATGACCACAAAAACACAGTCATTTCCATGCTTAGTGGAAGGAAGACCTGACATGTAACCCATGGAGATGGATTCCCAAGGTCGACTAGGGGTAGGCAGTGGAGTATATAGGCCTTGCTTCTTGATCGTCAGTTTGGCAATGGCGCAAGTAGTGCATGATCTGATGTACTTCCCGACATCCTGTCGAAGATTCGGCCAACAAAAATACTTCTGCAGTACTGCCACCATTTTCTCGACCTCGAAATGCCTAGTAGCCCAATTGTAGTGTGCTTCCAAAATCATCTTGGCACGCTCGATTGAAGGAACACAAAGGTGACCGAGGTGGCATAACAGGGCATCCTGGAGGTGAAAATTTGGAACATGCTGACCCTCCAAGAGTGTCTGGTATGTGTGGTCGAATTCTTGGTCACTTTTGTAGAGAAGTGGCCAATCAGAAGTCGCGTGCCCACAAGAGTTGAGCACGGTGGTTAATGCCATGATCGGTGGTCAACTGAGGAAATCTGCAACATTATTGGTGTTGCCCTTATAATTGATATTCAAATGGAACTATTGCATGTATGTGGACCACTTTTGATGACGATCATTCTACAATTTCCCTTAGGTCTGTATGAACTACAGGGGTCGGTGGTCTGTGTGGATGACCATTTCCTTCCCCAAAATGTAATGCTTCCATTGTTGACAGGCTTGCACAATGGAATACATCTCTTTGTCATAAGTTGGATAATTCCAGACTATGTCTGAAAGTGTCTCACTATGATATGCCATTGGATGCCCATGTTGAGTAAGGATTGCCTCAATAGCATAGTCAGAGGCATCTGCCTCGACCTCAAATGGTTGTTGCAAGTCTGGTAATGCGAGCACTGGTGCCGAGCAGAGGCGATCTTTCAACTCTGTGAATGTCTTCTATTGAGATTCAAACCAAAATAATTTTTCTTTCTCTCCTCCCTTGGTGACTTGACTCAAGGGCCAAGTGATATGAGAAAATCCCAACACGAACCTGCGGTAGTAGTTGGCAAGACCTAGAAAGCTACGAAGCTCTATCAGAGTGGTTGGATATGGCCAATCCCGAATGAATTGGGTCTTGGCTGGATCCACATGCACCCCCTATTCATCAATAATGTATCCCAGATACTAAACCTGGGTCATGCCAAAAGTGTATTTCTCCAAATTGGCACATAACTTGTGTTGCCGCAGTGTTTGGAGAACCTGTCGGATGTGGTGGAGGTGCTCTTCCCAACTCTGGCTGAAGATCAGGATGTCATCCAAGTATACCACTACCAATGAGTAGGTGAATGGTCGCAAGATATCATCCATTAGCATCATGAAGGTTGCAGGAGCATTCGTCAATCCGAAAGGCATAACCAACCATTCGAAAAGGCCCTCCTTGGCTTTGAAGGAAGTCTTCCACACATCAGAGGGTTCGACTGGTACCTGGTGATATCCTAACTTCAAATCGATCTTGCTGAAATATTTTCCCCCCTTCATTTGGTCCAAGAGGTCATTAATCCGTGGGATCAGGTACCTATTACGGAAAGTGATCTTGCTCAGTGCTCGATAGTCAATACAGAGTCTCCAAGTTCCATCCTTCTTATGTACAAACACGATCGAGCTCCCACAAGGCGATGAACTCTGACAGACGTGACCTTTCTATAGCAGCTTCTGAATCTGCCCCTTGATTTCATCATTCTCTAGAATAGAGTGCCGATAGACTGGTCCATTGGGCAGCGGTGCACCTGGGGTTAGATCGATGGAGTGCTTGACTTGACAGTGTAGAGGAACCCCTATGGGGGAGGTGAAGATGTCCTCGTACTCCTCCATGACCTTGTCCATATGTAGTTTTCGTGTAGAGGGACCCTGTCTAGAGGTCGTGGCCACTATCTTCTTCTTTCCTTGAGGGCGTATCATCAGGAAAACAAATTTCCTGGTTTTGGAAATGAGCTTACTGCATTATTTTGCAGTAACCAAAGAGATGGCGGTATGCGGTGCTACCTCTGGTATCCTGTACAACTTATTTCCCAAAGTAACAATAACAACATGGGGCCTTGATTTATACACAACATGTCGCTTCCACAAGTATGGTTGTCCTAATAATACATCAAAAACTTCAATGGGAGCAATGTCACATAATACCTCATCCGTGAAGGGCTTCATGTCGTATGGAAGGTGACACTGCTGGCTCACGCGAAGATCCCATCCTTGGTGAAGCCACCTGATGGTGTATGGTTATGGATGTGTTGTGGTCGGTAAGCTCAGCTGCTTCATGACATCTATTGAAATGAGATTCTTTTGGCTCTCGCTGTCGACAATGAACTATAGTGGGGAGCCTTTTACCCACATTTGGGAGTGGAAGAGACGCTCCTCCTCCTCTGGATCTTCAGGTTCCTCCTTCTGTATCTTCATGGTGGCAACGATGGCATTGGGCTCTGCATCGATAATCTGCTTCCCTTATTCATTCCCCTTGTCGAGTTCTGACTCAGAGTCGAAACATGCATCTGATTCTAAAACCTTTAGCTCGACGACCAGTGACTGGTTGGCCCAACACTCACTTGTGTTGTGTGTGGAGCTCTTATGGAACTCACACCACTTTCCCATGTCCTTTCTCGGCTTCACGGCACTATTCTTTGCTTACAGCTTTGGCGGGTTGTCTTGGGCCACCCCACCTTGGCTTTTTCCTTTGTTCTGCGGTTTGGGTGCACCTTTCCCTTGCTTCGGATTCGTAGATCCAAAGTCTCACTTCTTTTGTTTAAACTTTTGCTCGACCTTGATGAGATATCAGTATGCTATTTCGAGCGAGGAGATTTTCAGGAATTCTATTTCTTCCTGGACGTACTTGTGCAGGCAGCCACAGTATTTGAGTACCAAATGCTACTTCGTATCCTTGATACCCAACTTTGTGCGAAGGGTATGGAAAATATTGGTAAACTTTGGCACGTCTTGATCCCTTCCCTACCAAGGCGTGGTCCAATTTATGTATTGATCCTCATAGCTTCCGACAGGGTAGTACTGCTCCTTGATGGCATCCTAAAATGAATTCCAAGTGGGTGCGGCTGAAGATCCGGATCAGTGGAGAAGAGAGTAAAATAGTTGAATGTTTAAAGTAGAAGTATTTGACAACAATTTAATTATTTCCAAATAAAAAGGAGAAATATAATTCATTCCATTTTTAATATGAAATTGTTAAAAAATATTATTTATAATAATAAAATTCAATATAGGTAATGTAAAATAAATACTTTTAAATATTTTTATGGACTCTTTATCTTGGTGCTAGTTTGGTTTATATCTTTGGGTGTTGTGGTATGGAGGGATATTCTCTATAAAAAAACTTTTATGGTGCCTATTCTTGAGATTCAACCTTTTAGTTAATCTTGTATGGTGATGAGCCCCGGAATTAGGTAACTTATTGGGCTCATTTTGCCTAACTGTTCTTGATCAATCCACCATTTTTCATAGTTTAAGCATGTTTTTTGAGTATATTTATGTTAGTTGAACGAATGAGGATGGTCACTTTACCAAGAAGGATAACACGTGGATTATTGCATATTTTTGGACAAATTTTGGACCAAAGCTAAGCATTTAGGAGCCAGATGACAGCCAAGCACGCGGGAACAAGGGGGAGGATTCATAGGAAGGGTGTATCCTGCACTAAATGGCCCGTTCCTCGAATTCTCCACCCTCAGCTCCGAGTTTAGCAGGCCACCAAAAACGATTCCTAAAGGCAGCGGAGCAGTTTTGTGAAAAGTGACTGTTTACTAGCAGTTTAAACAACCGAGCCCCTTGAGTTAAGGAGGGCTGTTGAGGACCCTCGTAGTGCATAAATAGGAAGGCTTCCAGCCTTTGTAGGTTACTTTTTGAATAGTTGTATCTTGCACTATAGTGCCGTTAGTTTATCAGCTCATTTTGTAGTTTCTACTGTACAACTTTCTTTGTGATATGGTTATTTTTTAATAATGAAAAGCAGTTTCATTTGGCATCAGTTCTAAGATTTCTCTTAGGAGCCTGTAGCTCTTGGGGTTGGGGCCAACCCAAGTTCCAAGGCCTCCTTCGTGTACCGTTATATGTTTTTAATGTCTTTGCAAAATAATTTCTGTTAAGTAGATTTAAATCTTGCTTGGTTACCTAGGTCATTGTTGATGATTAAACAGGTTTTTCATGTTCAAATTGATTTGATAGTTTAATAACAGAGAAGATCTTCAGTAAAAGGCTATCAAGAACCTTTGATCTCACCTCTCCCTTAGTGGGACCATGAGCTGGGACCAAGGTGTCCTTGCTGCCACCAAAAACACTGTCTTTGCTTCATCATGCAATTATTAGTGTTAGATTCTCATTTGCAGAAGTTGATACCAGTTGTGGGTACATGTTCAGATTCATGATTGCTTGGTTGCATAGTTCTTTCATATGATTTCGTTGCAAATAAACTTCTGTTCATTTTCTTTGCTGTTATCTAGGTCAGATTAGGTTAAAGTAATTAGGTCCTTTATTTTCCGAGTTTTTGTTTGTTTAGTTTGAGAAATAACTTGCAGAGCACCTGTAATACTTCTCTCTCTGCCTGTACTCCATCAATCCTGCCTGCTCCATCCTCTAACTCGGATTCTTGCATTACGTTTGCCACATTCGCTTGCTTCGCCCTAAATTCCATATTTTTGTGCAACATTGCTCTACTCCTCCTTGAACAAATCCAACCATCCTCATCATTCCTCAGCTCCATCCACCAAGTCCTAGACCTCCTCACACCCTTATCTCACCTCCATACCCATTTCTTCACCTTTCTTCCTCCATCAACCCTCCAAAATTCCCTTTCTAAACATCCTGTAGAAATTACAGAACATCATGTAGAACCCTTGCAGACTTCTTGTAGAAGCTCACAAAAGCGGTTTCTTGATAGCCAAACTCTGTGAAGCTCTTTGGAAGGGTGATAGGGACCCCTTAGGCCCTCTTCGAACCTTCCCAACCTCCTGTAAGCATTTCCTCTCGCCAATCCACCTCTGCACAGTCAAACACAGTTAAAGCACATGCCTAACAATTCTGACAACTTAATCAAAAATACAAAGAGATGTTTTTTTTAGATGTTACTATAGAAGTAGCTTAAACACATGCATTTTACCTTACTAGAAGTCAATGGCATCTTTTTTAGTAGCTTTCATCCTCCTTCTTGCATCAGTAGGGCTAGCTGGTAAAATTAGGGTTTGCTAGGGTTTGCATTTCCTTTCAGCTTTTAAGTTTCTTTCTGCAAGTAGATTAGTCGCCTTTGAGTTAGCTTTCATCCATCAGTTAAAAAGCTTCTTCTAAGAGCTCATAGAAGTTGGCTTAAGCTCCTAGCGGACTTGTGCCAGCTGACCAAGTTACAGCCGCGGCAAGAGCTAGTACTTGTGCATACAGCACCGTCGCTTCCAAGTTTGTTACGAACTTCCGGGTTGATAAAAGTAAAGAAGGGAGTCCCACGAGTTGCAGCATTATTGCTACAATACTGGAGCCCACCATCTTTTTGGCGCCGTTGCCGGGGAAGCGTCAGAGTATTTGTGATTGCTGCTTTTCTTCTATTTTCTACTACAACCTTCTGCTAAGTAGTTTATTTCATTTCCATTCTGCAATTTCATTTCCGCAAAAGTAGACTAGACATTTCCTGCTTTCATAGATTAGCATTTCAATTCCGCAATTTCATTTCTGCAAGGGTAGAGTAGCATTTCAATTCCGCAAGCGTAGCCTAGCATTTCATTCCTGCAATTTCATTTCAGCAAAATAGATTAGTCCTTTCCTGCTTTCATTTCAATTCTGCATTTTCATTTCAGCGAGATAGATTTTAGTTAGTTGCAGTTCAATCTATTTCAGTTTTGCATGTACAAACAGAGAAAAAACAAAAGCAACCAAAAATATTTCATTTCATGCCTCGTAGGAACAAAGAAAATACCGGAAAATTCTTATCCAACACCCCCACCACATCACTGAGTCACCCTTCTCTCTTCTTTGGTGGCAGTGATCCAGAAGAACCTATAGGTGAACCTCCAGAGATATACGAAGGTCCTATAACAGAAGAAGAGCGAGAGAACATTCCTCTTGAGACCATGGTCGAACATGGAAACGGTATAGGCGATGACGAGAGAATAGAAGGTGCCTTTCCCATCCGAGAGACCAATGGGGACATGAAAATGAAAAACATAAGTCCCTCAGCCTTACCTCACTTCCATGGATTGACCACTGAAGACCCGGATACCTTCCTGTTTGAGTTTGTTGTCCTTTGTCGAACTTATGACTATGCCGAGGACGAGCAAAAGTTGAAACTCTTTCCTTCTACCCTTAAGGATGCAACATTACGCTGGTTCATGGGGTTACCTGGAAACAGTATCACAACTTGGGCTCAGATGCAGCAAGCCTTTAACAATAAGTACCGGGACTACTCTAGGTCAAAGGAAACAAAGGGAGATATCTTTCGGATGACCATGGGAAGTGATGAGTCTTTAGAAGACTACGAGGAAAGGTTCCAACTTAGTTATAAATGGGCCAGGTGCACACTTGACCCTGAATCTCTGAAGCTGGTTGTGCTCCGAGGAGTCCCTGAAGACCTTCTAGATACCCTCCATTTGCTAGCTGGAGGAGACATCTACCAACTACCTTATGAGGACGTAAAGATTGTGTTTAGAAACCATTCTAGGGCAGCCCGGAAAAAAGGTAGGGGGAATCCACTTTCAGCTAGTGCCACCTTCTCCAAGCATGAGTTTGCTAATCAGATGGAAGACCTCAAAAGTGAGATGAGATAGACCATTGCCATGCAACTTGATACTTTCCGAATCCAACAGAAGAAAGAGGAAGCTGAGAGGGCTTTGGCCATTTTCTGTCCTAGATGTACGAGGAAGCACCCTAAGAATGAGTGTCCATTGCACTCAGTAGAGGTATGTTTCGCTTGTGAGGAAGACCACCCCATAAACCAATGCCCAACCTTACCCGGATTCAAAGCCATGTACCAAGGGACTGAAGCAGCCACTGAACCACTCTACTTCCTCAACCAAAGGAGGCCGCATGGGCCCAGACCTTACCAGTAGGGGATGGAAGGGACATCCCAAGCTTATTATAGCCCCAACCAATCCGCTCATATACCTTCTTTGGGTCCCCCTGCTCGTCCTTCCTGGTCCACACCTCCTCCGTGGTCTTATCCATCTCAATACCATACTTAACCTACTGCTCATTCGTTTCACTCACATGTCCAGCCACACCCTCAGTGGAATGCACCTCAGCCGGGGTGGAGGCCCCAATACAACTCTCCTCCCACCATTCTGCCTCCACCACCTGTTCAACCACACCCATTACCTCCTACTCCTCCAAGACAACCCCAGATGCCTGCTCAACCGAACCCGAACCCCAACAACAACAGGCCCAGCAGGTATACACTGGGGAGACAACAATCCCTACCTACGCTGTGGAGATCCAAGAGATCAACCTGCAGTCTGGGAAGGTCCTTCCAGATCGCCAACCTCCTCCCCCGAAGGATGAGGAAGAAAAACAGGAAAGTGAACCCAAAGCCATTCCACCCTTTCCTGAGTGACTAACAGTAACCACGCAACCAAACCCAGAGGAGACTGAACTTCTGGGAAAACTTAAGCAGTTATGTGTGAAAATACCACTTCTCCAGGCCATAAAAGATGTACCAATATACAACAAATTGATCAAAGAGAAGTGTTTCAGGCACCCAGGCAGGCGCAAGAGAGATGCCCCGACTACCAATGTCATAGGACAACTGTCCGATCTAATGTTGGGGCAAGTAATCTGTCCGAAATATTTGGACCCTAGGGGTCCTGTAGTTGATGTCCACATCAATGGCGCCATAATCCCCCACACCTTGATTGATCTAGGGGCTGCCATTAATGTGATGACCAGGGACACTATGCTTAAACTCAACCTTCAGAGTTCCTTCATAAAGACCTCGACAGTACTGCAGTTAGCGAACCGCTCCACCGTGACTCCCGAAGGGATTTTGGAAGATGTCCTGGTCTCTGTTGACTCTTGGGAGTACCCTGTGGACTTCTTGGTCCTCCAGCCAAAGGAAAAACTCACTGGATACCCCCTCATTTTGGGAAGACCTTGGTTAGCTACTGCAGATGCTTACATCAGTTGTCGAGCTGGGAGCATGACCATCAAGAATGGGCCTATGTCCAAACAGCTAGTCCTATACCCTCCTGCCCAACCTCTGCCAGAACATGACTTACCACTCTGGTTGGAAGAGGAAGATGAGGATGAGGTCCACTCTACACCATTGTGCACAGTAGAAGCCACTAGGGGAGGCCCTCAAATCGAGGATGACTTGATTGAGAATCTGATTCAAAATCCACCTCCTGGTGCACTGTCGTTAGAGGAGTTGGTGGAAGATACCCAAGCCAACGCTTTAGTGGACCTCTGTGTGGATGATCCAACCTCTCCTAGAGTTAAGAATGTGGAATTTGGCCCTGAAAGAACCTTAAAGATCAGCTCATCCCTATCTCCCTCCCAGGAGAAGAAGTTGTGTAGCTTATTGAACAATCATTTGGACGCTTTCGCGTGGAGCTATAAGGAGATGAAAGGAGTCCACCCTTCGGTCTGTACCCATCACATTTGCATTAAAGAAAATTGTAAACCAGTCAGGTAGCCTCAGAGGAGAATGAATCCAGCCCTTAAAGACATTGTCAAAGAAGAATTGCAAAAGTTGTTGGATGCAGGATTCATCTACCCCATCTCCGACAGTGAGTGGGTCTCACCTCTGGTGCTTGTGCCAAAGAAAAATTGGAAGTGGAGAATCTGTGTAGATTATCGAGAACTTAACAAAGCCACCAAGAAGGACCATTTCCCTTTGCCTTTCATAGATCAAGTGTTGGACGGATTGGCAAGGAAGAAGTTATTCTCTTTCCTAGATGGGTTCAGCGGGTATAATCAGATCCAAATCAGCCCGGAGGACCAAGATAAGACCACCTTCACTTGTCCATGGGGTACCTTTGCCTACCGGGTCCTTCCCTTTGGGCTATGCAACGCTCCTACCACTTTCCAGAGAGCAGTCTTGAGCATATTTTCTGAACTGGTTCACGATTCAGTGGAGATCTACATGGATGACTTTACTCCTTATGGGTCCAACTTCCAAGAAGCATTGACTAACCTGGGAAAATTTTTAACCAAGTGTATTGAGATGAACCTGTCCCTCAGTCCTGAAAAATGTGAATTTCTGATGACTGAAGGGACTGTGCTAGGTCATACCATTTCTCAGCAAGGATTACAGGTGGATCCTAACAAAATTGCTATCATCCAAAAGGTTCCACCTCCTCAAAAGGTAAGAGATGTTCAGAGTTTTCTAGGCTTAGAAGGATATTATAGAAGATTCATTAAGGATTTCAGTAAGCTAGCCTCACCATTGTTTGGCCTCTTAGGGAAAGATGTTGATTTTAAATGGACCGACGACTGTCAAAGGGCTCTGGATGAGTTGAAGGATAAGCTGGTGTCCACCCCGATCTTGAGAGGTCCAAACTGGGCCCTACCTTTCCACATCCACATTGATGCCTCGAACAAAGCCATAGGGGCAGCCTTAGGACAAGTTGAGGAGAAACTACCATATGCCATATACTTTGTCAGCAAAAACCTGTCCAAGGCAGAGATGAACTATACTGTAACTGAAAAAGAATTCCTGGCTGTAGTCCATTCCCTAAACAAGTTCAGACACTACATCACTGGTTATCAAACATTCGTACACACTGATCATGCTGCGATTAGATATTTAATGAATAAGCCTGATGTAAATGCTCGTATCATTAGATGGTTACTTTTGTTGCAGCAATTTGATTTGACTATTGTCGACAAACCAGGTAAGGAAATGTTGTTGCTAACTTCCTGCCTAGATTAGATTTACCTACAGGTGAAGAAGGGATAGTGGATGACCAGATGCTAGATGAACACCTGTTTGCTATCTCAGTACTCTCTCCATGGTTTTCTGATATAGCAAATTACTTGGTCTTAGCACAGTTCGCTCCGCATCTTTCCTCAAAGGAGAAGAGCATAATTATGAGGAAGAGTGCCCCATTCCCTTGGATTGGGGGCAACCTATTTAAACTTGGCCCAGATCAGATCTTGAGGCATTGTGTTAGGGAGGAGGAAGTCTTTGACATCCTCCTAACTTGTCACGATGGGCCCTGTGGAGGCCACTTTGCAGCAAAAAGGATTGCCTTCAAAATTCTACAGGCAGGCTACTATCGGTCTACTCTTCATCAAGATGTCAGAAGATACATCAGCCAGTGTGACTGTTGTCAGAGGATGGGGAAACCGACTCCAAGGGATGAAATGCCCCTCCAACCTCAAGTGACCTTCGAGCCATTTGAGAAGTGGGGCATGGATTTTGTGGGTTTTATCAACCCCCCTTCAAAGCAAAGGTCTTACATCATTGTGTGCACTGACTACCTGATAAAGTGGGCAGAAACAAAGGCAATCAAGGCAACGACAGAAGAAAAAGTGGCTGAGTTTCTAAGGGAGAATATCTTCTACAAATTTGGCTACCCAAGAGAGTTAGTCACCGATCAAGGAAGCCAGTTCACCTCTAACTTGATTGAAGACCTGCTCGCTCATCACAAGATCAAGCACAGAACTTCCACCCCGTATCACCCATAAGCAAATGGGCAGGTGGAAGTCACTAATAGAGCGTTGGAAGATATTTTGACTAAGGTGGTGAGCAACAGCAGAAAGGATTGGGCATATTGCCTAGTTGAGGCCACCTGGGCCTACAACACCACTTGGAAAACTACAACAGGGTTCACACCTTATGAGCTGGTCTACGGGAAGAAAGCTTTGTTGTCCATAGAATTCGAGTACAACACATTGAGGGTGGCAGCTCCGCTGGACCTAGATCTCAGCCATGCACAACGGGAAAGATTACTGTAGCTGAATGGATTAGATGAATAGAGAATGCAGGCCCTCCTTCACTCAGAAGTGGTTCAACTCCAAAGAAAGATATGGCATGATCGGCACCTTAATGAGAAGCAATTCCATCCAGGAGATTGGGCGCTGTTGTATGACTCAAGATACAAGGATTTCAAAGGGAAGTTGAGGACAAGATGGTTAGGACCATATACAGTGGAAAGATGCAACGACAATGGTTCAATCCTTATCAGGACCATTGATGAAGAAGCCATCCCCATGCTTGTCAATGGGCATCGATTGAAAATCTATAGGAAACCCCTTTTGAGGCAGGAGTTCATTGAAACATTGGACAAATAAGTGTTGGTAGTGGAGCAGGGCCTTGTCTCTATTCCACCCACACCTTGATTATCAAAAAAAAAATGGAATAAAAAGATCCTTGGGTGAAAACCTCTTCGAGGCGCCCAGGGCAGACAGTGAGGGTGAAAACCTTATGGAGGCGCCCCAGCTGTCTCTCGGGAAAAATAAAAAAAATGGAATAAAAAGATCCTTGGGTGAAAACCCCTTCGAGGCGCCCAGGGCAGGCAGTGAAGGTGAAAACCTCATGGAGGCGCCCCAGCTGTCTCTCTCCAAAAAAAAAAAAAAAAAAAAAAAAAAACAGGCCTGATCTCTGTGAAATAATTGCAGGTTGCAGGGAATACATTGCAGGTAAGGAGGGTCGCACAAAACGAGGATAGGGGTCCGTACCAGGCTACCGGACATCCCTACAGACACTCCCTCCATGACCACTCGCCTTTCCTAGGATTTGATCATATTCAGGTCGAGATTCCACCTTCTACAGGAAGTTCTGGGCTTTCTATAGGAAATTCTGGGCTTTCTACCGGAAGTTCTGTATTTCTACAGGAAACATCCTGTAGAACCTTCGGGCGAGCCAAATTTGATTTTGGAAGGGAATCTGAAGATTGGAATCTGTTTGTTAGGCCTGCAACCACCCCTATTTCCACCCATCACCATGTGGCACCCTGTCCATCTCTTTACACCTCCGTCACCCATTTGGTTATGTGTTCCTGCACAGTCATCCAAGAAACCCTTTTTACCTCAGATTGACAGCAAGAATTTTTAAGTGACAAGTCAAGCAACAAAGTCTCACACACTCTACCTGTCCAAGCTCAATCCAGACTCTTCATCAACGAATCCTGCCCTCGTCAGCAATATAGCCCTACTCGTTTAGCCTGCATCCCAGGAGGAGAAGCAGCTACAGGATATCCTACAGGAATCCTGTAGCAGCTGATCCCCCTAGAAGACATACTCTGGAGGCAGGGGCAGTTGAAATCAACACAGGGAACATGCAAATAGCTCCTCTTGGACGTGGAAACATCCTCGCGACCGGAACCCAACAGAACCTGTGCATGCAGCGTTTACAACCGAAGAATCGGGTTCCAAAACCTGTGCATACAACATCAACAAATGAAAGAATGGGTTGTAGCACCCGTGCACGAGGCAGCAGCAAGCGAAGCAGTGGTTCCAAGACCCGAAGTCTGCATGACGCGTACACGGCCACACAGGTAAGTGTCTAAAATCATTCGTCAATTGCATAAACTATATTTCAAAAACTACATGTCTGTGAAAATGGTTTGGATTGAACGGGATCGTGGTTAGTCAACTGGCCACCCTCAGCCAGTTACATAGCTTCGTGGGATCTGAACAAGTTTAGTTACATTCAAAATTGTCGACGAGACGTGCAGCCGACACGTGTGGAGTGTCCAGTCGGCGAAAATCAGCGGGACTGGCAGTGGTGGCGATGGTTAATGGCAGAGGGAGGTAATGGCGGTCAGGGACACATAGAGAAATGATGGCCATGAAGTTGGATCAACAGTTCGGTCCGGCCACCTCATCCCCTCGCCACGAATTGTGCTGCAAATTAAAATTACTCGGCTGAAGACTCTCACCATCCGTTGTTCATTTGCACTTGCAACGTCCTCGGCCGAAGTACGCGTCCTCTGCTTCCAGAATCTGTTAATTCATCGTCCTCCACCGAGCTTTTCGGCCTGTTTCAAAAATCTCCCGCGTACCAGGCTCGTTCAGAGGTGCAGTGACATCCTACAGAAGCCAGCAAGAATTCTAGAGGAAGAAGCTCTACAGGAAGTACGACACAGCTTTCCGAAGCAGGGAAGCCTGGACTTTTCTTCGTCGAATTTGGAGTTCTGAGTGAGGTAGGCTTGAAAACACTCTTCATGCATGGTATGTTTTGAAAAGGTGGTGAATTGAACTGTCTTGAATTGGAGGGTCAGAGACAAGTCTGCATGTGAGTCGAAAATAGCAATTTTCCTGTGTGTTGCACGGAATTTCTCAGTCAGTTCTGCGTCAAAATTCTCCCCCACGGTTCCTGTTAAAAAAAATTTTCCTGTAGAAAAGATAAAGCATTGTGAGGGCTAGCCTGTGTATGAAGAATTTGAATTTACATGGTTGTATGTATGCTAGGGATAAAAATTGAGCTCTGTACTCTGCCTGTGGAAACCCGATTTTTCCTTTTATACACGGACAGCCGAGTTTTGGGCAGCAACAGCCTTCAAACCAGGGAATTGGTGCAAATTAAAATCTAAACACCCGAGAGATCCTTTCTTGAAGTTAAAAGGAGGAAACCATAAGAAGCATTCTTTTTTCCTAATCAGAGCATTAAAACAGAGCACTCTCACCATGCCAGGAGGGTTTATCAGGAAGGAACCCTCGGATCCCAGTAAATTGTGTGAGCATCCTGAGGTGGTGAACCTCTTCACCCGTGCCAATTGGATGACCTTTTGTGACAAAATATAGGGTCATGACGATGAGATAACGGAGGAATTCTTAATGTCCCTACAACCTAAATCAAAGACACAGGCCACAGTGAATTTCAGAGGGTTGACCCTAAAGCTTACCCCTGAGCTCATTAGTCGAGTTACTGGTCTGCCATTAGGGATACCTTGGAGCAAAGAGGAGAGGGCATTGGGCCAAAAAGCCAAGAAAGAATTCTTCCTGCCCGAGGAACATCCTGCAGAAGACAAGAACAGGGTCCGGAGATCCAGCTTACATCCTCTTTGGAGCGAAGTCAATCCCCAAATCATGAAATACATTACCTGTGAA
Source organism: Pinus tabuliformis (assembly GCA_031772625.1). NCBI lineage: Eukaryota > Viridiplantae > Streptophyta > Pinopsida > Pinales > Pinaceae > Pinus > Pinus tabuliformis. Next base: position 81,753,132 of record CM062808.1, on the reverse strand, counting down.
GGGAGATTCAGCATTGTCTACGACTATCATTTCAGGTTGCTAAGTGAACTAAGACATGGAATGGATTTAACTCCAGAACAGAAGTTGAGCATCCCCTATTTTCTTCTGCAGTCATTAATTGAATGTGGCACAAAATTGAAGGAAGGGACACTGGATCAGTTAGCCCATCATGGGCTCATCAAGCTTTTAGTGGAAGATGCCCTCTACACCTACACTGTCCCCCTCTCCTGGGAAATTTTCTGAAACATGTCCAAAGATGACGATATTCAAATTCTGGCCGAGGAGCTCACCTCATCCAGCAGTGAAGAAGGGAAACACACTGAAGCAGGAGAGAGAGCCAGTGGTAAAGAACCATAGAGCAAACAGGCACAAAAAGGACAGAAAGAGGAATGGGGAAAAGGCCAAATTGCTGAGCCTAAACCTGTGGGAGGAACAATGGCACAAACACCCAGGGAGAAATGACTGCAGAGTAGAGCAGAAAGGACTGAAAAAGTCCAAACAAAGGAGGGCACCACCAAGGCAACCACACAGAAATTAAAAGGAAAGACACATCCAGCCAAACAGACCGAAACAGTTGACATCGGGCTTTCTACAGGAAGCATGAAAATAGTTTCTACAGGAAGCATGAAAACAGTTTCTACAGGAAGCATGAAAATAGTTGACACAGGACTTTCTACAGGAAACATGAAAACAGAGCAGCAAAAGGAGAAATCACCTGAGGTTTTGGCCAGGGAGGCAGTAGCTGTGTTGGCTGCCTTAAGCACATCTCCAAAGCAAAAAGGGAAGTGAAAAATGGAGCCTTCCATGTACTTTAAGGCAAGAAGGAGCATGCGGCTAAAAGCTGGCAGACCCGAGCCACAGTCAAAGGAGCCAATTACAATTGAGGACACCACAGCTAAACAAAAGGAAAAGTCTCCTTAAAAGGCATCCATCACCTATGAAAGAGGAAGCCCGAAAACGTCCACCTGGAGAGAAAGGATTAAAATGATGGACACAAAGACATCTCTACAGGAAGCTGAGACAGTTCTACAGGAAACGCTGGCTAAGCTAAAGGAGACCGAGGAATTGGAAGAAAAGGCAGCTAAATCATCACAGGAGGAAGAAAAGGCTGAGAACATTGTGGAACCAAGCCCCCAACCTAGCTTGGGCTCCTACTATAACCTGTTAGAGGCCGGGAAGATAATTCCCCAAAAATTCGTGGTGCCACTTTTCTTTGCACTAGAAGAAGAGAGAGTGAGGACCCACACTTGGATGAAAATCGCCAAGTCCAAGGGTGTGGCAGACATAGGTCCCCTAGAAGAACAACTCAAGGAGGCAAGAAAGGAATTGGCTATGGTAAGGCATGTGGAAAGCAGTCAGTGGGCCAAGCTACAGGAAGAAAACGAGCTGCTAAAACAACAGCTACAACTACAGGGACACTATAAGGAAGATAGGCCCCACACCTTGGGAGAACAGCGGCAACAGGAAAAGCCCACAACAGACAAAGAAACCCCTGATGAACAGCAGGAAAGAGATGGGCTGCAGGCTGAAATTGAGGCACTGACTAGACAGCTACAGGAGAAGGAATTGCAAGCAGCACAGGAGATACAATCTCTAAGGCAACAGGTACAAGAAAAGGAAGCCCAACTGGCCTGCATGGCCAGCTGGGCAGTAGAGGCCATGCAGTGTAGGCAACCTGCCAAATCATATGCCTTATACCTTAAGGATCAATGGTTGCAGTTCCAGATTAACACCTTGGCCCAAAGGGGCACCACTCCATTTCAAAACTACCATCAATTCATGGCTTTATGTGACAGTAGCTCATCAGAGGACAAGGCCAAATTATCAGAGTTCTACTTACACAACTTGGCCCTTCCCAACATGAATTTGTGGGATCCCAACGCTGTGGTAGGAGATGTGCAACTTATGGCCATGGCCTCTTGGCTAAATCATGAAGAAAAGAGAGCAGCAGAGGTCCGAAATGTTATGGACAGGGAACTAAAGGAACCACTAATGATCAGAGCAGAGCCGGAGGATCCCTCAGCATTAATATACGCCCACCAGCACTTGGCAAATAACTCTCAGGCCCTACCAGATTACATTGAACGACAAGCTCAAGCCATAGCCCATTTTGAGGACATGGAAAGACTGTTGGGGGATAACTGTGTTCATGCTTGCACACGGAGGTGGAACACACTGTCCCACAGCCTAAAAATAAGGGAATACCACTCCCCAACAAGGATGAGGGAGGCCTTGGCAAGAGTACCCCTCTACAAACAGTCCATGCAGAATCTTCAGGCCAACTGGATCGGCCTAAAATTCAGTCCTCCCTTGCTTTTGGGGCTGCTGGAAGGAGTCAAAGAAGAGGAGGAACACAAGCAGTGGGAAGAAGTGGAAAGAAAAGCAAGATTTCATGACCGTGAAGAAGATATCACCTCAGAGGCCTGGGATGTGAGAGAGGCAGTCAAGGCAATCAAGGATGAGGAGCTGGATTAGTTGCTCAGAGGATGAGCAACCCATTTAGCAGGGGGGTGATGATAAGCCCCGGAATTGGGTAACTTATTGGGCTCATTTTGCCTAACTGTTCTTGATCAATCCAACATTTTTAATAGTTTATGCATGTTTTTTTATTATATTTATGTTAGTTGAATGAATGAGGATGGTCACTTTACCAAGAAGGCTAGCAAGTGGATTATTGCAGATTTTTGGACAAATTTTGGACCAAAGCCAAGCATTTAGGGGCTAGATGACAGCCAAGCACGTGGGAAAAAGGGGGAGGATTCATAGGAAGGGTGTCTCCTGCACTAAATGGCCCCTTCCTTGAATTCTCCACCCTTAGCTCCGAGTTCAGCAGGCCACCAAAAACGATTCCTAAAGGCAGCCGAGCAGTTTTGTGAAAAGTGACTGTTTACTGAAGTTTAAACAGCTGAGCCCCTTGAGTTAAGGAGGGTTGTTGAAGACCCTCGTAGTGCATAAATAGGAAGGCTTCTAGCCTTCGTAGGTTACTTTTTGAACAGTTGTATCTTGCACTATAGTGCTGTTAGTTTATCAGCTCATTTTGTAGTTTCTGCTGTACAAGTTTCTTCGTGACATGGTTATTTTTGAATAATGAAAAGCAGTTTCATTTGGCATCAGTTCTGAGCTTTCTCTTAGGAGCCTACAGCTCTTGGGGTTGGGCCCAACCCAAGTGCCAAGGCCTCCTTCATGTACCGTTATATGTTTTTAATGTCTTTGCAAAATAATTTCTGTTAAGTAGATTTAAATCTTTCTTGGTTACCTAGGTCATTGTTGATGATTAAACAAGTTTTTCATGTTCAGATTGATTTGATAGGTTAATAACAGAGAAGATCTTCGGAAAAAGGCTATCAAGCACCTCTGATCTCACCTCTCCCTCAGTGGGACCATGAGCTGGGACCAAGGTGTCCTTGCTGCCACCAAAAACACTGTCTTTGCTTCATCATGCAATTATTAGTGTTAGATTCTCATTTGCAGAAGTTGATACCAGTTGTGGGTACATGTTCAGATTCATGATTGCTTGGTTGCATAGTTATTTCACATGATTTCGTTGCAAATAAACTTCTATTCATTTTCTTTGTTGTTATCTAGGTCAGATTAGGTTAAAGTAATTAGGTCCTTGATTTTCCGAGTTTTTGTTTGTTTAGTTTGAGAAATAACTTGCAGAGCACCTGTAATACTTCTCTGTCTGCCCGTACTCCATCAATCCTGCCTGCTCCATCCTCTAACTCGGATTCTTGCATCACGTTTGCTACATTCGCTCGCTTCGCCCTAAATTCCATATTTTTGTGCAACATTTCTCTACTCCTCCTTGAACAAATCCAACCATCCTCATCATTCCTCAGCTCCATCCACCAAGTCCTGGACCTCCTCACACCCTTATCTCACCTCCATACCCACTTCTTCACCTTTCTTCCTCCATCAACCCTCCAAAATTCCCTTTCTGAACATCCTGTAGAAATTTTTGAACATCCTGTAGAAATTACAGAACATCCTGTGGAACCCCTGCAGACTTCCTGTAGAAGCTCACGAAAGCGGTTTCTTGATAGCCAAACTCTGTGAAACTCTTTGGAAGGGTGCTAGGGACCCATTATGCCCTCTTCAAACCTTCCCAACCTCCTTTAAGCATTTCCTCTCGCCAATCCACCTCTGCACAGTCAAAAACAGTTAAAGCACATGCCTAACAATTTTGACAACTTAATCAAAAATACAAAGAGATGTTTTATTCAGATGTTACTGTAGAAGTAGCTTAGACACATGCATTTTACCTTCCTAGAAGTCAATGGCATCTTTTTCAGTAGCTTTCATCCTCCTTCTTGCATCAGTAGGGCTAGCTGGTAAAATTAGGGTTTGCTAGGGTTTGCATTTCCTTTCAGCTTTTCAGTTTCTTTCTGCAAGTAGATTAGTCGCCTTAGAGTTATCTTTCATCCATCAATTAAAAAGCTTCTTCTAAGAGCTCATAGAAGTTGGCTTAAGCTCCTAGCGGACTTGTGCCAGCTGACCAAGTGACAGTCGCGGCAAGAGCTAGTACTTGTGCATACAGCACCGTCGCTTCCAAGTTTGTTACGAACTACCGGGTTGATAAAAGTAAAGAAAGGAGTCCCAGGAGTTGTAGCATTATTGCTGCAATACTGGAGCCCACCATATGGGACTCGACGAAAGAAGTATGCCGAATGTGGTCCAAAAATGTATGTTGTTCCAACTTTTTCAATTTCAAAGATGATCAATGATTAGGGTTGGGATTTGGATTTCACTTTACCTGTCAGCTAATTTTTTTTTTTTTTTACGTTTTGGCTTTTATGCTTCCCTTCAAGAACATGTTATGTTTAAAATTTTTCCCTTCAAGAATGATGTTTTGATAATAAATTAACCCTTCACCAATAAAACTTTGATTAAAAAATTACCTTTAAATAACACATTGACATTAAAAAATTTCACATATTTACTATATTAAAAGAAAATGATCATATGAGACAAATGACTTATTGAATTGTGAATCTTAATTTGAAATTGCATGGAACACTCACAATAAAATCTCCATAACCTAGAAAACAAATTTCCTTGACAATATCTTAAACTTCCCCAAAAACATTAATTCATATGTTAAAAACCTTAATTTATCGTAAAACAATACAAAACAAGATGTTGTTTATAGGCATATCATTACTCCAACAACAAATTTTATTTATTTATTTATTTATTTTAACTTCAGGATTTTAACAAAAAAGATGACAAATACCCAAAAAATGATTACAAAGCCATAACATAAACCAGAGGATGAATCAAGATTTTAAAATGGGCAAGAGGATTAATTGTTATTTAGTCACTATCTATTCATTTTAAAATGTTTCTACTTTTAATAATGCTAGTTCATTGTTCCTATCCAAAGGTGAGTTGAATGCTAAAATATGACAATATAACATTAGATTTGAAAACACATTTCTTTTTAGCTAGAGTGGCAATATTCTAAAAGCACAAAATAATATAGGTTAAAGAAGGTTAACATTTGATCAATTATGAAAAATACAAAAACATGACCCATTGTTTTTACTATATGGAGTGATTAGTGCATTGATAACTTCAAGATTACATTCAAATACAACATAATAAATAAATAAGGATCCGTGGAACATATTATAGAATATATTCTTGGAATATAGTCTTGGGTCATGTTTAACTGCAAAAAATAAACTAATTACAAGTTTAAAGTGTTACCAAGGAACACCATCTTGAGTTCAGAGTGGATTGATGCGATGGATCCAAATAAACACCGAATTAGATTTAATTAATGTAACTTGATTTTTAAATTAAATATTAATATACACTACTAGCCATAATTGGCTATCATGACTATAAAAAGCCCAATAATAAACATCAAGATTCTCGCCTACAAAATATGGAACAACACATTACATGAATATGGTCATGTTAGTTTGAGAGGTCATGGTATTTTATTATATTATTTTGAAAGAACGAATGCAAAGAGTGATTAGAATGCATACCTAATTTGGTTTGATGTCTAAATCATGAAATAACTATGGAAATCTAGGGTTGGGTCAAACCACAAGTAAAATTGTTGCTCACGTGTACTAAGGCCTTGAGAAAAGACATTAGAGTGAAAAATATAAGGATCTCCAAACAAGTTTCCTAGAATATTAAAGTCCATTTCGTTGTGTTTGGGACCTTTAGATGATAGTTGTAGACATCCATAACAACAACAATAACATGTTAGCAGAAGTTATACCTTCATAATGAACCAAGCTAGTGTTAATCGATTGGATTCAATATAAATAAGGTGAGGTTAATTACATAGAAGGTGGTGTTTGTGTCTACAGAGTTTCCAGGTATCAATTTGATTTGCATATCAATTTTGGCAAATAGATACTCTTGCTTGGATTGAATACCACATGTCGTAAAAAAAAAAAATTTACCTTAGCTTAGCTAAAGTTAATTGAGTGAAAAAGGTGTAGCTAGCACAATACGAGAAAGAATTCATATATTATCTGAGGAGTGGTTGAGAGTAAGGTGCAACTTTGTCCATTTTCAAGGATAGGGAAATTTTAAAGTTTAACAGAGAAATCTACCGTGAAACCAAAAGAAAAAAAAAGAAAGAAAAAAAACAAATATCGCTTTTAACAAAAAGCATAATACCTGAAATGAGCAATGTCATCTAGCTTTCTTACAATGACCATGTGTTATTAGGGCATATAAACTCAACTTTTTAAACTTAATTTTTGTTTGAGGATTCCCAATATCAAAAAAGAAGAGGTAGTAGGAGTATGGAATTAAATTAAATTAATATGTACAGTTGAATGAATGTTAACCTTATATACTTAATAATTAATAATGATGACATATGAAAGACCTCACCATGCCCTCATTTAAATTTACAAAACCTCACCATTAATTTAACGATGAATCTCAACACTTTCCATTAAAATTAGTCTACCCAATAATCTTAAATGCCCATTGATATACTTAATAATTAATAATGATGCCATATGAAAGACCTCACCATGCCCTCATTTAAATTTGGAAAACCTCACCATTAATTTAACAATGAATTTCAACACTTTCCATTAAAATTAGTCTACCCAATAATCTTAAATGCCAATTTAATTAGGAATCATAATGATATGAAATATTTGTGAAATATGACACTCGAGATTCAATCTTAATCTGATAGGAATCATAATGATATGAAATATTTGTGAAATATGACACTCGAGATTCAAATTAATCTTAAAAATCTGATAGGTTGTACATAAATTAAACTCAAGAAAAACAAAACAAAACATTACCCTACACAATATATAGCTTCTCGAGAGTTGATCACCCATGCATGACCAGCATAAGCCCCTGCAAAGAGATTATCAGAGGGTATCTCGTCTCATCAAAATCAAGACTCCAGAAAAAAATACTAAAAAAACATTTTTTTTTTTAATTTTTAAAAAGTTATAAAATGCACAATTAGGTGAATGAAGATTTTTGTGATGTATAACTTAACAGCCCATAACAATAATCACAAAATGAAATGAAAATGGTGCGTGGGAGTGAGAGAGTCTATTATACAAACATTTTCCTCTACATAAGTTAGTTAATGAACTAGCGAACTGATTTTACATTTTTTTTTTGAATTCTTTGTTTGGAATTTGTCTCTCAATTTGTCATAAAATATTTTTATAAACTCTTTTTAAGTATACACAAAAACTTGTTGATGCAATATACATTAAACAACTATGCAGATTTTGTTAGTTATTTCCATGCTAGGTAGATTTTGTTACGTATGGGCTTCTTTGGTGTCTACAAAAGCCGTCCTTAGCAATATGGATAAGGAGGTTAGGCACAGGGATAAATTAGGCGGTGTCAACTATAAATTGAATTTCACATTATAATAGGGTATCATATTAATGATGTTTTGAGGAAAACATATACCATCAAGTATACATTTTGTAAATTTCATGACCCAGATTATCTGAAAATTTTAAACATATTTAACGAGCGAAATGGCTTATAACAAACATTTTTCCTGTTAAATGCCAACCCTGCCAGTGATTCCCACTAGTTGGTTCATGCAACTTTTTCACTTCTTTATAATACAGATCTTTCTCTAGCTCTAGACACTTATATATGCTCCCCTATTCTTCCAAATCATGGGTCATTTCATGACTAAAGTCATTATAAATAGGATTAAGTATATATTATATAAAAATAAAATATTAATAAAATAAAATAAAACAAAATATAAACAGAAAGCAAGGAAAGACAATCAGAAGAATGTAGGGGGAACGAAGAAAACAGGCGGGAGAATAAAGAAAAGAAAGGGGACACAAGCTCGAGACCCAATAGACAACCAACAACGAACAGGATCTGCAAACCAATAAAAACCGACAATCTCAGGGTTGTAATCACGAATCTGGAGATTCAAGCTTACCGAGAGCACATGACAGAACATGCAGTCATATGCAAGTTTATGGGTATGTGGCCAACTGAAAGGGCCTTATGTCAATGGATTAGACAGCATTGGAAGCCCATAGGGGATGTCAAATTGCACTTGGGAGCCAAAGGTTTCTTCACAGTTGTGTTTACCAACCTGGAAGATAAGGATAGGATTTTTTATGGAGGCCCATATTTCATGGCTTCTGCTGGTCTGTACATGCGACCATGGAAACCAAACTTCGCTCCAGAAAAAGAATCCTTCACTCAAGTTCCAGTGTGGATTCGTTTATTCTCTCTCCCAATAGATTATTGGGGTCTAAATTCTCTAAAACAAATTTGAGATCAGCTGGGAACTTTTATCAAAGCCTCGGAGGCAACCTTGCAAAAGAAATATACCTCATGCGCAAGAATATGTGTAGAAATGGATGTATCGGGGGCACTGCATGAGGGGCTATGGATCGAATACAGGGATGAAGACTACTTTCAGGCAATAGACTATGAGCAGATCCCATTTCGATGCCGTAAATGTCATGAACATGGACATCTAATAAGGGAATGTCCAATGAACAGGAAGGAAGAAGACACTAAAACAGAGCAGGTAAACAAAGGCAAAGATAACTTCATAACACCAAAGGCAAGGTAGAGAGCCAATAGAAGAAGAATAAACAAAGCAGGAATAGACAGAAACAACTACAGTAATACCTTTGAAATCTTGGATCTAGAAACAGAATCAGAGGATGGGCACAGAACCCTAACATCAAATAAGGGGCGTAAGGAAGAGGAAGAACGAACCAGGAAAGAAGCGGAAGAGGACAAGAATACCAACGAAGTCCAAATGCAAGAGCGACCAGAAGAGCCAGAGGAGGACGCAGACATGCTAACCAGCGATGGAGGAAGCGAGGATTTCGAGTTGGAGGAGGTACTAGCCAAGGAAGGGATGAATCTACCAGTTATAGCTGAGAACTGGAAAACTCAAGGCATAGAAAATGTACCGGAGGAAGAAATCAAGAAGGTCAATGATTTGTTCATAGCACGGCAGAAAGCAGATTTAGAAAGGCAGAACAGGAAGCTAGGTATAGCAAGAGGTAATGGCATCCATTCAAAGAGTCTTCTATGGAACTCATCCAGCTCCAAACAAAAGAAAAGAAGAGGCCGAAGGACAAGTGGTGAAGCTTTGCAGGAGCTAGGTATGATAATGATAAACTCAGGGAAGATGAAGGCGCTTAGCGCCTTCCCGACCTATCAATAAAACCAAAAGTTAGTCATGAAGATCACATCATGGAATGCAAGAGGGCTTAACAGCCAAGCAAAGCACAGAATATTGAAGCGCAAATTTCAAAAATACAAACCGGAAATCATGTTCTTACAAGAAACCAAATGCAGCAGCTCCAGCATGGCCACGATAAGCAAGAAGATCGGAAGGAACATAAACTATCTAGAAGTTGAAATTCAGGGTCGAGAAGGCGGCCTAGCAACGTTGTGGGACACAAGAGATATTCATGTGATCTCTGCAGAAGCGAACAAACACTTCATCGCTGTGGAAGTTCAACCCACAGGTAACTCTGAATCATTCTTATGTGTTAATGTATATGGACCACAAAGAACAGAAGATAAAATAAGTTTCTTAAATTCCTTACATAGACTTATTACTAGATATCCAATGTCCAAATGTATTTTGGGGGGAGATTTCAACATGATAACAACCCTTCTGGAGAAGAGAGGGGGTCTAAGGAAACTTAATAGGGATGCGGAGGCTTTCACAAGTTTCATTGATAATGTCAAAATGGTAGACATTCTCCCCAAGAGTGGCAACTTCACTTGGAATAACAGGAGAGGGGGAGAAAGGATGATTGCCTCTTGCTTGGATAGGTTTTTGATTTCTGAATATATCATAATGGATGGCATCACCGTAGAGTCAGACATCCTTCCAAGTGGAGGATCGGACCATTGGCCTATTTCGATCACAGTTGCGATTCAGGGTACACCAAGGAATAAACCATTCAGATTTGAAAAGTTTTGGCTGGATCACCCTTACTTCCTCAAGCTGGTGGAGAAATGGTGGTCAGAACCCCTGGAAGGCAAAGGTTCCCAAATGTTTAATCTGCAGAAGAAGTTAAGAATTATCAAAGATAAGATAAAGGAGTGGAACCGAACGATATTTGGGGACATCTTTAAGGAGAAAACCATAATAGAAGAGAAATTGGAACATATTCACAAAAACTGGGCAGCTGGGAACAGTAATGAGGAATCTGCGGAGCAGGAGAAATTTCTAACTCAACAGTGGCATAATAGATGTAGGCAAGAAGAAACTCTCTGGAAACAAAAATCAAGAATTCAATGGCTAAAAGGAGAGCAGAATACCAAATTTTTTCACAGATCTGCTCTAGACTACAGAAGTGCAAACAAAATTCTTGAGATAAAAAATAAAGACGGGGAGCCATTGAAAAACCACCACGATATATCAGCGCTGCTCCAAGAACATTTCAACTCCATAGCACAGGAACCGCAGATAAACAGAGAGGAAGCCATCAAGGAACTTCTAAAAGCCATACCCAAGTCTATCAACTCTGATCAGAACTGGGCCCTCTGCAGGGAAATCACATTGGAAGAGGTGGAGGAAGCTGTGAAAAGCATGCCAAACGACAAAGCCCCAAGACCGGATGGGTTCACCATCAACTTTTACAAGGATTGTTGGCACATTGTGAAGCAGGAAGTATGGGATGTTGTTGAGGATTCTAGGCGCTCTGGAACAATTCTAAAATCCATTAATTCAACCTTTATAGCGCTCATACCTAAGGTTGGGGAAGCCAATACACCTGAAAAGTTCAGACCTATTGCCGTCTGCAATGTTATTTATAAAATAATATCAAAAGTCATAGCCAATAGATTGAAGCCAATTCTTCCGGGCATCATTTTAGTAGAGCAATCGGGCTATGTCGAGGGAAGGCAGATATTAGACAATATCCTCCTTGCTTAGGAGATGATCCATACCCTCCACTCAAGGAAAGAAGCAGGGATGTTAATGCAGCTTGATCTTTCAAAAGCATATGAAAAGGTGAGCTAGAGGTACCTAGAAGCTATATTGGATGCTTTCAGTTTCTGCAGGCAATGGATCAGTTGGATTCTAGCCCTCATCAAATCCACAAGGTTCTCGATCCTTGTTAATGGAGCTCCCTCTGAACCTTTCTCACCCTCGCGTGGAATAAGACAGGTTGATCCTTTGTCCCCTTTCCTTTTTGTCATCCTCATGGAGGGTCTCAGCAAAGTCATAGCCAAGAAGAAAGTTGAAGGAACTATTAAGGGTCTTCAACCAATGCGTTCCTTACCTGCCACCACTCATCAACAGTTTGTGGACGACACCATGTTACACGGAATCCCCACAGTAAAAGAGGCCTTGGCATTCAGGAATATCTTAAATCTTTTTAGCAAAGCATCAGGAATGGAAATAAATTTCTCCAAATCGACGATCTTCTTCTTCCATACTCATCCGAATATTCAGGCTCATCTGTCTCGACTTCTTGGATTCAGGATAGGTAATCTACCATTGAAGTATCTAGGGGCTCCCCTAACTCTCAAACCGGGGCAGAAAGTGCACTGGGAGAAGATTATAGCCAACATGGAGAAAAAATGCAAACACTGGATGCACATGGCACTTAACTTTGCTGGCAGATTAGTCCTAACTAAGGCTGTGTTACAGGCTATACCACAGTACTTACTATCTATGCTACCAGCACCCAAGGGGATTCTACAGCAAATTAGAACCATATAGAGATCCTTCCTATGGAATGGTAATGGGGATAAGAAGAAATGGGCGCTGGTAGCTTGGAATAAGTTATGCAAGCCGAAATCTATGGGGGGACTAAATCTTGTGGTCCTGTGGATCCTTCAATTGTCAACATGACCTGTGGTGCAAAATTATGGTGGAGATGGATTAAAGAGCCCAATTTGTCGTGGGCTAGACATTGGAAAGAAAAATACATTCCCGACTGCAACAATCAGGATCTTGTAAGACTGCAAGAGGTCCCAGAGGGTTCACCCATTTGGAACCTTGCGAGAAAAAACCGGAGCTTAGTGCAAGAGAATAGATTTTGGGAAATACGCAATGGAAGGCTCACCCTGTTTTGGGAAGATGCCTGGCAGCAACTCCCAAAACTGGGTACCCCAGAACTATCCTCGCTCAAACTTTTCAGCCAGAATGAAGGCAGGTACAGAGTCCACCATTAATTGAATCAGAACAGCAGGGATCCAAACTGGAGGGAATGTATAAAACTCAATTGCGGCAACAACATTGAAAGAAATGAAAGCATACAACAAGTCAATGATCAGTTACTAAAAAGAAAGATTCGGAAGACAGAAGAAGAAGATCAGCTGAGATGGGGTATGAAAGGGAATGGTAACTTCAAATTAAAAGACACAAGGGACATATTAGAAAAGGCTGAATAGGAGGAGGCAGTGCCATAGTGCAATAAGGTATGGGACAACCTATTTTTACCGAAAATTAAGACTTTCCTCTGGCTTCTAATGCGAAACAAAACCCTAACTTGGGATAACTTACGCAAAAAAGGATTCAATGGACCTTCCAGATGCCCAATGTGCTTAGTCGAAGAAGAAAAAATAAACCACTTGTTTAATTCTTATGAGTGGGCGAATCACCTATGGAATTGGATGGAGGGAATTCTCAGAGATTCCAACAGCGACAGAGGATCAATACATAATACCATCCTGAATTGGCAAAGTAACTTCTCCAATAACCAAAGAGTCAACAGCATCTGGAAAACTTTGCCAGGCTTCTTATTGTGGACAATATGGAAAGAACGTAATAGAAGAATATTCCAGGATGAATACAGAAATGCGGAGCATTCCAAAGAAACTATAATAACAAACATCAAACAGTTAATTCAGAAAAAATGTAAAGTGGATCCTAAAGAAAAGCCATCAGATCAAGACTTACTTATCTTGAAGAGCTTTCAATTGGAAGCTATCCACAACATTACAATGCCGAGACAACAGCAGCAACCAAATCTGGAGGCCAACAGATGGAATTGCCCACCGGAGGGAGTTTTGAAGCTGAACTTTGATGGTGCGTCCAGAGGAAACCCCGGGCTGGCAGGTATAGGAGGTGTTATAAGGAACCAGGTTGGCGAAATTCTTCACATCTATTGCAGAGAGCTGGGAGAAAGCACGAACAACGAGATGGACTTTGTGGCGCTAGAGCAAGGGCTAAGAATCCTAAAGAATATACAGACAAGCAATGCGATAGTGGAAGGCGATTCGTCTCTGGTTATCTCAGTCGCAAAGAAAATCTATGGAGGTACTAAGGCAAGCAGAGCCACGAAACACTGGAGGCTAGCCAAGGTGACGAAGAATATTGCCGAGTTGATTGCTGGAATGAAAGGGTTAGTCTTTCAAGTGGTCAGACGTAAAGCTAATGGGCTGGCGGAATACTTGGCAAACTTTGGTATTGATAACCAAGAAGGGGAATGGGACAGCTGTTGGCAACAGGTGGATTGTCCGAGCCTTAAGGAAAAATGCTTACAGCTGGCCCAACAAGACCTAGGCAACACAAACCGGGAGTGACCGGTAAAGGGCAAAGATTCACAGCAACGCATGATGGGAATGGCCGGAAATGTGATGAGTTTTGATCGTTGGCCCCGAACGAAAGGACAGGCACAGCGGAAACATTTATGGCAAGAAAAGGCAGAGATAGAATGGTTTTATGACAGGTTATGCCGCAGAGTTCATCGCCGCCGCATCTCAAGAAGGAGGGACACTTGTCACGAACGCACTCAAGAAGAAAGCAACAACATTCATTTTTAAATCTGGAGGCATCACTTGGGATTCACGACTCTCCCCAAAATTTATGGTTATAGTACTACCACTTCGCTTTGAAAGGACAAGTGTATCATGAGCAACCTCACGGAGAAAGGTTATTTATTAGCCAGCCAAGGCACTGGATCCATCACATTTTCTCCGGGGATCTCTCTGGGTTGCTATATTTCTTGGTTGCGATCTGGTCATCAAGAGAAGGACAGTGGGAGCATTATGGAGATGGGAAGCTGCAGAAGTTTAACTGCAAACCGGGAGCTTCAAACAGCGAAGAAGTGACCCGAACTGCGGCGAAGAATAAGCGAAAGATTGCTGATATGGAAGCTTCGGTTAAGGAGGAGGAATTGCCGCGCACAGAGGAAGACATTGCAGGGGAGGTCGACTGGCTGAAGGACCCGGGCACAGCCTCCAAGCGAGCAACACAGTTCGTGCGTACGCAGGCGGAAAGCTGGAGGATTAAAACCCTGCTAGCGAGAGCCTTAGTCTCTAGGGAAGAAAAGAAGTAGCATTCTAAAAGGGAGGACTCCCTCTCTGAGGCTCAACTAAATAGTCTGTACGAGATCTATAAGACATTGGATCTCAAAATCTCGGCAGTGCATGAGGTGGCGGAGTCTATAAACAAAAAGTTGACCCTGCTCATTAAACTTCTAAGGCAGATGCTAAGCCCGGATCCTCCGCTCTATGATGGTTAGCAGCAGGCAACTTCGAAGGAAGTTCATAACTATCATTCCATGTAGGCAAGAGTAGATAAGCATGTCTTGGAGTAGGGTCTAGACACTGTCAGCCGGTTCGGGATGCCATCGCAGTAATTTGCCACTGTTTTATCTACCGCATTCAGTCAAATGTAGTATTTTTCTGAACTCCTTTTTAATGTAACTATGTCGTAGTCTAAGTTTCTGTTGGTGTCTTTGTAATAGGTAATCGATATTTAGACTGGCCACCCTGCGTGGTGTGCGGGTAGTTTTTGTTGTCTAAACGGTCAGGGCCTGCATCTTGTGTCTGTGAACTTGTCTTTCTCAGGCCTCGATCTGCAATGGAAGATTTTTTGTAACATATTTTGTATTATAATATATACTTCTGACTTACAAAAAAAAAAGATATAATATTTCAATATATATTTCATATAGTTGAAAAATAAAATTAAGTACATATTATATAAAATAATTACAAAAAATAAAATTTTATATATATATATATATATATATATATATTCCTACACATTATATTTTCCTCTTAAAAATAGATGGGAAATTCATTTTAAAAATGAAAAGATATTCTAATTAATAAAATGTAAAAATATTTATTAAATAAATAAATATTTATTATTTGATAATTTAAAATATTTTCAATTGTGGTTCATGGTCAATGAGTGGTAGTTACATCCACGTGTAATAATCTTGATAATTTAAAATATTAAGAAAATATTTTTTTAATTAAATTGATATTTTATAATAAATAAATAAAATAAAATAAAAATTATTATTATGAAACTTCAAAATATAAAATGTTATACAAAATATCTGATAAAGACCAGCTCGAAGAATTATAATATAATAAATTGCACATTACAAATCAGACCTTTACTCATTATGAAAATTGACGTCTCATCATCCAAAAGGTCCACGTGTGCTTCCACTTCAATGCTCCATAATTGACCATGCTCAATTCAAAGAAATCAATGTTTTAATATTGGACTTTCATTGACTTATTACAGGCTCTTCAAAGCCCCGGTAAACAAGGAAGATCTCGATAATTTTAGACAAGACATAGATCACATGTACAGGTAAATTAATACCCAAACGGGAATTTGTATTTTTGCACCAAGAGGCACTCTACAACCTAGTATGGGGGTAGATCTCACGTAAAAACGTAAAGGTAAACATAAACATGTAATGTTTATGGAGGTAGATCTCACATAAAAACGTAAAAACATTGGCAGATAAAAACCCCGAGGGTTTCACTAAGGTTGGGGGCAAAGGGAAAGGTGGGAAGCGGCCACAAAAAAAGATCAATGAGGAAAGAAAGCCAAGCCACAATAGCTTTAAGATCCTAGAAGAAGAAGATGGAAATAAAGAAACTAACCAGGAAACGGAGAACATTATCACTGAGAAGGAAAGGGATGCTAGCATGGAAGATATCATAGAAATCAGCCAGCAAAAGGAGGATCTGCCAAGCAATATGGAGATAAGTAGGGACCATGAGATGACTCCAAGTGAGGTGGGAACGGAGGACCATGAACTGCAGGAGATTCTAGAAAGGGAAAATATAGATCTAGATAAATTTCTGGATCAAGGGATGACCAAAGGAGTGGACTCCCTGCCAAAAGAGGAATATGATAGGGTGCAACAGCTCTTCCTATGGAGATCACAACCGAAGGGCTCTGGATTCAAAAGAAATCATGATAGCTAGGAGAATGGAGGGTTCAAAATGATGGAGGAGATACATGCACAATCTCCAAAGAACCCAGGCAGGAAAAGAGGAAGAAAAAGACAGAAGGAGTTGCTGAATGAATGTGGGAAACTCTTGATCAACTCAGGTAAGACAAAAGGTCTCACCAGTTATTCCTTTACCAACCTTTCTTAATGAAGCTCACAACCTAGAATATTAGAGGCATAGGAAATAGAAGGAAACAAAGAAATCTCAGTAATATAATAAAAGAAGAAAAACCAGATATGGTTTTTATTCAGGAGACAAAATGTTCGATGGATAAGATTAGAGAAATTCATAATAAATGGCTAATCAAGTATGAGTATTTAGAGGTTAAAGCAAATAACTCGGCGGGGGGGATTCTTATGCTCTGGGATCCCAAGAAATTTGGAATCCTGGATGTTGAAGCATCCAAGAACTATCTTTCTTTGGTATGTCAACCTTTAGGTGATCAGAAGATATACATGATCACAAATGTCTATGGACCTCAAAAGCTAGAAGATAAAATCAGGCTTCTCACCTCCCTTGAGGAACTAAGAGCAAGACACCCTAGTATGCCCTGGATCGTTGCAGGAGATTTCAATATGATAAGATCTCTTACAGAGAAAAAAGGTAGTATCAGACAACTAGGCAGAGACTCCATGGCCTTCCAGCACTTCATAAGGAACATGGGGTTAGTGGACACTGAAACAATCAATGGGACCTTCACCTGGAACAACAAGAGGGGAGGTGCTTCACAAGTTGCCTCTAAACTCGATAGATTTATCATTTCAGAGGACCTCTTTCTTTCAAGACCTGCCATATCAACTTCTATTCTTCCCTTTCAAGGTTCAAACCATTGGCCTGTACAACTGGAAGCCACTTTTATGTGTACACCAAGAAACATACCCTTCAGATTTGAAAATGCCTGGTTCTCTCACCCTGAATTCACCAGCAATATTGACAAATGGTGGAGAGAGGATCTGAACATTCAAGGCACTAGAATGTTCCTGCTCCAACAGAAACTTAAACATATCAAATCCAGGCTTAAATATTGGAACAAAGAGGAATTTGGCAATATATTCAAAGCCAAAAGAGAAGCTGAGAAGAAACTCCAGGAGATCAATCAGATCAGCATCACAGATGGCTTTACCGATGAGCGGAAAAAGCTAGCTGACTCTCTGCAGGAAGAATGGGAAGATCAGTGCAGGCAAGAGGAAATTTTCTGGAGACAGAAGTCGAGGGTGCAGTGGATTAGAGAGGGAGAAAGAAACACAAAGTTCTTTCATAAATCCACCATGGATCACAGTGCACACAACAGAATCACAAAGCTCAAATATTCTCAAGGGATAGAAATCAACTCTCACAAAGATATGGAATCTATCCTTGTTCAACACTTCCTCAGTATAGCAGAGGAGCCTTTGGTGGATAGATCCAGGTTCATCAACAAATTCACTCAGCACGTCCCTCAGCTAATGACCAGAGAGGACAACCAAAACCTTAATAGGCCAGTAGCGGAAGAGGAGGTCAGTGAAGTGATTAATGAAATGCAAAATGGAAAAGCTCCAGGCCCAGATGGGTTCAACGTAGACTTCTTCAAAGCCTGCTGGAAAATAGTCAAACAGGATATCCTTGAGGTGGTGGAAGACTCAAGAAGATCCAAAAAGGTTCTGAAGGCTCTTAATGCTTCCTTCATAGCTTTAATCCCAAAATAAGAAAAAGCCATGACTCTAGATAGATTCAGACCCATAGCTTTATGTAATGTGGTGTACAAAATTATTTCCAAGGTGATCGCCAATAAACTCAAGCCCCTCTTACCAGCTCTCATCTCATAGGAGAAAACGGGCTATGTGGAAGGAAGACAAATCCTCTACCCCAAGATGCATGTATACTACTGCATTTGGGTCTCTAGTCTATAGGCTCGCAGGGCATAACTAAGGGTGTGAGCCAAATAAATGCAGATATAAATATTTGGAAGCCTCCTCTACATGGTTTCCTAAAAGTCAATATATATGGTGCGTCTAAGGGCAACCCAGGGTTAGCTGGTTTTGGGGGTGTTGTAAGAGATTACCAGGGACGAATAAAGGATATCTTTCATGGCCATTTGGGGAAGGCCACTAATAACATGGCAGAACCCATGGCCTTAGAGCAATGCCTGGAAATCTTGGTGAACTCAAACTCACACAATGTCATCATTGAAGCAAAATCGGAATTGATTATTAGGGCGGCCAAGAAAATATGCAACTGTACGACACCGGATAAAGTGTCGAAACATTGGAGGCTATCACAAGTCTTTCTTCATATTTATACCCACCTGCAAACCTTAAAAATTGTACACTTTGTCCATGTGAAAAGAAAAGCTAATATGCTAGTTAATCATCTAGCGAATGAAGGAGTGATCAGTAAGGAAAGCGACACTCGGCTCGTTTGGGAGCTAATACCCCCAGGCAAACTGTTAGAGGATTGCCTCTGTCAAGCTGCCAAAGATAGGGATTGTTGGATCAACAGGCTGGATCGATGAAGCTCAGGAGACAGGCGACAATATATGGTTTCTTAAATTGTTTGCTTGTTGATTGGAAGCAGTCCACAGATTGTATTGGCATCAGTATTCAAATGGATTTGAGCAGATGGTCGAGAACAGTGGAGGAAGACCAAGGATGCAGTGGCGTGGAGATTTATTTTGGACTGATAGATCTCGGTTGTATCAGATCTATGGTGTTGGGGCGAGGGAGTTACCCGACAGTTAACGAGAAGAAGTGGGTTGGAGAAGCCCACAAGTGGATTTCGGGTGGAGGAAAGGCCGTAAGTGTTGAAAATGCAACAAGATGGAGCTTAGTGGAAAGGAGTCGCCTTCACTAAGTGGGCCCGTAGGCTATTTTTGGGGCAAAGTCTATTTTTAGACTATGTCTATTTTTAGACATATGGGTCATGGTCTATGAGTTGCAGGATGTTGTTTATGGATGATTGGTCATGTTGGGAAAAAATAGATGGACTTCTATTTTTGGTTCACAGCGGAGTGATCAGAGTCTATTTTTAGACTTCCAGGATAAAAATAGAAACAGTCAAATATTATTAGCCCTTAGTAATATTTGGACTCTAAACATTATCTTATTGTCTTTGAGCACTTCAGTTCGAGCTACGGACGTGGCACATGCAGCTGACAGAAGGAATCATGTGATTTCTTATGTGTTAGTTGAGTTATTGCATGGAGGACTTCAGTTAGAACTCATGCATGTGAGTTCTATGGAGTTGGATGTGGAGTTGATGGAGTTGTGTTCAGTTTAACTAGTTGTATTCAGTCTAACTGGAGAATACACTAGTGATGAGTTGTGTGAATTAATTATTAATTAATTCACTAATTATTAACTCATAAATCAACTAAAGAATACATCAGTTAACTCAGTGCATGGACAGTTCAGTGGAGACAAGTGTTAGAGGTGAGTGAAAGGGCAAGACAGCTGTCAGTTGTGACTATAGTTGTGCATGAGATTTGCACAATCAATGGGATTGAGTAATGCCAATGAGGATTGCATGTTTCAGCCAAGGAAATATGAGTTTGTTTCAGCCATTCATCATTCATTCTCTTGTAGGATTGCACAGTGGAGGCAGGCAAACAATGGAGGAGATTTGAGGCATCAGATCTGAGCTAGTTTGTGTGTAACAGGTGAAGATAGTACTGAGTACTTGCGAGGAGTATTGTACTATGTATTGTTACATGTTCTCAATCATTATAATATATAGATAGTATGGGGTTTGAGCTGTATGCTTTCCCTGGGTTACATACTGTGTTAATGTGCGCATGCAATTGATGTTTCATTGTTTTTAATGCTGCTAAATTGATGATCAACTAGAGGAGGTTATGTATTATGCATGTTTTCCACAATAGTGTATAATCGGGATAATATTTGGGAATAAGTGTTTATTATTCAAAATTTCTACATGGTATCAGAGGTGGTTGATTTGTAGAAAAAGTTCTACAGGATATCAAAGCGGGATTGATCATCAGATCTATTATTCAGAAAATGTTTACATTTTATTTCTTCAGGTAGAGTCTGTAATTGGGCCAGGTAGCTTCTGGATTCATCCTTCTTTTGGAAGGTGAGATATCCGATGAATGCCCATACATTCAATCTCTGTACGAGAAATACTTTGTTCTCACGAATTTTAGATCAGAAGCGGTTGAGTTTTGAGCTGGTGGAGTTCGAATTTGCAGCAATGTTTTCTTGGTGTCAAAGTTGAAATGTCTCTCAACAGATTGCGATTGGAGTATGCTCTTGAAGGAAGCTCGAACTATATTGCATGGAAAGATAGGATGGAGGTGGTGTTAGATGATAATGGGTTGAAGGATTTCATAGAGGCTGAGGTCCCAAAACCTACTGATGCTGCTGAAGCTGTGGTTTGGCAAAAGAAGACAACAAAGTGTTGAAGGATTCTGTTGGAGGGCGTGAAGGATCACATTGTGTCCAGCCTGCATGGAAAGGCTTCTCCATACTTGATGTGGAAAGCGTTGACAGATCTATTCCAAAGCAAGAGCGACCAGAGGAAGTTGGCGCTCAAGGATAAACTCAGAAACATTAAGTGTGAGAATGGAGACAGTATTCCCAGGTATCTCATGAAGTTCACCCAGTGTCGGGATGAGCTGGGAAGTGTGGGGGTGACTGTCGATGATGAGGACTTGGTGAGATTGGCTCTCCTTGGTCTTCCGAAGAGTTGGCATTCCTATCAGGACTCTGTCAATGGCCGGGAGAAATTTCCAGGATGGGAGAGACTTTGGTCGGATCTTGTGCAAGAGGAGATCAGACGGAGCACCAGAGACAGTTCTTCATCCATGCATGATGAGGAGAATTGTGCCTTAGCGAGTAAGGTGAAGAAGGGGAAGGAGAAGGGTTCTCTTTCCGAATCCAGTTCTTCTAATGATGGGAAGAAGGTTGCCAAGTCGAAGGTGAGATGCTTTCGTTGTCATGAGTTGGGCCATTATGCTACTAATTGCCCAAAGAAGAAGTCCCAGATGGGATCTGGGGAAGGATCTGAAGGTGAGGCACTTGCTTCACAGTTTGAGTTGGATTTCACACTCTTCGCATCCATGGTTTCATCCATGGTGGGAAGTGGTTGGTTTCTTGACAGTGGAGCTTCTTTCCACATGACCGGCGACAAAAGTTTGTTCAGTACTTTGGAGGAGAAAGATCTCCAGATACTCATAGCGATGGGTAATGATGAGAAGTATACTGTCTCAGGTGTAGGCATGGTTATTTTTCAGAGGGAGCATGGAGCTTGCCTTACCTTGACCGATGTCAAGTATGTACCAGGACTGAAGAGAAACTTGGTGTCGATCGCGATGCTGGAAGACAGAGGCTATGATGTATTCTTCAGTAAGGGAAAGGTTTTCCTTAGACACATCATCACTAGACAGGTGAAGTAGATTGGTTTACGGGTCAAGAACCTGTATGCTCTTGAGGTTCAAGATGCATGCAAAGCCTTGAGTAGCGAGGCAATTGATGGAGACTTGGTGGTTGAGAGGGAGGGTATATTACCTCTCAACATGCAGCGCCAGAAGAAGTCTCAGACAATTGTGGAGGAGCCACGGTTGGTGCAGCAGCTTCAGGAGGTTGTGGAGCAGCCACAACAAGGGAAGCTGAGAGGAGATCGAGTAGAGACATCTACTCATACAGAGACCTCCAGTAGGGGGAAACTTCGAGCCAGGTGGGCTGAGGGATCGCATGCAGCCATACCTCCAGGTAGGAGGTGGGGTGATGTGGATTGATCGTCCCAAGGAGGAGGGGCAGGATCCTTGAGGTACCCAACCTCTTGGATGAGACCTTGCTACGGGATCCCCGATGTGGAGTAGCAGGAACTGACTAATTGGGTAGAGACAGATGCGGATGGAGCAGCAGAGAGAGCGACAGTGTAGGGAATCCCAGGACAGCGCATAGCTAGCAGGCTGCAGCAATGCGAGAGGCACAAGTGTTTTTCACAGTGCTAGGTGGCACAGAGAGGTGTGCAATGGTGCGAGATGCATGGAGATGTTGCAGTAGCGCAGATTTCAGAGAGGGATCACTTGTCAGCAGCAGGTAGAGCTTCAGCATCAGAGTATGTTCCTAGCCCAACAGAGTGGTCAGTTGGGAGTGTTTTTGTTCCAAGTGCTGTTGGCGCAAGTGGACCGGGAAAATGTGTTGCATGCAGAACATTCCAGAGTTGCAGGATAGGGGTTGTAGATAATCCATATCTTGTTGAGAGGGAGTGTTGAAAATGCAACAAGATGATGGAGCTTAGTGGAAAGGAGTCGCCTTCACTAAGTGGGCCCGCAGGCTATTTTTGACGCAAAGTCTATTTTTAGACTATGTCTATTTTTAGACATATGGATCATGGTCTATGAGTTGCAGGATGTTGTTTATGGATGATTAGTCATGTTGGGAAAAAATAGATGGACTTCTATTTTTGGTTCACAGCAGAGTGATCAGAGTCTATTTTTAGACTGCCAGGATAAAAATAGAAACAATCAAATATTATTAGCCCTTAGTAATATTTGGACTCTAAACATTATCTTATTCTCTTGGAGCACTTCAGTTCGAGCTACGGATGTGGCACATGCAGCTGACAGAAGGAATCACATGGTTTATTATGTGTTAGTTGAGCTATTGCATGGAGGACTTCAGTTAGAACTCATGCATGTGAGTTCTATGGAGTTGGATGTGGAGTTGATGGAGTTGTGTTCAGTTGAACTAGTTGTATTCATTCTAACTGGAGAATACACTAGTGATGAGTTGTGTGAATTAATTATTAATTAATTCACTAATTATTAACTCATAAATCAACTAAAGAATACATCAGTTAACTCAGTGCATGGACAGTTCAGTGGAGACAAGTGTTAGAGGTGAGTGAAAGGGCAAGACAACTGTCAGTTGTGACTATAGTTGTGCATGAGATTTGTACAATCAATGGGATTGAGTAATGCCAATGAGGATTGCATGTTTCAGCCAAGGAAATACGAGTTTGGTTCAGCCATTCATCATTCATTCTCTTGTAGGATTGCGCAGTGCAGGCAGGCAAACAGTGGAGGAGATTTGAGGCATCAGATCTGAGCTAATTTGTGTGTAACAGGTGGAGATAGTACTGAGTACTTGTGAGGAGTATTGTACTATGTATTGTTACATGTTCTCAATCATTATAATATACAGATAGTGTGGGTTTTTCAGTTGTATGCTTTCCCCGGGTTACATACTATGTTAATGTGCGCATGCGATTGATGTTTCATTGTTTTTAATGCTGCTAAATTGATGATCAACATAGAGGAGGTTATATATTATGCATGTATTCCGCAATAGTGTATAATTGGGATAATCTGTGCGAATAAGTGTTTATTATTCAAAATTTCTACAGTAAGTGGTAATTCCCCATTGGCTCTGATTCCATACACACAGTGACACATAACAACGAGATGAGAGAGGGAAACCGCTTTTCGGGCGGATTTGGAGTGTGCAAGTTAACCGGTCGAAATAGATGTGAGTCGCTAGATCTGGTGGAGTGAGATCAACGGTTGACAGTCGAGGAGCTTGTTTCGACGTCGGGAAGGGTTGTGACCGTTGGATCTTGAATAGGTCAATGGTGTGGAAGTGTCGACGATTCTTTTGAAGGGCAAATCTCAAACTTTTATAAATTTTGGTTTGAGTTACCGTAGGGTCCGGAGTAGTAGAAACGGGTTGGGAAACTCACAAGTGGATTTTGGGCGAAGGAAAAGTTGTGAATGGTATTTCCCAGTTGGCTCTGATTCCACTCACTCAATGACACATATCAACAAGGTGAGAGAGGGAAACCGCTTTTTGGGTGGATTTGAAGTGCGCAAGTTAACCAGCTGAAATACGTGTGAGTCGTTAGATCTGGTGGAGCAAGATCGATGGTTGACAGTCGAGGAGCATGTTTCATAATCGGGAAGTGTTGTGACCATTGGATCTTGGATAGATCAACGGTGAAGAAATGACATCGTTTCTTTAGAGGGGTGGATTTCAAATTCTTTAAACTATGGTTGGTGTTAACGTCGGGTTTGGATTAGTGGAAGTTTAGCAGAACTCTACGACTCCTGGAGGGGTTTGTTAGCTTAGCAGAAGCTTTAAAGTTGTCATTGGATGACAGAGAGTCCTTGGGAGTTTGACACTCCTTCCTGTTTTCAAGTTTTTGGAAATCCGTGTGAATTGGCTTGATCCTGGCTTTGTTTTTCCTGTTGATGGCATTCCCACAACAGGCTGGTTCTTGTTGGTGTCTTTTCACTTGCAAAGATGTGTAACATATGTAATGTACTTGTATGGTTAATAGAAGGCTTCATACTTACTTGATTAAAAAAAAACATTTAACATATTTGACATTTACTTTTAGATCCATCTTAACTACGGATCTATCAAGCAACGCGAGGGATTAAATGTCTTGAGATGCAAACCTCTTTTTTGAGTGTAAAACTTGAGGAAAGGTTTGCATCTCGAGATATTTGATCCCTCTCGGTGCTTGATAGATTCGAAGTTAATATGGATCTAGGTTGGCTTCAGCCATGTGCGGCCAAAGAAAATCTAGCGAACATATGGTTAATTTTATCAATAATATGTAAATTCATCTAATATGAATATAATCATTTTAAATATGATAAATACACATAATATTAATATAATCATTTCTAATACTTGCATCCAATACAAATTTTTAATTGAAGGTTAGAACACTTAATGATGAAAAAATAAAAAATAAAAATATTTTAGTCAAATATAAATAATTTACAATGTGATTAGTCTCAATCTCTCTTCTTCTGACTTTCTTATTTTCACACCTGCTACTTTTTCCATATTTTCATATCGTTCATATGAAAAGGGAGGTTGAAATCATATATTATTCAAATCTTTAACTCAAGATATCACTATAAACGTCATACCCTGTCTCTCTTGCTTCCCGATATTAGTAGTAGCTTCCTATGTAGTTTTTGTAAGGAATAATTTGATAGATCTACCAAAAATAGTAGAGGATTTACAAGAACATCTACAAAATCTTCCAGAATCATGACGTGGAGAAAGATTAATGCAATTTGGAATTATATTGAGAGGTACATGTGCATATTGGAATAAGTGTCGTGTTGAGCTATCTGATTCGGTTCAACTGATTGGGTGTCCCAAAATATTCATTACATTAAGTGTAGAAGATATGCAATGGACAGATTTACATAAATTAATGTTGTTGGTTGTGGAGCCTGATTATCTTCTTTATTCAGAGGTACCACTACATTGGACCCCAGTTCGTAATGTGGCGGCAATGCTTCCCGTAATGGCCTTGTAAAATGTTGTAATTTGATAGTCAATCTGGGTCGTTCATTAGGCGGAGATCTAACGGTAGAAGTTATGTTTAATTTAGGGTTTCTTGCCCTAGAAGGCAACCCCTTGCTATATATGAGGGAATTGTATTGCATCTATGTAGATCTGTATTCTGAGTGAGAAAGAGAGAGGAGATTGTGTGAGAGTGAAAAGGGAATTAAAACAAATCTGTTGTAGGTTGTATCTCTTCAGTTTGTTGGATAATATAAAAGGAAGGATTGGCTGTTTCCCGTGGATGTAGCCTAAATTGGGTGAACGATATATATCTGTGTCTCTCTTGTTTTATGTGTTTTCTGTGTTTATATTTCTGCAATATATTTTGTGTTCCATTGCTCTGTAATATATAATTTTCGAACAAATGTCGGGTACATGTCCTACAGATCTAGCAGAAGAAAGAAAATGGAGACGACAAAATGTAATTGACGATCCTCATATTGTAGCATATTATATGTACCTAAGGCATACAATATTTCGAGATGAAAATTTTGAGCATTTTCATCATGCTACAAATTATTGGTGTCTATATGAGTGGAAACATTGCAGATCTCCACACGTACATGGATTTCTATGGTTAAAATATTCTCCTAACATGGACACTTTGAACTAGAATGATCCTACACAGGCTAAACTTGCTAAAGAATATTTTGATGGATGTGTACATGCAATGAATCCATGAGATTGACATCAAAGACATATTCAATTTAGACTTAATGTTGATGATCATACTTTCTTAAAGGATACACAACAAATATTTCAATCTGATCCTATGATTGATTATCAATAACTTCTTAATTGTATTGAGTGTAATATCACATCCAATGAAAGATTTTTCTTCCGAAAGAAAGCGAGAAGATTGGTACGTCGATATAAGGCATCTGGGATCTATGTGATGAGTCAAAAATCTATGTTGATGAGAATGGAGAAAAGGAATATGAACCAAGACAAAATGATCATATATTGAATAGGCAGAATTGTGAAACATTGATGATGTGGAGGGCTCATATAGATTGGAAACCTGTTCTTTCAAAGCATGTCGTCATTAATTACATAACAAAATATGCTGCAAAATCTCAAAAAGTATCAGAAAAATTCCATCATATGTTGATGCGTTTATCTTCTAATCAAAATCCAAATGAACTTGCAACATGTGTATACAAGAGTTTGTTGTCTGAAACTATTGTTGACAGAGATACTGATGCACAAGAGACATGTAATTTGCTTCTAGAGCTCCCTCTTTCTAAATGTAGTCTTCAATTTCTGGTTCTAAATGTTGGTATGAAGGTTTTCAAACAAGTACAAGTTGATACATATGATTCTGACAATGATAATTCCCTTATTGATGCATATAGCAAGAGACCTATTGATATTTATCACCTTCCATTGATATATGTTGCAAAATCATGGTCATATGATAAATGTCGTTGTGGGAAAAAATTATTAAAACAAATTAATGAAGCTATTGTACGTGTGTTCCCTTGATTAACCTCAATTCCTAATCAAGAATATGACAAGTTTGTTTAATTTTGTTGGTTTGAGTTATTACTATACAAGACCTTTCGTGATTTTCACAAAGATATAGGTCAGACAAATGATGAGATAGTGCATAATTGGGAAAACTTTCGATACCAACCATGGCATGTTGATCACAATCCATTGCCTCCAATTGATCTAGTTGAATCTAATGAAGAAGAAGTTCAAAATCCACTTGCATATTTTAGAGAGATTGAGTGGGAGATTCTTTGTGGATTGTATAAGAATAAATATATAAATTACAATGAATTTGAGATGCTGGGACATAGAGATCGCGAATGTGCATATAATTGGAATACATTTTTTTTTAATGAAGTCATGTCTAATCATTCTATTCATTTCATATCTAAAAAGTGAAATTTGAATTCCCTTTGCACTAACCAGCTTGGAAACTCTTACTCCTTTGAAAGTCTTAGTGCTAAGCAGAGAAAAGCATTTGATATTATCTTTGACCATAATAGATCAGGGGTTGTCCTATTACTCATGCTAATCCAAGGAACTGCAGATACAAGAAATTCTTATTTTACTGGAACCATTAAAAAATCACTTGAAAATAATTCATTTCCTGGGAAGATTCCATTACAAATTTTAGCTCCTACAAGGGTTGCAACTTTCAATATATCTACAAAAACAATTCAAATTCCAATCAAAGACATAAAACCTCTTGAAAAACAAATTTTACTTACATTCCAATAAGAGATGAATCATGTGAAATATATTCTGATAGATGAAATGAATTTTATTGGAAGACATCTATTAACAAACATTGATTCAAGACTTCGACGGGCTTTCCCTAAAAATGAAAAATTTATTTTTGGTGGGAGATAAATTATATTTATCGGTGATTTAGGACAATTGCCACTTTTTATGGATAAACATGTATATGCATGTATTCTTCTTGCAAAATAATAATGGAGGTCATTCACAACAATTGTGACTCTTGATACTGTGTTTCAACAAGATGGACAAAACAATCAACAAATAAATTTTCGCAATTTGTTGATGAATGTAAGGGATGCAACACCAACTATGGAAGACTGGAAATTACTCATGAATTATACAAATACACACTTAGATACTTCCACAATATAGACATTTGATAAGGAAATACATTTGTTTGCGACAAATGATTATGTACAAAATCATAATAAGCTTTGTTTAAGAAACCTAAATTTTCCCATTGCAACCAACATGGCTACAAAAGGAAAAAAGAAAATACATGGAAATAGATGAGGAAGAAATGGAACTTGAGTTACTTATTGT
Organism: Pinus tabuliformis; assembly: GCA_031772625.1. NCBI lineage: Eukaryota > Viridiplantae > Streptophyta > Pinopsida > Pinales > Pinaceae > Pinus > Pinus tabuliformis. Next base: position 81,724,330 of record CM062808.1, on the reverse strand, counting down.
AGTTGGAGCTCAAGTGATGCTTACATCAAACATTTGGACTGATGCAGGACTCGTAAATGGTGCTCTTGGAATTGTAGAAAAAATTGTGTATAACCCTAAAGTTTCACCCCCAGAACTGCCCACATATGTTTTAGTAAGATTTGATAAATACATGGGAGTGCCATGGGATGAATAATCCCCTCAAATAGTTCCAACACCCATTGGGAGAGGTAATAGAAACCAACTTCTTTTGAAACTTTCTTGGGGCTTAACAATCCATAATTCAAATGGATTAAATTTGGAGAAAGATACTATTAATATCGGGAATCAAGAGAGACAGAGTATGATGTTTACAACGATATCTTGAGTTAAATATTTAAATGGTCTACAATCTCAACCTCCCTTTTCATATGAATGATACGAAAAGATGGCAAAAGTAGCAGGCATGAAAATAAGAAAAGCAGAAGAAGAGATATTGAGAGTAATCACATTGTAAATTATTTATATTTGGCTAAAATGTTTTTTTTTTCTTTTTTCATCATTAAGTGTACTAACTTTCAATTAAAAATTTGTATTGGATGCATGTATTAAAAATGATTATATTAATATTATATGTATTTATCATATTTAAAATTATTATATTAATATTAGATGAGTTTACATATTATTGATAAAATTAAGCATATGTTTATTAGATTTTCTTTGGTCGTACACGACTGAAACCAACCTAGATCCATCTTAACTCCAGATCTATCAAGCACCGAGAGGGATCAAATCTCTCGAGATGCAAACCTTTCCTCAAAATTTTCACTCAAAAAATAGGTTTACACCTTGAGATATTTGATCCCTCTCGGCGCTTGATAGATCCAAAGTTAAGATGGATCTAGGCTTGTAGATGCCAATGGTTGTATGAAAGCCCCTCTCTCCAGAATATATCTAGATCATGCAGGTGAATATATTGTTGAATTAATTTAAATTTGTTGTTACCATAAACATGGATTTGAGGATGAATGTTGTCGAAGCAATTGGAATTGAGGAGTCAGTAAAAGAGATTATTGATCTTTTGGAATGGGCAAGTGAGAAAAATGTTATTGCAATTATGGTGCATGGATTCAAAGGAATATGTAAGACCACCCTTGCAGAAGATGTATTTTCTCTCGTTGACGTTCAAGGATGTAATTATTCTACAATTCAACTATTCTAAAATATAGATTCAACTCTAAACATAATGGAATTGCAGAGATTAATTTTACAAGATTTGATGGCATGTGGGGAGAATACTCCAGATATTAGAAAGCAAGAAGATGGACAACTAGAAATGGCTCTGATATTAGAGAAAGTGGCCTCTTTTATTTAAATTGACAATTTTTTGGTGCAGCATGAGCTTGGGCAGCTTTTACCCAAAAACTTGAAGACAATGAAGAAAGTGAGGATGCTTCTCACTACACGAGACATGAGGGTGCGTGAAGGGTGTAGAATGAAAACCAAAGTTTATGCTATGAACGACCTTCCTGAAAAAGAAGACATGAATCCTTTAGAGAGAGATGTCTATGATGAAACAGATGACAAGGAGAACCAACTAAATTCTACCCAATTGAATAAGATTGTACATCCATATGGTGGAATTCCAAAACTTTTGGAACTAGTAGGAGGATTCATACATGAAGAAGAGGATAAGAAAAAATATTATAGAAGATTGATGAAAGAGAAACAAAAATGGGACATTGAAATTAGGAAAATACAATCCTACCTTTTTGCATATGACTATCTCCCTGAGGTAGTGAAAGATCCAATTTTGAACATTTATTCCTTTCTTAAAGGATGGTATTGGGACACAGTGGCAGATATTGTGGGAGAGATTGAAATTCATATGTTGGAAAGTAGAGAACTTGTCACTAGAGGCATAAATGGGGTTGTTGTTGTACACGATGTAATTTTGTCAATAGGTCTCGAAAATACAAAGGGAATGAGATTCATATTCACCAGTGGAAAGCAACTTAAGGATCTTCTAAATGAGAAGGTATGAAATCATGAAATTAATATTATTCCATATGTTTGTATTGTTTGTCTATATTCCAAAGGGGCAAGGAGTAGATCTAGATCAAAATCTTTATTTTGAGATGAGAACGAAGATAGTAGGAGACGAGAAGGGAGCTTTTTGACAAGCTGTTACATTGAAGAATTTTTGTTGGGTAATTGTAGAAGTTACAACAAGTAGAAGACACTTGAAGAAAGAAGTGGAGAGAAAAATATAGAGTTGTTAAGAGAATTGTTTCCAACTAGAAAGATGGAAACCACTCACATATTTAGAAAGAATTATGCATCAGAGAAGGTATTAAGTTCTAACTTTCTGTATATTTATTTTTTAAACAAAATTTACCATATCTAGATATATAACAAATTTTGCATCACATTATTAACTCTAATTTATTTTGCTTACATTGATAATTGTAGGCTTCAAATGAAAACTCCAAACCTTGTACCTATGGAGTAGAAGAATTGAAAGGAAAAATGATTTTGTTGACATCATGCCTCTTGACATCTGTTATGATATTCGTCTGGGGTCTTTGATCCAACTGTATAACACAATTAAAGAGGCATTTAATTTAGAAGTTATATCAATTCCACTTGTGCAGCCATAAGATTGGAGGTGTTTGAACAATTGTAAGGAGACATTTCGTGGCTAGTCCTTCAAAATCGATGGATATTAAGAAGATTAGTGAAGTATTTTCTCATTAAAGGGTGTCTACCAGACCAACAATATGAATTATGGGAGAGGAGATTACAATATTGTATGTAACTATAATCACTATAATAGAAGCAAATGGGAAGGTCTTTACAACTGATAAACGTGTCTTGCCATTGCGAGATAGGTGGGGGTCAAAATATTATCCCTTTACCGTGGACAAAATTTAAGAATTAGATGAGGAAGAGTGGTCTCAAATGGAGACTACGTCTACTTTAAAGCTTCTTTTCTACCATCAAGAATGCTTATGGCATAAGGTGAGTAGTCTGTCATTGTTTGTTTAAAGTTTGATAGATTAAAGGTTTATGAGAAAATTCTTCGGCGTTTATCTATATATATATATATAGATATTGGGAGGATAATAAATTAAAGATTAGTATTTATTTTATATATATTTTTAATATTTTTTTTAAAAATAATAATTTAAAAGATGATTTATTATTTTTTTAAGATTAATTTTTTTCCTTATTTTGAAAGGTAAAAGAGGTATTTCTTCAACAAAAAATGATATGCTTATTTGGTGGGGATGGCTCTGAAAAAGGAATATCTATGGAGGAGTTTACATTTTTATTAAGGAATGTATTAATAGATTTATTGATAACATTCATATAATTTATATCACTGGATATGACTACAAAGAGACAAAAATATCAAAGCTCATAGATACCACTTATGTTCTTTATTGTCCCCTACAAAATATTCATATGGCAAACCCTAAGATGGGGGAGGTGTCTTTGTTAAATTTATTGGAACATGAAGCTATAAGATTTTGGACACACTATTATTCTTTTAAAGAAACTTTGTATGAAAGAGATGACAATACCAAACTGAAAAGACTCTTAGACCCTATCGGTTATCACATTCCATGGATGGTATTAATAGATAAATATGGGGAAGTAATTATAGAAAATGGACAAGATATTGTTTCCTTATATGCAAGGAGCATGGAAGAGAAAGCAAAGAGATTGATGTAAATATTGATCAAAGGTCCCAAGAAGGATAAACAACAAGCATTGCTTTACTTATAACAAAAATGATGTATTTAATACCATGTATTATAAAGGAATTGCATTTTATTTATTATTTTAAATAGGTTTTTTCATTTTTATTTTATTATAATAATGTTATTTCTTAATATTATTTTTTCTTGTTAAATAAAGCATGTGTTGCCCTGACTTGTGGTGAGTTTAAAAGTACAAAAGATTCATAATCAAACACAATATTTCTTTGAAATAAGAGGTAATTCCATTCAAACAAAATCAAATACCCATTACTTCCAAACTAGTTTTGATCATGCATTAAGATTTGAATAAATTATATAATATGATATATATTTTACGTGGGTCACTAATCTAGCTATGTTTAGGAAAATGAATGGAAAATTTAGAGTACATATTGATTTCCGTATTTTTAACTAGTTGTATCTGAAAGGAAATTAACCTTTTCCCAATTTAGATCACCTAAATAATTACAGGTTCTAAGATGTTATCTATTTGGATGTATTATCCAAATAAAAGTAACTATTGGTTTCTCATGAAAGATGTATAAATTAACTTCACTACGCTATTGGTTTCTCATGAAATATGTACATGTTTACCTTCACGAGTGTTTGGGGAGCCTTTTCTTATACCAAATTCCTACACCAACATATGTTTTATTTATTTCTACTTTTAACTACCACCATAAGTTAATATGAGGGTATCCCCACTTCCCCCAACCAATGATTCTCCTTTTACTAATATGGATGAAGATTGAATGGACTAAACCATATTATACAATCATTGAAACCTTGAAGTGAGAAACTATGAAAGAGCCAATTTTAGACTATCCTGTGTGGAACATGATCATTCATCTCTATTGCTATTCTAATATACTAAAAAAATTGTATGCTAACAACATTGATAATCTTATGTTAGTAGGAAACTAAATGCAATTTAAAGGAACTATAAAACAATTCAGCAGGATGTATGTGCCATTTAGAAATTTCTCCAAATTTTCCTTTTGGAACACAAATTTTCAATCTTATGTTGATCACTAGGAATCAAACTATATTTTCATCCAAGCCTTCTTATTAGGGCACTTAGCAATTTAAAAAATATTTTATCGGAACATTAATTCAATATTATTATCAAACTAAGAAAGAGACATGTCTTTATGAATCACAACTCTATCATCACCTTAAGCTAGACAAAAAGAGGTTCTAGATTTTTTTATTGATACATAATTGTTCAAAATTTACACACAAAATGACTTGAATTGTCGCAAAGGTATCTATTAGTTCTCAACTAATGGAACTTGATTAGAAGAGTATTCTATAAAGGTTTAGACATTATCACAATACTTTAATCTCTAATAAATAAACATTAGAAAAGTAATATATAAGTTTGATAATAGAATGTGAATAAGATTGATTTTTCCTAATCAATTCATTGAAATTTTGAAAAAGGCACATAAGGGTGGTAGCCAATGTGCCTTTCAACAAACTACATATGGTGACCTATTCTATTCAATTATATAAATACTTGGGTATGTGAATCTCTCATATATTAGCACATGGGATAACTCCACCAACGTGACCACATGCCACTAAATATTTCTACCTCTCACATGCCATTTAAGAGATGGGGCATTAATTTTCTAGGACCTCATCTAATAAGTTATAAGGGACACATAAAACCCACTTTGTTAATATGAACCTCATCAAACATATGATACAAAATGTTATTATTAGTCACAACCTCAGTTTACAGGGACTATAGGAATTAGCTTGTTGAATTTTCCTAGTCCGTATAAACCAATGTTTTTTACAATATTTTATCTTAGCTTTTGATGGGAAGATATATAAGACACTTTTTATGGATGAATTAAAACATGATTGTTTCTATTTTCACTAATCAATAAATATTCACCATATTTTCCCTCATTTGGAGGCAATTTCATAATCCATGGCCTTGATTTCCATGATATCCTAAGTTCTTTGTAAGGCTAAGTTCATGATTGATTCGGGTTGTAAAAGGAATGAAATGGAAGGTAGGAAAGGAAAGGAAAGGAAACACATAGAAAAATATAACATAAAGTACAATAATATGATGAAAACCCAACTTCAAACGGTAGAATATTGTAGAACACAAACTAGTTATAATGGTGGCAGCTATCTCTAAATAGAGAGATATAGAAGCTATGCACATTTGTAAAAACCATTACAAGAGGCCAAAAGAATGGTATTTTAACCGAAATAAGGGACCATAGAGGTCCAAAAACCTAACCATAGAAGATGAAATGCCAAAATGTTAGTGGGCCCCAAGGTGTTAGGTACATTAACTTTTGGGGGGCGCATTGTAATGTACCTTTTATAGAATGGGCCAATTCTAGTGGTGAATTAATGCACATACTTGCTAATATCTATAATTTTTTGTTTTAGGAACTATTACAAACACTTTACAAGCAATAGTTTTGTATTTGGTATGAAAATAAAGAGAAACTTCATCCAATAAATCAAGATATCACCATATAGAATATAATTTACTAATTGAACACCAATCAACCCAACCAAATTTTTATTCAACTAAATTATGAAATTTCATATATAATGTATTAATGGAACCTAGGAAATATTATAATATTTCACATACTTTTGCTGCCAGGATTAATGCAACTTAATTATCACAAAATTACTTCAGATGCCTTCAATACGTTGGTCCTACTTAATGAAATTCGACTTTCCTCTAGAACAAACCCAAGAATTTAATCATGTAATAAAATGAGTGTTGTTATAGTAATGAAGCATGTCTCCTTCAACACCCACAATCACCTATAAACAAATTTCTCCAATTGTGCATCTGTGAGGAATATAGATTATCCCTCCTTATTGACTGGCTAGATTGGATAGTTTCACCACCAAAACTAATATTGATTATCTAGGGTGGATGGTCTCACCACCAAAATTGATCTCCACTAGGGTTTCACACCCTTATGCATAGCTCCAAGGGCCCTCTAAATCAAAATTCCAAATATCCATTGCATACATAAAAGTGAGCTATGATTCTCATTTTATAACTTTTATCATTAGAATACCATGGGTCATCAAAATTCCATGGATACCCCTGTTTTACCCTTTTCCTTTTCCTATATCCTACAGGAATCAAATAGGCTGCTAAGTTGACCTACATAAGTGAATATTCTGAGAAATGGACATTATAGTCCTCCCTCCCTGATATTTTTTAGCCTCAAGAAATATAGAACCTACATATCAATATCAGGATCCCAAATCTACCTATAGAATTCTCCAAAATATTGCTAATGTACCATCCTAACACAAATGAACTCATTATCACCATCACACTCTACCATATTATGAAACAATCAACCATAATGTAAACCATTCCTCATAAAAATCCCTTGATGATTTTAAATCTTGACTAAAGATTGATATGAATTGAAGAATCATTTCTTATGTGCACCTTTGAAATATGATTTCTTATCATTCTTCATAAACCCATGTACTTCTAAGAATCTACTATATGACTACCACTGTAATGGAGAAATTTTCAAATCATCTAGAGTTGAAATGGGATTTTGGAAACGACTTCTGAACTCTGGTTATTTTCCTAAGAATCCTTTTACAAAGTTCACCAACAATAATATTCCATCAAATTATTTTGTAAAGGATAACTTATCAATGCAATGTTGTGTTGGGTCTTCACTTGTTTTTACTGCCTATTTTATATCATCATTTTATTCACATATTTTTCTATAGTTATGTTTTGAAATGTTGCATATCCTAACAGTAGAAACCCACCTTTTTTCCTCCATTTTTTAATATACTTTCTCTCTCTATATTCTCCCTAGAATCATCCTCAATAATGGAAACTGGAAGAGGGTCTAAATAAAAAGGTTTCCACTTGGAAATTTCTTGCCTCCAGTTATATAGTACGATCACTAGTGTTACAATAAGGCCAGTCTTCAAACCGAGATCCATGGACTGCATAAAAGTGCACAAAAAACTTATAACATGCAATGTTTTCCCAAGTCCCATACCATGCGCCAAAATGCATCCAAGAACATTGTATTTAGATGTAATATTGTTTATTTATTGGATACAATTATCTCACATGAAGTGTATGCAACAATCTAGTGAGGTTTAAAGATACATGAGATGATGGATATACCCTTACTTTTGATTAATTTTGTTCTTTAGTAGTATTAACGATAAAAACTTCAAAAACATGTACTTTCCTTGAATCAAATTCCTTCAAAATAAATGCAATTTTACTCAAAGCTAGAGTAGTTTCTATTCCAAAGCCCATAACAGAACCTATGACTACAACTTATTATCTAAATTGGATGAGGAATCAATCTGCTAGAACCCTATAATTTAACCTCTCGGCTGATAAAAGGTTTACAGGGGTAACCACAAACCTCTTTTGGCTAGAAAATTGGCCTTTTTCAACCGGAGGGGGCTCCCTCACTTGAAATAAAGTCAAATTTTGTTAACAATAATGCTTAAGAACATCCGAGAGAGGCCAAATATGTAAAGGTGAAATAGGACTTAATGATGATGGTTGATAGACTTGAGAGGGAGGACCACTGGGCATGAGACAATGATTAATATTTTTACACAAAATTATGAGAGCTTACATGAGACACTTATGAAAACAGAGGAAAGGCAGGTATTATTTCAAGTAATAATATATTTCATAGCATAGTGGGTGAGTTTTGAAAGTAACTTGAAAATACACAAATATATCCAATCACATGTAACAGAGCATGAAATGAATTCTGCAACATATATCTTATGATCAAATATCAATAAGAATACCATAAAGGAGCATCTAACTAAGAGTGAACTCCATCATAGTTTAGAAAGGAAAACAATCCTTTAGAGCATGAGCATAAATGAATTTTGAAAAGAAATTTAACAAAGACATAGAGACTAACATGCACATAAGAAGAGTCACAGAACTTGAAATCCATACCACAAGAATCTCTGGTCAAGTGGAAAATTCTCTGCATTGATAATTTTATTTCAGCAAAACAAAACACATACACGGGATTTCTCCCCAAATCCGAACCCTCTTTTCATGTCTTGTTCAATTTAAATACATTTAGGCAAAATGAAAAATAATAAACTAGATACAATATATCTTTCATCCACTAGGAGGATTGAAACAAATCAACTTAGAAACATCAAGTCTTAAAGTTGAAACTGGGATAAGGCTAAGATAAAAAATGCAATATTATTTTTATGAAAAAAACCTTATCATATCTACCTATTTCATCCCTATCCTGATCACTAATGTAACAATAGTAAGGTCCAAAAATAACTTGAAGACAAAACAACTGAGAGATGAGTTGTGCAGTAGACTCTAGCTCAACATAGTCACAGGTCGTACCGATTGAAACTGCGATGATGGGTATGATGATGATGATGCTGAGTTGGAGTAGGACCCACCAGATGTTCCTTCCCATACGTGCATACCTCAGAAATGCCCAGTCACCACTTGTGCAGTAAAATTTCAAATTTTTGGGTTTGGTTGTCATTTCCCGCTCTAAAACAATGCAATGTCCAACGATTCATCACAAACACCTTATAACTCCCAAAAAGCATCAAAACTTTAAACTCTTTCATAGTTTGAAAAAAAATGACCTCTTGTGATTGCAAAATGAGCCCTCAGCTAAACATATGTTGACCTTCAACAAAATGTAAGAAAGATGATCAAAAATGACAAATTTTAGTCAAGGAACCTCGTCATCTCCTCCTCTTCCCGCTCGATGATGGTTTGGCCTTGTTGGAGGTTGTTTTGACTTCCTCGGCTCATTGTACTACTGTAGGCAGGTTACTAGGTTGTTGTTTTCATTGTTTGACCTTCTTGGGTTGTCTCCTAGTGTTTGGATGGGGTCCCCTGGGTTAGTTTTGGGGCAAAAGCCCAAGTTTTGATGTAAAAAGATGTGAAGTCTCCACAAGTTGTGGTCGTGGAGTGCGTAGATAGTTAAGAGTCAAAAATGGTTTTTACCCTCTTTTATGTAAGTTTGAGTCAGTTTTTGAGATCTAGAATTGTATAAATAGGTGTGTCTTAGAGAGTCTAAGGTAGTAGAAAAGAAGTAATAGGATTTTTCTATGGGTACGAATGTTGAAGTCTAGCGCAGAAGTATAAGTCTTAGAGAGGAAGAGGCTCTGCAGATGAGTGCGCAGAGGCCTAGAGTAAAAGTCTGCAACTGAGTGTGCGGACCCCTGCAGCTGAGTGCAAAGGGAAGTCTTGAGTTTGTAAGCTTAACTGAATATCAATAAAGAAAGATTGCTACAAAAAATCCTGTGTTTCATCTCTTTACTTCTGTTATGAATAAATGTGATTTATGCTGTGATGAATAATGGTTTTGTAAAATAATGATGTATTGATGCGCAACTTTACTTGTTTTGTAATGTTATCTGAACGCAATTAATGTTAAGTGGTTACGTGAAGATTTTAACGCTTTCTGGTAGAGTTATCGAGCACTTAGGTAATTTCGAGTAATTAATGATCTAAGAGTAATATAAAGCGTGTGTAGGTAGCTAATTTACCGACTCAGGGTCCGCAAAAGCCAGTCGTAGACATAGGTATAGAGGCCGATTGAGAGAAGTTATAGTGATCAGTCATAAAGGCTTATTGATCTATGCGAAGGCAAATCTAGGTCTCAAAAGGACATCAAACTGATCTCTGGGTGCAGAAACTTGGTTCCAGCATCCCCCCATACTACTTCGGATGAGACTTCAGTCTGTGCACCGTAGATTGATGCCAAAAGGGCGAGTAGTGTAGGATTTTGCTTTCTGTAACTAACTCTGAACCTGGGTCAAGACCCACTAAGCCAACACCTAGCCTTTACCAGTTTCTTCTTTATCACCCTTAATCTTTTCCTCAAAATTAGATTTATCATGTAATAATTATTTAGTTGTCTGCATAGGGGAGGAGTCCATTTCATGAATACTTTGGCTTCATCAACTGCATCCAAATCTACTACAACCCAAACATCAGCCTCTGAGATGGTATCATTGATGGCCCTCGTTTAGATTTCAGTATTCTTTGTTATCTGATCAACTTGCCTTTAATAGACCTCAATATCCTCAAATAGCCTCTGATACTCCTTCCATTCATCAAAATTTGGCTTCTCTGTTGTTTGAAAGGTTTCTTTCATCTACTCTTTCCATTTAGTTCCTAACCTTGTCATAGTCTTTCTTAGCTACACATTGGGTTCTCTTTCCTCCTCCACATGAATTACTTGTTTTCCTTTTTCTTGAGTTGTAGGTCTAGAAGGCCTCTTGGAAAATTCACTTTCCTTTCCCTGGATGTTGTTCCTGATGTGTGCTTGACCTCTCAGTTTCCCTTTTGCAAATAGGAAATCTGAAGATGGGATTTAGCAAGGGTGTCCTACAACTTTGTGATTTCAATATCTTTGTCCTCCATTTGAACATCTTGTTCATCCCCTACACCTTGTTCTATCATATTGTCTGAGACATCAAATTGAGGAGTTGGCTCCTTAATCAACTGCTTCGTAGAAAATGTAGTCCTCAATCTAGTCCTCTGCCTATGTATAAATTCTGATTCTTCCACTGGTATCTTGCTTTTCACTTTGCTTGTTGCTCTCTTATCCCTCCTTTTTTCCTTAACTATCTCTACAGCTTTAGGTACCTATGTCTCTTTAGCTTTAGGTTCTTCTTCATGTGCTTCCATTAGAGAAATGTTTGCATGAGCCAGCAGACCTGGAGTTGAAAATAAATTATCCCAAGAGATCTTTCTTTTCTCTAACTCATGCAAAACCAATGGTTTTATCAATGCAAAATGAAATGGAGTAGGCAAGTGTTTATCTCCTTTTGATTGAACCTTTTCTGCCATCTTGCCTATGATTTTAAATAGACTAGCATAGATCCATCTTAAGTACAGATCTAACACGACATGAGAGGGATCAAATTTCTTCATGTGAAAACTTTTTTAGAGTGCAAAATATAATGAGTTATTTTTCATTATTTAAATTGTATTTTTGAATGCTAAATAGAGTATATATTGTACCAAATAAAAATTTTAACCATAAAAATTTATATTTTATTTTTTCAATAAATAGATATATATGAAGTTGGTATTGACATAAATTAGTTGATGTATATCTGTTGTTGAAATATTTTTGTAAAGTATAAGATTTAAATGTCTCATTCACACATTTTTTTTTTACTTCTAATTACTTTACAACATGTTCATTTTATTCTTAATTATAGTCGACATTATTTTTCTATTTAGAACATAATTTTTATTTTAAATGGGCATAGATGGACGGAAAAACTTATGCATCCCCTCATACTGGGGTTGTGGAATGAGCCTCTCGACTCAATAATAGGGTAAATTCAAGCTCCTTTTACTAGTGAAAAGCATAAAAAAACTAATGTGGTATTGATACACCTTGCTAAAGCGACCTTCACATGTAAAATATCTCTTATAACCTTCAACAATTGACTATAGTGGTCCAATAGGTAACTCCTTGGAAATGTAGTGTCATATTTATTTTTGAACTGAGGCTTTACAAAATATTTAAAGTGTGAGGCATCTAATTCCTTCCCTTTGAACCAACTCTCACTTTGTAAAGGAATTTATGTAGCTTGAGAAATGGTTTCCTCATACACTATAAACTCCAAATCACCAATTTTGAACTTATCACCTTTGAAGTTCAGCAAAAACATGCTTGCAAGTTGAAAATGATGGCCATGTGTCTGGAATTTCTCACAAAAGGATATGCATCCTGTTCTTTCGAATGCTACTCTAATTGCAGGGCCAAATTTCACCATGTCTAGACTCCTAGGCTCAACACGAACCACTTCTCCTCCTTTTGTTTTGCCTCTGCTTCTTTGGATTTCCATCTAGCTTTTTGAAACCTAGAGCGCAGAGTTCAGCTATGTTTCATGGCACACCAATTCTGTAGAGGAAAGGTCAACTGAAAACACAATGGACAAACTGATAGCGCAATGCAAAGAGGTGATTGATAGGTTTTTTCACAAGAGTTAAATGGATTTCCTATTGGTGCTCTGACAACCCTTTTTACCATGCAGTGTATACGATGTGTATGGAAGAAAATCATAAAATTCAACTACCAAGATATGGATCAAAAGACCTTGACTCATATAAATGACACGAAAACCCTAAGCATTTAAAACTGTCCTGAACTTAGACCAAACTATAAGTAGGGTTTTCACAACGATTGTGTAGCAACACATACAAACTTTATCAATTGATGTCTAACTATTTTTTAAAGGAAAACTGTGGTTGGAAACGGATATCTCCTACCTTAGAAAATAATAGAACCCACTTTAAAGCGGTGGGATACCTATGCAAAGAGATGGAGGTGGTTACGCAGTGATGGTGTAGCCCCAGAACTTGTGTAGTTGTTGCATAGAAATTTCATGACAGTTGAAAAAAAAATGTCTTTGAACCCCTATCGGACTGCTCTCGACCTTGTGCTGTGTACCTATCAATTGTTTTTAGAGAAGGGTGTGAACTGTAGAGTGGAGAAAGAATGAGGGCATTATGAAAAGAAATTTAAAAATGTGCACCTTATGCTTTGTTTGATCATGGGTATGAACTTAGGATAAAGGGTTATTATGATCATGAAATATAAATGATGGTAATGAGTTGTGGAGGGGTGTAGTAACAATAATGAGGAGAGGCGCGTTAAGGCGGGGGGGGGTGCATATGATGTTAAATGTAAATGGGGGGTGCATATTATGTTAAATGTAAAGGGGGGGTGCATATGATGTTTAATGTAAGTGTAGGGGGTGTATGGAAGCGAGTTGTACATGAAATGGGGTATATGAAAGGAGTATAGGATTGGAAAAAGTATCTGGTAGGGGTAAATAAAAGGGATCATGATTTGTGAATGGTGGAATAGGGCATGATGAACAATACTGACAACATACTCAACAAAAAATTAATAAATGAACCAGACTTGTTTTATTCATGGTTACAACTAGTGATGCATAACCCGTTAACCCTAAATGACTTTATATGAGAAAATGACCTGATGACCTTCTCATAGACTCAGACTCTGTCAAATTTTGTCTTTTTTTTAAGGATCCTCTATAACATGGAATTATAATAGTGACCTTAGATAATGCTTAGCTAATGATGTTTTAGACTATGAAAACAATGGTTCATAAGCTAAACTGTGATCCCCAAAATGAATAGAGAAAATGAAAAGAGAATTGATCCCTAGACCCTAGGACCCTAACATTGGCTCCAATGGGGATGACAGCCTCCTAGTGAGGTGCCAAAAACACCTCAACTTAGTAGCCTAACCATTGGGAAAATGGAGTCGAACATTAAATAATGAAAAGTAACTAACTCATAGACTGACTTACATATGACAACAGATCACCTGAACCTTAGGGCCTATTGTGGCCACAACTACCACCCTATCAAAACTTGCCTTGGCAGCAATTCTGAATGGGTCCCCTAAAAGTTGGCCTTCTACCTCTCCGAATGATCTGTTTAGTCCCAGAGACTTTAGCTCTTTGCCGAGCGAAATTTTCAGTTCTTAGTAGTCAAGCCCCCCCCCCTTTTTATCCTTGTTGCATGTTCCATTCATCACATGGTCTAGCCCTCCATTCATTCCCCCATCGGAACCTTTTAAGCCCTCAAAACCTTCTATCGCATCATTTTCCCATCATAGTTCCTTATAATGGAAATACTCCAAAATATGCATAAATCACCCCTTTTTTGGCCTATCGCAATTAACATTACGCATTGCTCCCTTCCAGACCCGATGGCTTCATTAACCACAATATATACATTATCGAGTCCAGAAACTAGATCGCATATCACAATTGGTGGGGTCTGGGGCCTATATATAAGGCACATCGTGATACCCCAGACCCGCCAATGATTATAGAGCCTGGCGTATAACGTTTCAGGTCCGGCCTAATGGCGGACGCGGGTTTTCCCGTATATCCTTATGTTTTTCGGAGAACATTGAAGTCAGATTTTTCAAAGGGAGCCTTACATTGTGGACCCACCGTGTTATTAAATGTAACATACATACATATATCGATATATATATATATATATATATATATATATATTGGATCTAACCTAATCACATATCGCAATCGGCGGAGCCCTAGGCCTGTGCATATTGCGATATGCGATATGGCAGACCCACCGATCCGATTAAACGTAATATATATGCTATCGGGTCTGCCCTTCCCCCATTGCAAATCACTATTGGCGGGGTCTAGCGCTCATGCATAAGGTGCGACACCATACGACGGACCCGTTGATGATTATAGGCTTCAATATATAATTTTTGAAATCCGTTGTACGGCCGAATGCGGGTTTTCCCGTATTTTCCTATGTATTTGATAAAATGCCATAATGGCGGTTTTTCAAAGGGAAAGCCCATTAAAGCGATGTGATGTGATATGGTGGACCTGATAGGGTATAGGTTCCCACCTATAGTATTTCAAGTCTGGGTTTTTCATTCCGCTATGTGTTTTGCGAGGATTTTCCATGTAAATAGGATTTACATTCACGGGACTTAATCAGTGCATAAATTAAAAAGAAGGGGGGATTCTTTCACATTCAATGATATAAACGCAAGATTCATTTTTGCAGGCATGTTTACCATATTTCTCATAGTCATAGCTAATATAAATTATTTTTGTAAGCAAATCTAAGCATACCTGATAACGGATAAATGTGAGTTATGTTAAGATGACACCTATACTCCACCGGTGTCAGTATTGCAAAACACACTCTGCGAAAGGGAATATGGACCGCCTTAGCGCATGATGGAGGCACTCCTTCAGTTCAGTGGAAGCATTCATGACTGCACTGATCCATGAAGATGTCATCACTTCCAGATACATCACAAAGGATGCCAGATGTGGGATGAGGAGTGCAACATCTTCGGTTTCCTTCAGGAAATGACAGAGAATGATAGCCATTCCACACAAGTGCAAAGAAATGATATGCACTCCTTCTCTGTTCCCAAAGGCATCCATTCGTTCCCCCAAGAAGTAGAACGCTCCACCAAAGGTGACCTCGACTTGTCAATGGTTTCACCAACCGTTCTCATCTGTATATGCTGATCTGTGTAATGAAAAGAGGGGAAATGAAAGGTCATGGAAGATGGAGGGTCATTCAAGACTACATAAGTATTACCTCTGAATAGGAGAGGGGAGCTTTTTGTTTGGAAAAAACAGATCTGATTTATTGTGAATAAAGAGAGACTGCTTGGTTCAATGAGGGGCTTGTGTTTCAGATTGATTTTCAATTTCTCCTACGTGTTTTGATCAGAATGTTGTTGCTGGCATATGTGCAAATGTATATTTGTTTTATTTGTGCATATTTATAACTTATAGTTCATGGTTAAGCCTAGTTATTTGAATATGATTCAACATCATGGTTATATCATGAAAGGTTGTTGATTCGAAACTATGTTAGATATCAGTTGTAAGCTTTTCTTCCATAAAATGGAATGTGTATTCCTATCTGAATGATTGGATTGCAATTAAGAATCAATGTAGCCTTGTCTTGTGTGAACCAGTAATTGATTCATTTAGACTTGGAAATCATATATGATGTTTAACCTCTCTTTATCATGCTTCTATAAGATAGATTAGGATAGTTATGATATAAACTAGAGTAGTTAGAAATATCTTAGATAGGAGTTGATACATATAGGTTAGCTATTTTAATTTTGTTGGTTTAATTGAAACCTTCTTCCCAGAAGCAATCTTTCAACTCATTTAACAGTTTACGGGGTCCCTTAAAACTCATTAGAACTAGACATTCCAAATGAAAGTAGGCCTAATTGGGGCTTGCGATCGGGTTAGTTCCCCTTGTTGGTATAGCGAAAATTCACCATGTCAACAAATTGGTGTTAGAAGGAGGGCTTGAACCGCCATCCACAGCTATTCAAGATTTCATCTATAAGTGCCACGCATGGATTCAAAAGGACTAATACATGGATTGTGAAGGTCGAAAAGACCCTTCCTCTCATTCGGAAAAGCATCATTTCGAAGAAGAGACATTGTAGGAGTATCCTATCACTCAGGAACAACCAGTCAGAAGACTTACTCAGGCTTACTCTCATTCCCTATCATAGCTCCCTATCTTTCAATCTTTACCTCTGACAACAAAAAGAAAACCAAGGGTCTATCACATAAACGAAGAGACATCCATAGTCCCTTCTCTTGAAGATATTGTGCTTAATTCTTTGTAGAGTATCAAGTCTCCTTGGGAAGAAATCCCTGAGGATTCCCCGTCTGAAGGCAATCCCTGGCCTAATTTGGAAAATCCTAAGAAGAAACCCTCAACCAGAACATCCCTATCCTCGATATGGCTAATATTCCTCAACCGGGTGGAAACCAACTCCCACCTCCTCCAGGAGCACTTCCTCCCTGGCTCGCTCAAGATGTCGTGTCGATACCTGGGTAGCAGCATCCCTTACCCAAGAATGCAGAAAAGGTATTGCTTAAATTCGACCCTGAGTAGGAAGACACCGCTGAAAACCATATTAATTCATTCTTCCTAGTCGTGCGCATGTTGGGGGTAGCTGATGAAGATATATTTTGTTGCCTATTCCCTTTTACCCTGATTGGTGCAGCTTCCACATGGTACTTTAGCTTGAGAACAGGATCAATCACTTCGTGGGATGCCTTTCAATAGGCCTTTTTAGACAAGTATGGTGATGAAAAAACCCCTGTGGCCTTAGTTCTAGAACTATCCTGTTTGAAAATGGAAACCAAAGAAAAGGTCAAGGATTTTAATATCTGGTTCAACACCTTCTTCAATAGAATCCCAGCCACCGCTAGACCTACTGAGGAGATGCTCATGGAATTCTACATCACTGCTCTCCCTATCCTTACTATGATGTGGGTCAAGAGGAGTAATGCACCAACCTTACAAGGTGCTATCGATGAAGCAGTAAAAGTTGAGAATGAAATGCTCAGTCTCACAGCATGCCACCCTACAACTAGAGAAAAGAAAGCCTCTCAAGCATCCAAGAAGAATAATGGGAGTGATAACAAGGGGACTGAAACTAAGGAAAAGGATACCACAGATGTAGAAGGTCTACATTGGATCATGAAGAAGTTGACAAATACAGTCATTGATATGAAAAGGAATTCTGGAGAGAGTACAAGTGGGAGTGGAGGAGAGTATAACAACAGAAAACCTTTCAAACCTTTCTATCGTAAGAAGGTAGAAGGTGGTCATGGTCCACTTGCAGTGCCTACTCCACCCAATGAAGGGAATTTAAATATAGAAGAGTTGGCTCTTATCGGATCGCTCCTTAACCAGGAAGAACCTATAGTGGAGCTAGAGCTAGAACAAGAAGATGAAGAAGAATATCAAGTAGAAGAGCCCTTGGAAGAAGAATCTCAAATCAACATACTGTGGGATTTCTATACAAACGAGAACGATGATGACCAAGGAGACAGTATGGCAGAGATCCACACTAATGAAATCCACACACGAAGTAAAGGGCTACTTGCTGGTGTGATGAAGCCTATAGATCAGACCAAGAAAGATGTTTGCCCTATGAAGACACCAATTCCCAAAGTTCCTGTTGAGAAGGGTAGACCTAGTGGTAAGTCCAAGAATAACCAAGTGG
Source organism: Pinus tabuliformis (assembly GCA_031772625.1). NCBI lineage: Eukaryota > Viridiplantae > Streptophyta > Pinopsida > Pinales > Pinaceae > Pinus > Pinus tabuliformis. The sequence continues at coordinate 81,705,975 of CM062808.1, read as the reverse complement.
CAAACCATCCAGAGAAAGAAAATGCATCTCCCACTGCAACGAAGGCGGCCCAAAATGGTAAACTCCCACCTAAGAATGGAAAAACTGGTATGTTTACTCTACCCTATCCTATTTATAACATTGATTACAATATTATGGATGATCTTAAGAAATCTAGGGCTAATATCACATACTTTGATTTGCTAAAATTAACGTAGCAAATAGATTTTCTCTTGAAAGCTATGAATGAGCGGAACTGCAAAACTCCGGCCACCCCGAGCAGCCAAACCTAGAAGTCAGTCTCCAGACTTATTAGTACTCCCAACTCAACCCAAAATCCAGCAGCCATGGAAGCTACCCTATCAAAAATGAATCGAAAACCCCAAGATGTCAGTGCAGCCATGGTAGGAAGGAAATAAAAATCCATGACTCCCCCTTTCCTTATCACATTTGAAATCTTCAACATGAACATGCACAATTGCTTGGTAGACTCAGGTGCCTCGTCCACTATGATGCCTTATGCTGTTGCTAAAAGACTCCATGCGATACTTGAGAAAACGGGGACTCGAATCATGCAATTAGACAGGAAAAATGTGAAAGTAGTTGGGGAATTGAAAGATGTATTGATCCGGATGACTGCTAAACCATAATACACACAAGTAATTTATATAGTGGTAGTCGATATACCTGAGGCTTATGAAATGCTGCTTAGTATGGACTGGTCAGCAAAACTGAATGGATACTTCTCAACTGATTGGTCCCATCTCTTGCTGGCTCAAAAGGGGAAGGATGATATGATAGTGAGATCATTGTTAAACAGGTAAGGAATACAATTCATTGCCTTTCAAGCCACCTTAAGCATTATCAAATGCTAGTGCAAGATCTTACTTCGCATTTCTCAGCATTCAACATTTCTTCAATCCCAAGATCGCAAAATTCAGCAGCTAATTTACTAGCCAACGTAGCTTCCAAACTCCTCCCTTCCGAAGACTATAGTCTTGATAGATTTTCTATAGAATTAATTTTTAGACCTTCAGTTCCTGATAACATCACTAACTGGAGGGTTTTCAACCATGACGAAGACATCTTGCAATTCTTAACCTCTGAAAAGTCCTATGACAATCAAATCATTGAAGAGGATGAGCATGATTCTCAAATAAAAGAAACATCTCAAGATAACGTTATTCCTAAGCCTGTGGTAAAGCTTGAAGACCTTTATGACATTAAAGATAGGTTTAAACCTGTAATTAATGCAAAACTCCAAAGCTCTACTCTTAGGTTTGAATTGATTAATTTGGGAACGGCTCAAGCTCCTCAAAATATAAATTTAGGATTAGGACTTTCTATAGAAGAAAAGGAAGCATTTATCAAACTCTTAAGAAAAAACAAACAAGTTTTTGCTTGGAAGTATGACGACCTCAAAACATATGATACATCTATCATACAACACACTATTCCTATGCTTCCCGATCAAAAACCGATCCAGCAGAAGTTAAGAAAAATACATCCAAATTTGGAGAGCCAGATAAAGTCGGAACTTAATAAGCTCTTAAAAGCTAAGATTATCTTCCCTGTCCGACACTCAAACTGGGTCTCCAATATGGTACCAGTCAGGAAGAAAAACGGCGACATCCGAATCTGTATTGATTTCAGAAACTTGAATAAGGCAAGCTTGAAAGATAACTTCCCTCTGCCTACCATGGAGCAAATCCTTCAATCGGTAGCAGGATCTGAATTGATGTCTTTTCTTGATGGTTTCTCAGGATATAATCAAGTGTTGGTTCATCCTGATGACCAATTAAAAACTACATTCAGAACAAAATGGGGAACTTACGCATACCAAAAGATGCCTTTTGGACTCATAAATGCAGGAGCAACATTCCAAAGAGCTATGGATACAGCCTTTAGAGGGTTAATTAACCGAACAGTAGTCGTCTACCTCGATGATATTACTGTGTATTCAAAAAAGAGATATAATCACTTGCATGATTTAAATCAGATTTTTCAACGATGCAAAACATATGGTATCTCTCTTAACCCGAAAAAGTCTTTCTTCGCTCTTAATCAAGGTAAGCTCTTAGGGTTTATTGTATCTAAAGATGGCATTTATGTAGATCCTGATCGAATTAAAGAAATTTCTGAGATTCCTTTTCCACATAATAAAAAATCGATGCAGTCGTTTTTAGGACAAATTAATTTCGTTAAACGATTTGTTCCAGATTTTTCACAGATTGTACTACCACTGCAAACGATGATTAAAAAGAATTCAACCTTCAGATGGGGATTAGAAGAAAAGCAAGCTTTTAATGATATTAAGCAATCCATAATCAATGTCCCAGCTCTGAATACTCCAAATCTTTCTAATCATTTTACATTATATACTATTGCATCTGACTTATCTTACGCAGCAGTACTCACACAGTTGAATGATGATAATTTGGAAGCGCCCATTTCGTTCTTCAGTTCAAACTTTCAAGGCGCCGAATTGAATTATTCCGAAATTGAGAAACAAGCTTTTGCTGTCTTTAAAGCAGTCAAACATTATCGACCCTTTCTTCTAAAAACCCATACTAAAGTAATAGTTCCTTTCTCAGCAGTTAGGCAACTATTAATCCAAAAGGAATTGGGAGAAAAGAGGGCAAATTGGGTCGCAGCCCTCCAAGAATATGACCTAGAAATAAAGCCAGCAAAGTTTGTTAAAGGTCAAGGTTTTTGCAGGATATTAGCAGGAGCATCAAACATTCCTGAATCAAGTGATACAGAGCAAACCCAAGAAGTTAATCAGCTAAGTATATCGAATTCCGAATCTCAATATTCAGATCTGATCTTTTATTTAAAGAATGGTTATGCACCTACCAATTTGTCCTACAAGAACAAAAGAGCCATTAGATTGAAAGCTAAGAGTTTTTCCCTTATTAATGATGTGCTCTTCAGGAGAAACTATGATTCTGTCCTATTAAGATGCCTTGAGAAACCTGAAGCTCAAAAGGTTTTGCAGGAGTTACACGATGGACCGGCAGGAGGACATTTTGGAGCTGATACAACAGCTCATAAAGTCATTCATGCTGGATATTATTGGCCTACTTTGTTTAAGGACGCTCATGAATATGTAAGGAAATGCATCAAATGCCAAACTGCCAGTGGAAGACAACAAAAGCCAGCTTTCCCTTTGCAACCAATCAACATTGAACAACCTTTTGAACAATGGGGATTGGACATCATTGGAGAAATAAATCCTTCTTCTTCCAAGCAACACAAGTATATCCTTACAGCAACTGATTACTTTACAAAGTGGGTAGAAGCAGTTCCGTTAAAGACAACAAACTCTGAGGCGATCATTGAATTTATAGATCAGTTCATCATTACCAGGTTTGGTGTTCCAAACGCTCTTGTCTTCGATAATGCTTCTTATTTCTCAGGCAATGCAATGATTGATTTCGCTATCAAAAGAGGGTTTAAATTAAAGTATTCTGCTAACTACTACCCTCAGGGCAACGGCCTAGCAGAATCAACTAATAAAAATCTAATCAAAATCATTAAGCGAACAATTGAAGAGAATCATAAGAACTGGCATAAATCCTTGGTATTTGCATTATGGGCCGATAGAATAACACAGAAAGCTTCCATAGGGACCTCTCCGTTTAACCTCGTCTACGGAAAAGAAGCAATCGTACCAACCAACCTTCTTCTTCCATCTTTATCCCTAGTGCAATTTATCGACGAAACTCCTTCTTCTTCTATACAGTTTAGATATGATCAAATTCTTAAACTTGAAGAAGAAAGGGATAAAGCCAAGGTTACACATGCAAAACATCAACAAGTCATTAAAGCAGCTTTTGATCTAGCCTCATCTAGCCCTAGACAATTCCAAGTCGGAGATCTAGTCCTGAAATGGGACAAAGCCCATGAAGACAAAGGTAAACATACCAAATTTCAAAAACTGTGGCTAGGACCATTTCAAATCTGTGAAAAAGTAGGCCATTCCACGTTCATACTGCAAAATCTATCAGGGGTGAGGGATTCTCTCCCTGTCAATGGTCTAATCTTGAAGAAATTCTTTAATTGAGGAGGTAACCCCTTCTCTTTGTAGCTTGATAGTTTTTATATAGTTTGTAGGATTTGTAGAAATAAGAATGTGGGACATTTCCCATTGACCTTTCGCTGTAATTAAAAGCTGTCTCGCCATGACAATATTAGTATTTACTTTTGGATAATAGCGTCTTAAACCAAGAGAGATCATTTCTAGGAAATTAGATATCTTTTTATTCTGAACATCACAGTCTAACCTTTGTAAACTTCACTCTGAACGAAGTTCTATGAGTCATCTTGGGTGTTCGAAATTAGTCCCCAAAGGTTATCTATATGAAAATAGGAGCTAATTCATCTTCAGTATCTTTAACTCTTAAACCTGTCATCCATTTATTCTTAAGAAGATAGTTGTTCATCCCATTCACCAAAAGTTTATGATTACTCAGAGTGTAATTCTAAAATATAAAAGATTAAAGATAAGAGGTCTTATTACAAGCCTGCTTACCATGTTCATAGGAAAATAATTTAACTGACATTACCAAAACTGCATATCAAACAGGGTAATGGCTTGAAAGTTCAAGACAAGGGGTCTCATCACGAGCCAGCTTGTTCAGTTTAATTACTACCCGTGAATGGCATTGTCATTTATCTGGCCACCAAACCAGGACAATGGCTTTTATCTTAAGCAAAGAAGAAAGTGAAATTCAAAAAAATACGAAAATATCTTTTGAATTCATTCTGTTTAGTCACACTCTAAGGTGAATGGAACAATGGACAACAACATGGTTAAAAGGTAACCCTGCCGAGACTATGAATGTTTGCTGGCAGCAGAGGCTCTACCTGTGACAGAGGAGTTTATTTTAAAAGCTGATATGGAAAAGTTTTCTATTTTTACCTTTATAAACCAATAAGGACTTATTTTAATACTCAAAGTGCATTTATAAAAAGAGGAAGTCAAATGAAGAAACCTGTTTTATTCAGAATCAATAGACATCTAGTTATATTAGAAATTTCCTTTCCTTTATAAAGATTCTATTTGAAAAGGTGTAAGTATATTTATTAGTCCAGAGATAACTGGTTCTGCCAGCGAATCGCCAATTGTTGTGCCCTACAACAACCCCCCATTTCATAACATTTTTATCACAAATAATTTACATATGAAATGGGTCCCTTTTAAAATTTTTAATTGGCATTAATAAACTTGTTCAGATAAGGTATGATAATCAAATGAATATGTGCATAAAACCCTTGTTGAACAAATAATAAGCAATTTTTGTTTAAGTCCGAAAAAAGTAATCGCAAGACCGTTTGCTAACTTGGTTTTTCCGATGCGATATCGCTATCGGCCATCGGCGATAGCCAATGCACACACAGAAAAGGCACACATCTTTTCCCCGATGCGACACGATATCGGTGATCAAATATCGGCGCTACCTCTTATGAAAAGTCTTTTAAGCCTCTACCCGATGCGATATCGCTATCGGTAGTCGGAAGAATCCCATACATCTTCATAAGACGTTCATATCTTTTCCCCGATGCGACATCGCTATCGGCATTCGGTAAATCAATTGATATACATTTAGGGATTATGTTCGCACGCTAATACAATGTCGCAATCGGCGTTCGCTAAAGATCTTTCCCAAATGATAATGTCACTCACACTTCCGATGCGATGCGATGACGCTTAATGATGACCTCAGTTTCCAAAAGGTGATTATTTCAAAGCATTAAAGTTATATTTAAATCCGATTTGACAAAAGCACAGATTTCAAAATGCCGTTAAGTAAAGGGATAAGGTAATGCATGCGTATTTAAAGCTTTGCCCCTTCGAATTAACGAGCAATTACGATTAGACCTTTGAAAAAATCTATTGCACGCTTTAAGGGGTCATTCGGTTTAATAACTTAAGTAATGGTCATTTATGGAGCTGCAGGCTGTAAAATCACCATCATTGCATCTACGGTACCTTCTCAAATCATTAGATCCGCAGCCTCTTTTAGAAATAATCCCACCACGCTTCAAATAATATATCTATCCCGTTATGGATTGTCATTGTTATTTCTTTGTTACGATTTCTCTTGCATTTGTGTAGAATTCAACTGTCGAGAGAAGTCTGAATATGATGGGAAAGAAGTTCAAGAAGGTGGCAGGTTCTACTGCGACACCTGCCTCAGGCCAAGCTGCTACAGTTTCAAGGAAAGGCTTAATCTCAGATACTACATGCACTGGTCTTCCTGGTACTACATGGCAAGGGACATACAATTTGCTAGAAGCAGAACAACCAGAAACGACAGTAACGGAGGCAAGTGTGGATGAACTAAGAAAGTCTGAGGCAACTCTTAAAGATTTGGCTGACTCCTTTCTGCACAGAATAGTAGCCAGAGAACAAGTCTTGCCTTATACTGATGTGGTACGTTGGGCAATTGAAGAAATTACTCTCACTAATCACTAATAGAACCTTCCATACTAAGGATGGAAGGATTTTCGGTTCCTTCAAGCCCGACGACTTGAGACGGATGTATCATTTGCCCAATCCCGAGCAAGTCTATAACAGAGCCTTTGTGGAGAAATTCGCCAGAGAGAATGAATCACCATCCGAACCTCTCCGAGATTGGAGGCAAAATCCAGCAAAACACAAGCAGGATATGTCGGGTAAGTACTCCAATGCTTCTTTGGCTTCACCTTACTGCTATGCTGGAATTATGATGTGTAGATTGTGGGGATTTCATGATTCTGCAAATATCCATGTTGATATGGTTCCCTTAATGGAAGCGGCCGTCAATAGTATAATCATGGATTGGGCCACTATTCTGTCTGATAAGTTGGTCATAGCTATTCGTGAGTTTAGGGCCAAAACCAGAGTCACCGAGAGAAAAATCCCACCCTTCTATTACTCTGCCTACATTATGGATACCCTTTGTTTTAATTCTGAGTTTCCTGTCCTTGGTTGGAGATGGACAACCCATGACCCAACACCTATTCATTTGTATCATCGTAAATTGTGGAAACCCTCTCACAAAGACCATTTGTATCAAATTTGCAATGGTTTTATGGTTCCCGTTCACTATTCTATTTTTGACAGACCTATCCCTAGAATTTCTTATGAAGCCTCTTTTGACCTACCAGCCGTAGCCCATTGGTTTGGCGAAGAATATTTTTCCTATATCAGAGTTTTTGGAAGCAAGGCTAGGCCACATGTTCTCCCCTTGTACATCCCAGACAAATTGTTAGCCCGAGAAATCTCCTATCAGATCATGTCTGAGGGTGTCACACAAACTCTCAAAGAAGAGAAGAAGAGAGGATGGCCATCTTTTCCTTTGAGAATTGGAGTTTATACGCTGCTAAATTACAAGCATGCAGAAAAGGAAGCAGCAAAACTCCAAATGGTATCTCTAGCTTCTATTCCAAACAGACTCTATGACCCGAAAAAGACTGCTTTCATTGCCTTGGAACAGGCTAAGCTGACAAAGGTTGTTCATCAAGAAGACCAGTTTGACGACCTGTTCATGGGTGCCGATTCAATAAGCCAAGTCAAACAACTTGCTGCAATGAGATATGAAGATGTGGAATTAACTGAATTTAATAAACTTAGAAAGCAAAGGTTGCAAACTTTGCCTCTAGATTTATTATCCACAACCCCAACTTCATCCTCAAGCGAGCCTGATCAGCTGGAAATAAATTCACCTCCCGTTACAACTAGAGAACAGGAGGAAAGGCAAAACAAGCTGCAGGCAGAAAGGCATAGAAGAGAACAAATAGAAAGGCAGCAAAAAGCACAAATTGAACAAGAGCAAAGAAGGCAAAGGGAGCTAGAAGAACAGAGGAAAAGAGAGGAAGAAGAAAAAGCAAAGAAAGAACTGGAAGATAGGCAGAAAAAGGAATTGGAGGAACAGCAACAAAGAGCACAAGAGGAGCAACAGCGGGAGGCGTTCGAGGAACAGCAGAGGATTGAAAAAGAGAAAGAACAGAGTAAGCAAATCTCTGTTGATACTGAATTGATTAAAGAATGGAACCAATTCGATTCCATTATAAGTGGTAAGGAAGCCTCCAAAGACTCAGATGCCTCAAAGACTCCCGATACTACGTTTTCTCCGGTTCTTGAAGGAACCAGCGGCCCACCCATGGTACAGAATGTTGAGGAAATTACTCAAAACCCATCTGATCAAATTAATCTTCAGGTAGAGGAAATTCCTCCCCTAGACATTTTCTACAGCCCTAAGCATAGAGCCGTTGTAAGGTGCTCAAGGAAGAGGCGAAGGATTGATCAACCTTCTGTTTCAACTGAGCAAACAGTCACGGGCAATGTCGTCTGGAAGGGAGAATTAGATCCCTCTGAAGATTTGACAAAGTTGTCGCAATTTGCGGGAGCTTATTCAGCGGCAACCATTGACAAAGCATCCGAAGTGAGTCTTCTTTTGAAGACTAAAGAGCATGAGGTATACGCATTGCAAGCAGAAGTGATAGAGGCAAGGAATAAGGCAGCACAGGCAGAAGAACAATTGCTGGCCCAACAACAAGAGAATCATTTGTTAACCCAGCAAATTGAAAAACTGAGGATAGACCAAAGTGACATTCAAAAAGCACAAGAATTGTCAGAAGCATTATCCCAGTTGGAGGCATCGAATGAGCTGTTGATGAAATCTAAAGAGGAGCAAATAATTCAGCTGTCAGCACAGCTTGAAAGTATCAAAGGTGCCAAGAGTATTGATGATTTCAGAGCAGAGGCAACTCTAATAAACGGCACATTGATATCTCAGACCAAACTCTTGTGCCAACAACTAGTTGAAGCTGAGATACTTTGTGACACATCTACAGCAGTATGTGAACAAATCGAGAAAGCCAGGAGTAACTTGGATCAGGCCGAAGACAATATAACAGAGTATATTGAATGGCAAGACACTCCAGAAGGGCAAGCGACAAATTTGTCCCGAATCTGTGTAACATACAAGGACATACTTTTCATGGAATGGAACACACAGGTAATGAAGGCGGAAAGGGCAGCATCCAGATGCAAAACGATTGCCAAAAACATGATCAATCTAGTCAATGATACATTGTACCTGGCAAACATGATTTCACAATGCACACCTGGAAACATAACAACCGCAAACATGCTGGAGCACAGGAATTATCCTGAGCTGGAGACACAAGGGCGGTTAATTGCTGGAGTAAATACCTTGACCGCCGACGCATACTGGCTTTTCCTGATTAAACCACATTCTCAAAGGTCGGCTCTTAACTGCCTAACAGATGCTCTCCGATACCTGATTGCCGATTTCCAAGATGCCACATACGATGCACAGCTGACTTCACGCCTCAATACTCCACCAGAAGTAGAGCCAATGCTGGCGATATGTCAGCGAAGGAGTAAAGGCAAAGAGACCTCTAACTGAAGCATCGCCGCCGACTGCCGAATCACCAAGATGCACAATGATATTTGTTAATGCCGATTTAGTTGTTTTTCAGTTTTAGATATTTAGATATTTTAGATTAGCATAGTATTTATAGACCCTTTCATTGTTTTGGAAAGGGTCGTAAAATTTTGTAAAAGACTTAAAGGCTGAAGTTTGCACTATTGTGCTTCAGTCTATATTCTTTTTGAAAACTCGACCACTGGTCCTTAATTTTACTTGGAATGCTGTTTTAAGTAAATTGTGCACTATTGTCGTTTGCTTGGGATGCTTTCTGGTTGGAAGGAAGGACCGCGACATAGCGATTAATATATTGGATTGATCAAACAGCTTGCATGGTACTATTATCTGTATCTGTTCTCTTTTCTGTTATATGAATTGCTGTGTTATTACTTTGCTATTATTGATTACATGTATGCAATATAACAGCAAATCTGCATTTCATATCACTATTGAATGTTTTGTGATTTGTTATCTCTTTTACTCATGTATGTAACAATGATATAAATGACTGAGTGCAGTAATTCGCTATTATCGCTCTGCATAACTATTTATGCAGAGCAATCGTAAATGGTTTAAACATTTATGCTTACTGTTAGTGACATCTATATGCCTGCCATTAAGCATAGGTTATCAAACGCTGCATTATCTGAATTGATAAGTCCCGGGATTAGCTTATAGTTATTATATTTCTTTTATAGTTTATTTATTTTTTATTATCACTTCATATCGTAAATCATTCATCCATCCCGTTTACTTATAATCTTTAGGAAACTGGTCCCATTATCCCCAGTCGGAGCCACTATTCCAAACGGAAAAGGAGCTGCACTAAGTTCCGGACCGGGTGGTTTCCCCGATGTTGTTGCAACGAATTTCGGGGCATCAACACTATCCTGTCCCTTCTATGGAGCACATTCTTCAGTGCGTTTTTGGGTCTGAAATGTTGTCCCTATTAGATGGGTTTTCAAGATATAATCAAGTGTTAGTATCTAATGGGGATCAACTTAAGACAACCTTCAACACTAAGTGGGGCACTTACACATATCACAAAATGCCTTTTGGACTCATTAATGCGGGCATCACATTCCAGAGAGCTATGGATATAGCTTTTCGGGGGTTGATTAACAGATCAGTAGTGGTTTACATGGATGACATTATAGTGTATTCATATCATAGAAGGGATCATATTTGTCACCTGAAACAAATCTTCGAAAGATGCCAAAGATATGGGATATCGTTGAATCCCCAAAAGAGCGTCTTCATAGTCATAGAGGGGAAACTACTAGGTCATATCCTCTCTAAAGAAGGGATTGTTATTGGCCCTGAAAGAATAGAGACTATCATGAGAATACAACCCCTTACAAGTAAAAAGTCCATGTAATATTTCTTTGGGAAGATCAATTTCGTCAAGAAATTTGTCTCAGGCTTCACTGAAATAGTGCACCCTATGCAACTAATGATGAAGAAAGACGTTGTGTGCAGTTGTAGCGATGAAGCTAAGAAAGCGTTTCGACGAATCGAGGAAGCCATCATCGAAGCTTTTGCATTGGTCAGCCCCGAGTTCGGCAAGGAATTCTTCTTATACATTTTTTCTTATGATGTTTCATATGTCGCAATACTCACTCAGAAAAATAACGAAGGCAAATTAGTCCCTATTTCTTATATGAGCTCTAATCTCCAAGGGGCAGAACTCAACTACCCAGATGTGGAGAAACAGTGCTTTGAAGTTTTCAAGGCCGTAAAACATGTTCACCCTTATTTACTAAAGGCCAAGACCAAAGTAATCATTCCCCGTCTTGCTGTAAGAGCCCTCTTTGTGTAGAAGGAAATGGGTGAACAGAAGGGGAATTGGATAACAGCCCTTCAGGAGTTTGACCTTGAGATTAAGCCAGCACAGGTAGTTCGAGGGCAAGGACTTTGCAGGCTAGCATCAGAAGCCTTGGCGGATAAAGAAGGAGCGTCTGAAGAATCAGAAACACAGAGAATGCAATGTGCACAAATGGAATTCAAGGAGGAGCCCCTATGGATTAACAAAGCCCTGATGTATGAGCGAGAAATGTCGGAAGCCCTTTTGGACCCTGAGTCATGGTAGTATGGCATACGCTTCTATCTGATATGGGGATCATGTCTTCAACACATGGATGCATCACAAAGGAGAGAACTCAGATTGAAATCCAATCAGTATCATTTGGCCACTAACATATTATACAGGAAAAATTATGATGGAATCTGGCTGAGGTGTTTGGAAAAGGATGATGCCGACCATGTCTTGAAAGAAATGCATGACAGCCCAGCAGGTGGTCACTATAGCGGAGAGACCACTGCTCACAAAATATTAAGAGCTGGATATTATTGGCCCATAGTGTTCAGAGACTCGCATGCCTATGCTTGCAAATGCAAGGTGTGTCAAACCGCCGCAAGACGAGAAAGAAAGATTTTTGTTCCCCTCAAGCCCGTTATGATTTGTCACCCATTCCAGCAATGGGGCTTAGATGTCATAGGCGAAATCACTCCAAACTCTTTGCAGCAGCATAAGTACACACTCACAGCGACTGACTACTTCACCAGACGGGCTGAAGCCATCCCGTTTCGGAAGGTGAATGAGGATGAGATAATATCATTCATTAAGAAATTCATTATTAACAGGTATGGCATTCCTGACGCTCTTATATTTGATAATGCCTCTTACTTTTCTTCATTGAAATTGACTGAGTTTTCTATTGATAAATCAATCCACATGAGGTATTCGTTAAACTATTACCCCCAGGGAAATGGAGTTGCAGGGTCTTCAAATAAAAACCTTATCTGAATTATCCACAAATCTGTTGCTGATAACTAGCAGAACTGGCACAACGCCCTAACAAATTCCCTTTGGGCCGATAGAGTCACCTCAAAAGTGGCCTTAGGAAACTCCCCATACTTCCTCGTCTATGGACAAGAAGCCATCCTACCTCCCAACATTACCCTTCCCTCTTTACAACTCTCCCAAGCTTCAAAAGGAACCCCTTTGGCCCTACTCCAAGAGAGGATCAACCAACTGCTGAAGTTGGAAGAATTGAGAGATAAAGACAGAAATAAATTCAGAAATCACCAAATGATTGTAAAAAATTGGTTTGATCATCATCTAGTAGGAGATAAATATTTCCAAGTAGGGGAGCTAGTCCTGAAATGGGACAAGCTGAGTGAGCCAAAAGATAAACACACTAAACTCCAACACTTACGGCTGGGCCCATTCCAAGTTGTGGAAAAATTTGGTCAAGGAACTTACAGGTTGAAAACTTTACAGGGAGAAACTGAAAAACTCCCTATTAATGGCCAACATTTGAAGAGATACTTCCAGTAGCCACTATTAGCTTTGCTGTGCAAAAGCATCAGAAAAGGATTCAAACACTCTCAAAGGCTGCAAACACACTTATAATCATGCCAAAGGAACCATTGATGCTGTCGAAATCCTCAAATTTTGGTTAAGGTCTTCCACCGATCAAAAAATTTGCAAGAGGAAAGCCCTTTGGAGGGCAGAATACACTATCAGGAGGCGAAAATACCCCAAAACCATGTAAAAATCAAATTACAGGCTTAAGGATCCGCATTAATCTCAGCCGTTGGATCTGGCCGATCAACGGTCCAGATCGCATCGACATATCGCAAGTCGGGGGAGGCAGCGGCAGCGACATGAAACTTCGTCGATGAGTGATCGTTGTATCGCAATGGAGGACTTACAAAGGGGCTTTATTATTGTGCGATGAGCGATCACTGATATCGCATTGGCATATCGCTATCAGCGTTTCCAATGGAGCATGGCCTTTTGCATATATATGGGCGATCGCTTATGTGTTGGACCCGACGGTGGTATGAATTCTTTTTGATAGATTATCGGGTCCGCAACAATATCGGCAATATCAAAGAAATCGGGGCTTTTATGTTTTGAGATCGTCGATGGGCCGGACCCGACAACGGTATAAATTCTTTTTGATGGATTATCGGGTCCACAGGAATATCGGCGCTTCACCAAAACTTGGGGCACAGGACATCGCCGATGAGCGATCACCGATATCGCATCGGCGAGTTGCAATGGAGGACTAACAAAGAGGTTTGGGCTTTATTATTCCCCGATGGGCCGGACCCGATGGCGGTGTTAATTTCTTTTGATAAATTATCGGGTCCGCAGTGACCGCTGATATCGCATCGGAACTTTCAAAGGGGCAGGGCTTTAACATAAGTTATGTGCCGATGTGATGGGCCAGACCCAATGGACATATAACGCTCCATTTTATAAAATTTCAAGTCCGCGCCCTTCGCGTTTTTAATGTTTTTCGTGTATTTTCTTTGTATAAAGAAAATACAAAGGGAAGCCTTGGGTAGGTGCCGATTGCGATGGAGTTCGGACCCGATATTATATGAATCATTTCTCATAAAATTTCAAATCCGCGCTTAAGCCATTTTCAATGGTTTTGGGCGCATTTTCTGTGTATAAGGAGATATTAAAAAACAAAGGATGGGCATGTTTTAATATGAATTGCGACCCGAAAGTCGGACCCAATAGATGATTGAACCATGCCCGAACCTTTTAAAGTCAAAATTGAAGCAATGATGGGCAGGAATGAATAGTCTGGGCAACGTTCCACTGTTTTAAAGCAGCACAGTCATAATGGAGCCGTTTTTAATGATCAAAAATAGAAGGTAATCAGTAGTATGGCCGAAGAGGAAGCAGGACACCTCTGGGGAGTTCAGAGCATTCAATGGTTATGGTTCCATTGGTATTTCACGCCACTTGCTCAAAGGAGGACTGCAGAGAAACATAGAGGTCAAATCCATTTACAGCACAGCCAGATTTGTATCAGCAGCCCCATTTCTGAATGTAAATGTGGTTGGTGACCATTTATGGACTCCTCCATGCATAACTAACAGGGAGATTGTGTAATGAGACACCATATATACTGAAAAAACAGATGTAGTGTGATTGATGAGTGTTTGATGAATGATAGTTTTGTTGTTTCCTTTAACTTCTGGAGACTGTAAATACTATGAGACCTGTAGCTTCTGGTCTGGATTTTCATCTAATACAAGCTTCTTTTGCTGTCACATGCTCACTTTCCACTTCTCTTTCTTGTTCTAGGCTGTGCCTGCTTGCATTTATTTGATGTGCTGTGGATTTTTAATATCAGAGGGGCTGTCATCCCGCCTCTGTATTATAATTTAGTGGTTCATTGAAATTGCTTGCAGATTGCTATTGTTTTGATATCAGGGAGTTGTCACCCTGCCTGTGTGTTAAACAATAGTTTCACAGATCTTCTAACTGGTTACAGCTGGCCATCACAGGGTCATGTTCATCTGCTGGTGTAATTAGTCTTCTCCATCATCACCTTTACCTTAAGCTGTGAGTAGTTGGTAGTTGAAAGCCTTGTAGTTTGCGGGTCTTCACCCATGTCTGGGAATAGTCATAGTAGGAGTGGTTATCTGGCTTAAATGTGCAGCATATCTCCATTTATCGATCATCTTATCCAACCATAATTGTTGAATTTGTAATGTTCCTGAGCATCACTGATTTAAAACCTAGGTGAGTTTCTTGGGGTGATAACATTAATTGGCGTCGTTGCTGGGGAGAAGAGAATCGAAGCTCAGCTTCCCTGGGAGACGACACAGCTTCAAGCTTTGATGACAGACAAGGTTTGAGCACAGATTTTGGTTGTAATCTTCTGTCTGGCGACTCCATTGGTGGAGGACCATCCTTTGTTGACTCCACTTTGAAGTTCTGGCTCATTTTGTGAGGCATACTAGAAGAAATCCACAAAAATCTCCAGCTGAACCATTGCATGACCCTGAGAAAGTTGTTAAATCGAAGAAATCATCACAGAAAGGGGCATCAGGATCAGGTAAGCCTAAAAACTTCAATTTATCTCTGAAAGATGAGTTTATAACTGAAGAATTACAGCTTGAAGTCTTAGAGCCCAACACTGTTAATAAAGAAATTCCTTCAGAGATTAGTTCAGCCCCTTGTGCAGTTAGTTCCCCTTTGAATCTTAGTCCAAAGAAAGCTTCCCATATTTTCCAAAACATCCCAATATCTCTGCCATCCATTACATTATTTCCTACTGCTCCATCTGTTACTATTCCTCCACATATTCCAAACATGGCAAGACAGCAAGCACCTACTAGGATTGAGAGGATTGTTGCTGCTAGATATGGACCTTTGGTGTTGCCTGTGCCTCTAAATCCTATGCCTGTGGGAGAATATCAAAATTATATGCCTAAATTTACTGGAACAGAGGGAGTAACAGCAGAAGAACATCTTGAAGCCTTTTACAGTTATGCTGATAATTTAGATATAAGTGAGAATGATGTATGGATGAGAGTTTTTGTCCAAAGCCTTGATGGAGAGGCTAGGAAGTGGTTTAGAGAATTACCCCAAAGACCCATAACAGATATTGAAGCATTAGATGATGCATTTTTGAAGCAATGGGGAGATAAGAAGGACTTGTTGTATTATCATTTGGAAACTTGAAAAGAGAAAAGGGTGAGTCTTTGCCTGACTTCAATAAAAGATTTAATAGAATGTATAGTAAAATACAAGCTGAGGTAAAGCCTACACCCACTGCTGCTAAACTCACATATGCCAATGCTTTTGACTCTGATTTATGCTTATTGGTAAGAGAAAGATGATGTGCTACTCTGGGTGATACGCAAGAGGCAGCCCTGGAGGTGGAATCTAATATTTTGGCAGCAGAAAAGTTAAAGAGTCAAGTTGATAGAAGAAGGCCGAGAGGTGAGGCTTCTTATTCCCCTGCATCAACTTCAGAGCCTAAATTAGAGAAAATTACTAAAATGATCGAGTCATTGGCTGCTAAAATTTCTAAGTTAAAGGTTGAGCAGACTTCAGGCAAAACAAGGCAGCAAAACACATTTGCTCCAAGAAATCCAAACCTATTTAGAAAAGCAAATGAGCAGCTACAAATTATGAAAAGGGGTGAAGAAGCAAAAGAAGATCATAAAGTAAAAGCTCCCTTTCAGAATTCAGTCATGGAGGGGGAACAATTTGAAGAAGATGATGATGAAATTCACTGCTTGGAGGATAAAGGCAGCGCTGCATTTTTAACATTAGCCAAATATGAAGAGTCATTGCTGCAAGAGAAAAACAGTCAGAGGTGGGACAGTTGTGTTGTTCTGCAATCTGGTGAGCAGCAGAAAAGATATAATCTGAGATCTAATGCAAAGAATGTCAAAGAAAATGTTGCACAAGAAGCAGCTGCTCAAACACTGCCACAGAATAGCAGGCAAGGAAGACCAGCAGCTGATCCTATCACCCTCAAAACTCCAGTTCAAGAGGTAAAAACTACTGATAAAGTATTCTCTTCTTTTAGTTTTGATTCAGAAATTCAGAAATTGAAAATATCCATGCCTCTAGCTGAGTTGGTGAAGAGTGAATTATTTAGAAAACCCATCCTTGAGGCCCTTGAACTAGAATCTAAACAAACCTCCATTGACTCTGTCAATTTGCAAGATGACAAGCCTGCTATTGTGCTTAGCCCCATGATTGAACCTGTTGATAATAGTTCTCCATCTTTCTATGTTTCATTAACTATCCATGATAAAATCCTCCACAATTGCCTACTAGACACAGGGGCCAGCCACAATCTAATGCCTAAAGTTGTCATGGAAGAGTTAGGCCTTGATATCACTAGACCTTATCATGATTTGTTCTCTTTTCATTCAAGGAAGGTAAAATGTCTTGGATTAATTAAGGATCTGGCCATTACCTTAACCCAGCTGCCCATGAAAAGTATGATGATGGATATAGTGGTGGCCAATGTTCCTCCCAAGTTTGGTATGTTGTTGTCTAGAGGATGGATTAAGAGACTAGGTGGGACATTGCAGAATGATCTATCTTATGCAACTGTTCCAGTGTTTGGAGGAGAAAGCAGGAGGTTATATAGAGAAGCACAGCTGGCATATATCATTAGTGATGAGAAGAATCCTACAAACCATCCCATATATGCAGTGGACACTGATTTTGGAGCTTGCATTCTCCAAATAGAAGAATCTCAGAAGGTTGCATTGAAGATCAGGAAACCAGCAGCTCAGGCTGAGCATGATACAGGAGGTCAGATTTGGGAGATGTTCTTTGATGGAGCATGTACCAAGGAGACTGCAGGAGCAGGGGTGGTGCTAGTATCTCCACAACAAGAAACAATGCAATTGTCTCTAAAGCTGGTTTTTCAGGTGACAAACAACATAGCAGAATATGAAGCACTGTTGTTGGGCCTTCATGCAGCCAAAGATAGAGGAATAAAAAATCTGAAGGTGTTTGGAGATGCTGATCTGATAATTCAGCAAGTAAATAAAACGTTCCAAGAAAAGAATCCAAGGCTGAGAGCTTACAGAGATGAGGTATGGAGAGTCAAATAGTTCTTTGATTTTTTCTGCATTTCATATATTCCTAGAGCCCAAAATCAGCTTGTTGATTCCCTTGCTGTTTCAGCTAGTTTGTTCATCCCTCCATCGCCTCCCAAACTAGTTTATGAGGTACAAATAAAGTATAGACCCTCCTTGCCTGATAATGTCCACCATTGGAAGGTTTTTGATGATGATGATGAGTTAAATAGGTTCCTTCAAGTCATTGATGAGTTCTCTGAAATGCAAATTGACCAAAATAATGATGCTTTGTTAGAAGATCCCAAGTCCCAGCTTAGAAATAAGATTGGCAAGAATAGCATAGTCCAGCTTCCTAGTAACCATATCCCTAAGGGTCTAATTCCTCTTGAGAGATTGTTTGACCACAATGATGTGCCTTACAAAGCTGCCCAAAAAGAAGATCAATCTGCAGTTTGCAAGCATGATATAGGAAGTCCAAGTCAGCCCAAATTCATAAATCTGTCCACTAATCTATCTGCTGATCAGAGTGCTAAATATTGCAAATTAATGAGGCAATTTGCTGATGTGTTTTCTTGGGAGTACAGTGATCCAAAAACATATGACAGGAATATAATTCAGCACAAAATTCCACTTGATAAAGACACTATTCCTTTCAAACAGAAGCTGAGACCAATGAATCCTATGCTCCTTCCTCTGGTTGAGAAAGAAATTAAAAAGTTGCTGGCTGCTAAGATTATAGTGCCTCTCAGATATTCTAAATGGGTGGCCAATCTGGTTGTTGTGTGGAAGAAGAATGGAGAAATCGTACTATGCATTGATTTCAGGAATCTAAATAAATGCTCTAAAAAGGATAATTATCCCTGTGCCAAAAATGGAGCATTTGCTGCAGCAAGTCTCAGGTGCCAAAGTAATGTCTTTTATAGATGGATTTTTAGGCTTTAATCAAATCGCTGTGCATCCAGATGATCAAGAGAAGACAACATTTACCACTCCTTGGGGCACGTTCATGTATGCCAAAATGCCATTTGGGCTGATGAATGCTGGAGCCACCTTTCAGCGCGCTATGGATATTGCTTTTGTGGGTGAAAAGGATAAATTTGTGCTAATTTACCTTGATGACATAACTGTTATTCTGGAAGCCATCATGATCATCTACAACATTTAAAAAAGGTGTTTTAAAGTGCAGGAAATTTGGAATTTCACTCAATCCCAAAAAATCCCAATTTGCTCTGGAAGAAGGCAAACTGTTGGGGCATGTAGTGTCTGCTACAGGTGTGCAAATTGACCCAGAAAGAGTCAAAGCAATTCAGGCCTTGACTCTTCCGAGATCAAAGAAAGATATACAGTCTTTTCTTGGCAAAATTAACTTTGTAAGGAGGTTCATTCCTAATTTTGCAGAGCTGGTCAAGCATATAACCTCCATGTTGAAGAAGGGAGCAAAGGTAAAGTGGACTGATGTGGCCAGAAAATATTTTGCATCCATTAAGATGGCTATTGTGGAAGCTCCTACTTTAATAAGCCCTGATTATAGCAAGGAGTTTCACCTATTTTCATTTGCTTTCAAGGATACCATTGCAGTTGTCCTGTTGCAGCAAGATGAAGCAGGTCAAGAGCATCCAATGGACTTTTTTAGCAAGAATCTCAGGGATACTGAACTGAGGTATGATATTATTGAAAAGCAGGCTTATGCTCTTATCAAATCTTTGAAAGCTTTCAGAGTATACATCTTGCATTCCAAAATAGTTGCATATGTGCCTTCTGTTGTAATAAAGGATGTCTTAACACAGCCTAATGCTAATGGAAAAAGAGCGAAATGGATTGCAAAAATGATAGAATTCAACATAGAGTTGAAGCCCACTAAGTTGGTAAGAGGTCAGGGGCTTGCTAAACTGTTGGTTGAAGAAAATTGAAGGTCTTTGGACATTGATTTCTTGTTCAATGTAGCAGAAAATGATCAAATAGAAGAGCATGAAACAACTGAAACGCAGGGAGGACAGTCAGTGGCCGAGAACCTAGCTTCATGTAGCTGGTATGCTGCAATAATCAATTTCCTGCTAACGCTAGAAGTTCCTTCAGACTTTTCTCAAAGTCAAGCAAGAACGTTAAAGCTCAAGGCAACAAAATATTGCATAAATGATAGCTTGCTTTATTGGAGGGATCCATCTAGAGTGCTTTTAAGATACCTGGACAAAGAACAATCAATAGAAGTTATGCAACAATTCCATAACAGCATGTGTGGAGGACATCATTATCGGAGGACTACAGCCCAAAAGATTCTCAGAGCTGGGTACTATTGGCCCTCTTTATTTTCTGATGCATTTGCTTTTGTTAAATCTTGTGACAAGTGCCAAAGATTTGAAGGTAAGCAGCAGTTGAAATCCCTGCCTCTAAAGCCAATAATTGCAAAAGGACCTTTTCAGTAGTGGGGCTTGGATTTCATTGGTGAAATCAACCCACACTCTAGTGGCCAGCACAGGTGGATATTAGTTGCCACTGATTATTTTACAAAATGGATTGAAGCAATTCCAACAAGGAAGGCTGATCATAATGTGGTCATGAAATTCTTATCAGAAAGCATTTTCAGCAGATTTGGTTGCCCACATAAGCTTATAACAGATAATGCAGCAGCCTTCAAGGCAAAAGAGTTGGTGGAAATGTGTGATTTAATGGGCATTAAACTTGTTCATTCCACCTCCTATTACCCCCAAGGGAATGGTCTAGCAGAATGCTCTAATAAAAGTCTGATCAGGATTATTAAGAAGCTGTTAGAGGATAATAAGAAGAATTGGGATGCCAAGCTCAAATATGCACTTTGGGCAGACAAAGTGACCATTAAAAGATCTACAGGATGCTCTCCTTTCAAGCTGGTATATGGTACTGATGCTATTTTTCCAATCCAACTCACCCTCCCTGTGGCAAAGTTGCTCCAAACAGCGCAGAATGAAGAAGATGATATGGGCAATAGAGTCATTGATTTAACAGAATTGTATCAGATCAGAGAGCAGTTGATTGAAAAAGCTACAGTGCATCAGCAAAAGATCAAAGAAGTCTTTGACAAGAAGGCAAAAAGAAATAACTTGCAGGTTGGGGATTTGGTTATGAAATGGGATGCATTTAAAGAAAAGAAAGGCAATCATGAGAAATTTGATGCTCTCTGGACAGGCCCTTTCATCATTTCACAGATTCAAGGGAATAATACCTTCATACTGAAAAGTATGGGAGGGGAACCAGTTTTTGATGGCCCAGTTAATGGGCGGTTTTTTAAAAACTATGTGATTTAAGGTCTTTGGGCCTTAAAAGTTGTAAATATTGTGCTTTTATCAGTTTTTGTATAGCTCTAGTAGACTCCATGCCCAATGGAACACTAGGAATTTTGGCTAATCTGTTAGTTGCTGGAAAGGCATTGATCTGCAGGTTCTTGAGACCTCACAGGGAGGATCTCATCCCCAGAAGGAGCCAATGTTAGCTTTGCTGTGCAAAAGCATCAAAAATGGATTCAAACACTCTCAAAGGCTGCAAACACACTTATAATCATGCCAAAGGAACCATTGATGCTGTCGAAATCCTCAAATTTTGGCTAAAGGTCTTCCACCGATCAAAAAATTTGCAAGAGGAAAGCCCTTTGGAGGGCAGAATACACTATCGGGAGGCGAAAATACCCCAAAACCATGTAAAAATCGAATTACAGGCTTAAGGATCCGCATTAATCTCAGCCGTTGGATCTGGAAGATCAACGGTCCAGATCGCGTCGGCATATCGCAAGTCGGGGGAGGCAGCGACAGCGACATGAAACTTCGCCGATGAGCGATCACCGATATCGCATCAGTGTATTGCAATGGAGGACTTACAAAGGGGCTTTATTATTGCGCGATGAGCGATCGCCGATATCGCATCGGCGTATCACTATCAGCGTTTCCAATGGATCATGGCCTTTTGCATATATATGGGTGATCGCCGATGGGCCGAACCCGACGGCGGTATGAATTCTTTTTGATAGATTATCGGGTCCATAGCAATATCGGCAATATCAAAGAAATCGGGGCTTTTATGTTTTGAGATCGCCGATAGGCCGGACCCGACGGCGGTATGAATTCTTTTTGATGGATTATCGGGTTCACAGGAATATCGGCGCTTCACCAAAAATTGGGGCACAGGACATCGCCGATGAGCGATCACCGATATCGCATCGGCGAGTTGCAATGGAGGACTTACAAAGAGGTTTGGGCTTTATTATTCCCTGATGGGCCGGACCCGACGACGGTGTTAATTTCTTTTGATAAATTATCGATTCCGCAGTGACTGCCAATATCGCATTGGCGCTTTCAAAGGGGCAAGGCTTTAACATAAGTTATGTGCCGATGCGATGGGCCGGACCCGATGGCCATACAACGCTCCATTTTATAAAATTTCAAGTCCGCACCCTTCGTGTTTTTAATGTTTTTCGTGTATTTTCTTTGTATAAAGAAAATACAAAGGGACGCCTTGGGCAGGTGCCAATTGTGATGGAGTTCGGACCCGATGGGTCGTACCCGATATTATATGAATCATTTCTCATAAAATTTCAAATTCGCGCTTAAGCCATTTTCAATGGTTTTGGGTGCATTTTCTATGTATAAGGAGATATTAAAAAACAAAGGATGGGCCTGTTTTAATATGAATTGCGACTCGAAAGGCGGACCCGATAGATGATTGAACCATGCCCGAACCTTTTAAAGTCAAAATTGAAGCAATGATGGGTGGGAATGAATAGTTTGGGCAGCGTTTCACTGTTTTAAAGCAGCACAGTCATAATGGAGCCGTTTTTAATGATCAGCAGCAGAAATTAATCAACAGTATGGCCGAAGAGGAAGCAGGACACCTCTGGGGAGTTCAGAGCATCAATGGTTATGGTTTCATTGGTATTTCATGCCACCTGCTCAAAGGAGGACTGCAGAGCAACAGAGAGGTCAAATCCATTTACAGCACAGCCACATTTGTATCAACAACCCCATTTCTGAATGTAAATGTGGTTGGTGACCATTTATGGGCTCCTCCACACATAGCTAACAGGGAGATTGTGTAATGAGACGCCATATATACTAAAAAAACAGATGTAGTGTGATTGATGAGTGTTTGATGAATGATAGTTTTGTTGTTGCCTTTAACTTCTGGAGACTGTAAATACTATGAGACCTGCAACTTCTAGTCTGGATTTTCATCTAATACAAGCTTCTTTTGCTGTCACCTTCTCACTTTCCACTTCTCTTTCTTGTTCTAGGCTGTGCCTACTTGCATTTATTTGATGTGCTGTGGATTTTTAATATCAGAGGGGTTGTCATCCCACCTCTGTATTATAATTTAGTGGTTCATTGAAATTGCTTGCAGATTGCTATTGTTTTGATATCAGGGAGCTGTCACCCTACCTGTGTGTTAAACAATAGTTTCACAGATCTTCTAACTGGTTGCAGCTGGCCATCACAGGGTCCTGTGCATCTGCTGGTGTAATTAGTCTTCTCCATCATCACCTTTACCTTAAGTTGTGAGTAGTTGGTAGTTGAAAGCCTTGTAGTTTGGGGGTCTTCACCCATGTCTGGGTATAGTCATAGTAGGAGTGGTTATCTAGCTTAAATGTGCAGCATATCTCCATTTATCCATCATCTTATCCAACCATAATTGTTGAATTTGTAATGTTCCTGAGCATCACCCATTTACAACCTAGGTGAGTTTCTTGGGGTGATAACAGCCACCACACGGTGGTTACCTCCTTAGTAGGTTAGAAGTCATTTTAGCTTTGTTGTTATTTCAGTTGCACTTCTATCTTTTCTTTTGTTTTTCTGCAAAGTTTATTTTCTTGCTGTTTTAGAATTGCAGTCCTTTTCAGCCAAACAATTTCGGTCTTCCCGTATTGTTTTTTTCTTTCTTTTCTAAGATTTGCCCTCATTCACCACCTTCAGCCTTTCCCTTCCTCATTAACATGCTGATGATTCTACTGTTTCTAAATCTTTCATTACCTTGCAAATCAAACAAATTTTCAATCAGCCCATGAGAACTGGAAAATCAGCTGCGGAGTTCAAACCAAAATCACTCATTGGCATTTGTTGGGAACTGGGTAAGATCTGTTGATAACTTGGATATCTGAAGCATGTAGGGGCATCTTTATTATTATAGGGAAAAGTGTCTATTTAGAACTGCTCTATCCCACTAAGGTGTGACAGCTGCCTTAGAAACAAACAGAGAAAACTACTTTTGTATTTCCTTTATGAACTATAAACAAAGAGGAATAGAAAGGATCGACCTGTGTCTTGCCTTATCCTTTGATTCAATCCCTCTCTTCTTTGACAGCTTCCAGCTACTTTCTCTCTTACTTGCCCAGCTTCACCAAGTACCTGTAAGATCACAGAAGAAGAAAACTATACAAAGACATGGATTTATATTCATAAATAACTTAGGATCAGATTCAAGTTAACCATACAAATACATCAAGCATCAATGATACAAAAGCATGGAGGAAACACTCAAATAGTTTTATTGATATAAAAGAAGATCCAGGAGGAGTTACAACCGATGGTTCTTGACCCAGCATCAACCTCCCAGCAAAGAAGCCCCTCTTCACCTCCAACAAAGCATAAATCACCCAATAGTCTGATATTTGTCTCAAAACCAACAGCAATTCCTTACAATGTGCAAAATTCCAGCCTCTGGATCTCTGGGATGAGGGATCCATATATAGATGTATGCAAGGAGGATAAGTCAGCTTGTGATTTGATTAGTGGCTTCTCTCTGTCAGTTCTTGCTTCCACTTGGAGACTGAAAGCCTCTTACTCATCCTTGGTCGAACTCAGTGAGGCAAGTGTCATAGGAGAAGATTCTGGAAGCTTCCATTGCCTTTCCACCTCGCGGAATGACACTGCCATTTGTCATTTCCCGCTCAATGCACCCTGGTAGTGAATTTAGGTGCGTTGCAACGCACCTAGCTAGTGTATTTAGGTGCTCTGCAACGCACCTAGCTAGTGTATTTAGGTGCTCTGCAACGCACTTGGCTAGTGGAGCAGCTGAAATGATCCTGATTTGACTTATTCTGAGCAGTTTCTGGTGGAGAACTTCTGGGAGAAGCTGTAATTTTTTGACCTTGTTCCTTTAGGGGTTGGAACAACACTTTTAGGGACTTAGGATCCCTTGGTTTATGGACATTTCATGCTTAGAGCTGTAAGGCACAAAAATGTCTATAACAGTTGCCCCCTAAAGTATGAGGTCGTTTATCGGGTGAAATGCTTTATTAGGAGGATCCGAAGTTCTTTCAATGCTGGGAGGAGACCTGTAATAAGATACAATACAATACATATCTTCATACTGTTTTCATGATCTAGCTGAGGCGGGCATTCCCATGCTCAGCTTTATAAATTCATTTTCATGTACATAGGACAGATAATCGTGTGATGGTAGACTGATGATTCTGATAGAGCCATCATCCTTTTGGTAGGATGATTATCTGTGCTGCAATGCTGTACATTTCAATGTCTTTATTTTCCTGAATATATATCGCAGCCCGGATGGATGAAACTAGATCCGGGGTCTTCAATCTCATCCGATCTTCACTCGAAGTACAAGTCGATCCATGTGAGGAATGTTTTGAATTCGAACATGGAAAGACATCGCTTGATTACCAGTCAATGATGTAAAATGTTAACAAGCGCGAGAGGAATCACCGATAATGATAATGATCCTCAAGGTACTGCAGTACAATTCACGTGGTGTGAATAAAGGACTTGGCGTCGAACACCACACAAAATCTTTCGGTCGAAGGTCATTGATGTAAACCTGTCGCCGGAAGTGAGAAACTTGCCATTAAGGCATGCAAGCTTCAAAGTACTGAATGGGGTGTTCCTAGATCAACTTCTTGGATAATGAGCTGATGTCGAAAATAAGTGATCCATCATAGGAGGGCCTTAATGAATCCCACATCAATGACACAGAACGGAGCAAATGATTTTGATGGAGGTGAAAACAATTTGATGATATGCGGTTCAGGGTGGCGGTCATGAAAGAATGGAGTATAATGTATGGTAGTGGGCGGGACACAGGTGGACTCTCTAGATGACTTCTCTTGAACATGTCGGCGACACTGATGTGATGGATTTGTAGCATAAACCCCAAATGTGGATGGTATGGCGTGACCATGGCGATGTGACCGGTGAATGAAATAACCCAACCCGACTCGGGCACGGAGCGGAAGTGTCATGTTCAAGAGCGACTTGGTACCAATAAAGATTCTTTGAGTTTTCTTCCCAATTTTTCCCCAATCATTGCTGACCAGTACCTCTTTATTTTTGTCAAGCTTGAGGAGGATAACATATGCTTGTTCTATAATTTTCCCTTCGGGCAAACCCATCGCTATGTTTTAACGAGCCTAGCGATAGTGAAACTCGTTCTCGTCTAAAGACAAGTTTGTCGCTATTAGTCTTTTTAACAAGTTTAACGACAAAGATAACTCGGTCCTTTTCATTTTTAGAGAGTCTGAAAAGGTACGTAAAGGTAACTCCAAAAATCCTTTTTCGTCATCTAATCCCTTAAGTCCGAAAAAGTATAAAACAATACAGAAGGGATGAATTTTCGATTATCTTTAACGAGCCGAACAAAACAAGCGCTCGATCTTTTTGTGCAATGATCCCTTAGGTCCAAAAAGATTAAAATCTAGAGGAGGGATAGCACTTCATGTCGCTTTAACGAGCTGGAAGGCCAAAACTCGACAATCTTTTCATATTTTACGAGTCAGTTGAAAAGAGCTTAAAGGAGACTCGTCTTTTGAGGAACGAGTGATAAAACGGGTAGCAGCTGATTCCAGGTAAGGTTTGGAATTTTCCAATCACGGCAGTGTCACAAGGATGGCTAGTGAAATCACTCTTCGCAGCTGTTCCTCAAAATGGGTAAACAATCAGATGGAGGTGAATGATCGGCCAATGGAAAAGTGGAGGTGATGGTGCAAACACGACCAAGGCTTTAATGGTTGAAGTACTACATTCACAGTGGTTATTTACCGGGGAATAGTTCATTTTTTAACAAGCTTAAACGCGGGTGGAAACATTTGCTCGGTCCGGGTTTATTTTTTAACGAGCTTCAACCTCGCGATAAACACTGCTCGATCCGGGTTTATTTTTTAACGAGCTTGAACCTCGCGGTAAACACTGCTCGATTAATCCAGTCATATGATAAGAACGTCTCATATAAAAATGGCAAATTTTAGATTTTTGCCCCACATCCTTTCTTTATGCAAGTCAGGAAACGACTAATCCTACGAGTTTAAAGGGTTAGAGGTCCTAAAAATTTAAAAAATAAATAGTCGCTCTTCGCTTGCATGCCAAAAGGTTTGCATGCCCCCAGGTATAAAATAGAGTTTCAAGGTTACCTCTACTTCTATCCGCCAAAACACTTGTTTTACCGAGAGAGGCCTACCTCTTACAGGTCACCCAAAGATTGTTCTATTCACGGCGTAAATAAAACACTTCTTCGGCGATGTCTACCGAGATAAAAAAAGGTAAGTGGCGGCGCTCGCCAACTCACATAACTTTGACAAGAGAATCTTGTTCTAGAATAACCCCTCTTCCAAGCATGGACGGGGTACAGACTAGTCATATTCTCCCGCGGAAACCTACTCTATACCCGAAGTTTTCCTGCCGAAGCAGACCAGGATGCATGCCCCCTGGGTTTTAGTCATATCCCTCCTAATTACTCGCGCTCATCGGGAGGACGGACTGGAGATTGAGACATTTCTTGCGTGAAAAGACCATTTAGGGACGGTATATGACTATTTGCTATGCGTGATCCGAGAAATGAAAGCTGGTCCACGAGCTTGACCACTCTTCCTTCGTGCGGAAAACACATTACTCTAAAGAGTGAGGAGACAATGGCTCCCATGCAATAAATATATTCTCGTCCAAGGAGTAGATTGTAATCTAGGGGTCCTTGAACTACCATTACGTTCAGGCGAACTGTTTTCCCTCTCAATGTTATGGGCACATCGGGAAGGATTCCTAAAGGTCGACTGGTTCCTTTATCAAAGCCTATCAGATTTCTCATCTCAGGCAAAAGCGATAGCGAACCAAGCGCTTTCCAAGCAGTCGAGGAAAGGATACTCACATAAGCCCCCTCATCTATGATGGTACCATCCATGACCATTCTATATATTTGAACAATGATTCGGAATGGTACACTAGATGGTAAACGGGGTCTGCCTAGTTGATTCCAGTCGAAGGAGACAACTAGGTTGCTTGGAGGTGGGACCAAATAGACGGCCAGGTACGACTCTGACGAACTTCCTTCCTGCGGTAAAGGAATGGGTAAATTGCCCCCATGTTCGTTGGAGTCTGTGCTTATGAAAAGAATTTGGACGGTGTCATCCTTGTTCTCTTCAGTGATTGTATCATCTGAAGATGGAACCTCTGAAGGCAAGACCGGGTCAATTGCCGCCTCGACCTTTTGACTTTCGTCTGGTATGGATTCAGATGGTTCATCCTCAATGATAGATGCTTCGGCCGACCACTTGAGCGGGCCAGCCAGATTTTCGACTAGTGACGGACTCGGCAAGAGTTTTTTATATCCAGGAGGAAGTCGTAACGGTGAAACCGGACGATCATCCAAAACTCTTTTAGCTTCGTCTAAGAAGGGACAACGGTGGACGGCATGTTCGCCTTCACACAATTTACAAGGAAGTCTATATTTTCCTTTTTGTCATGGGGCTTCACTTTCACTAGTCGATGGTGTGTTTTCAACATGATTATCAGAGTTGCCTGGTCGGTGCAGTGTGTGGATTTTCGTTAGACGACACTCGTTTGCCCCCATTCGCTTTTGGCTCCTTCTTCTTCTTCTTCTCTTTCTTCTTCTTTTCCTTCTTCTCCTTAGGAACTTGACTTTTGGCTTTACCAGCCCCATCAAGCGAAGAGGAAGGAGGAGAGGAAGAATTAGAGGAAGTAGAAGGTTGGTGGGCAACTCTGGACTCGTCTAATTGCTGATTCGACTGTTCAGGAATAGTGGTGTTATGAACGCCAGAGGTTGAGAAGAGCCATACAGGCAAACCAATTGTCAGTCCTGGAAGTGACAATGTGGCCATATGGGGTGCACCAACATCTCTCCAAGAGGAGAAGGGACTAGGATTTCCTCCAAGGGGAATTCCTTGGTTGGTAGACTCCATTTTCTCAACCCAAGATCAACGTAGGAAAGGGTAATGAATATCCCGTTTAAAATAAATTTTAGACGCTTTGACACAACTTGTTTTTTCAGTTTTTAAGAGTCGAGAAAAAACAAAAGATGACTCTAGTCTCCTTCAATTTTTAATGAGCTTGAAGTGACAAGTGCTCAGATGGACCTTTTCCGTTAAAGAGTATGAAAAGGAACGAAAGGGACTGCTCTGGAGATCTAGGTAGAGGGAGTACCAAACCAATCGCAAAACTGCAGAATACTTTTTACGGTACGGCAGTCAATCTTCCCGAATGTTGTGTTCAGTGCATTGCGATCAGTAGGGTGGCCGACACGGCTTCCTATGGATAAAGGATTTAAGCCTATAGGGGTCTCCCAATATATACTCGAAGGTACATGGGAGCACAAGTCCGTATTGGCACTTATCGTCTCAAAGTGGAGGAATCACCCAACCATCAATGAGGACAATAGTTACCAAGCTTTACGACGCCGGAATATGTCTCTAGCCTAGACCTCTAAATGTTGTGTGTTAAGTTCCAAAGCGTTGTTAGATTCATTGAATTTATTTTAAGTTGATCTTTCTTATGAAGTTTTCCTTTTGGGTTCACCACGAGATGTAGATGTAATTCCTAAAATGGAGTCTAAAGATGATAAACAAACTTTTATCTCTTTTCAGCAATGAAAATCCTAGCTACTAGGGGAAAAGAAAGACACAATATTTTCACAAAGAACAAAGAGCACACTGTAAATGCACTTTCCTAAATCAAGCCAAACAGACTGTCTATATGCAAATGTACGTGCATGTATTTGTTTTTTACTTTCTTAGTATTGATGCTAAAAAGAAAGTTGATGTACAAATCTGAATTTGCTTTCAAGCGACAAACACAAACAAGCTTCTTTTCGAAATCAAAAGGTAGAGATGATTACGACGCTTTATGATTTTGAAATAAATACTCGTTTCGACACTAGAAAGTCACAAATTCAAACCAAAGGCAATAGTAAAAGCATAATCGACCATCAACAGCAAATAAACTTTCTCCTATGATCGAAATCGAAACTTGTGACAGATCTAAATCAAAGGACGACAGTACGACTATTATACTTTTGCAATGGAAAACTGTAAACGACACAACAAACACACAAAAAAATCTACAGTTCTTTTGTACAAATGAGGTGGAATATCAGTAAGGAAAAGGGGTTTGAAACAGTCATATACTGATCACAGGCTGCAAAATTCAAAGACAAAACTGGAAAGAATGAAGCACAAGAACCTCAGCTGCACAAGGCTAGTCTGATCAGCGCACCTGTAACACAAAGAAACTGGATTGCAGCGTAGGTTGCCCTCTCAGGAACTGCGCTGAAATGCAGGAACTCTTCACAGTGCCTGTGCTGGGGCAGAAACGAGAATTCTATCCGGGTTCTGGGTCATGGTTTGCAGTTTAATCTTTGGTTTTTGGCCGAGTAAAAGCAATCAGTAATGCACAATCAGGGGTAGATCTAAGGAGGATCTAAGAGCTATCACAGGGGCAATCAGAGATTTTGTAAATCAGTTGTTTAAATCATAAACAGATCCCGGAGATCGACTGAAGTGGCTTTTATCTACTTTGCATTTGCATAGCAAATGCAGTTCGAAAGCTACCTGGCACAGCTTCAGACTCCATCTGTAAGTTTATGAAAAAGATAACAAAGAAGATAGACAAACAAACTAATTCGTCCCCAGTGGAGTCGCCATTTTGTTATAGGGAAAAGTGTCTATTTAGAACTGATCTATCCCACTAAGGTGTGACAGCTGCCTTAGAAACAAACAGAGAAAACTACTTTTGTATTTCCTTTATGAACTATAAACAAAGAGGAATAGAAAGGACTGACATGTGTCTTGCGCTTATCCTTTGATTCAATCCCTCTCTTCTTTGATAGCTTCCAGCTACTTGCTCTCTTACTTGCCCAGCTTCACCAAGTACCTGTAAGATCACAGAAGAAGAAAAATATACAAAGACATGGATTTATATTCATAAATAACTTAGGATCAGATTCAATTTAACCATACAAATACATCAAGCATCAATGATACAAAAGCATGGAGGAAACACTCAAATAGTTTTATTGATATACAAGAAGATCCAGGAGGAGTTACAACCGATGGTTCCTGACCCAGCATCAACCTCCCAGCAAAGAATCCCCTCTTCACCTCCAACAAAGCATAAATCACCCAATAGTCTGATATTTGTCTCAAAACCAACAACAATTCCTTACAATGTGCAAAATTCCAGCCTTTGGATCTCTGGGATGAGGGATCCATATATAGATGTATGCAAGGAGGATGAGTCAGCTTGTGATTTGATTAGTGGCTTCTCTCTGTCAGTTCTTGCTTCCACTTGGAGACTGAAAGCCTCTTACTCATCCTTGGTCGAACTCAGTGAGGCAAGTGTCATAGGAGAAGATTATGGAAGCTTCCATTGTCTTTCCACCTCGCGGAATGACACTGCCATTTGTCATTTCCCGCTCAACGCACCTTGGTAGTGCATTTAGGTGCGTTGCAACGCACCTAGCTAGTGTATTTAGGTGCTCTGCAACGCACTTGGCTAGTGGAGCAGCTGAAATGATCCTGATTTGACTTATTCTGAGTAGTTTCTGGTGGAGAACTTCTGGGAGAAGATGTACTTTGTTGACTTTGTTCCTTTAGGGGTTGGAACAACACTTTTAGGGACTTAGGATCCCTTGGTTTATGGACATTTCATGCTTAGAGCTGTAAGGCACAAAAATGTCTATAACATTTATAAAAAAAATGTGTAATTACAGCTGAATTGGCATGGAGGGATGCTGCATTTTGAATAAATCCCACTCAAACCTAGCCTATACTTAGCTGTAAGGTTTGCAGTCATTCTCCATTGGTTCCGTCCACCACACTAAATTGTCCAATACTTGTTATCTACAAGTAAATATCCTTTCATGGGCTAAACTCATTGTCATATACCATGTGGAAAATCCAATTGTGCTCTAGTCCTTATGCCTGAAGCTAGAAGGACTTATTTAAAAGAAAATGAAATATCAATTCCTTGTGCCAATCTGGAAGGACAGGTTGTTTGGGAAGCCAATTAGAGTAAGGACTGTTGTTGGGCTCAGAGTACCGGTTGATATAGCAAGCCCAACCTTTCTTAAGTGGTTTAAAAATATAGCATGATCCATGACTGTGCCCTATTCAATCAATGAAAATATAGCACTGAGATTCTCATATAAAGTGTAGATAGACATATCTACATCAAGTTTGATGAGAAATAAAGAGCTGAGGTACACACCTAAACAGGTATTGACAGACCAGTGATGGCCCCGAAAGGATTTTTGAAAGCAGGAAACAGGTAAAGGAAGGTCAATAAATTCCATAAAATCACCATTGGAGAATGCTTGTGAAAACCCTATCAGTAAATAGAAGCTATTTGTCTTCATCCCACCTGAAGCAATTGATGTTGAAGTGGAACCCATGCCTTTTCATTTGTACAGTTTGCATTTCAAGTTTATCTTAACACCCTGATGTTTTATTGATTTGAGGTCTATTTGGAAACAAAGATAACTGGTCCGCCCAATGGTTCGCCATTTGTTGTGGCCACAACTACCACCCTATCAAAACTTGCCTTGGCAGCAATTCTGAATGGGTCCCCTAAAATTTGGCCTTCTACCTCTCTAAATGATTTGTTTAGTCCCAGAGACTTTAACTCATTTCTGAGCCAAATTTTCAGTTCTTAATGGTCAAGCCCCCCCCTTTTTATCCCTGCTGCACAGTCCATTCATCACCCAACCTAGCCCTCCATTCGTTCCCCCATCGGAACCTTTTAAGCCCTCAAAACCTTCTATCGCATCATTTTCCCATCATAATTCCTTACAATGGAAATACTCCAAAATATGCATAAATCACCCCTTTTTTGGCCTATCGCAATTAACATTACGCATTGCTCCCTTCCAGACTAGATGGCTTCATTAGCCGCAATATATACATTATCGGGTCCAGAAACCAGATCGCATATCGCAATTGGCGGGGTCCGAGGCCTATATATAAGGCACATCGTGATACCCCAGACCCGCCGATAATTATAGAGCCTGGCATATAATGTTTCAGGTCCAGCCTAACAGCGGACGCGGGTTTTCTGTATATCCTTATGTTTTCTAGAAAACATTAAAGTCGGGGTTTTCAAAGGGAGCCTTACATTGGGCACCCATCGTGTTATTAAATATAACATATATATATATATATATATATATATATATATCTATATATATATATATATAGATATATATATATATATATAGATATAGATATATATATCGGGTTCGGCCTAATCACATATCGCAATCGACGGAGCCCTAGGCCTGTGCATATTGCGATATGCGATATGGCAGACCCGGCGATCCGATTAAACATAATATATATGTTATCGGGTCCGCCCTTCCCCCGCAAATCACTATCGACGGGGTCTAGCACTCATGCATAAGGTGTGACACCATACGACGGACTTGCCGATGATTATAGGCTCTGATGCATAATTTCTGAAATCCGTTGTACGGCCAAATGCGGGTTTTTCCTGTATTTTCCTATGTATTCGATAAAATGCCATAATCATGGTTTTTCAAAGGGAAAGCCCATTAAAGCGATGCAATGCGATATGGCGGACCTGATAGGGTATAGGTTCCTGCCTATAGTATTTCAAGTCTGGGTTTTGCATTCCGCTATGTGTTTTGCAAGGATTTTTCATGTAAATCGGATTTACATTCATGGGACTTAATCAATGCATAAATTAAAAATAAGGGGGGATTCTTTCACATTCGATGATATAAACACAAGATTCATTTTTGTAGGCATGTTTACCATATTTCTCACAGTCATAGCTGATATAAATTATTTTTGCAGGAAAATCTGAGCACACCTAGTAACGGATAAATGTGAGTTATGTTAATATGACACCTCTACTCCACTAGTGTCAGTATTTCAAAACACACTCTATGAAAGGGAAGACGGACCACCTTAGCACATGATGGAGGCACTCCTTCAGTTCAGTGGAAGCATTCATGACTGCACCGATCCATCAAGATGTCATCACTGCCAGATACATCACAAACGATGCTAGATGTGGGATGAGGAGCGTGGCATCTTCGGTTTCCTTCAGGAAATGACAGAGAATGATAGCCATTCCACACAAGTGCAAAGAAATGATACGCATTCCTTCTCTATTCCCAAAGCCATCCATTCGTTCAACCAGGAAGTAGAACTCTCCACCAAAGGTGACCTTGGCTTGCCAGCACTTTCACCAACCGTTCTCATCTGTATATGCTAATCTATGTAATGAAAAGAGGGGAAATGAAATGTTATGGAAGACGGAGGTTCATTCAAGACTGCATAAGTAGTACCTCTGGATAGGAGACGGGGGCTTTTTGTTTGGAAAAAAACAGCTCTAATTTATTGTGAATAAAGACAGACTACTTGATTCAATGAGGGGCCTGTGTTTCAGATTGATTTTCCTCTTCCCGTATGTGTTTTGATCATAATGTTGTCGTTGGCATAAGTGCAAATGTATATTTGTTTTATTTTTGCATATTGATAATTTACAGTTCATGGTTAAGCCTGGTTATTTAAATATGATTCAACATCATGGTTATATCATGAAAGGTTGCTGATTCGAAACTATGTTAAACATTAGTTGTAAGCTTTTCTTCCATAAAATGGAATGTGTATTCCTATCTGAATGATTGGATTGCAATTAAGAATCAATGTAGCCTTGTCTTGTGTGAACCAGTAATTGATTCATTTAGACTTGGAAATCATATATGATGTTTAACCTCTCTTTATCATGCTTCTACAGGATAGATTAGGATAGTTAGGATATAAACTAGAGTAGTTAGAAATAGCTTATATAGGAGTTGATACATATAGGTTAGCTATTTTAATTTTGTTGATTTAATTGAAGCCTTCTTTCCCAGAAGCAATCTTTCAACTCATTGAACAGTTTACGGGGTCCCTTAAAACCGTTGGAACTAGCCATTCCAAACGAAAGCAGGCCTAATTGGAGCTTGCGATCAGGTTAGTTCCCCTTGTTGGTATAGCGAAAATTCTCCATGTCAACATGGCCTTCTCCTCGGGCTTCAAGTTCTAATGATAACCACACACACTTGAAGTACTGAAAGTAAAATGGTATGTACAACGGAGTGATGGATCAGTTGAGTTTAGAGTGAGAAAATGCTTCAACATCTTTCCATTGGTCAGTCCCTGCCCCAACTGGCACGAAGTTGATTAGCGAGCTCGGCTAGAAGGGCCCTAATCCAAGTAGTTCATATGTCATATATTTGAGCAAGTAGGCATTGTTTTCGTGGAAAGCAGCAATTTTGAAGGGCCCCTTCTACAAATTCTCAAACTTCCTGTGATTTCCTTTCTCCTCATTCCTGGCATCCCATTTTAACCCTAATTATTCAATCTGGAAATTAGTTTCCTTAGTCCTCTTCTCATAAATCTTCTTAATCCGGTCTTGTATCACCTAAGTATTTCTGAAAACTTCTTCCATAGTTTGCTGCAATTGGATCATTTGATTTATCCTCCTTTGTACATCGTTGGGTTCCACTTCAGCCTCCCCCAATAATTCATCACTGGAACTCCTAATCAAGAAGGAAAGAAAACATATTTTCCATAAACTAACTAGAAAGGGGACATGCCTATTGATTTCATAGTGCTTACCCGGTCAGCCCACAATGCATTCACTAAATTCTTATGCCAATTCATTTTGTTTTCTTGCAGAAACTTTTTGATGATGTTGACCAAACTTTTGTTGGAAGACTTGGCCAAACCATTTCTGTGGGGGTAATAGGCTATTAATTGACCAAGGTTAATGTTATACTTATGATAGAAATATACCATCTTCCTTGATTTGAAATTAGCAGCGTTGTTTGTAATAATTTTCTGAGGGCAGCCAAATCTAGACAAGATATTGCTTTCCCAAAATTGAATGATAACTACTTCTATAGCCTACCTAGTTGGGACTAGTTCAATCCACTTGGTGAAATAATAGGTTGTGGTCAAGATCCACCTTATGTTTTATAGATAAGGTCAGGTGGATTTCACCTATAAAATAAAGTCCCCACTGCTGAAAAGGTGACTCAATTATAATAGGTTTTAGGGGCAGTGGGAGAATTTTCTTCCTTCCTTCAAAAACGTGACATTCATGATAGCTTACAACCTTTTTATATGAATTAGAGAGCAATGTTGGCCAATAAAATCCATCCCTTAAGGTCTTGTTAGCAATGGTCTTCTAAAAGAAGTGTCTACCACATTCACCTTTGTGAAACTCTATAGTTTTATGTGCCTCATCTTCATGTAAACAGTTTAGCTACATACCACCGGGATCTTTCCAATACAAAAATTGGTCCATGACATAAAAATTGACAGCTTTCAATTTAATGAATCGAGCTTTAGTCTTAGTCAAACCTGGAGGGGCTTGCAAATGTTGCAACACATACAAAATGTCTGCATACCATGGAGAAACAACAAATTTTTTCGATACTTGTTGAAATGAACTTAAATTATCCTCTTCCGACAGATCAACCAAGAAATTAATCTCAAGTGCACGTAGATTTGATTCTGCCATCATCTTCGCTAGTCCTTAGCCTTTAATTAGCTTCATGGGTTTAATTTCCACATCATGTTCAAGTATCAAAGCAATCCACTTTCCTCTCCTACCTTCTAGATCATTTTGAGTGAGTATGTCTTTTACAACAGAGCTTGGTACATAGGCAATGATATGTGAATGCAAAATGTACACCCAGAAATCGTTTAAGGCTTTCACAAAGGAAATTGCCTTCTTTTCCATAATTTTGTATTTAAGGGTAGCATCTCTGGAACTCCTACTGAAAAATGCAATTGGCTACTCTATACCTTGTTGGTTCTTTTGCATGAGGACAATTGTCATACTATACTTCAAAGCAAATGAAAAGATAATGAAATCTTGAGTGTAATCTGAACTAATAAAAACAAGAGCATATGACAAGGCAGATTTTACCTCATTGAAATATTTCTTTCTTCTTCAGTCCACTTAACCTCGCTGTTTTTTCTCCACATGTTTGTAATTTCTCTTAAAATCTCTGCTAAGTTGGGGATGAACCTACGTAAGAAGTTTATTCTCCAAATAAAACACTGAATTTCCTTCTTATTTCCTGGTGTTATCACTTAGAACTAAAATTGATATATGTAACTTTTCATCCTAGCCCGATGACAAAGGTCAGTGCTAGTTTATTTTTGTTTTAATTTTCTTCCCTTAGAATCTAAAGTTTTGAAGAGTTTTTGAGTCAAGTTATTCTCAGCTCCCATTGGTTCCCCTCCATCTACCATTGTTTTATAGCCACCTGTTATCTTATGTCAGTCGCCGTGCCTTTTTGTAATTTCGCAGCGCAATCCTGATTAGGCAGTTTTGCAGCGCATCATTCAAATTTAAAACTGACAGCGCTGCGAAATCATGGATTCGTACATTTCGCAGCGAATCTTTCCCGAAATGTCAAATCCGTCAGGTGAGTCATAGGTCGTGTCTTCTCATGTCAGCTCATGTACCCCTCTTATCACATTTCACCACTCATTGCCACTATCACCACCACTAGATCTGTTGATACGCATGAATCATCATTTCCAAGAAAGACCACCGTGCATAAAGCTTAATGATGGTCGTAAGTCTTGCATGAAATGACAAATCTGCAAGATTACAACTTGAAAGATTTTAAACGGCAAAATTTAAAATTCAACTGCAAAGATAATCAAGCGAGGCTGATAATCAAGCGAGGCTGAATTCAAATAGAAGCTGAATCACAATTCCAACCGGAGCTGGTAGTCATTGTTTGCGAAGATTTGGAAGAATCAATGGAGAAAAAGGAGCACGGATCCGAAAAATGTCTAAGGACTGAGCCTGAAGGCTTAGATATAACGCTGAGAAACAAAGAGGTGGAGAAAGCATTTAAAAAGGCCGGGTGCTGGAATTTTTGCAAAAAGTTACAAGGAGGGCATGCACAGGTAACTAAAGAATTTGCACTTAACTTCACAGGCTTGAATTCAAAAGTAGCCATGATAGAATTGCAGGGTTTCGCCAGAAGTGATATCTACTGTGACAGAAATCCCACGAGGACAAGAGCAATGGTTTAAAAATTTCAAGTTTGACATGAATCCTTGCAAGGAGTTTTTGAAGGATGAATTTGTAAATGAAGATTTAAGTAAGGCAGTGCCCAGGAGTTATGTCAAAGAATATTATGCTCATTTACTCACATGCATACAGAAATATCTGACTTGTGAAGGAAGGTATAACAAGGTTTACTCTTACCATTTTAAACTCCTTTTGCATTTCACCGGGAAGGTCTCCATAGACTTACCTTTTTATCTTTTCCGTAGTTTGAGTAAGATGTGTGATAAGGTACAACTGAGGAAAGAGGATTGTGAAACCTCTTTGTTTCATCATGGTTTGATCAAACTACTGGTTTTAGATGGGCTCCAAAAGGTAGACAGAGATTGGAATTCATTCATTTTTATGGCTGGCTTCAAAAGCCAGACTGGCCTCACTCCTCTACCTGCTAGAGATTTTACAATAGCTGAGCTCCAAACAGAAGCAAGAGCTAAAAGAGTTCCAAATTCACAAGTAAGAAAACAAGTGAAGCCACTCATCATCCAAGATCAACCTTAGCAATCAACTAAGGAAAAAGATCATGGTAAAAAGACTGTACCTGAAACAAGCACATCTGAAGTAGTCTCAAGGATAAGAACAAGAAGCCAGATTAATAAGGAAAAAGGTAAAGCTGTAGCAGTTGAAGAAAGTCCAGTGTCCAAGGGAAGTTTAAATGCCTTATTACAGGCTATTGACTTTGAGTAGTCTCTACCAGTTCAAATTGAGTTGATACAGTCAGAACAAGAAAGCACCAAGAAAGCCAAGGCCTAAAAAAGGCTTAAATTTGATGAGCCAGCTGAAGAGTTTGTTTTTAAACCTAGAAGACCTATGACAAGGAGATTCCAGCAAGTACAGGAAGCATTGTCAAGAACAGAGGAAACAGGGGAAGGGACACAACGTTGGCTAAAGAAAAACACAGGAAAAACAGTCATCACATCTAAAGAAGCTAATATAGCAAACCTGAAGAGCCAATTAGAATAAGCTAAGCATGAGATTGCCAAATTGAAGAAAGTTGCTAGAAGACATGCAGTCAAACAAGCAAACTATTATAAAACTCTATGGGAAGGGAATGCAACTGTAGAAGCCCAGATGAATTCAGTGGTTGATGGCCATTCACAATTTCACACCTGGACAGTACCAGCAATCAAAGAAGCCAAGTACATCAGAAGGATCAATATGCAACTGAGAGCTGGGAATAAGGTTATGAAGAAACAAATTGAAGATCTGAAGGCACAGCTAAGCCAGCTTAAAGGACCTGCTAAATGAGTTTTCATTTCAAGTAAGATTCTATTTCAAAATTTTGATAAGTTTGCTTGATCTTATCTTTCTGAAGAAATCTAAATCCCTATTCGGCCTTTGGAAAGTCTAAAGAAGTTTTTGGCAATCAAGCACTCGGTTAATAAAGGTCTCGGGTTAAAAACAAGTTGTTTTAAATAACTCAGCAGTTTCGTAGCGCGCTACGAAACTGCTGAAAGTGATGATTTCAACATAAATCAAGCAGTTTTGAAGTTGAAGCGGGAAAATTTTGAAGGACAGTTGTATACAACGAGAACACCTGAAGTTACAACAGCCAATCATACTAGCACAAGTGGAAATAAACAGTTTGAATCAAAAAGTGGCATTTTGTCATATCATAAGGAAATTGAAGCATGTATCAGACAGCTTGAATACGTTTTCCTTTTTGTTTTCGAAACAGTGGATGACACATCATCAAATAAGGTTTCATAACAGCGGACAACACATCAAAACGTGGCCACCGTCATATTTTGAGGGACAACAATTAAAAAACCGACTTATGAAGATTCGAAGATCATACAGCCGAGAAGCAAGGATGGTCTCCTAATTTTTCTGGACAGTGAAGAAGATACAACATCCAAGGTTAACATGGAGCATTAAACACCCATCTCAGCAAAACTGAAAGAGAACCAGATGTCATAGAAAAGAATCATCTTAATTAAAGCCATCATGCATGTAATATGGAGTTAGAATCATAGTTGATTTAGATCTCTAAAAAACTCCAGTCAACACTTTGTTGTATTTATTAAGTAGTTAGAGTTTAAGAGTTGTCAGTAATAGAAGTAGTTTTCGAATTCCCCTCATGCTTGAGGAGGAATCTCGATCAGTTAGAATAAGAGCTCTATATATATAGCTGAGACAACAATGTAATCAGGGTTGGAAAATTTTATGGAAAAGCTTGTATTTGGCCTATGTAAGACTCATTTTCAGTAATACATGCTTGACTTTACTTCTCAGGATTCATGAAGGATTTTTTATGTTCAGAATATGTGATGTTGTCCTTTTCTTAATTCTTACAGTGGTATGGATGTATAATCACTCAGAATTCACTGAGTGTGCTCTGACTTCCTGTATACATTTATAAACTGTGTGGTCCCATATGAGTTTATGTTCTGAATGTTTAAATGCTGAATGCCCTGACTTCCATGTAGGGTTGAGTTCATTGTTATATTGAGGTGTTTTTGACTCCATAAGCCCAATGGATAGTTTTGTTTAATGTGTTTCCACCATTCATATTTTTCACAGTTGTTCTATAAGAGTTAGCCATCTTATCTTTAATCAAAATCATTAATCCATCAAGAGAGAGCCCTCTCAGGTTGAGGAGGCTAAGCCTCAGCCTAAAGTAGGTTGAAATAGTTA
The DNA here is from genome assembly GCA_031772625.1 of Pinus tabuliformis. NCBI lineage: Eukaryota > Viridiplantae > Streptophyta > Pinopsida > Pinales > Pinaceae > Pinus > Pinus tabuliformis. The sequence continues at coordinate 81,665,189 of CM062808.1, read as the reverse complement.
CTTAGAGTCAACCTGACCAGCAGCCTATCAGGATCTGATTTTGAGATAACACCTAGCATGTCCATTTTCTGAATTGCTTCAATTTTGCTAGGATCTATTCTAATGCCATCTTTATAAATGATATCTCCTAACAACTTACATTCTTCCAACCCAAACAATGACTTTGTAGGATTTAGGGAGATGCCATATTTTCTGCATTTTTCAGAAAAAACCCTTAGGTGCTGCAAATGATCCTCATCATACTATGAATACACAATGATGTCATCAAGATATATTACCAAAAATATTTCCTTCTCATTGGCAAACGCTATATCCATAGCTCGCTAAAATGTGGCTCCCGCATTCATCAAATCGAAAGGCATTTTCGCATACTTGAAGGTACCCCACAGTGTGGTAAATGTAGTCTTGTCCTGATCTTCCAAATGCACAAGAATCGTGTTGTATTCTAAAAAACCATTCAGCAAAGACATCCTCCTTGAACCCACCACTTTTTGAAGAATATGATCCATCTTGGGCAATGGAAAATTATCCCTGAGAGGTACCTTGTTCAAATTTCTAAAATCGACTGATTTCTCCTGTTTTCTTATAATTGGAACTAAGTTAGACAACCACTTAGAAAATCTAAGAGGTAATATAATTCCAACATCAAATACACTTCTTACCTCTTTTTCGATCAAAGGCAGCAAAACAGGATTTATCCTCCACAAATTCTGCTTAAATGGCTTTTGATCCTCTTTGATTGGAATTGGATGTTGGATGATACTTTTATCATAAACCTTCAGATCTTTGTACCCATGCACAAAAACATCAGAGATTTTTGTCAAAAGATCTAGACATTTATGCTTCATTTCTGGTCTTAAAGTTTTGGACAAATTGACCATTTTGGGCTTGTCTTTTGTACCTATGCTACATTCCTCTACTCCTATCTCAGTAGGCATCATATTTTGCCTTTTAGCTACATCATTTTGGTCAAAACGTTTTTCAAGTGGTACCAGCCCTCTCAGAATGACATTATCCTTCAACTGCGACACCTTCAAATCTGCCCCATGTCTATCCAAGTCTTCTGTTAGTGTCAGTGTCTTCACACTGCCATCAATGATCAAAATTTACTCTTTTGCATTTCATACTAGGATTCCCATTCTGATGAGGTTGCATTCCATTAGGTCATGGATCTACTGATGGTAGGGTTCATTTCAGTTTTCCCTCATGATATGTACTTGCTGACCTCCTTTCATACCTTTCAATCAAAGATTTATGCTCATTTTCATTTCATTTCATCAATTACATAAGGTTTCAGTCTCATTAGGTCTTAGGGTTTTCACCATGGTCAAAATTCAGTGATTATTGCTAATAATGGTCAGAAAAGACATGAGGAGGTCAAATAATGATCAGAAAGTCATAATTTGTTAATTTGTAAGCTTAATGAAGTTCTCACCTCAAAACTAATTTTGAGGTGAAAACAGAGCATTTGTATTTTATATTTAAATTTGATGTAATTTTATTTTTCCCATATGTAATAAATGGTTCCATGTTGCTCCTGGTCACCTGGTGATATAGCCAAGTACCTGCCACTGAAAAAATCAAAAGAGTTTGAGCATCAATCCACCTATTAAAGCAAGAAGACCAAGCATAAAAAAACAGAGTACTGGAAAAAGCAAATAGACATTATGAAAGTGGGTTTTCAATAACAAAAATAAAAAAGTGAAAGCTATATAAAGCCATATCTCTATTGATCATTTCATTATGCTAATGTTGAAGTCAAAGTGCCAAAAGGAGAGCCAAGAAGCGATTTTTAAGTGTCATTGAGCAAAAGAGTGAAGTCGCTGCGTCTTTGGAGAATTTCTGATTGGCACTTCACATCTGGGAGGCACTGCGCACCTAGCAGTGTTTTCTAGTGTACATTTACACAGGCGCTGCGCATTTGGGAGGCGCTGCGCATCTGCCCAGCTAAGCCCAAAACTTCACCAAGTTGCCAATTCACCTCAAATCTTCAGTTTCTCCCTCTAAACAAGTAAGTACTATCATCATATTTTATGATCTAGGGTTTTGATCGCTAAGCTTGGTATTTAGCATTTTTAAAATTAAAACCCTAGCTTCTAGGGTAAAACGCTAGTTTTCCTCATCTCTCCATTGTTTTATTTACCATATCCTTTCTATTATTCCCTAAACTAAACCCCATTCCCACTTACACTCTCCCCAAACCCTACAAAACCTATTCACATCACCAAACCCTACCCATTCTCCCTAAAACCCTACTCATCCCTAAAGTCTCTTCATACTCATCTTTATTTCATCCACCCTTCCCTTCATTGACCACAAGTGTTCACAGCCACAAAAAGCAATGGAAGGAGACAGTGAGTATGAGTTTGAAGGAGACACTGTTAGTGACTATTCCAGGGAGAGAAACATACAGCAAAGGAAGCCTCATAAAGGAGGCAGGATTATCAGAGAGGAGCCCACAAATTTGAGGGAGTTGCAAGCTTGTCCACTTGCCATTTCTTGCTTTAAACACCAAGCATGCTTTGATTTTTGTGAAATGATAGAAAGAGTCAAATTTCATCATGAGTTGGCAAGGTTGTTTGTGACACATTTACATAATAATGAAGTAACCCTTGCTGGAATAAAATTCACCATATCACCAGCTGTCATCTCAGAGGCTACAGACATTCCAGATGTGGGTGAAAATTGGAACAAAGGTCAGGATATTGATGAGGAGTAATATGAGCCTTACATCAAGGCTAGATACAAAGATAAAATGAAGAGAGTATTCCCCTTCAAGTTTTTGGAAGACAGGTATGCTCCATTGATGAGAATCATTATCAAGTACTTCACTTGTGAAGGTAGGTTCTCCCGGTTGTATGCCTACCACATTAGACTTCTCATGCATTTCACTAGAGTAAAAATGATGAATATCCCTTATTTCATGTTCAGAAACATTGAGAAGATGGCACATATTGTAAAGAGGAAGCCATACCCCCAGCAGTTGAATAGCATTTACCATTACTCTTTGATTAAATTTATTGTTCCACATCAGCTGAACCACCTTAACATGCCATGGGAGACTTTCATTTCTCATGATATGTTTAACGGCCCACAAATCTGTTCATCAGTACATCATGAAGAAGGTGGACCTTCAAGCCATGAAAAGGTCAAAGAGACTGAAACTGTTGGAGTGCCAGTGTTTGTGACATACAAGAGGGGTACCATGAAACTTTTTGTAGCTGCTAGGTGAGTATTACCTCCACAAGGTGTGGAAGGGGTCTTGCCTTTGTCATCATGCCACAGGCAAATGCTATCTCCACAAGGTGTGGAAGGAGCTTTGCCTTCTTGTTCAGTAAAACAGGTACATGTTGAGCAGCAAAGCAAGGGAAAAAGTAAGGGCAAGAAAAAGGTGCAAGAGAAGGATCTTAGTGATGAGCAAGAAAGAGATTTTAACCTTGTTGATCATGAGGAGCCACAACAACATTTCACTCATCATGAAGTTGACATTATTGATTTGGAAACTCAGGATCCAAAGACTGTCAAAGACATGATCATAAAGGAAAAAGAGGCTGAAATACAATCTTTGTTAGATAACTTAGAGAGAGCTAAGTTCATCATCAGGTATTTAGAGCAAGAAAACAAACAATTGAGTGACAAACAAGTCCTCATGGAGCTGCAAATGATCAAGGAAAACAGGCAAAAGGCCAAGGAGGCAAATGTCAAGTTGACTTCAATTGAACAAGAGATTGAGAATGATAGGGAAACTTGGCTTGAGAGGGTTAATATACACCTTGAGGGGCTAATTGAGAAGGCCAACAGAGACAAGAAGATGCTTCGCCACATGGCCTACCACTACATGACCCGCAACAAAATCTGCAACATAAGGATGAGGAAGCTTAAGGCTAGGTTGAGGAAGGCCTTAAAGAGAAAAAAGGAGCAAGATAAGTTGAAAATATTGGCTGAATCCTCACTAGCCCATCAAAGCAACTAATGGTGGTGTCCCATGCCAAATCTGGGCAAGTTTTGATGATTTTTTGTCTTTTTCAAATTTTGAAATTTTGAAAACAGGAAATCGGTGGCGCTGCGCTTTTTCCTGGAGAACTTGTTGGAGGAAAGGCTTATATATTTGGATTCAGCATGATGAGAGCATCAAACCCAGAAAATTTCAGAAGATTTGGAACAAAACTAGCCCACCAAAAAGGCCAAAAAATACCAAAAAATGACCTCTCTGCCTCTTTTTGGACACACAGAAGTAGCCTTGGGATATTTCCGTTTTGAGGGGGCAAATGACCTCCAAATACAAAAATTCAAGATGTTCCAAAAACTAGATAGTAACACCTTTCCAATGCGCTATCGTGGGCTCAATTTTGCTAAGGGGAAGGCCTCCAAACTTGGGTGGAAAGTAGCGCTACGCATCTGGCCAGTTGCGCTGCGCTTTTGGCCAGTTTGCCAGAAATTCAAATTTTCGCCTACTTTCACTGCAAGTTGACTTTTCATCTCTTCATGGATGATTTTATGATTGTAATTAATGCCTTGGTTTGTAAATTTAATAGTGAAATGATCTTAGAGGGTAGATTCATCAGTTTGAGGTGGTTTGGGGGTTCAATGAATCAGTTTCCATGTTTATAGAGGCAAGTTGTTCCACTGCCTATATTCCTGTTCCCTATTTGGAAATGGTTGTAATAGCCCCTTTTCTATTGGTTTCAACCCTTGATGGCTAGCATAGGTGGTTTGATGTCTATATTATGTATTTTTTCTATCATTAGCAAAGGTTGGACTCTCTTGGATGCTCTGAGCTATATTGTACACCTTTATTAGCAGTTTGGCAAGGAAATAAACCAGGATATGCAGCTATTTTTATGGGATACTTGTGGTATGGTGTTTTTGCATAGTTTTTTCTTCTGTTATCAGTTTTTCTCATATTTATGTGTGCCACATTCTAATTCATTGCTTCTAGCTGAATGATATCAAGATAAATAGGTAGAATTCATTGTTTACAGTGCTCTGCCTTGGGAAACCATTCAGTTTTTCATGTTTTATTCGAGAAGGATACATGATCTTTGCATGCCCTCCTTAGCTCCTCACCAGTCTAGACCTCTCACCTCACTCAATTTCAAGTGCCAAAGCACCTACCTACCTCACCCCATATAACACCCTGCATCCCGACTTGATTTCCCGGACCCAAAGCTGCCTGCTCCATTTGATCCAGTAACAAAAGCAACAAAATCAATGAAAACCCCTAGAGCTACTATACCTAGCCTAAAATCCATATCTGATTCAGTCATCTTGACTGATATTCACAAGTAGAGAGTCCTCTCCCAACCTGGTAGGGCTAGCTACCAGGTTAAGCTTGGTTTGTGGTTATCCTAGGATTGCCTTTTTTCAGCCTGAGGTCAATCTAGGCTCTAACATAATAGCAACCATACTGGGGAAGAAAGACAAATCACCCCAGTACTATTAAGAAGTTCTGAACTTTTGGATGATAAGTTTGGAATTCATTAGGCTGAAAAGTGGAAATTTGTAAATTAATATAAAAATCTTGAGAACTCTTAACACACTGGCTTCAAGAAGATACACCAGGTCCAATCCCGATCCTGATCCTCCTCCTGTTTTTGAAAATCCTAATCTCATTCCACGGATACTCAGACAAGAAAGTTCACCAAGTCTTAGACCGGTTTTCAGATCTCATTCATGCTCGGTAGAGTGGTTGTTCGTTGAAGATCTCCCTTTTGATGAGTATTTTGGTCTCTCCCTGTTTAGAACCACATCTGATAGTGAATTGCTGGACATAGTCTCAGACCTAGAATTCACCAAAGAGAGCTTGAGGTTCAACGAGCCAAATTGCTAAGTAACTGAAACCTTTAGAACTCCCCTCATTCATCCCTCACTACTAATAGAATCCCTAAACTCTCTGACTCAGCTTCAACATATTTTGCCTCATCGTCATTTCCTCATATTTCGGAGAATCATCCGTTATCTCCATTCATACCTTTACTCCCTCATCAGCCTATCATTACCCCTCAAACACCCATCACCTCTGTTACATCAACTGTCCTTGTTGTCATAAATCCCCCTATTTCAAATCCACCTCGAGTCATGGCTGCCATATATGCACCTCTCGTTCTGCCTCAAAATCTGAATGATATGCGTGCTGATTACCAAAGTAAGATCCCTCTTTTTGATGCCACTCAAAGTATCACAGCGCAACAACATGTTGATAGGATGAATGACTTTTTCGACCTTCATGAGGTAGATGCCGAAAATGTGTCCATGAGATTATTTGTACAGAGTTTTGGAGGTGAGGTTCGAAAGTGGTTTCGAGCATTACCAGTAGCCTCTATTAATACTTTGTGGGTTCTCCATAGACAATTCCTGGACCAATGGGAGGTGAAGAAGAACCCGCTCCAAATTCTATTTGAGTATGAAAATATCAAAAGGAATGTGGGTGAAAGTGTACAAGATTACTGTGTAAGGTTCAATGCAGTTTATAATGCTATTCCAGCTGACATTAAACCACCAATGGGGTTAGCATTGATCAAATTTCTAGACGGTTTTGATGCTGATATGGCATATCAGTTGCACGAAAGAGATCCTACTACACTTGAGGATATGCAGAAGAACGTTGTGAGTGTAGAGTCAAATCTGCTGGCCAAAAGAGAAAGGATGAAAACTGAGAAGAAGGTGACTATAAAGGAAGAAGCATCTTCCTCAGATGTTAAGGCAGATAATATACTCCAGAAAATTGAGAAGATGTTTGATCGGTTGACAATTGCAGATAAGCCTGAAACAACGATGAGAAATCTCAACTTTAGAGGACAGCGGCAACCTCAAGTTAGGATTAAGCAAAGGGAGCAAAAGGCACAAGATCAGTGGGCACAACAGCAGCAGGTCGGAACTCCTTTGCAAGAAAACTATGTGCATGGAATAGAGGATGAGGATGATGATGATCCGGTGTTAGAGGCGAATCATTTCTTTACTGTTGATGGTCTGCCCATCTTTCTCATGGAAGATGAACAATATTCGGAGGTTTTAGATGCTCAAAAGGATGAGGATTACATAATAGCAAATGAGGCAGTTTTGGAGGGTGATTCGGATTATTATCAACGAGGATATATGAATGCATTGACAGCACAACAGAAACAATATTCATTGAGAAGCAGAGATGTACCAGTCAGTCTGGTTCAAAAGAGAAAAGAAAGGCAGCCCAAAAATGACTCCTCAAACATTCAGAAGAAAGGGAAGGAGCCTACTGATCCGACTTCCAGCAAAGGACCATCTGCAAATAGTGTTGCAAATGAGAAGAACAATTAGCAAAGTGCAGCAAAAGAAAAAGTCGAAAAGAAGGACATTTCAGTCAAAGAGGTAGATAAATTTTCCGCTTTTAGTTTAGAAAATGAGATTGCTAAATTAAAAGTTTCAATTCCTTTGACTGAATTGATGAAGAAAAACAGCTATAAACAGCAGGTGTCCAAAATTTTGCACATAGATCCTTTATCTAATATGGTCAATGTAGAAGATGATCACCCTGAGCTCATTTTTGGCCCTACCTTAGAAGGTCAATCTGAGGATAGTGAATTCCCTCCATTTTATATAAGCCTTAGACTACACGAGTATGTCCTTCACAATGCCATGTTTGATTCTGGAGCTTCCCATAATCTGATGCCAAAAGCCATTATGCAGAAACTGGGCCTTGACATTACTGGAAAATATCATGATCTATATTCTTTTGATTCTGGTAGGGTCCGTTGTATTGGTCTTATCAAATACCTGGTGGTATCTTTAGACCAAATCCTGTCCAAGAATGTTCTCATGGATGTGGTTGTTGCGGACATTCCACCACGGTTTGGTATGCTTTTGTCCAGATCATGGGGTGCAAAGCTTAAAGGGACTTTACAACTAGATTTCTCCTATGCTACCATTCCTGTGTTTGGCCAATTGAGAAAATTATATAGGGAGAAGAAAATGAAATACATGATTACAAGCAAGGAGAAACCCCTTAATCATCCAATTAATGTTGTACATACAGATTTAGAGTCATTTGTATTATATTCAGATAGTGGTTTGAATGATGTTGATAGTCAGTTAGTTGAAGTAGAAGATGTTCCAGAGATTTCAGAAAATTTCAGAGCAGTCCTTGATCAAGAAAGACACAAAATTGCAAGTACCTTTGAGCAGTCCACATACCGGCAACAACAAAAAGGTACTGAACAACAGAAAATTGAAAAGAGCAGTCAAAGTGAGAAAGAGAAGGAAATAGAATTTCAACATCTAGAAGAAGAGGCAGGTCTTTGGAGCATGGATTTTGATGGAGCTGTAGGTAAGGATGGTGTCGGCATAGGGATTTGGATTCACAGCCCTGTTTTCCAGCCAAATAAAGTCCCTAGTAATGTTATAATTTGTTCATACAAATTGGCCTTTGATTGTTCTAACAATGAAGCCAAGTATGAAGCATTGATTGCAGGGTTGAAAATTCTCAAAAAGCTGAATGCAAAAAGGATATCAGTCTATGGAGATTCGGAGCTGATAATCAAGCAATTCAAGGGAGAATATCAAGCTAAACATCCAAGGATGAGAGTCTACCAAAATGTAGTTTTAGATATCTTAAGAATGTTTCCAGATTATACCTTGACAGTAGTACCTCGTGCTCAAAATTTTATTGCAGATTCACTTGCCGCTGCTGTAAGTGATTTGAAGATTCCGATGAACTCCAACAACAAGTTTGAGATCCATGTCAAGCACCACCCTGCTATTTCGGACAATTTGAGGTATTGGCAGATGTTTTGGGATGATAAGGAGATCAATGCCTTTTTGCACAATGAAGGAAACTACAAGGATGCTTCCATAGATGTTGATTATGATACTGATGAACCAGAAATTCAAGTGAATCAAATGGAAATATTGCAGATGAAGGACAAACATTATTCCTAAAGGTCTCATACCTTTAGAAGAACTTTTCAATCAAGATGATGTGCCTAGAAAGCCAAATTTGGTGCCTACAGAAAAAAGGTGTTGAAGATGTTAATCTTGGAATAGCAGATAAGCCCAATTTTGTGAAGTTGTCGAAGACATTGTCTCCTGAGGTAAAGTCTAAACATGTTAGATTGTTATTTGAATTTGCTGATATGTTTGCTTGGGATTATTCAGATCTGAAGGTGTATAATAAAGACATAATTCAGCACACTATTCCCATCAAGCCAAATCAGAAGCCGTTCAGACAAAAGCTGAGAAGAATCAATCCCAAGTTGCTGTCTTCCATTGAAAAAGAGGTGAACAGATTATACAAGGCTGGTAGTTTTGAATCTTGTTCCTATAAGAAAGAAGACCGAGGAGATCAGATTGTGTATCGATTTTCGGAATCCAAATAAAGTATCATTGAAGGACAATTACCCATTGCCGAAGATGGATCATATCCTCCATAGAGTGGTTGGAGCATCGCGCATGTCACTACTCGATGGATATTCAGGATATAATCAAATTCTAGTGCATGAAGATGACCGAGATAAGACTGCATTTACAACCCCCTGGGGAACTTTTCATTATGCTAAAATGCCATTTGGTTTGAAAAATGTTGGAGCCACATTTCAGCGTGCAATGGGCATCTATTTTGCCAATGAAAAGGATGTATTTCTGGTTGTATATTTAGATGATTTGACAGTGTTTTTAGGTTCAAATGATGAGCATCTTCACCATTTGAGGATTGTGTTCTAGCAATGTAGGAAATTTGGGATATTACTCAATCCGAAGAAAAATCTCTTTGCTACGGATGAAGGAAAGTTGCTTGGTCATATTATCTCAAAAGAAGGCATCCACATTGATCCTTCAAGGGTAGAAGCAATTCAGTAGATATATTTTCCCAGGAACAAAAAAGAGATACAAACTTTTAACAGTAAGATGAATTTCTTACGTAGATTTGTACCCAATATAGCTGAGCATTTGAGAGAAATTACTAATATGTTGAAGAAGGACAGCGTGGTAAAATGGACAAAAGATGCTGTGAAGTCATTTAATTTAGTGAAATATGCTTTATCTATAGCCCTGGTTTTGATTAGTCCCGATTATACACAATATTTCATTTTATTCTCATTTGCATCTGAGCACACCATGGCAACAGTTTTAATGCAAAAGAGAGATCATCTAGAAAATCCCATTGCATTTTTCAGCAAGACCATTAGAGATGATGCTTTGCGGTACAACATAATTGAGAAACAAGCTCTTGCTCTTGTCAAAGCTTTGAAGGAATTCAGAGTGTATATTCTGCACTCACACATCATAGCATACGTTCCTAACGCAGCAGTTAAGGATGTGCTGGTACAAACCGATCTAGAAGGAAGGCGGGGAAAATGGATTGCAGCAATGTTAGAATACAACTTGGAGATCAAGCCTACAAAGCTGATCAAAGGACAAGGCCTGGAAAGGCTAATGGCGGAATCAAATCTGCATGCTTTAGATATACATCTTATTGCAGCCATGTCCGAAGATGAAGAAGAAAGCTCTCTGATTCTAGTGTCTGAAATGTTCCTTCAGTCACCATGGTATTCAAATATCGTGTATGTACTTCAACACCTCTCGCCACCTCCGGGGATGACAAAGAACAAAGGTAGGTCTCTCAAACTTGAAGCTGCCAAATTCTGCATTTTGAATAATGCCCTTTATTGGAAGGATCCAGGAGCAGTTTTGCTAAACTGTTTAATTGAAGATGAAGCCTAGCAGGTGTTACACTAAAAAATGTCACCATGACTATTTACAGTTAGTATGGCCCTATCAACAGTCATGCTACCCTCTTAGGCAAGTCTTATGCCTCTGCTCTCCATGTCAAACTCCAAAAAGAGAGAAAAGTCTTTATAAATGTATTTATCTCTGGGGACGCAGGTTCTCTCAACCTTACCTGCGGGGACGCACCCAATGTTCACAAAAGCTGCGTCTTTGGATGCTCTGTATGTAAAGGGGCAGGTGCGTCCCCCTGTAAAGGTTAAAATACGCAAGTTTCATCTTTAAAAAGTTACTTGTGGTCATTTCTAGAGCATTCTAGAAGGTTGTTCGACGTGTATTGAGCGCCTCCAGATGGTTCATGCACTCCTACCAAAGAGGAACTTATCCCATCAATAGGGGAGCTATCCCATCCAAAGAGGGGATTATCCCATTGATGGTGGACCTGATTAACTTCCTCTTGAGCACTATAAATATAGGCATTGGGCCAGAAAGAGAGAGGTTGAAAGCTATACATTTCTAAGGGTAAATGTTGCAGGAATTAGGACTCCCATTTAGAAGCTTGTGAGGAGAGATTGCCATCTTTTCTTGTTCTATTTGGAAGTGGGTGAGCTTTGCCAAAGTAAAGGAGAACTCTTGATGGACCCTGGGAGGGACTTGCACAACACCAAGGCTCAGGTTGTATTTTTTCCTTTTGTTACCTATTAATGCAAATGAGTCCATTCTTCTCAATAACTTGTTATTTATGAGTTGTTTCATGTACTCCTTGGTCTATGTGTTAAATATGTTTTATTCTATGAGATTATCAAGTGCTATTTAATCGTTTGATTGTTAGTGTATGCAGGTTTCAAATTGAAGGAGGAGCCCATCCGGATCAGTGGAGCTGGACTGCTACAACAGCGTTGGATTACAGGTAGGATCTAAACACTTGATTTCCCATATAGTAAATGCATGTTTAGAGAAGGATTGCTCTTGTTTGTCTTGTTTGTCACTAGAGAGTCTTAGGCTCCTAGGGAGGTTGGTTGTGTCCGCACAATCGACTCTTTCCGCCTGACAAATTGGCGACTCCGCTGGGGACTCCATTAATGTGAAACGTCTTTTCCTTTGTATGAACTTTGCTCTGAGAAAATTCATTTATTTTCTGGTTTTTGGCTCTGTGACTTTGTTTTTGGGTGGGTTAGCTTAGGGTTAGATTCAATTTAGTTTTTCTTGAATTTTCCAGTAGGACGCACCCTCTGAGTATTGCACAGTGCGTCCCTGGACGCACTGTCGCTGTGTGCACAGAGCGGGCCCGCACCTGTCTCAACGGGTTGCCTGCATCCCCTGCTAAAATTCAAGAAAATTCCATTTTTTGCATTTTTTCTCTTAGATTTGGCTTTTTCTTAGTTTTTACTGCCCAGATCCATTAGTCTCTTGTCAAAGATCTTCACCTGAACTTGTTTCATTAGCATTCCTGCTCTAAGCTTTCATCAATTGGGTGTTTTGAGTCTCTTTTTTGAGAAATTCTTAATTTGATTTCCTTTGGTCATTACTTGGAGGTTTGTCTCAGCCTTTTCACAATTTTGCATCTTTTTGCTTTTGTTTTTGCAAAAAAATTTCTCCCTCATTCGCCTTTGAGTGTTAATCGCCTTTGAGTGTTTTTATTTTATGATCTTTGGAACTCTCACCCAATTTTCTCGGCTTGCACTTGATTGGTTCTTATATCACATTAGAATCATCTTGTGTTTGAGAATTCTCTTGCATAGATCACATTTGCATAATTAGAATTCTCATTTTCAGAATATGAATGAAAAATGTGCATAGATTACATTTGCATACTTTTCAAGTGAATTGTGCATAGATTACAATTGCATAGTTTACATTCTGAAAAATCAATTGTAGATTTAGATCAGTTTTCTTTGGTTTGAATTTACACAAAAATAAAAATAAAAAAAATGGTTTGGAATTGATTTGCATTAGTTTTTCTTGATGAAATTAGTGCATTAGAGAATTTGTTATATTTTCTCTTAGTGATTAATTTTTTGCATTGTCGGAAGTGAAGGGAAACCCTCTCCTTACTTTAGTTAGGATTCATCTAATTGAAAAGATTATATTATCATATTCGATTGCATTCAGTTGAGTCGGGTCATAACACCATTGGTTTCATCTCCATTTACCCATTTGAGTAATAACAGCCTTAATAACACAACGCTTAATTAAAATTCATCTAGTAATTTTTACATTTCTAGGGCTCTGATACACCAACATAGCTTAGGCTAGTGTCTTGGAGTAGGAGAGTAATTAACTCTCCAAGACAGCAAAACCAAACAAGTAGCTCATCTTGTGGTAGGATAAATCCAACTGTTTCATTTGTACTCTGGGAAAGCTCCTCTTAAAGGAGAAGCACGAGCTCGTGTCCGAACCAGTGAGGGGATCAATCCTCCCTCGTTGGGAACGACGCCAGACACGCACGTATTACAAACGGTAAACCTCGGATTAACCATTGTCGAGGAGCCAGGGGTCACTTTTCGGTAAACCTTGGATTATTGTCAAGGAGCCGGCAAGGGGATTGAGCTTGATACTCTGCCCTTGCGTGCTGTCGGAGTGTAGACTGTTCCCCCAGGTGCATTTGTTGCTGTTGGTAACCTTAGTGACCATTATCTTTAGGATTCTACCAAGGTGACGGTGGAGGGAAGATCCCACTGTACCTGGAGCAGACGTCGGCTAGACTCACTTGGATTTTCTGGGGGGTTCACTTCACTCGAGACGGTTAAAGTGGAGGAACTTGGTCCAGTCTATTCATTAAGCAGGTTGCCGGGGTAACTGTTCCACCCACCACTTCTGTACTGAATTCTGCGATGTTGGATTTCATCACCAACTAGTGTTTTCGGTCCGGAAGGCTACTGTTTGTGTGTGTTTGACTCCTAGATTTGATAGCGCGTGTTAATTTGCTTGTTTTTACTTTTAGAGACCATAGGTGTGAATTGTGAATTTTAATTGTTAGGTGTGAATTGTGAATTGTTAATTTTAGTTTTAAATTGTTAATAAAATTCACTGAAGTTGAATATAATGGCAAGTGTTCCAGAATTTACCAACCTAGGAACCCCTCCTAACGAGAATCCTAGTACTTTTCCTTACTTTGGAAATGTTGGTCCTCCTTATATGGCTACTTTGTCATTACCAGGATTTACAATAGGTTTACCGATATGGTTATTTTCAACTTCGTTGGCCCAAAATACTCCAATTGTTCCATCTCAACCGGATGCTTCACCTCAACAGAGTTCACCATCTCAACCGGATGCTTCACCTCAACAGAGTTCACCATCTCAACCGGATGCTTCACCTCAACCTTCTGTTGACCCTTTACCTTCTTCGCCTAATTTTTCTTCCTCCATTTCTTCCTCTTCGCCTGGTAAAAGCCTTGATGCTAGTAACCAGGAGGCTAAGAAGAAGAAGAAGAAGAAGCAAGATAAGAAAGAAGTCAACCAACCAACCATGGTTGTAAGTGTTAGTTGTGTTGAGGAAAATTCCGACATGCATCGTAAACCCAAATACCCTTGCAGGCTTTGTAAGGGTGACCACTTCCTTGTCAATTGTCCTGTTATTCCAAAGGTCTTGGAAGTATGGTCAGAAAAATCTCATCAACTTTCCGTTGATCCATCAACCAGTGATAGTCAGGTTCCTGGGAAAAAGGGTAAAGTTAGGTTTCCTTGTAAGTTATGCAAAGGGAGTCATCAAACTCATATTTGCCCTCACATGGAAGAAGCCTCAACTTTGTTGGAAAAACTTACTGTTCCACAGCAAGAATTTCCAACTGGTTACCGTAAACTTTCTCCCAACCTACCGTCAACTGACGGAGTAATTGATCTAAATTCAAATACAGTCGATCACACTCTTCCATTGGAGAGTGAAACTCATGTCTCTCAAGTTGATGATCTGTTAGTTGATCAAGTGGTCGATTCAATTTCACATTCAGTCGATCCCACTTTCCCTTTAGAGAGTGAACTTAATACCGCTCAGGTTCTTCTTGTTACATCAGATTCTTCTATGCCGGGGGGAATTTCACCTGTTTCTACAGAACCCCCTCCAAGCACTGAGGTCTTTTCCTTTGATTGGAATAGACTGACAGAACCTTGTCTTCCTTCCTCCATCCCTTTCCAGATCATTGTCAAGGCTAGTGGTAGGGACATATATCGTACTCAGGTAGATGAAGGTGCTTCTATTAGTATTTTATCCTCAACCGTTTGGAAAGCTTTGGGTTCCCCTCAGCTTGCACCTATTACGCAGAATCTGAAAGCTTTTAACAGAACCATTAGTGAACCTTTAGGGATCCTTCCTAAGTTTTCTATTACCTTGGAAGGTAAAACTGTCTATATTGATCTTATGGTAGTTCGAGGTCCCTTGGATTTCAATTTACTCTTTGGGCGAGACTATGTTTATGCAATGAAAGCTATCGTATCGACACTCTTTCGCGTGATGTCTTTCCCTCACAATGGAAATATTGTGACTGTAGACCAGCTTTCGTTCCCTAGTCTTGTCTCAACTACCAATAATATGACACCCCTAAATGTTCCTGATTCTAAAGTGGTATCTACCCTGCCACGGGTTAATTATGTGGCAACTGGTCCCATGTTTTCAGTTACCGATGTAAGTGAGCCTCTCACTGTTGATTTAGATCCAGTAATTGACATGGAAAACTCTATGGGATTACTTGAACACGATGTTATTATCCCTTTAGAGTCCCTTGACATGTGTTCCTTCCGGAGAACTATTCTTCCTTCTGATGAAGACCTCTTGGAAGCCATGATCAAGGTGTGTCCATTGACATGTCGTTCTTCCAGTTGGAAGCCATGATCAGTGTAGTGAGGATAGTTTCTTCTAGTCTCAACCTCGTTAAAAAATGAAACTGGAAGTCATGAGCATAGTTCCTTGTCTTGTGTCAAGCTCATTAAAAAATGAAACAAGGGTTACGAGGATAGTTTGTTCCTTTCTCAACCTCGTTAAAAAATGAAATTGGATGGTGCGAGGACAGTTCCTGTTACTGAGTCAACCTCGTTAAAAAATGAATCAGGTATGAGGATAGTTCCTGTTACTGAGTCAACCTCGTTAAAAAATGAATTAGGTATGAGGATAGTTCCTGTTACTAAGTCAACCTCGTTAAAAAATGAATCAGGTATGAGGATAGTTCCTGTTACTGAGTCAACCTCGTTAAAAAATGAATCAGGTATGAGGATAGTTCTTGTTACTGAGTCAACCTCGTTAGAAAATGAATCAGGTATGAGGATAGTTCTTTTCTTGTGTCAACCTCCTTAAAAATGAAACAACTCCCTTTTCAAGTTAAATATTGAAAGTAAACCTTCATTCCATCCAGCCGGTTGAATGCAATGAAGCCTGGGGGGCATGTACCTCGCTTTGCATCATTATGCTGGGGGCATGCGAACTTTTTGAGCATAGTTCCTTGTCTTGTGTCAAGCTCGTTAAAAAATGAAACAAGGAATCAAGAGCATAGTTCCTTGTCTTGTGTCAAGCTCGTTAAAAAATGAATCAAGGTTTTTAGAGTAGAGTTTTTGTTAGGTAGATTATAGAGTAGTTATGAGCATAGTTCCTTATCTTGTGTCAAGCTCGTTTAAAAAATGAAACAAGGGTTTTGAGGATAGTTATTTTCTTGTGTCAACCTCATTAAGAAATGAAACAACTCCCTCTTCAAGTCGAATCTTTACAAGATCTTGAAAGTAAAGCTTCATTCCATCCACCTCATTGAATGCAATGAAGCTTGGGGGGCATGTACCTCATTTTGTGTCATTATGCTGGGGGCATGTGAACTTATAACAAGCACAGTTTTTCGTTTCAAGCTTGCGTAAACATGAAACCGAATCCGAGCATAGTTCTTTTCCTGTGTCAAGCTCGTTAAAAAATGAAACAAATCCTCCTCTAATTGAGTCGAGAGTTTGACTAGATCTCATAGATGTTAAGTTGTATTTTTAGGTTAGTTATTTCAGTTTTTGCATAATTTTCTTACAGTTTTAGGTCAAGTCTTTCAAATGATCTCGTAACTCAACTTTCATTCCATCCAGCTTTTAATTAGTTGAATGAAATGAAGCTGGGGGGCATGCGCTCTAGCAGTTATGCTTAGGGGGCATCAAGCACAGTTTTATCTCTGTTTCAAGCTTGTAAAACAATGAAACTAATTTGAAGCATAGTTTTTCTTTGTTTCAAGCTTTTGTAAAAATGAAACCTATCTCGAGTCAATTTCAGTTATTTTCAAGACTCATTAAACTCATGAAAATACCGAGATTATTTTGCTATCTTTCATTCTCGTAAAATAAATGAAAATGTCGAGTTCTTTCCGTCATTTCCTGCTCGTAAATTAAGTTGAAAGTCGGTCATATGAGTACATTTTTATCATTTTTTCGAACTCATTAAAACTTACGAAAAAGTGAAAACCATGAGTACATTTTTATCATTTTTTCGAACTCGTTAAAACTTACGAAAAAGTGAAACCTTGGAGTTCTCTTTTAAGCCCTTTTCAGACTCCTAAAACATGAAAAGATTGCCGAGCGTTTCTTTTACACTCGTTAAAACGGAATTAAAAGACGGTCCCCTTATAGCTCTTTTCTGACCGTAAAATCAGGAAAAGATTGTCGGGTTTTTGTCGTTTCAAACTCGATATGTAAATAAAACGACGTGTCCTTGATCGCTTTTTACTTTTCAGGTCAGTGGCACTAATTATGAAAGTACTCCTTGGTCGCAAGATCAAGCGGTTCCCCCAGGTATTATTTTATACTTTTTCGGGCTTGAGTGACACAAATCTACGAAAAAGTTCAACTTGGAGTCTTCTTAAGTTTTTCAGACTCTCTAAAATTGAAAAACGCTGAGTTTCTCCTATACTGGACTCGTTAAAATTTCACAGTAAAGGACCTGTTCAATTACAAACAAGAACGAACCACTCCTTCCTAGGGTTCGAATCAAAACTAGGTTGGACTCATCCGAAGGATGAGCTTATAATCAAGCATATGTTATCCTCCTCAAGCTTGTTAAAAATAAAGAGGTACTTGCCAGAAATGGTGGGGGAAAAGAGAGAAGAATGAACCCGTTTGTTATCTTTTGTCTCAGAAGAAACTTTATTACCACTCTTGAACACGACACTTTTCATTCACCTGGGTTGGGAAATCCTTTGCCTCACAGTTGATCAAACCACATTGAAAGTCTTCAGCCGGGTTCCGGGGATTAACTTTGAGTCATTCATCACCAAGCCATTTGTCGTGTTGTTATGTGTTCAAGAGGTCTGCAAACAAAACTTTCATCTGCAAAATACTTGTCATCCATTTGACCATCCCTGAGTCAGTCCTTATAGCAACATTTCTTCAACTTGAACAATGATTTCGTGTTGTGGGCTTGCCTGCAACGGGTCGCTTTCTATCGACATCAGCACATTATCTAGAGAGATGACTTAGAAATCGTCAGTACCTTGAAGTCTGCATGCATCAATGGCAGGTTTCTCGCCTTTGACGTTAGTTTACATCATTGACTTTCGATCAAAGGATTCCATGAAATGTTCGACATTAACTCATTCATTCACATCTCATGGATTGTACTGGGTACTTTGAGAACCATTGACATTACTGGTGGTCTCTCTCACGCTTGTTAACAATTTACATCATCGACTGGTAATCAAGTGGTTTCTACCATGTTCGACATCAACTCATTTATTCGCATGGCTATAATCGTACCAATTCGAGAAGTAGAAATGAAGACCCTGGATCTAGTTTCCACCATCCAGGCTGTGAGGAGTTTTGTATTCATTATCTAAGTAGACTAATCATAAACAGATGGCTGCGCCCATACTGTGTCTACAAAAGTCTATGATTATGATGTACTGCAAGATCATTCCTGTATCAGAGTAGTTAGTCTGTTAGTTAAAGTTTTAATCTGAGTATGGGAATGCCTACCTCAGTGATGATATAATCTTATACATGTATTTTGTGTTGAAAATTGTAGGTTCTAACCAGGCTCTCCACGAGATAATCCTTGAAATGATAAAGCGCTTCACCCTTCCTAGATAATAAAAAACCCTAATCTACTACAGGCTTCGCACTTTAGGGGGCAATCTGTTACACTAAAAAATGTCACCATGACTATTTACAGTTAGTATGGCCCTATCAACAGTCATGCTACCCTCTTAGGCAAGTCTTATGCCTCTGCTCTCCATGTCAAACTCCAAAAAGAGAGAAAAGTCTTTATAAATGTATTTATCTCTGGGGACGCAGGTTCTCTCAACCTTACCTGCGGGGACACACCCAATGTTCACAAAAGCTGCGTCTTTGGACGCTCTGTATGTAAAGGGGCAGGTGCGTCCCCCTGTAAAGGTTAAATACGCAAGTTTCATCTTTAAAAAGTTACTTGTGGTCATTTCTAGAGCATTCTAGAAGGTTGTTCGACGTGTATTGAGCGCCTCCAGATGGTTCATGCACTCCTACCAAAGAGAAACTTATCCCATCAATAGGGGAGCTATCCCATCCAAAGAGGGGATTATCCCATTGATGGTGGACCTGATTAACTTCCTCTTGAGCACTATAAATACATGCATTGGGCCAGAAAGAGAGAGGTTGAAAGCTATACATTTCTAAGGGTAAATGCTGCAGGAATTAGGACACCCATTTAGAAGCTTGTGAGGAGAGGTTTCCATCTTTGCTTGTTCTATTTGGAAGTGGGTGAGCTTTGCCAAAGTAAAGGAGAACTCTTGATGGACCCTGGGAGGGACTTGCACAACACCAAGGCTCAGGTTGTATTTGTTCCTTTTGTTACCTATTAATGCAAATGAGTCCATTCTTCTCAATAACTTGTTATTTATGAGTTGTTTCATGTACTCCTTGGTCTATGTGTTAAATATGTTTTATTCTATGAGATTATCAAGTGCTATTTAATCGTTTGATTGTTAGTGTATGCAGGTTTCAAAGTGAAGGAGGAGCTCATCCGGATCAGTGGAGCTGGACTGCTACAACAGCGTTGGATTACAGGTAGGATCTAAACACTTGATTTCCCATATAGTAAATGCATGTTTAGAGAAGGATTGCTCTTGTTTGTCTTGTTTGTCACTAGAGAGTCTTAGGCTCCTAGGGAGGTTGGTTGTGTCCGCACAATCGACTCTTTCCGCCTGACAGCAGGTGATGAGTGACTTTCACAAGGGTGATTGTGGTGGTCACTTGTTTTAGAAGACAACAGCAAACAAAATATTGAGAGCAGGCTATTACTGGCCAACCTTATTTGTAGATGTGTACAAAGCAGTCATGAGTTGTCATGAATGTCAGGTCTTTCAAGGTAAAAGAAAATTACTGCCTCTTCCTTTCAAACCGGTTGAAGTCAATGCACCATTTCAGTAGTTGGGACTCCATTTTATCGGGGAAATCCATCCAACATCATCAGCACAGTACAAATGGATCCTAACAACAACCGAGTGCTTCACCAAGTGGATTGAAGCAATTCCCACTAGACAGTCCACAAATACGGTAATCATTCAATTTTTGGAATCAAATATTTTATCTCGTTTCGGTTGTCCTGGTAAAATCATCACAGATGATGCAGCTGCATTCAAATCAAAGAAGATGATCGATTTTTTCAACAAGTATAATATTACTTTGGGTCATTCTACAGCATATTATCCGCAGGGAAATGGTTTGGCTAAATCATCCAATAAGTCATTGGTGAACATCATCAAGAAGCTACTGGAAACAAATAAGAAAGGTTGGCACAAAAATTTATTTAATGCCTTGTGGGCTGACAGGGTGAGCCAAAAGAACTCCATAGGTATGTCTCCATTTGAACTAGTTTACGGCATTGACACAGTTTTTCCGATATCTCTTACAGTTCCGATTGTGAAACTTTTACAGGAGGCTGGCAGTGAGGAAGATGATTTTCAGCGAAGAATAAATTAGATGATCCATTTACGCTAGACAAGGGAGGAATTTTTCCAAAACACTTTTAGATTACAGGAGAAGATCAAAAAGATCTATGACCAGAAAACAAAAGTAGATTTTCCAGCTTGAGGATGTAATGTTGCAGTGGGATGCTAGGAATGAAGATAAGGGCAAGCATGGTAAGTTTGAAAATTTATGGAAGGGACCCTATAAGATTGCTGCATACAGAGGACAAAATGCATTCCTACTAAAGGAAATGGATGGACAAGATTGTTCAGGAGGACCAATAAATGGTAGGCTCCTGAAGCGCTACTTCTTCTAAGGTGATTTTTGAAATCATGAAGTGATCATTGTATATACCATTTTCCTTTTCATTGCAAGTTTTGAAAGGTACACAGTCATTTCAGCTTGGGGCCCGAGGTGAAGGCTATAAAGTTGAGTGATTTGTGTGTTAGTGTGTTTAATTCAGTCTTTGAGTCTTGAGTCAATTTAAATCTTGAGTCAGTTTTCACAGTGTCAATTTCAATTTTTGAAGTATCTTGACCGTATTTCCCAATGGACGAGGCACTAATCTACATTTTCCCAGAGGTCTATGGTTCTTGGCACCTCCAAGGAGCTACCATCCCCATTGGAGCCAATGTTAGTGCCAGTGTCTTCACACTGCCATCAATGATCAAAATTTACTCTTTTGCATTTCATACTAGGAGTCCCATTCTGATGAGGTTTCATTCCATTAGGTCATGGATCTACTAATGGTAGGGTTCATTTCAGTTTTCCCTCATGATGTACTTGCTGACCTCCTTTCATACCTTTTAGTCAATGATTTATGCTCATTTTCAGTTAATTTCATCAATTACATAAGGTTTCAGTCTCATTAGGTCTTAGGGTTTTCACCATGGTCAAAATTCAGTGATTATTGCTAATAATAGTCAGCAAAGACATGAGGAGGTCAAATAATGATCAGAAAGTCATAATTTGTTAATTTGTAAGCTTAATGAAGTTCTCACCTCAAAACTAGTTTTGAGGTGAAAACAGAGCATTTGTATTTTATATTTAAATTTGATGTAATTTTATTTTTCTCATATGTAATAAATGGTTCCATGCTGCTCCTGGTCACCCGGTGATATTGCCAAGTACCTGCCACTAAAAAAATCAAAAGAGATTGAGCATTAGTCCACCTATTAAAGCAAGAAGACCAAGCATAAAAAAACAGAGTATTGGAAAAAGCAAATAGACATTATGAAAGTGGGTTTTCAACAACAAAAATAAAAAAGTGAAAGCTATATAAAGCCATATCTCTATTTATCATTTCATTATGCTAATGTTGAAGTCAAAGTGCCAAAAGGAGAGCTAAGAAGCGATGTTTAAGTGTCATTGAGAAAAATAGTGAATTCGCTGCGTTTTTGGAGAAATTCTGACTGGCATTGTGCATCTGAGGTCGGCGCTGCGCATCTGGGAGGCGCTGCGCACTTGGCAGTGTTTTCCAGTGTAAATTTGCATAGGCACTACACATCTAAGAGGCGTTGCACACCTGTGTGAGGCGTTGTGCATCTACCTAGCCAAGTCCAAAACTTCACCAAGTTGCCAATTCACCTCAAATCTTTAGTTTCTTCCTCTAAACAAGTAAGTACAATCATCATATTTTATGAGCTAGGGTTTTGATTGCTAAGCTTGGTATTTAGCATTTTTAAAATTAAAACCCTAGCTTCTAGGGTAAAACCCTAGTTTTCCTCATCTCTCCATTGTTTTATTTACCATATCATTTCCATTATTCCCTAAACTAAACCCCATTCCCCTCATACATTTTCCCCATTCCCACTTACACTCTCCCCAAACCCTACAAACCCTATTCACATCACCAAACGCTACCCATTCTCCCTAAAACCCTACTCATCCCTAAAAATCTCTTCATACTCATCTTTATTTCATCCACCCTTCCCATCATTAACCACAAGTGTTCACAGCCACAAAAAGAAATGGAAGGAGACAGTGAGTATGAGTTTGAAGAAGACACCCTTAGTGACAGTTCCAGGTAGAGAAACATACAACAAAGGAAGCCTCATAAAGGAGGAAGGATTATCAGAGAGGAGCCCACCAGTTTGAGGGAGTTGCAAGCCTTTCCACTTGCCATTTCTTTCTTTAAACACCGGGCATGATTTGATTTTTGTGAAATGATAGAAAGTGTCAAATTTCATCATGAGTTGGCAAGGTTGTTTGTGACACATTTGCACAATAATGAAGTAACCCTTGCTGGAATAAAATTCACCATATCACCAGCTGTCATCTCAGAGGCTACAGGCATTCTAGATGTGGGTGAAAATTGGAACAAAGGTCAGGATATTGATGAGGAGTACTATGAGCCTTACATCAAGGCTAGATACAAAGATAAAATGAAGAGAGTATTCCCCTTCAAGTTTGTGGAAGACAAGTATGCTCCATTGATGAGAATCATTATCAAGTACTTCACTTGTGAAGGTAGGTTCTCCCGGTTGTATGCCTACCACACTAGAATTCTCATGCATTTCACTAGAGTAAAAATGATGAATATTCCTTAATTCATGTTCAGAAACATTGAGAAGATGGCACATATTGTATAGAGGAAGCCATACCCCCAGCAGTTGAATAGCATTTACCATTACTCTTTGATTAAAATTATTGTTCTACATCAGCTGAACCACCTTAACATGCCATGGGAGACTTTCATTTCTCATGAGATGTTTAAAGGCCCACAAATCTTCTCATTAATACATCATGAAGAAGGTGGACCTTCAAGCCATGAAAAGGTCAAAGAGACTGAAACTGTTGGAGTTCCAGTGTTTGTGACATACAAGAGGGGTACCAGGAAACGTTTTGCAACTGCTAGGCAAGTATTACGTCCACAAGGTGTGGAAGGGGTCTTGCCTTCATCATCAGGCCACAGGCAAATGCTATCCCCACAAGGTGTGGAAGGGGCTTTGCCTTCTTCTTCAGCAAAACAGGTACAAGTTGAGTAGAAAAGCAAGGGAAAAAGCAAGGGAAAGGAAAAGGTGCAAGAGAAGGATCTTAGTGATGGGAAAGAAAGAGATTTAAACCTTGTTGATCATGAGGAGCCACAACAGTATTGCACTCATCATGGAGTTGAAATTATTGATTTGGAAACTCAGGATCCAAATACTATCAAAGACATGATCATAAAGGAACAAGAGACTAAAATACAATCTTTGTCAGATAACTTAGAGAGAGCTAAGTTCATCATCAGGTATTTAGAGAAAGAAAAAAAACAATTGAGTGACAAACAAGTCCTCATGGAGCTGCAAATGATCAAGGAAAACAGGCAAAAGGCCAAGGAGGCAAATGTCAACTTGATTTCAATTGAACAAGAGATTGAGAATGATAGGGAAACTTGGCTTGAGAGGGTTAATATACACCTTGAGGGGCTGATTGAGAAGGCCAACAAAGACAAGAAAATGCTTCACCACATGGCCTACCACTACATGACCCGCAACAAAATCTGCAACATAAGGATGAGGAAGCTTAAGGCTAGGTTGAGGAAGGCCTTGAAGAGGAAAAAGGAGCAAGATAAGTTGAAAATCTTAGCTGAAGCCTCACTAGCCCATCAAAGTAACTAAAGGTGGCATCCCATGCCAAATCTAAGCAAGTTTTGATGATTTTTTGTCTTTTGCAAATTTTGAAATTTTGAAAACAGGAAATTGGCGGTGGCGCTGCGCTTTTCGCTGGAGCACTTGTTGGAGGAAAGGCTTATATATTTGGATTCCGCATGATGAGAGCATCAAACCCAGAAAATTTCAGAAGATTTGGAGCAAAACTGGCCCACCAAAAGGCCAAAAAACTACCAAAAAATAACCTCTCTGCCTCTTAGTGGACCACAAACATCACTGTAAACTAGTTGTAGCTGCCTGTTTGCACTCCATGAACTTGTTGGAAAACTTTCTCGATTTTGTTTGCCATAAATGCAAGCTTCACATTTTGCATTTTCCCTTTTGAATGTGGGAAGTCCTTTAACCATTCCTTGTTTCTGCAATTGAGAAAGACTCTCAAAATTCAAATGTCCATATCTTACATGCCATAGTCTTATAGGTGAAATACATGTAGTCACTGCCCCTGCAAAATTAGAATGCCTTGGAATAACTGTCCCTTTCATCCGTAACAGTTTTCCATCTTCATAACCTGTCATGTCTGTTTTCAAGTTCTGTTTCACTGAATTAATCTTCACTAAACCATCTTCCATAATCACCTGATGTCCTGCTTGTCGAATCGTGACTAAAGAGAGCAAATTTTTCTTAAAACTTGGTACATACCATACATTGGAAATCATTTTTTCTCCAATGCTAGGGAGAAAAACTTTTACTACTCCTTTTCCATAAGGAGTATGTTTTGTATCATTAGCAAGAAAAATGGAATTAAGTTGGCAATCTTGAAAATTCCAGAAAAAATCACGTCGACAAGTCATGTGCTGAGTTGCCCCGGAATCCAAGATCCAGGCATCTTCATAGTCACTTCTAAGATGGGATGAAATTTGTGATGCTGGTGAGGAAGTAAAAACATATTCTGAGTTATCTTCATCTTGATCATTGGCAAATTGCGCTGAATGCTGCTGAAACTTGGGAATTTTATTAAGTGAAGTTCGACAATCTTCAGCATAATGGCCAACTTTGTTGCATCTTTGACACACAATTTGACTTAAGTCTCTTCCTCTTCCTGTAGATTGTCCTCTGCCTCTACTTTGACTTCTATTTTGAGATTGTCCTCTACCTTGATTATTATATCCTTGTCCTTGAAAATTGCCTCTTCCTTGGTTGTTTCCTCTACCTTGAAAATTATTTCTTCCTCCTCTGTTAAAATTGTTTCCTCTGCTTTGGCTTCGACCTCGATTATGTGTTGCTTGATTCTGATTCCATCTGCCTCTGCCTCAAGAACTATCGGCTGATGACTTACTAGTGCTGGCCTCTGTGAGAAAAACATCTTCACCAACTTTCTTCTTCTTCCGAAAAGTTTTATCATGTTGAGTTAACATTTCACAGAGTTCATCAAACTTTAATTTCTCTAATTTCCCAGTTACTTGTAGAGTCTCCAAAAAATGCGTATAGGAAGAAGGAAGCCCAACAATTACAATTGTGACCATAAAGCTATCATCAATTGTGGGAAAACCAACATTAATAATTTCTTGCTTAATGTAGAGCATTGGGAAGGTATGTTTTAATAAATAATTTAGTGATGTTTTAAGCAATAGTTGTAATCTTTTCTTTATTATAAAGTAGGGAAAACGCAACGAGAACGAGTCCCAAATGATCCAATCACTAATAGTTGTCTTCTCTACGCAGGGAAAGGTAAAAGCAGGAAGGCGCAATGCAAAACGAGGATTTGATGAGAAGATAACGGCTGTCCCTCCAATTCTAAATAAGGTTCAGACCAGGTCGAGTGAATCAAGGAAGATCAGTCCGGAACGAGATGAAGGACTGCCAGTTCGGAAATACAGGCCGAGTAAAGGAAGGCGTTAACAGTTTAGCGGATCACTCAGGATATTTGATCCTGAGGGATCGCTACGTTCAATCGTTTTGTCGTCCGGTGAACTCCGCCGTTAATTGTATAAAAGGAGGGTAGCATTGGAAATTAGGGGGGGAATTATTTTTGTATCTTTAACTTTCTGTTCACGGATTTTACTGTCAGTTGAACTCAGACTATTGAGTCTCTCTGAAACTTAGTTTTGTACTCTCATTGATGCGTTAATATAATATCTTTGGGGTTAATTTCTCCCTGCGTCTGAAGTAGTTTACGGCAGTGCGCCATTGGAAGCTTCGGGCCCGGCTCCAACGGACACTGGCTGATTGTACCATTACAATTCTGCTTTGTGTGGTTTGTTTCTCATAATCTGTTATGGTTGCATGTTGTTTCATGTTTATTCATCTGTAGCTTTCCTGTTATAAATCTCTGTAACAAGTTCATATCATACTTTCAGGATTCTTCGCATACTGTTGATCTGAGTTGTTTGCATCAGTTACAGAATTCATAAGTTTCAGCTACAGGTGATTGGGGGTAATGGACTGTTGGTGACTATTGCAGATCGTGTACATATGATTGACGTTTCCTGTCTTTAATGATTTGCTGTTCCATTTGATATATATATGATTGACGTTTCCTGTCTTTAATAATTTGCTGTTCCATTTGATTAAGCTGCAAACTTGTATAAACGATTGCTTTCCCTTTGTATGTAAGTGTGTGCCAAGGATTGGAAGTGTTGACCTCGCGAGACTTAGTTTCTTTACTGCCGTCCCATTTACTGCCGTTCCTTTTATTGCTGTTCCATTTCTGAAGTTGCTGTTTCATTCTGTTTTCTTGCTGTTCCTTTCGCTTGCATTTATTGAAGTGGCATGAGAGGAGGGTCAAGGCTGTTGTGAGATACAGCAGACGCTATAATGCTCCCAGATCATGATCCATACTCCTTCATCAGTTTCTAGGGGGATAGGTTACTAATTCCATACCCTCGACCGACGAAGTTGCTGCGTGTGTGATTTCTTTATGCAAAAGTAATTTAGCATAGCTTAGCATCCGTTTACTCTTGTATTCTTTAGATCTATACTACGAAGCATTATCCTGACAAATAGCCTCAAATTGAGATATCCTTTACAATAACAAAACGCTCCCGGATTGACTTGTAATGTGAGATAACTAGAGGTGAAAAAGACCCTTGTTACAGCTCCACATTTTGGCGCCGTTGCCGGGGAAAGGGCATAGCCATTTGTCTTTTAACAGGGTAGTGTGCGAATCTGTTAGGGGAGAACTGGATTTTAAAAACGGAAGGTAAGAACCTGCGTGCGGAGCATGTAAAAGCCCTGCTCCACCATCCACTTTCCTAGCAGAATTGATTTAGTAATTTAATTGGAGTGCATGACTAAGCAGAAAAAGCCAGAAAAGAATCAAAAGCCTCCATCCAAAATCGAAAAAGCCAAGGGGTCGGCGACCCTTGGACGAAAGACCTTTATAGACGAAATTTATAAGAAAGCCGAATCTCCGCCATCAGTAGGTTATAGGAAAGTAAACTCTAAACAACCTGCTAGTTCCCTTCAGGCCTCAGAATCACCATCTGAAGCCTTTGCGGAGGTGCACAGTCAGACAGAGGAGCAGGACTTTCAAGAACTTGACAATTCGACTCCTGGACCAGTGCACGAAGGAAATTTTAGCAACCTTTGCGAAGGAGAAGGAGAAACAGGGGAAATCGAGGAACCTAGATCTCCTATTGAACCAAACCAGCCTTTAAACAGTCCGGATAAAGGAAGCGCTGCAAAAATCCTCGTTGAAGGAATTCATTCACCTCAGACAGTAGGGGCCATCATTATCCCTGATAAAGGGAGTGCTGTAAAAACAGTTCCCGCTAAGATTACCCCTCCTCAACCAAGGAATACTCTCTTGGAAATTCCTGAAGATTACTGGCATATATTTGATTCCATGGCGCAGAATCAGCCAAATACCCAAACCTCTACTTTGCAATATCCCATAGTAGATTCCGCTGTGAATGCACCGATGAAGGCAATTCCGCTTCAACATATCCCGACGTTTCATGGACTCACATCAGAAGACCCTGATGCGTTTTTATTCGAATTTGATGTGTTATGCAGGGGATATGATTACACCACTGACCCCCAGAAGCTAAAGCTGTTTCCCTCTACTTTGAAGGGAGCAGCTCTGAGATGGTTCATGGGTTTAGGTGGTGGAGTCATAAACAATTGGGAAGAAATGAAAGTGGCCTTCTTAAAAAAATATCAGGATTACTGTAGATCAAGAGAACTAAAGGATGAAATCTTTCAAATGTCAGCCAGACCAAACGAAACTTTAGCAGAATATGTAGAATGTTTCCAATATAACTTGCAAAGATCTCCCTATGCATCGTTACCTCTGCCCGATAACGTGTTGAAAACTGCATTGATTAGAGGTATGAAGGAGCAATGGATTGAAACGTTGAATATTATGGGAAAAGGAGACATTTATCAGGAAAATTTTGCTGACATCATTAATCTGTGTATCAGGAGCTCAAGAGGCAGCACAAGGATAAAACCAGCAGAATATGATCGCTTCACTAGAGACAATCGAACATCAACAGAAGGAGTATCACGAGTGGAACTTGGAAATCTGCTAGAGAATTTTAAAACTGATATCATGGGGACATTAACTACACAGCTTGATATTGTGCAGGCTAAATAGAAGCAAGCAGAGGCGGAACAGAATCTGGCAATTTTCTGCCCTCGGTGCAGGAAGAAACATAGCCAGAAAGAATGCCCGCTCGATACAGTTCAAATATGTGCTATTTGTACCAAGGACCATCCGACTGAAAGCTGTCCCTCGCTTCCTGGTTTGAAGGCGGTGTACAAAGAAGCAGAAGAGGAACCAGAATCAGCATATTTTATTAACCAGCGACGTCAATGGAAACCTAGGCAATCTGGTATGTTTCAAGATCCCTCCTCTTCTTTTCAATCTCCGCAATTTAATGCTCAGCAACAGAATATGTGGCAAAATCAGTCTCAGCACCCGTTTTCAAACTGGTCGCCTCAAATGTTTCCTACTCCGAACCCTTGGATGAACCAAGCTGGATGGCCAAACTTTCCTTATCCTCCGCCATGTTGGCCAAATAATTCATATCCTCCGCAGTGGACCCCTTCCACTTCGCAAAGTTCACCCTGGCAGAGCAACTGGCCAAGATCGACATATCAAACACCAGGATCAATTCCGCTCCCTCAACCAACTCTGCCAGCCTTGCAACAAAATCCCCAGCCCATCCTAAGACCGCAGCTCCCAGCCCAACCCAACCCTAACCCAAATAATCGACCAGTTCAATCTCTTCAAATTATAGAATCTCCCGAGATTGAATCTACTCTGCAGGAGTGCAATGATCTTCAGTTGAGATCTGGGCGAATAATAGAAACTGAGGGACATAGAACCACTCATATTGAAAACCAGTTACCGATAGAACAGCCGTCACAGCAAGAAGATGTAAGTAAAGACCAGGTTCATCAGCAAGTAATTACATCTCCTCCACCTTTCCCAGAACGACTGGCCATTCCGAGACAAATGCAATATCCGGATTTTGATATTCTGGGAGAACTCCAAAACTTGTATATAAGAATTCCATTCCTTCAGGCTATACAGGATATCCCCATATATGCAAAAACCATAAAAGACCTGTGTAGCAGAAAATCAAAAAGAAATATAACCCCTAACCCTAGAGTCCAGATAGTCGGCACCTTATCCGACCTCTTATCAGGGAAAGAAACACCAATTAAATATGAGGATCCTGGAAACCCAATTGTCACTGTTCAAGTCCGTGGGCAGACCCTGACCAACGTTTTAGTAGATCTAGGGGCTGCAATTAATATCCTGACAACATCAACCTGCCAGAAGCTTGGAATCACATCGGTAGAGCCTACTTCCACTTTACTAGAGCTAGCTGACCGATCAGTAATAAGACCAGAAGGCACCTTGTATGATGTCATGGTTTCAGTGGACTCTTGGGAATACCCGACCGATTTTCTGGTGATTAATCCAAAAACCCGACTAGATGGACATCTGCTAATTCTAGGTAGACCATGGCTCGCTACTGCTGACGCCTACATTGGATGCCGGCAGGGAAACATGACCATAACCAGAGGACCGGATATCAAAAATTTAATCTTGTACCCGCCAGCCCAGCCAAGCATCACACCTCATATATCACTGACCAATCTGCGCCCTGCCTCATATATTACTGATAATATTAGACCACCATTAACAGTCCAGGAAGCGCTAGATTTTAAAGATCAAACGGAAGATGATGCCATCAATAAATTCATTAATCAAACAGAATCCACATCGTATACACAATGCTTTATGATAAAAGCGGCATTTGATAACGAATTAGAGGAAGATCCTCTAAAAGATGACCATGACCCAAATATACCTGTAACCTCTGTTGCTAACAGCAAAGTAATACAAATTGAACCGGGCAAAACTTTAAACATTAACGCTAATCTGACACCAGAGCAAGAGACCAAACTCATCCAGCTCCTACGAAAGTATCAGGAGGCATTTGCTTGGGACTATCCCAATATGAAGGGGATTGATCCCCAGCTATGTACACATCGTATCTATATCGAGAAAGATGCAAGACCTATTCGCCAACCACAGAGAAGACTCAATCCCCATTTAAAAGATGTTGTAAAAGATGAGCTGCAGAAATTATTAGACGTTAATTTTATTTATCCTATTTCTGACAGCAAATGGGTCTCCCCACTTGTGGTAGTACCTAAAAAGAACGGGAAATGGAGGATCTGTGTTGATTACAGAGAATTAAACAAAGCTACACAAAAAGATCACTTCCCTCTCCCTTTCATAGACCAGGTACTGGACACCTTAGCAGGCAAGAAATTCTTTTCTTTCTTGGATGGCTTCAGCGGATATAACCAGATTCAGATTGCCCCTGAAGACCAGGACAAGACTACCTTTACTTGCCCCTGGGGAACGTTCGCCTACCGAGTCTTACCCTTTGGATTATGTAATGCTCCGGCCACATTCCAACGGGCTGTTCTTAGCATCTTCACAGATTTAATTAATGATGGATTGGAAGTCTATATGGATGATTTCACACCATATGGAGATGACTTTGATCCAGCCCTGGACACTCTCGAAAAAGTTCTAGAGCGTTGCATCGCTACCAGGCTTTGCTTGAGTCACGAAAAATGTTACATGATGATGACAGAAGGACTCATTCTGGGACATTACATCTCAGCAGCTGGCATTCAGGTAGACCCGGCTAAAATTCAAATACTCATGCTTATCCCAACCCCCACTAATCAAACAGAGGTACGCAGTTTTCTTGGTTTTTCTGGGTATTATAGACGATTTATACAACATTACTCACGTATTGTCGCACCTCTACATGCATTAACTGGAAATGTTGATTTCTTGTGGACAGAAAAATGTGATCGAGCCTTCACAAAATTAAAGAAGTTGCTATCTACAGCTCCAGTTCTCAGAGGACCTAATTGGAACTTACCATTCCAAATTTCAACCGACGCCTCAGACACAGCAATCGGTGCAGTTTTGGGCCAAGAAGAAGAGAAAAGACCATACGCTATCTATTACATCAGCAAAAATTTGGCTCCGGCTGAATTAAATTACACTGTCACCGAAAAAGAATTTTTAGCTGTGATACATGCTATTAATAAATTTAGACACTGTATTACAGGCTATCCCGTTATTTTGTATACAGACCATTCTGCTATTAGGTATTTAGCAAACAAGCCTGTTACAAATGGAAGAATAACCAGGTGGTTGATCTTGTTGCAGGAATTTGACATTACAATCAGAGACCGACCAGGGAAGGAGAACCCTGTAGCTGATTTTCTTTCACGAATACCAAAATCAGTTGAAACAGCAGCAGTTGAGGACCAATTCCCAGATGAACACTTATTTGCTGTCGCTGTTCAGACTCCCTGGTACGCTGATGTGGCTAATTATCTTGCAGTAGGTAAGCTTCCAAAACATTTAACTCCCAATGAACGCAAACAGATTGTCGCGAAAAGCAATCGATTTTCGTGGGTTGGGGGCTATCTGTTTCACACAGGCGCAGATATGGAAATCAGAAGATGTATTCGAGAAGACGAAATCTTTGATATCTTGAAAGCCTGCCATGACGGGCCATGTGGAGGACATTTCGCTGAACGAAGAACAGCACACAAAGTATTACAAACGGGATATTACTGGCCTACAATTTTCAAAGATGCCAAAAAATTTGTCCAGGCCTGTGATAGTTGTCAGCGTGTAGGACGACCTGGCCCAGCAGACGAAATGCCTTTGCGGCCTCAATTAGTGATCGAACCTTTCGAACGCTGGGCTCTGGACTTTGTCGGACCCATCAACCCCCCATCAAACCAAAAAACCTACATTTTGGTGGCAACTGAATATGTTACCAAATGGGTTGAGGCGGAGGCATTACCCAGAGCTACAGAGGAGTCGGTAATACAGTTCTTGTTCCATTTGTTTGTACGTTATGGTCTTCCAAGGGAAGTGGTTACAGATGGAGGACCACAATTTGTGGGACATAAATTAGCTGCAACACTCAATAACCATCACATCCACCACAAAATTACTACCCCATACCATCCGCAGGCAAATGGGCAAGTCGAGAACAGTAATAAGATAATAGAGTCAATTTTGACAAAAACTGTTGCCTCACACCGCCGCGATTGGGCCGCCCGACTACCGGAGGCACTGTGGGCTTATCGAACCACATGGAGAAGTACCACCGGCTATTCACCATATCACTTAGTGTTTGGAAAGCAACCCATTTTTCCTATAGAATTTGAGATCCAAACCCTGCGAACTGCCCAAGAAGTCGGATTGGATTTAAGTGAAGCACAGAAAAATCGATTACAGCAAATTAATGAGTTGGACGAAACAAGGCTCGCTGCATTACAGAATACAGCACTCATCCAGCAGCAGCGAGCCAAATGGCATGATGCGCTCATCAAAAACAAGATATTTCACGAAGGAGACTGGGCTCTGTTATATGATTCTAGATTTCAGGATTTCCCGGGGAAGCTTCAGACTCGATGGTTGGGACCATACGAGATTCAAAAAGTCCATGACAATGGGACCCTTACTTTGATTACAATCGATGGATCTGGATATACATTTAAGGTAAACGGCCACCGAGTTCGTCTGTATCGCAAACCGCTCACTCGGGAATCATTTTGCCAGCAGTTACGCCAAGATACTAACATCAAGATTATGGGAGAGGAAGCAAAAACTTCCTCCCCTATAGATTGGTAAGAAGTTCATTCTTTATTACCACATTTTGTATATAAGATTGTAAATTTTGTATATATGTTTCGAGTGTGTGTTTTGCTGTTCCTTTTCAAAAGGAACAGCACTTGCGTGTTTTGCTGTTCCTTTTCAAAAGGAACAACACTCTTGAATTTTTGCTGTTCCTTTTTAAAAAGGAACAACACTTGTGTGTTTTGCTGCTCCTTTTCAAAAGGAACAGCACTTGTGTGTTTTGCTGTTCCTTTTCAAAAGGAACAGCACTTGCGTGTTTTGCTGTTCCTTTTCAAAAGGAACAGCACTCTTGAATTTTTGCTGTTCCTTTTCAAAAGGAACAACACTCTTGAATTTTTGCTGTTCCTTTTTAAAAGGAACAACACTTGTGTGTTTTGCTGTTCCTTTTCAAAAGGAACAACACTTGTGTGTTTTGCTGTTCCTTTTCAAAAGGAACAGCACTTGCGTGTTTTGCTGTTCCTTTTCAAAAGGAACGGCACCCTTGAGTTTTTGCTGTTCCTTTTCAAAAGGAACAGCACTTTTGAATTTTTGCTGTTCCTTTTCAAAAGGAACAACACTTTTGAATTTTTTTATTCCTTTTTAGAAGGAGCAACATTTGTGTGTTTTTTTCAGTTCTTTTTTAGCAAGCAGCATTTGAGTGCTTTTGTTATCTTAGGACATTGCATCAAAAGAACCCTCCCACCCTCCCTTGTAAGAAAGAAATAGTATGCCCTCGTCCTTTCTATAAGAAGAAAACGTTGTCCATCCTTTTCCCGAGGTCATAAGTAGCAGCTATATATTTATGCAACAAATATAAAAGGCATGATATATCAAGATCAGCACATCATAAATCGCTATCTATAACAGCCCTAGTATTGATGCAACAAAGGAAGGATCCATACACTCATCATTTTTTTCAGCCATAAGTCTCACCTCCTCTGCCCTGTTGAAAAATTTCATCATGTTACGTTCCTACAATTTTCTTTATTATTACTTGGAAATAAGAATAAGAAAATTTATATCTTCCTATTGGGATAACAAGACTTCTTCCGCCATTCCCACTCTTAAGGAGGGCTGAACCACCCTTATGTGTAACTATACAAGAGCAAAAGTCCATCTCAAAAGAAAAAAAAAAAAAAGCAAAAGCGAAATCAAAAGAAATTATTTGTCAAATGCAGGATAGGGGGTTTCATTAAAGAACCAGCCTACCATGATCATAGGATTGGAAGCGAAGTGGCATTCCCATCATGGCCACCACACCAGGGATATGGTCCAACAGGTTCATTATATAAACAAACCTTGGAACAGGGGGTCTCATCACGAGCCAGCCTGCCCACGTTTCGCGCCTCTCTGGTGAATGGCGTCATGGTTATCTGGTTACCAAGCCAACATGATGGCCTGCATGTTGACAAGAATTGCTCTTCAAAACTACACAAAGGACTATGGTTCCGGGGTGAAATAAACAACTCTGCCACAGTTATAAACACCGGTCGGCAGCAGAGCTCTGTTAATGGTATTGGAGTCATAACATATACACCAATTTGGATCTTATTGAATATTTCTTTCTATCCTCGTAATAATTATATCTTACACCTTAACGGATACGTCACATGAACATCTCTCATTTCCAATTATGGCAAAGGTATTGACTATGACTATCTCAGACTTTCCATGAGTGTTAGACGTCCCATCCTTATGTTCTGCATCACATCACGAAGGCTTATGATAAACGCAATCTATCTGTCGCATCGATCTCGGTATTTCTTTGTCTAATCTGAAACATGGCAAAACTTTATAAGCTGTTCCATTATGACTCGGAGACGGGATGACCGCCTTCTTCTATTTGACGGCTGAGGCAGCCTATCATTTCGCGCGGGGGGGAGGTGACTTCATTACTCCGCCGGCCACGTTTTAACACATCATTCGGAAATGATATGATACGAAGGTACGATATGCGCTAACGGCATGATAATGCTATTTTTGCAAAAAGTGTTATTTATGATCAATTATTCATGCATGCTCTGTGTCTTTTCTTTTTTTGCCGCGATTACGTTCTTTGCATTGCTGTTCTATCTAGACCCTGAAACAGAACCATGGGGGAAAGGCTATCAGAAGCGAGCCGAGCGAGCTCGTATTCTCCGAAGCCGCTCGGAAGATCTTAGAAAAGGCAGGGTGGTTAACTTATTTTGGCCGCCTGCGCAAATCAAACGAAATAGTGGCCATGGAATTCCTGCAGAATTTGCAGGAAGAACACTCAGTGGTAGGTGGGAAGCAGATAGCAGTCACGAAGGAAATAATCGCGGAAGTAACCGGATTACCAGACTTAGGTCCAATATGGACGACAAAGAAAGAAAGACTGCAAAAGATCGTAGAAATCTTCCAAGATGAAGGGCAGAAGCTGACAGTGAAGGGAAAAGGAGTGCTGCCGGCAACACTGGGAGAACCTTGGAGCGAACTGGCAAAGGTAGTACAGAGCTACATCACCTGCGAAGGACGAAAAGATGTGGTAAGGCCGCGTCACCTTAAGCTCTTAGCTGTGTTAAAAGGAAAATGTGCTGTGAATCTCCCTGCATTGTTAAATTCATTGCTGCATGATACCTCTCGGAGCCTGAAAAAGGCACACCATGAAGACGCAGTGGTTAGCCACCATGGGTTGATCCGCCTGATAGTGACATACAGTCTCGCTCAGCAGCAGAGTAGCTGGCGGGAACTTATTACAGCAATTGGAGGGGAAGTAGCATCACCATCCCCAAAGGCGAAGCACCCCGCTAGCACCTCTGAAACACCTAAAAAACCCAGAGAATCGCCAAAACCTAAGCAACCCTCGGGCACAACTGAGCAAGCGAAGAAACGCATAAAGCTAGGGAAACAAAAATGTACCCCTAAAGCAACTAGACATGCAGAAAAACGTAAGGAATTGCCCGCAGAAAGACGTGCTACCTTAAAGCGAAGGTATTCCTCTGGCACGACAGAACAGGTTGAAAAACGCAGAAAGGTGGAGGTGGAAGAACAGGTGGCCAGCACACCCGAACAGCCCGGGAGGCCTAGAAAGTCAGTTCGGTTGGCAAAGATAAGAGGTAGGCTGGAAAAAATCCAGCCAAACATTGACCAGCCGATTGAAATAATAGAGGAACCTCCAGCGCCAGAACAAATACCTGGGGAAAATGTGGGACAAACAGAGAACGAAGTAGAAGCTGGAGAAGGAAATAGGAATGATGACTCTGCGGCCGAGACCAGCTATCCCGAGGCAGCTACTGAGCAGCCGATTCAGGAGAAGGAGATGGAACAATTGGGGGGTAGCCATCCACAAACCCCTGTGGAGGAAGAAGAGCTGGCCACCATCTTGGCCAGCCTTAGAGGTTATCCTTCACCCTCCAGTCCGGAAGAGCCTCCCGAAGGACCTTCTGAGGGAGAGACGCGTGAAGAATTGCATGATGAAATGGCAGGGGAAGAAAACCCCCCTGTCATTGACAAAGAAAATGTGAATACCAATCAGGAACAAGCCGTTCCCAAAACACCAGAAGGAAATCCACCCGCTGATGGCGTGGAGGATGAAAATGTTTGTCGGGAACAGGACGTTCCCCGAATGATAGAAGAAACCCTCGATGAAAGAGGAGCAGAACTGAGGGCCGCCCATGTGCCCACAGCCGAGGCAAGAGAAATTAAGAAGTTGAGAAGAAAACAACAGAAATTGCTGAATATTATAGCCCAGCTTCGGCAGAAAATTCGAAGTCTGAAAGCCAGTTTGAGAATAAGGAGGACTGTAAGAAGAAAAAGAAGGACAAATACAGCTGGGTCCTGTCAGAGGGGAAGACAGAGCACCTATAGGCATCTAGTAGGTCGATACTCTGCCAGCAAACCTGCAGCTGTTCCAATTAATACTGAGGAACAAAATGCCGTTCCATCTGGAACAGAGCACCAGAATGCCGTTCCTATTGACATAGAGGAGCAGGCTGATATTCCAAACAACCCATTAGAACCAACTGCCGTTCCAATTAAAACTGAGCCACAAGACGACATCCCAGTTACAGAGGGACCACCGTACCCCTTTATACATGTCAAAAAGGAAGGGGAAAATAGAGCAGTTCACACTGAGACACCACCTTCAGGGAAAATTAAGCGACGAAATGTGAAGGTCCAGGCGAAACTTCCTGCCTCCAAGGAATCATGGGAAAGGGATCCAAAAACCAAGGCCTTGCGCCGCGAGATAAGACAGGCCCAACAGGAGGCTGAACAGCTACAGGAAAAAATGATTCCTCGAGAAAAATACGAGGAACTGCAACAAGCAGTTGAGCAGAGGATCCCTCGAGAGAAATATGAGGAGCTGCAACAGGAAGTTGAGCAGAGGATTCCTCGAGAAAAATATGAGGAGCTGCAACAGGAAGTTGAGCAGAGGATTCCTCGAGAAAAATACGAAGAACTGCAACAACAGCTGAGAAACATGAGTCAATCGGAGACTCAGGCTTTTGAAGGATGGCAGAAGGAACAGGAAAAGGTTGCTAAGGTAACACGTCGACTAGATGTTGTTATTAAACAATTGGACACTGTATGTTCGCTGTATGATGATGTTTTGACTTGCAGGGCCCCCGCGAAGAATTATGCTTTATTCCTCCTTGAAAGATACTTAAGATTGAAAATAAAAGCTGTCAGGGCAGGTGCCCCCATTCAGATTAACACTGTTAATGATTTTATTGATTGTTGCAAACATTATGGGGTTAAGGTCCAACGATTATTATGCGAATTTTATTTGCACAATATGGTGCTTGAGCAGGAAACTGATCTAAACCCTGGTCCCTTTGTGGGGGATATACAGCTGCAAGCCTTTGTTTCATTCAGGGTCAATCAGTTAAAGTGGCTCAGGGCTTACAATGCCTTTCAGAGGCAGGAGCACAGCCTAGATCTATGGGTCAGGGCTGAGCCTCAAGACCCGGTTCGCCTATGGAAATCACACAAAAGCCTTATGAGAAACCCTGACGTTATAGAACTACTAGGACCCATGCATGAGGAGTTGATCCGAAATAGCTTAGAATACTTCCGGGCTATTAAAGATTCCGCCTTGGAGGCTGCCAAATTCCGTTATCGGATTTCCACCCCAAGCATCCAGCTCAGGGAGCCCTTCAAATACGAGAACTTTGAGCTGGCTGCTGAACGATTGCCTTTTTATGGCCAGTGCATTCTGCAAGCTGGACCATCATGGTTAGGATATCGGTTCCGTAGCCCAATTATCTGGCACCCTGCACCGGGGTACCAGGCCTTGTATGATATGCCTGCAGATCAGTTGCATTACTTCTTTGATAATCTGGTTGCCTATCATGGTTGCAGACCCCCTCATGAAGTACCCTCTCCAGCCTATTCTCTTACTGCTCTCCATGTTAATTATAACGTTTTCATGAGGCCATGAAACAGAGTAAGTCGGGGGGTGTGTAGAGCATTGGGAAGGTATGTTTTAATAAATAATTTAGTGATGTTTTAAGCAATAGTTGTAATCTTTTCTTTATTATAAAGTAGGGAAAACGCAACGAGAACGAGTCCCAAATGATCCAATCACTAATAGTTGTCTTCTCTACGCAGGGAAAGGTAAAAGCAGGAAGGCGCAATGCAAAACGAGGATTTGATGAGAAGATAACGGCTGCCCCTCCAATTCTAAATAAGGTTCAGACCAGGTCGAGTGAATCAAGGAAGATCAGTCCGGAACGAGATGAAGGACTGCCAGTTCGGAAATACAGGCCGAGTAAAGGAAGGCGTTAACAGTTTAGCGGATCACTCAGGATCTTTGATCCTGAGGGATCGCTACTTTCAATCGTTTTGTCGTCCGGTGAACTCCGCCGTTAATTGTATAAAAGGAGGGTAGCATTGGAAATTAGGGGGGAATTATTTTTGTATCTTTAACTTTCTGTTCACGGATTTTACTGTCAGTTGAACTCAGACTATTGAGTCTCTCTGAAACTTAGTTTTGTACTCTCATTAATGCGTTAATATAATATCTTTGGGGTTAATTTCTCCCTGCGTCTGAAGTAGTTTACGGCAGTGCGCCATTGGAAGCTTCGGGCCCGGCTCCAACGGACACTGGCTGATTGTACCATTACAATTCTGCTTTGTGTGGTTTGTTTCTCATAATCTGTTATGGTTGCATGTTGTTTCATGTTTATTCATCTGTAGCTTTCCTGTTATAAATCTCTGTAACAAGTTCATATCATACTTTCAGGATTCTTCGCATACTGTTGATCTGAGTTGTTTGCATCAGTTACAGAATTCATAAGTTTCAGCTACAGGTGATTGGGGGTAATGGACTGTTGGTGACTATTGCAGATCGTGTACATATGATTGACGTTTCCTGTCTTTAATGATTTGCTGTTCCATTTGATATATATATGATTGACGTTTCCTGTCTTTAATAATTTGCTGTTCCATTTGATTAAGCTGCAAACTTGTATAAATGATTGTTTTCCCTTTGTATGTAAGTGTGTGCCAAGGATTGGAAGTGTTGACCTCGCGAGACTTAGTTTCTTTACTGCCGTTCCATTTACTGCCGTTCCTTTTATTGCTGTTCCATTTCTGAAGTTGCTGTTTCATTCTGTTTTCTTGCTGTTCCTTTCGCTTGCATTTATTGAAGTGGCATGAGAGGAGGGTCAAGGTTGTTGTGAGATACAACAGACGCTGTAATGCTCCCAGATCATGATCCATACTCCTTCATCAGTTTCTAGGGGGATAGGTTACTAATTCCATACCCTCGACCGACGAAGTTGCTGCGTGTGTGATTTCTTTATGCAAAAGTAATTTAGCATAGCTTAGCATCCGTTTACTCTTGTATTCTTTAGATCTATACTACGAAGCATTATCCTGACAAATAGCCTCAAATTGAGATATCCTTTACAATAACAAAACGCTCCCGGATTGACTTGTAATGTGAGATAACTAGAGGTGAAAAAGACCCTTGTTACAGCTCCACACTTAATATTTTTAAGTCTTGAGATATACTCAAGAACATTACCGCCTTCAATTAATTTTTGTTGCAACAATTTTAATTGTAGATCAACTTTCTTTGATTCAGGCTGTGTATCAAAGAGGTCTTTAAAAGTTTTCAAGGCATATACATTTCATCATTCACAAACGATTTAATAAGAGCTAAGGCTTTAGCATTCGTGATTTCCCATTTTGCTATTGCAGCTGCATTTGTGGGTTTATTCGGCTTAACATCTCCATCACATATTCCCTGCCATAATTCATTGTAAATGAGTGTGCTTTCAATGCGACGATGCCATGTTTTATAAGATTTGGTGCCTTCAAGTTTGTCGAAATCAGAAAACAAATTAATCAACTTAGACATTTTAGTGTTGAAGCGTCGCACCAAGAATCAGAACAGAAATGACAAGATAGTCAACACAACACACCACGCAAAAAAACACGATCTATCGGGGCTTGGCCTTGACCCTCGAATAGTCGTCAAAACTGGAGAAAATTGACTGAGCTTTGCACTTGGCTCTAGTCAATTTCTCAAATTTTTACAAGGCAACTTTCAAAATTTGACTTTTTACAATGGTGCTTTTGCACAATATGGTAAAAAAGAAATTACGCCCCCTCAAAGTAAAATTACTTTGAGTTACAATGTGATGATACCAAAGAACTTCTTAAAAACAAATTACCCAACACACCTTATCTCTCCAATTTACAAATAAAACTCCTTATTACTCCAAAAAATTTCAAAACATCACCCTTATTACTCCATTACAAGGCTTTTAAAAAAAATACTTTTAAAAGCTCACTCATCAATCTATTACAAAGCTTTAAAAAAATACTTTTATAAAGCTCACCTTATTTCTCCCAAAAAAAATCACTTATTACTCAAGTAAAATATGTACCTTCCAACTTACAAATCAAATATGGCAAATTACAAAACCTAAGATGAATCTACAGAAGCTCGGATTCGCAAAAAGATTAGACGAGGACAATCACCTCTGATCCTCACCAAGTGATGGATCCGCAACTTCAGAGAGTCGTTCAAGGCCGAACTTTTCAATAATTCCTGGCGTAAAATAGACGGCTTGCCTCTAGCTGCCATTCTAGTGTCGAACCACAGTTGCAGCTACTCATTCCAGTGCAAAATCTATAATCCTTTTTGGGACTTCTCCGTCCATCGTCTCACATTACAAACTGCTTAAACGTGTGTTTTCGCTGCGATTCGAACTTTTGTAGGAATGCCAATTCTTAGTGAACATGAGATGCTCCTTGGGATAATTTGTGCTGTAAATACGGATCATTCGGATGGTTTTTGCATGAACTGGTTGAGTACTGTGTGAGAAAGACAAATATGCTGTCTTTGCCACGCCTTTTCATTTCATGTAATAATGTGGCAACACAACGAGCACCCGTTGCACCAAGTGGGTGACCAAAAGCCATCGCTCCTCCATTAACATTCACTTTTTCAGAATCCAATTCTAATTTTCGAATTGTCTCTATGGAGTATTGAGGTGGCGCAACCATATAACTACACTCAGGACTCCCAAAAAACGCAACAATACTACAATCAGGACTCCCAGGCAACGGAACCAAACCAGTTTAAGGGTACGCAGGAAGCACAACCATACCACTTTAAGGACTCGCAGGAAGCGCAAGAATACAACCTTCACGACTCGTAGGCAGCGAAACCATGCCAGGTGCTGCTGAAATAGAGATTCCGTGAGGAAAAAAAATCAACTGCGTCTAGAAAATTAATTGCCTGCAAAGCAACTTGTCCACAATTTTTTTTTTTTGAATCCGTCTATGCGGAATTCAATTGGGCCGTTCTGCTAATTATCATTCAAATTTTTAATTCTTGAGTTTGCCTATACTGAAAAAACGCAACTGCGTCCAGAAAATCAACTGTGTCCCATACAACTAGATGCTGATTGTCAGTGTTAATGAATTTTGACCAACAACGCTTTCATTAATACATTTTCTTCAACGCTTTCAATATTATACTCAAAAAAAATACCATCCAACTTTGCATTAAATTCCAGCAAGGGCGTATGTTCCAGCATCAAAGAATTAACAGAATCAATTTGCATATTAAAAATCTAAAAAAAAATAAAAATTGTTGAACACAAAACTGGCCAATTTCATACCAGTGATTTGTTGATCAATTCAAGGGAGTCTTCCACAAACTTGTAGAGCTAGAATCTCCTCTTCACATCCACTGCAGCATTACTGGAGCTCTGATACCACAATAATGGTAGAAGTGTCCTCAGACACATAATTTTATTAATCAGAAAAAATAATTACATAATTGATTTTGCAAGAGTTTACACCCGAACAACCAAACACTCTTGCAATGAGCTATTTATAAGCTCCATGTCCTAACTACCTCTAATTATGTATCACTTATTAAATAACAAGTGTCCATTTACATTAAATGCTATTCAAACCAACTAGCTAACTAATCTCCAAAAATAGGGCCTAAGATACGACACATTTGGAGAGTCATATCTTGTTACAACAATATACTAATTTCTAATTGTATCCATTAAATATTTAATCATTCTAGAATAATAATTATTAATTTAATTTCTTAAATTAATAATTATTTTATTTCAATTTTATAACCTATGATAATAAATTATTTTTGGATCATCTAACAAAAATATGTTTGAACTCAAGTGTGAGCTCAAATGCTATGAGACAATAATGGGATGATACAAATGGTCATGGTGAAGAATGGCGAGAAAACCCTCTATTTATAAAAACATATTGGAATAGATTGAGAATTAGAAAATAATAAAATATTATTTACTAATTCAAAATCTAGCCATTGTGAATATTTTATTATATTTTTTGAGAGGGAAAAGATATTCAAAATGGAAAAATATCTGTATCTAGAAAGTGGTTGAAATAATTAACAAATAAAAATAATTTATTAATCACTTTGTGAGAATTAAGAAAAATACAAATTTGAAATAACTATTAAATAATGATTTAACAATTATCTCAAAAGGGAAATATGGAATAAATACAGAATAATAAATAAGTAATGATTTATTTAATTATTCCAAGGTGATTAAGTCAAAATTGATAAGAAATAATTATCAAATAATTATTTAATAATTATTTTTAGAGAACATTAAATAAATAATGATTTATTTAATTATTCTCTTGCGTTTTTTTGGATTTTAATGAGAAATCATTTAAGAAAAATGGTTTACTAAATTATTTCTTATGGTGAAAGTGGGTTTTACCATGGTAAATTCATCCTACATGGTGTATTTCAATCAACCTGTTAGTTTCCTATGTCTAGGAACCTTAGCCTTATTAGTCTTTCTATGTATCGAAGGCCAAAATTGTAAATACTATTCATGAATCAACTGATTATTATTGTTTAAAAGGTATAGGTCTAGATTGGGTATCATGTAAGTCTTGTCATTTTGATTAAGAGGCCCATGTCTAAAGTGATATTTTTCCTTACAAAGGGAAATCATGAAAGGTCTATGGTCACTTGTAAAAAGGTACAAAAATCATGTCACAAGTCTTTAGTTAGTGTGAGTGTTTTAGTCCTATCTTAAATCAGAGTTAGTAGGCCATCTTAGTTTGGTAATAGTGTTTTCATTAAAGAAATCATGCAACGATCATGACCAAAGTTTTGGAGGCATCCTTACGTTGGTTAGGATGTTATTTCAAAAGGATAGCATGTGAGATCAACAAAGGATAATGGTCAGACG
Organism: Pinus tabuliformis; assembly: GCA_031772625.1. NCBI lineage: Eukaryota > Viridiplantae > Streptophyta > Pinopsida > Pinales > Pinaceae > Pinus > Pinus tabuliformis. Next base: position 81,621,136 of record CM062808.1, on the reverse strand, counting down.
ACAGTGGTTTAAATTCCCAATGCGATGTGAATCCAGGAAAAACGTTGTGCATTCATGATGTTTCTCCCTAAATCATAATTAGCAAGATCACTCTTGCTCCAAGCCATTCAGAGTGTTCATTTGAACTTGAATTATTACATCTCAGCACTCCACTTTTCTTTATCGACATCAGAAAGCTCAAGAGGATCGATTCTTTCACTGCGAAAGGGAGACTGGGGCACTACAAATCCACACAGGGTTAAATTTCTCGCAACTTTACCATCCAAATCCTCTCATAGGTGCAAATTTGGTTTTCCTTTTGAATTTTAGGCAAGATAAAAGTCAAATATCACATTTAAAATCCAGCGCAAATCGTCTAGAGCTTGTAAAAGGAACAAAATTGTTGTCACTTATTTTATGCATTTCGTTGCATTTTTTCTTTCTCAGCGCTGTGCTTTCATCCCAACTTGCTGTGAATCCACATAGTGATACATTTTCCTTCTTTCTCATTTCCAATTTGCCTTTTCACTATGAGAGCCTCTGCGTGAAAATAGTTGTCTTATTTTAAAGACTTTAACAAAGATTTTTTCCCTTAAAAAGTTTATGCTCAAAGGTGTTTAGAGGTCAAATGTTCTAGTGTTGCGTTTTTGGTTTATGCACTACGACTGTCCCTAGTTTTCTCTTTTGCCAACGACTACGAAATTCTGGGTCATATAGGGTTTTCATGAGGAAGTCTGGGGTTGTGTTTCTTGGTAGAATTGTTTGATTGTGTTTTAAAGATACTGTCATAAGATTTAAAATCCATAACTCCTCTATTATTGCTCAAATAATTTGTTCATAAACTCAAACTATCCATTGTTGTAAAAGTGAAACGATGACAACACCAGAAGACAAAAAACACAAAGGGGGAGACATTGTGCATTTTGAACCACAAGACATCACAATCATTAATTCAGATCTAGCCATTAGGATGGATTTTGAACAATAAGGGTGCATGAGATTCTGTGAGAGAATTTAATGATATCATTTGCAATTGACAAAGGAATTTGCTAGGGGTTTTGATAGTGTACAAGAAAAAGTGGGAAGTATGACTTTTCTTGTCTCAGCTCATTCAATAGCGAAGGCTACTAAGATACCTTTGAGTGGAGAGGAATGGTTCAAGGGATGGATATTGATTTGGTTTCTTTCAAGGGCTTCTTCAATCCAAAACATAGGAAAGGGTATAGTTCATCTGTTCCCAAGAGATATTTACAGGATTATCATGGAAAAGAGTTTGAGGTCATCCAAAGGTACTTCACATATGAGGGGAGATTCAAAAGGTTGTATCACTATCACATTAGGCTCCTATTGCATTTTACTGGCAAGAATCCTTTGATTCTTCCCTATTATCTGTTTAGGATTTTCTATAAAATGGCTGATAGGGTTCAAACTAAAGGAAGTCAAGTTGAGGCAAGTTTGTTCCATTTCTCATTAACTAAATTGCTAGTAATGAAGAAACTTGAGAAGAAAGAGCATTCATGGCAGGAGTTCTTGGTTTTTTTGGGATGGGCAACTCAATCTTCAAACAATCAAAGGACCAAGAAAAACACTCCCTCAGTTGTGATTAAAGAAGCTTCACCTGTAGCAGCAAGCTCAGTCATGAAACCTCTGACTAAAAGAAATTTGGTTGGTAAGAAAAGTGCTAAGAAGCTACATTTTTCCCCTAAGGTAGAGAAGGTGACATCCCTTGAGGTAGAAAGGGTGGTAAGGGTGCTGAGAACTAGAGTTGCACCCAAGAGAGTACCTGTGGATCCTCCATCATCACCAATTCAAATCATGGAATCAGAGAGCACACAAAGAGAAGTGGAAATTGATAAGAAGGACCAGAAAATTGAGGAGTCAAAAAATCAGTTAGACAAGGCCCATGTGACAATAGATTACTTGCAGCAAGAGGATATGGAGCTTAGGCATAAAGTGTCTCAAGAGATTATCTATCCCAAAAGAGGAGAGTCACCCAAGGAGACATTGGCACATGGTTCCAAAGGAAAAGGTAAAATGGTCATTGATGTAGAGGAGATGAAGGAGCCAGTTGAACATTCTAGAAGACCTAGGACTAGGTCTGCTGCTAAGGTACATATGTAGGAAAAGGAGATATTTCAACCTGTGGTTTTTTATGAACAAAAGGAATTTGAGAAGCTACTAGAACAACTTAAAGGGATACAATATCAAGTGGATCAACTTTCAGAGAAATATCATTGGGACAAGTGGGCCTTGTTTAGAGAAGTAGAGATTTTTTTATGAGTACTTAATAAAGCTGAGGATAAACTGAAGTGGAACTTGCCTCTGCATATGCAAGTAAAGAATTTATATGTACAAAACTTAGTCCTCAAAAGAAGACTCAGGTTGGTGAAAAGAAGTCTCACTGAAGTCAAAGAAGCTGGAAGGAAGAGGAAGAGAGGTAAGTTGGACTTACTTATAGAGGCTAGTACTAAGGTGGATCTCTAGCAGGGAACCCTAACCCAACTCTAAAACTTTGTTTTTCGCTTAGGAGATCAAAAAAGTAAAATTTTGATAACAGTAACAAAACAACAGTGAAGGGCTTGTTGTGCTTTCCATATACAAATTTTGAAAAGTATGGGATAATGAAGTTGAAAGGTTTTTGTTGTCATAAGGGATTTTTATAAATATTCCAACACTCATTTTGGTGTTTCCAACATTTCATATTAAGGGAAAGTCACCATGTGTTTCAGTTTTGGAGGCGCTGCAAAAACATACTGACGCACTGCGAAAATGGAGTACATGTCAAAGGGGTGTATATAGGAATTTTGAATATGGTTCAAGAGGACCATCACCATCACAGGGATATTTGGAGCATACCCATTTGCTTCTTTTTTATAGATAGGGGCCGCAACCATACAAAGAATGGAAGCCACCTCAATGCATTGTGAGTCTGCCTAATACAATGTGAATTTGGACAATCAACTCTTCTCAATTCAAATTTCGAATTTTTGATCTCTAGTAGTGCTTTAGATTATGTAAATAAGTGGAAAAATTATCTTAGGGGGTGTGTATAATAATTATTGGACAATATTTCAAATTAGTGATGTTTTAGTCTTGTATTGGTTATTAGGAAAATTGTTACTATTTTTGAGTATATGCACTAGTTTTTTATGAATTTAGTTGAAAGTTGGTTTTGGTCAATGAATTCGCCACTTGGGATAGGAGATCGAATCTTTGATGATGTATAAATATATCAAAAAGCATTGTAAGAAGGTTTTTGTTTGGAATTAGCGGATAAGACTTTGTGCAATGTATGTTTGAAGGTTGTTGCCAGTGAATGAATGAAATACATAGGAGAAAATTGCAGGGATTCATGAGTAAAAAATTTGGTGGTTTTGTGCTCTTTTAATCTTGTAAGTTATTTATGTTTCTACATCTCTTTTATGTACATCTTCTTGCTTGGAAAACCAAATGATTAATTCAAAATTCATCTTTAATGAATCCTCTATTTTAGTTTTCTAAGTTATTAATGTTTTCAGCTAAAGCAACACTTTAGAATTCATCCATGATTTGATTATCTATTGTGTTAGTTTTTCACCTTTTCTACATTCAAATCCTTCAAAAATTTGATCTAAGCCCGCACCAAAGCTGCCTACCTTACCCCTATGAAGGAACCCTCTCTTTTACATCATCTCACTGGACAAATTCAGATTTGTGATGACTCCATGCCCAATGGATCTACCACTTTTCCCATCAACAAAAATTTAAAAAGTCAAACATTGTTGAGCTTACTACCTAGCCTAAAACCATGTTTCTTTTTATAACCTAAGTGAGAGAGCACTCTCTAGATTAGAAGGGCTAGATTCTAACCTAGAAGTGGTTTGTGAAATTCCCTAGGCTTATAAAGCCTCCTCCTTGTGGGAGGGGGTTGTCCCAACCCCAAAAATCTTTATATATAAAGATTTTTTGGGGCTGGGACAACCCCCGCCTACAAGGAGGAGGATTTATAAGCCTAGGTCATTTTTTTACCTCTAGAATTCCTCCTTCAACCTAGGGAATTTACAGAGTGCTAACACAACCTAGTAAGAAAAGGCTAGGTGAACATTTTTGGAGTGATAAAAAGGTATAATACATAAGAAATGTCTCTAAGACAATATTATAGGATATGTGAACAAGCACAAATAAAATTGGCATAGCATGCTTTTCTCAGCCCTATGGGCATACAGTAGCTCATTTAAGGCATCCACGAGATTCACTCGTTTTCACCTAGTTTACATAGTCAAAGGCATACCCCCTATCAAATGTGTGATCCCTACCATATACATGGAAATCAACCTTTTCCTAGAAATTTCACCATTAGAGCAAAGGATCGTCTAGTTGGAACATGTTGATGAAAGTTGACATGAATCCCTCTAGCACAACAAAGCCCATAAAAAGTGTACCAAATCCTCCTTTAATCACCATGTCACCCCTCTCTCATTTAACAAGAGGGATCTAGTACTTTGGTATGACATCACCAAGGAAGCATTGGGACCTAGACAATTTAAAACCTTGTGGAAAGGACCATACAATGTTAAACGTTTCCTTTTTAAAGTCGCCTACATCTTAGCAGAGCCTGATGGGACTTGTCTCAAAGACTCTGTCAACAAGATCTATCTCCAAAAATTCCATCCATAGCCATATGTTTGGCCTTATGATGTAAATATGTACCCTAATTTATTGTTATGATCACCTCATCATCAATTTACTCTAAACTATACTCTAATCTTTTGTCGCAGATGGATCATTTGATAGCTTACCACCACAGATTTGCTGATGGTACTTCTCGATGGTCACAAAATATTGCCACGGTAGCTTGAGTGATATAATCTCTTGATTATGTGATTCTCCATCAGAATATAATTTGTATTGGGTTAGCCACTAACAATCAAGTAGAATATGATGTCGTCATAGGCCTTTTGGATAATTCTTCCCAGTAAAGATCAATCATTTACATTTTTTCCTTGATTCCCATCTTGTCATATCGTAGTTGAACATAACCTTCAACATTTGTGACCATTTCCTTTTTTGGAAATACCTACATGCACAACAATTAGCGTGTGATTTTGATCATATCACATTTTCAGATATACCGAGAAGTCAAAATCATGTTGTTGACCACATCACTAATCAAATCATAAACTGGGAAGTATTACAAACAATTAATCATTGAGACATGAAGCACATAAAAATGAACCATCACATCAATAAAATGCAAATACATCACATGTATAAATGCATCATACATAAAGACACATCGTAAGATCTGCAAAAAATGGTATATCTCGTACATATCATAGAAAAATATAGTTTTATGTACATCAATTGGAAATCACCAAAAAGATGAATCATCTACCAAAAATGAGGGGAGAATCCTCATAATAGGTGCTTCCCCTAGTACATCAAGTAAACATCTAATCCCAAGGCTCATCACTCTCAACAAAATCTACTAGAGACCCTCCTGCCTCCCCTTGCCCTGTCCCCAAAATGGGTGGCGCCATGGCTGCCACAACTTCCACCCGCCGGAGAATAGGGCACCATAGCATATTAGGTGTCATCTTCCTCTCAATGACATCCTCTCCTAGCATCACCCATCTTTCCTTGGGAAACTTGTTGACGTGAGCATTGTGTGCCTTAGTCAACAAGGGAAGAATAGCCTAGACCAAGGCTCTACAATAGCCTAAGCTATTTGGTGTGGCCACCCTTGACGGGTTTATAGGCTCCATTGGCCTTTGATACTTTCCTTTTAAAAAAATTGAATCGGAGGAAAAATAATCCTAATCTAAACTATATTTATCTTATATTAATACAAAACTAATCTATACTAACTTGTGGTTAAAATAAAACTACAACCTGATGATCAATTTAACTATGAAAGGAAATGGTGAAAATCAAATAGCCTAAACTTGATATGACTATTAAAAGAAAAGGGTTGTAAGTTGCACCTTAAATAAACTATGATATGAGATGTAATTCTAATTTATATATTTAATTTATAAATTAGAATTAAAGCTATAAATATAATACAAACATTTTGTTATAGAATGAGAAAATTAGTACTATAATACATAAATCAGGCTCTAATGCATAACGTATAGAAAAGTAAAAGATATCGGAACATAACGTAACTGGCTCAAAAATAAAGATGAACTATTGATTAAATTTACAAAAGGTATTCATAAATGAAATCAAATTCTATTTCTACATGCAACTACAAATTAAATTAAAACTAATTCTTAATGTAAGTAATGAAAGAAAAGGTAACTTTAAAATACAAATTCCTTATTCTCATATACAGACATAAATTAACTATGTTTACTTCAAAGGACACGAGTCATTGGAGAAGGATACTAATCACATCAAACAATAAAAAAATCCAAGTAATGCCTATTAACAAAGAAATGCAATATAGACAGTCGTTTGCTTAAGGAATCAAACCATCAAACAAGTGGCATTTATCCTCTAATTCTCGAAAGATAAATAACAGGAGATAGACAAGATATTAAACAGGACCATGGAATATGAAAAAAAACGAGAACCAAACTCAAAACAACCAAGTAAATAAACTTATATTAATAGTATTCTACAGTAACAATGTAACTAATATTTCTTTGTCCAAAGCTTCCCCCATTTTTTCATCAAAATCAATGGTATATATGTACAGGCCATCAACCTATAGATGTCAAAATAATACTAAATTTGTTTTTTAATGGCCAATTACGAAAATAAATGAAAATTGTTGCTTTTCAGACCTCTTGGTTGAATGACAAAGTTGAAATAAAATCGTTGGAAAATCAATTTTTCATATGTAGCTAAGAATAGGCACATTCTGGTCAAGAGTATCCTAGGTCATGAAGTTCAAGATCACTATCTTGCATATGTGGAAGACTTGTCACAAATGAAAACAAAAATTACATGATTTGAACATAATACTAAAATGAGGCTGCTACAACATCTTTGATTTTGTAGTCGCCTTTTATTCAAAATAGAAAAACAACTAAAACGAAAGCATACCTAAGGAACTTAACAGTTACAAATAAATAAAATTCATTATTTATTTTCATATAATCCTTCTAATTTTGAAGAAATAGTTGCTTTGAGTCTTGAAGATTTAATAACAATGTGGGTGTCCTTTGACTAGGTTTTACCCTCAACACTGGGTGACTTTTGATATTTGGATTTGTTCTTTGCCTGGAATGAGGCTCTTAGTTGATTGATTTCATAGAATAATCGGTTGATCTGATATTCCAAATGAGGAATAGTAACCATTTATTGTTGTTTCCAATAAATATTGGGAATGAGAAGTATCCAGGGAATAGTCATTACAATAGATAGCCTCGTCGTGATAAGGAGGAGTTCCATGGGATTTGGGCTTATTCTTTTTTGGTGACGATTCATAATTAACTTCCAAATCAACAAAGAAGTATTCTACAGGGGGACTTTTGTGCCTAGTTATTCTAGTTCGATCAATTCTCCTTTGAATTTTCTTTCTTTTTATCATGGTCTATCCATTTTTGTTTGATCAACCAATTTTTTGTTCTTATACATATTGGGTAGACTTTGCTTTGGGACAAGGAGACCATGTGGATGGTTTCAAATCCATACTTCTGGTAACATGAAGGAAGGTTAATATTTTTGAGACTTCAACCTCGCTATCATCGGAAAGAGGTGAATCTGGTGCCTAGATGGATCCATCACACTCATCATATCAAAAGTCATCACTGGGTGATGGAAATAAACTAATAAGAAAGGGGTCAAGGGTTGTCATATGAGAGGACTAAAAAAAGATAAATGGCAAGGGCTTATCATAACCATTACAAGCTAGAAAGAAGTCCCAATTTCCATGAAATTGAACTAATTGATTCTTCACTAGTTTGAAAATCAAACCGTGGTGAACCAAGGACCTTTTAGGGTTATTACGGTTTGATTGATTGCCCTGAGACATTTTCATTAGGCTCTTACCAAATAGTAGGGAAAGTTTAAATTTCAGCCTAGGAAAACCATCAAAAGCTTTATATGATACATAAACACTCAGTTATACTACCCTTCACAGATTATATACTGACAAATTAAGTTCAACAATTCATGCCATTTTGGCTTTAAAGGTGAGACATACATATATTTGACATGGTAGTCAAAGCCCTTGCTAGCAAGGATTTTTCTCCATGGAACATCTCAAACAGTGGAATTCTTAAACCAACATTCGTCTTTGAGAGGAAGGTGAGTGGTTGCTCCTACAAACTCCAGGTTGATGTTTATCTCTAGGTTTCCCACATGGGCCTTCTTCCCATTAAAAGAGGAGGAAAAGGCTTTAACAACCTCGATATTGTGTCCCCAAAACAACAATAGAAAATCCTACCAGCTAGCATCTCAAAATAAGGCTAAGATTCACCATATTCTTCAACAATTTCTACCCCATTGACCTTAGTTCGCACTACAAGAGACATGCTTTGGAGAAACGGCTAACAAAATGAGTGAAACAGAGTTCGAAAAAATGCAATAGACCAGACATCAAATCCCTAAGTTGTAGAACCTTCAAGACATAATGGTAAGGGGAAAAAATGGTATTATTTGGAGAACCCTCTCGAAAAACCCCAATAATCAATTCGATAACTAACAAGTACAATCTTGCGTCTAAGACACAATGACCTTGGGATATGGGAGATGCATAATCAATGTAAAATGACAGTCTGTATGATAGTTTTAAGCTCCATAGGTTGACACACAAGACTAGTAATCCAAGTCAGCCAATGAGTAATTGACATAACCCGATCAACATAACACATCACCCCAAGAACCATTGTTTGTCATAAGTGTGAATCCATAGTTTTAAATGAAACAAATCATCGAGAATCCATCATTTAATTTGAGATCAATGGACTACTAAATCAATACATATCCAAGGTGGTCATGACATAAATCAATTGTTTAAATTATATAAATGAAATGTTTTCAAACTATACATCGCCACTAATATATAATATATAAGACATATACCTTAGGTTATTACCATTGATTCAACCATTAAAACATGTAGGCTCACACATTACTATATTGAAAGAAAAGGATTAACATAAGATCCATCATGATGATAATTTGTAAAAAACATCTTATTAACATTATAAACTCAACTAGGGCTACTATAGAATCTCTAATTCTATAGCAACCATTAAAATTTAGCATTTTCTTGCTATTATGAGAGATAATATATTAAAATTGATCATAATAGTTAATGGAAATAATCCTTACTTTACCAATGAATGAAAGAATAAGCGATATGGTGTAAAACCCATTAAAAGCAAACATTGAATTCATCATATAAATAAAAATTTCATTAAAAATAATGATGTAGAGGTCAAACCAATACTAATCCAATCAAATTAAAACAACAAAACAATTGAAATAGTAAAATTTTCTAGTAGGGGCCCATTATTTTTCCAAAATAAAAGGGAGTAGGTTGGCCTCCCAACACAACCCAAGCAAAAGCTTAGTGAATCACTACACACATCTAGATCCCTCCATTGGGAAACCTCTGCATAGGCCCACAATCTCTCGATCTTTGCCTAGAGGCTTGTTGCTCTCTCCCATCTCGAGGGGGCACCTATCTCCAAGCGTGCCCTCTACGTTGTTCTCTCCTTTGTGACCCCCTCCCGACGTCGTCGCTGCTCGACTACAACATCTTCCACTCGAGGCTGCATGTGGTCACCATATAGACCTACCAGTCTACCCTGGGGGTGCCCACGAGGAACCATATCTTCAAAGGAAACATATCCAAAGTCAGTGAAAGGAACATCATAAGTATCACATAAATGAAAAAATGTAAAAGAATATAAATGCATGTGCTCACGAAACTAAGGGTCCCCAAGCATTGCCTAGGGGAATCCCCATGTTAGGATCACCCCTAAAGTCCATTCCTGTATATGAGAACTCCATAATCAATTGAGGGTTGGACATGAACCAACCCTACATGATGTCGGTCTAATACCGATGCACCTCTCCTCCACCACCATGGGGCATCAAAGGAGCTCACTACAAGATCCATGGATCCCTCAGTGTAGCAAGGTCCACATGTATGACAACACACAACATCACCACCCACTCATACAATATTCTACGAAGTATCCCGAAGCGGAAGTTGTGGACCTCACATTGCACCAACTGTGACAATTGCATGATTATCTTACGATGCACAAAAATATCCCAATAGAAGAAGGTACCTACTCATACCTGATCCAACACTGCTAAATAAACCCGAGTGATATAGTGTCGGTCCCAAGTCCCACAAAAACAGATGATAATCACCATTGTTTCTCATGTCACCATGTCTAGAATGGACTATATTCTAACGCCACCTCTTTCAAAGGGAATAACGCCACAAAATTGGCCAGTACACTCAAACAATATAGGCCCGAGGTACTAATCCGGTAAAAAATTATACATCCACCTATGTGGTGAATGCAATATCAGTCCCACGAATATCGAATACCTTCCTCATAGGATACTATCTACCAATCACAAAGCGTAGGAAATCCTTTGGGATCTTAAAAGGGGGTTATTAAGAAAATTTACTAACCCCTAGCCAGACAGTGTGGTTTGTGCCTAAGAATGGGTAGTAACCACCCCGTGAAGATCCTTTTATTCCTTCTCTCACCACAGAACCATCCTTGTCACAACCGTTGGATGTTATTCCACGAGGCCCCCTCATAGGGGTTCTCATGCCTATTTCCCTAATATTTGCACCATGGTCGTGACTATTTCTTCTTTAGTCATGAACTCATCATGACTATTTTTCCCTCACCCACGTGGCCTCATGTGACTATCTGCCAGTCACCCATGAGGGTCTAAGTTTTTTATGCTAAACAAAGCATACATGCCACCTTGTATGACCTACCTAGCCTAGAACTATTGAATTGACAAAGGGGGTTTTATGATGACTAACCTAGCTCTCCTCGCTCGAAGAAAGGGTGCTCTAGCTAACTAAAATGATAAGAAGTGAATGATGGACTCCACACCAAGATCTACATTAACAAGTAAAAATGAGGTGGCCGTTATATTTTTCATTTTTTCCATTCTTCCAGAGATCCGTATAAGAGCCTACCAGCTCCTTTCACAAAACCATTAGTAGAATTGAGATCAGAGCATCTTCATCTACACCATGGTATACTCCTTTCAATTCATCAAAAGTTTTTTCAAGACCATTTCACATTTAGAGTATCCATCAAGCACACCTTTATGTTTTTTTGGATACATCCTTTTCAGTATTTCTAGTATACATGTTTTTATGTAACAATGTTTCACTTGGGTTATTGGATTCAGAGTTGTAGGTTATTAGAAACTTACACAATGAACTCAGTCCCTTAGAACCAATTGATAGTTAAGGTATCGCTCTTCACTAAGCATGATAGGTTTCCTCAGAAACTATGCATATATTGACATAATTTCTTTGAAATCAACCTTAAGGTCCACCATCTTAGCCACATTTTCCATCATCCTCCACACACACATGGTAAATGTTCATGTTGATTGATAGAGCTTCACCCACATGTATTACCCCAGTTTATAGCTCACCTAGCACTTTGCTGTCCATGACCACTTTCTTAAGCCCATGAGTCATTCCATTTGCATGACTCGAATATTAGACTCATTTCTCTTTTCTTCACTTTCTTGCTTGTCATCCTTATCCTAGTCCAACATTCTTTTTGGATCATGATGAAAGAACCACCACATTTTTCACTTCTTATTTTTTTTCCAACAAAAGAGCGTAATTTCCATTAATTTTTTAAGAAAATTACAAGTTTTATGCCAACATTTGTGTAATTCTTTCACTACTGTCAGGTGGTGGAACAATTTTGTTGCAGTTTGTTGTTTGAGCATAAATATTTACATATTCCTTCATTAAACTTGAAGGATAAAAAATAAAAACATTTCTATTTTTTGCATAGTTTTGTGGAAATAAACAAAATAAAAAAAAAACAGGAGTAGCAGTGAAACATATTCTAGGATGATCGTATCAATCAGTCCTGTAGATGTGCCACCTCGTCAATGTAAGGCCTATGGTAGATCTAGAAAAATTCTCCGTCCCTATATTCCTGGATTATCCACTGTCCTCTAATCAGCTGCGTGACCTCTTCGGAAAGAAGATCAGCGACTTCATTCCTTTCCCTCTAAATATGAGAGCAAACAAAGGACTCAAACTATGATTTTAAAACAATAGCTTCTTGCAGCAGGTCTCTGAGTGTGTGCAAGTGACAGTTATAGGTCCCATTTAGCCAATTTATGATGAGCTGTGAGTCTCCAAAGATTTGTATATTTTGGCAGTGTTTTTCCTTGGCAAGGAGGAGTAGATGTATGAGAGTATTTAGTTCAACGAAGTTGTTTGTGCCTCTCCCTAGTCCCTCTTTTATTTTATAGTTCACCGACTCTGATAGGTGAAGGACTGCACCACCGCCACATCCCTAAGGTTGGCTGAGCCATCAAAATAAGCCCAAGTCTGGCCCTTGTTTATAGTTTCTAGGATTATTGTCCAAGGAGGTCACGATGCTTGGTCTTTGGGGATAGAATTGTAGATGGCTAGGATGTTGTTGCATATTTCCGCTCCCAGAATGTCCTTGTCCTGGAAGATTTTGTGGTTCCTGATAATCCAGATGCCCTAGAAGATGATGGGAGGCAAATTTTTTTGTTTTTGGTTGGCAGTTTTGGTCGACCATATTTCCCATGCCTCTTTTATGTTATTGTCAGTCCATCTACAAGGAACATTTAGTCCTGTGATAATTTTGTTCTAGAAATCCACCGAGATAGGGTAGTGCAGAAATAGATGGTCGGTGTCCTCCGTCACCATATTGCAGAGGTTGCATATTGAAGGCCTGTGAATGCTCTGTTTCTGTCAGGTTGAGGTCTGAAGGGATTTTGTTTAAAAGGATAGACCAGAGGAGGAGTCTCACTTTGTGGGGAGCTTTCAGCTTCCATATAGATCTCCAGTACCAGCATTGTGGACTGATTTCATGAGCTTCCATGATGGCTACAAACCTGTAGGGCCCTGATTCCTATTATTAGAGTCTTAATCTTTTATACACTAACAGATCTATTTTCCTACTGTTTTAAAAGTAAAAAAAAAAAAGAACTTGCTGACCTTCTTACATAGATTTAAACATTTAACATCTTATCACTTTATCATAAGCAACATAAATTAAGGTGAGCATTCCATTGATATCAACTTAACAAGAGTGGTCCATGGAAAATACCTGTTCCGGCGGTTGATGATGATACCTTTGTCTTATAGCTCCTGCTGAACGCTCCTTCTCACCGACCCAACCGGATTTACCTCCCAGCCAACTAGGAAATAAATTCCTAGACTAGGAAACCTCCACAGGTTCCCTAGCCCTCCGTGCCCAAGTCCAACCAGATATAGTGTGCCCTCAAGAAGAATGTGCAAAACTACATAATGATACTTTCCTCCTCTCATACCCAAGAAACCTCCACAGGTTTCCAAGGTCTCCCAAAATCATGACAAGGCCGAACAATCACAACCAACCCCCATAATCCTAAGCAAGACTCCAACCCCCCTTTTCTTCCTTCCCCCTTCCCTTTTTATACCCTCCTTCCCTTCTCCATCTCAAACACCTCTCATTAATGTCATTAACTTCTCTTCCATCCTTACAATTGACTTCTCTTCTTCCAAGTAAGCTAGGGGTACATTTGGAAATGTGACATGAATATAAAATTGAGAATTTAATGGGAAAGGATCATTTCTTCTCCCAAGTAAATCTGAAAAGTACATTTGGGAATGTGAGGTGAATATATATATATATTGATAATTAAATGGAGAGGACTATGTCTTCTCCCAAGTAAATGTGAGGGTACATTGGGGAATGTGAAATGAATATATATATATATTGATAATAAGATGGAGAGGACTATGTCTTCTCCCAAGTAAATGTGAGGGTACATTGGGGAATGTGAGATGTAATTACATGGAGAGGACCATGTCTTCTCCTTAGTAAATGTGAGGGTACATTGGGTAATGTGAAATGAATACATATATTTTGAAATCATGGAAGGAGACCATATCCTACCTAATATTCAATTTGAGAAGGTAAGTGGGGAATTTGAATAATGGAAATCATGAATTTTATATTAGACCAATATTTCTCAATAGTTTTAGATAATGTAAACATTAACAAAATTTGTAGGATAAGATTTAAGTGGGGCATTACATACACCCCTCCTTCAGAGAACTTCGTCCCGAAGTTAGAATGAATGATGCAAGGAGTTTGAAAGCATAACAACCAGAGAGAGATATAGCAATAAAATTGGATAAGTCCGACAATGGCATTTCTTCCCATCAAGAGTCTCCAACTGGTCTATATCCTCCTATCCACCATGGCCTACTTCCATTCCCACCCTATCCGTCCTCCGCTGCTTTATCAATGGCAACGACCATACTAACCACTAATAAAACCGATATGGTGGAAGCGTCGAATACATCGACCTAACTTCCCCAACAGGCAACTGGAAATCGTCATCACACGTCTAGGGGGAGCGTTCAGCTGTCCTCCCCACGATTCCAAGTTTCAGAGGATACACGGTGGGAAATACCTCCACCCCTCCTTCAGAGCACGGACCACACTACAGAGCTGGTTGGACTTGTCATCGAATAATCCAGTCAGGTCATCTTGCCACCTGTCATTTGCATTTTACTCATGTCATAAGAGTGCATATCAAGTAGATACCAAATGTAATAGAACAATGTACATCGTACCTTTCCTCATTGGTCGTCTCAACCTTCCCCAATGGAATAGTAGATCTTGGTTATCATACGGTTCTTTCCAACCAGTAGTTTAGTTCTCATCCATGCATATATACAACCACAAAATAGATATAGATACATGATCTTAAACATCATGTTTATTAAGCCCAGTGTTCACGTGTCAATTTTTGTTGTTCATACTGGAAATAAATCTTACATCAGATAAATCATAATTTCACTAAGTCATCATATCTATATAAGCCTATACGATGCAACAATAACTCTGACAAGTCATGCACTAGATAAATTGTAACCACGTAAGTCACACATTTGGTCATACATCCAACATTTCCATCATCAATACCAAATCCATCAATTGATTTTCACGTTTCCAACCAAATGTGTATAATGTTCATAAATAACAACATGGAACTGCAAAATAGAACTTTAACATAGGTGGCTATCTACGTTAAAAGGGGGCATCATAAATGCCCATGTGACATCCTTGTGGAACCCTTCAATAACAATTAGAGTTGAAATAGATTCAACTATTCGTCATGGAAAATAGCATTTGAACCCAAATATCCTATAAGGTGGCACCAAACCAAAATAATGGCAAGCAACGGATTAGTGCACTATCAATTCCAATAGAAGGTGTTAGTATAAGTTTTATGCATATAATTTCTTCAAAACCTTAGTGAATATGAAAGTCCCACTCTTCCAATTTGATGGTTTTTCATCTTCCAAACCCATTTAGTTAATCTTGAAAATAAAAGACTCAAAACTTCAAAAAAAAATTCCAACATGATTTTCATACTTTATTTTTTTTGTAAATTGAGAGAATGTCCTCTAAATGTCAAAAGGTTCAAATTTATTATATATTTAATCATTGTTTACAAGTACCAAAACAATTTCATGATATATACTGCAGCTCACAATATGACTAGACAAATGAGAAATAATTAAACGAATGGAATAATTGCCTTTGCCTTGCTGCTATTGGTATTTCCCCTCTAAATGACACCACATTTCTAAAGATGCCTACTCCTTTCATAAGTGGCCAGTGACCACAAAAGTTGCGAAGAAAGTTGAGGGTCCTTTTATCCAAAACTAGAGACACAATATTTTTCAAGACATTTTTATTCAACACTAGAATAAGGGTAAAAGTGTATCATAATATTTTCACTGGTCTTTTATTGACTAAATAAGCTTCCATTGTAAAATCCCAAATTCTCTACGAATTGATATTCTCATTTAATTTAAGATCATTAAAAATAACTATCACAGTAAGCCTTACACAAGTCCATAGTATTCAATCTATGTTTTCACTAGAAAATTCTACCCCACTAGACCATCTTTGTCAAGCCTCCATCTGTTATGCACCATGCAATAATTGTTGGCATCCTCTTTTCCTCAACCTTAGGTTACATCATGTTAGCGCTTTTTTCTTTGGATTGTTTGCCTGCTAGTTTTATTGTTTTTCCTTGTTACCTGTGCCTATTCATTATTAACTAATTTCTTGATTACTTTCTAGATTTCTTTGTCTTAATAAACAAACAACATGACAAAGCATACTTAGTTACAAGACTAGGCTTAATATGTATGGATTAGAAGAAACCATTACATTGAATCTCACCATGCTAGATTGATGCATTCTAGCGAAAATCGATTTTTGGAGAAGTTCAATTCAATTAAGAACACTTTAACCAATTAACCATGCCTTAAAAAAACTATCAAATGGTAAGGATAGTACTAGATCACTTAGGGAAAACTCTTGGCATGTTTTGGGCTTCGTAGTAACTCAAACCACTCTATACTATATCCCTATGTTTAAAGTAGAGGGTATTTAAATGACACGTGCTAGTTAACGGAAGTCATGAGCATTACAACCATAAACTAAATTTAGGTCTTTGTTGTGACATCCTCACTATATTGCAGATCTGGTGTCTCCATTTATAGGTTCCAAGAAGCTTAACAACCTCATCTGCTTATTTCTATAATCATTCATCTACAGAAAGCATGCAATGTTAAGATTAAAATTTGTACAAAGATAAAGCTTATAATGGCTTTGGTGGGCTTAATGGTTAAGAACATGTATTTCCTTGTAAGAGGTCATAGATTCAAATCTAGAGGGGAGTAGAGAAGGTAAACCTCCACAGACTTTAGTAGTCAAATCACTGCAAGGAGGTGGATTCCTTGTTCCAGAAACAAGGGGTCTCATAAACCAATTTCGTGTTTGGCTTGGCCATGACCTTTATTATTATTATTATTATTAGTCAAAGGGAGAATCTAGCTCTGTTTGTAAAAAGTATTTGATGCAGGCATAACATCAACATAGAACCAACTTGTAGTAGAAGTATGTTGAAGATCTGTTTTAATATAAAGCCTCTTTCTCACTTTTGAAGCCATGAAGGTACGAGGGAAACAATCTTCAAATGTAATGACGCTAGGGTAATCACAAAGGACTCCTAGCTTCTTTGGAGATGAGCCTAAGCGCATTGGGTCAACGAGTCATGCTATATATGGGAGCCTTTAAATGTAAAGAAGCTGGAAAAACTATAAAAGACTCCCTAACTTCTTTGAAGATCGGCCTTAGATGATTGGGTCAATATAACATACCATTTACAGGAGACTCCTCGGATCCGAAGATGTGTCCAAGCCTAGGTGATATCCCCTAACTGTAGTCATTTCAGTCTAGCCAACAAAAGAGCAAATTATTTTCATGACATGAAGACAGTTAATCACTTGAAGATGGTTGTTTGGAGAACAACTTGAAGATAAATATAATCTTGTAAGGATATTGTCACCATGCAAGAACTGTCCAATGATGAGATTAATTAACTGGAAGACAACTGCTCCCATGGTGATGGAGGTTTGAACTAGAATTTGTCAAAAACAATCAATAAAAATCAATAATATTCAAAATTGCAAGAATGCGAGCAAGCTCTTATAGATAGTAACACTTAACAGAGTTCAGTAGAAATTGAACTACTTTTAGCTCCAATTCCCTTAGAGAAAGAAGAACCGAGAGACTCTAGAGTCTGGAAAGCACGATTGGGCCCCAAAGAAACAATTTATTTTCTGTCATGGACTATTACTAGCAACATAGACCTGACAGCAGAAACAGAATGAAGTCCCATCCGTTAACTAGGGAGGCCAAACACTATATCAGCTAATAATGTTGCCTAGAGTAAAATGCTTGGCAATGAATCTCTACATATCCATCCAATTTGTATGTAGCTTTGGCTGTACTCAGGTTCTTTATTTAGCTTTTATGGTCTATCACGTGCAAGTTTCCGAGTGCTATTTTGCATATTAAGTTTCTTCCTGCTCTAGAAAACTAGAAAATTGTTTGTGTCTGAATCCCTTTCATTAACAAGGCACACTTTACAGTCGCTACTGCAATATGATTTAATCTTAAACATAAAAGGAGGCAATGAACTATCTATATGAATGATCACTGATATCCCTCATGTCAAAAAGTTGCAAAAAGGGACTATAAAGAGGAGCAAATGTGGCCCCCTGAGCTTGATAACAGGCCAAGGAAAAGGATAGAACTGTGCTCCCACTCTAAATCTCGACAGTTCTTCAGCAAAGGATAAGCATATTGCAGAGGGCAATGTTCCACAAAGTTACAAACTCATGATTGGACTGCACATCAAAAGGATAAGGATATCAAAAAAAATGGCTCATAAACTATAACCTGATAAGGATAAGAAGATTGCAGATGGCAACAATCTACATATCAAGAAGAATGTACATCATCATTGTCCCCGAAGCAATGGATGGATCTCAGTTAAAGGCTCAGAAACAATAACCTGCAAGGATAAGCAGATGAAAGAGGGAAAGGATCTACACAGACATCAGTGTAAAGTAAATCATCAGAGGCTCTGAAGCATACGACGAAGATCAGGTAAAGGGTCCAAAACCATACACCAATACAGATCAAGCAGGCTGTAGAGAACAACACCCTACAACACCATAAGTAGAACATACATTATTGACGTTCCGGAGGCAGAGGATGGACATCAACAAAAGATTAAAATACAGTAACCTGATATTTATGCAGGTAGTCATAAACAGACACAGACCACGCAGGGAAATAAAGTCCATTGAAGAATAAGCTTATGAATTCCGTTTGTCTAAAGTGATGCTTTCTGCAAGTTTCTAGGCCAATTTTTTTTTTTTGCCATGACCACTGTATCCATTGATGATCATGACAATTAAACCAGAACTTGCTACCACACTATACATCTTCATGAGCATGTCTGACTAATGGATATGGGTCAGACAATAGTTTTTCCGCCATTAGGAAACAACATCATAGTAATTGTGACTACATCTCCATCCTATTACCAACAAGCTACAAAATTGAAACCTGTTTCTAAAACAGAGATCACAACTGATGATAAATACTATGATATGAAATTTTAATTACAAATAAACCAGCAGATACTAAAAACCATTTCGCCAGTTATGGAAACGAGTTAGGCCACGATTTTGATTTTGAGTTAGTAAAGTTTAGAGGCTCAAGACTGCTCTGTCATTTTATTCTGCCAAGTGATAGTGATCTGCACTATTGCTGATATTCTGGGTTTGAAGCACTGATCTGATGCAATGCTGTTGGCAAACACTTTACCCTAAAAGCATTGAGTCTGCAAGGTTGTAACCTTGAATTTGGGCCTCAACTAGCCAATTCAAACTATGCTCAAGATGAAAGAATATCAACAACTTTAGGTTGCGTACAGAGAGTATGCAGATTGAAGCCGGTTATCAGATTTTCTGGGGTAAAGTGTTGCCTATTAGAGCACATTGATTTTAATGGCACAGTAGAGTAGGCGCAGAGTTGTGGTGTTGGAGAAACAAGTTACCTTGGCCGTTTTTACAATGGATCAACACTGTTGAATTTACAATTGATCAACATTATTGCATTTAGATACTATTTTGCGAAGAAAAGTTTGGAAGAGAAGGATTGATTCATAAAGCCATCAACTCCTTGGGCTGACATTTGGTATGCATTCATACTCATGTACATTATTGCAATTGCCATCCAAAATGAAGGAGATCTGTAATCAACCTATGCCGAAATTTCAACACTTCGTCAAATGCATTATTTGACCGACATTTAGTTTATCACGCTAACAAAGGCTTGTATGCATGAGAACATGCTAGAAATAATCACATGCACTTGGGCAGATCAGCTTCCATTTTTATGAGAATTGGTTGAGCCACTCCAAATGCATATGGCTATGCTCCTGCGTTGGTTTGGTCACCTACCACATTAAATTTTCAAGGGGCAGACAGACTGTCTAGGCAAGCTGTTGTTGACACTAAATAGCTTTTTACATTCTCTTTGTTTTGAGATTTTGCTTTTTTGTTCCTTAGATCCAGAAGGTCCCTTCTTTATTTGCTAGTGGATGCTTTTGTGCTTATTTGTGAGCACCTGCAGATTTTGAGTTCTGGTTCTAATTGTAACAATTTCTTTGCTGGTATGGCATAGGAATTATTTCTCTTATGCGGGAAAATGATCAATTGTATTTTTAGCATTCTCATATTAAAATTGTCATATTAGGAAGATCAATCAGTTTGATTAAGAAATTAATCATAGCACCTTCTCCCTTATGAAAGTAAGTCAGAGTACTAACATAAAAGCATCATAAAGGTGACTTTAAAACCCAGGATCTAAAGCAAAAATACCATAAGAGCACTCAGAAAATTATGAAGACATTGCAGGTTCCATTTCAGTCTTGTTCTTGATTTTATAGGGTGAATTTTCCCTGATATTGTTATGGATAAAATATTAATTGATAGTGTAATGCTATGGTAATTAGATTTCAGATTTTTTTTTGAAACTAAGTTGGTGTCATGAAAAATACAATGGGTTTATACCATGACATTTTCAAGAGGTTTAAAGTTTAAACCTTGACAGCCACATATGTTTAAACTTTTTACTTTGATTCTAAATTAGAGAGGGAACCTTTTGCATGCTATATGGCTGTCACGAAATTGAATTCATGTCAGAGGCAGACCTTCAATTGTGATGGAATCATTTTGAAAGCTTGAGTAGTCTGGAAATTGAGAATAGCCATACCTTCATTCCTGGTTGAGTTCACAACACTGCCACCTAAACAGGCTAAATTCCTGTGAAGTCATCTAGACCTCTAGTCACTGTTGGGTGGTTCTGTTAGGGGACCTCGCTCTGTAATCATTAGTTGCCCAACCTTTTTACTCGGTTATCAGGAAAAAGATCCTTTCATTGCTAAGGTGAATAAGATGTAATCCACCTTTGACTGTAACAAATTTACTAACTGTAGGATTATATTTCACAGAATTTTTGGATGAACTGACGATACAAATCTCTCCTAATATCCATATTTCCTGGAAAATATATGAGAGATACTGATATGGGTTGCCCTCCTGACCTAGGTTGTGATTAAGGGTTGTGAACAGTAAGGACTCAAGCACCTAGACTAACTGCTTCTTCCCTTAATATGTCGCTGCCATGTCAGTGACTTAGGTTTATTAGCAATTTTGCAGTTTTATGAATTGAGTGCAGATGTTCGAAGTTAATCTATGAAAAAGGTGAAAATGAGAAATCAATCAGAAGATCCTTTTGAAGAGCTGTTTCACAAAGTCACGGTTATCATCCGAAAGGACTATTTTACTATTAAAGAAAACCCAAAAGGGACACATTTCATAAGCCAACCATGTACTCAACATATAGTTGTACTAAAAACGGTTAATGATATTAGGAGCTTTGTGATAGAACAACAAATTATGAGGCAAATCATGGAGAGCAGTGAGCATTTTAGAGAGGGTACAAGTATCGTGGAAGGAATCCATAGGAATGCTAGCACTAACAGCCCAGGCTTCACATCCACTGAGCCAACTCCAACTACCATGTAAGCTACAGTAATCCACATCCATTGAAGTTAGAATTCAATAATCAGGGGAAGTTCCACGCGGATTTTCCAGACAACTTTACTAAATATCCACTGAAGCTGAAATCCATTAATTAGAGGAAAACATTTCATGCAATATAGTAAACTTGGGTTGGATTAAAGAGTTCTGTAGAGAAGAAATTTGAAATCGGGTAACCTCTAAGAATAGCGACTGACAAAGTTAAGATGATATCCATTTGCACGCTCCAAGAATTTCAAGGGTAGACTATTCCTAACGCAGAAGAATTGGGTACTTGTTTTGCTGTGGAAAATGTGTCCTGTAATACGTCTAACCGCTTAACAACTTGAAGTCATAAATTCATAGAGGTAAACGCCCCATAGAAAACAATATATGTTATACGCTAGTGAAAAAAAGAATCTTGAAACTCCATAATAAATTGGCCCTTTGATTAGTGCGTTAACAAGAGTTAATTCCACTAGTAAGGACATTTTTCCACAAGCTTAGAACACATATTGTTCCCATTAATTAAGAGACAACAGTTGACATATAGTTAAAATAAATAATGATCGAATGACAGTAGGAGCTTACAATGAACAAAAAATTCAAGAGGGGAAGCATGGAGAACAGTGAAACTTTTAAAAGGGTACAGCACAACGGTATCGCGGAAACAAATAGTGCTCGTATGAATCCGTAGGAACGCTGACGAATAAAGCCTAGGACTTCCTGTAAGCTACAATCAATGATATCCACTGAAGAAGAAATTCATAATTAGCGGAAGTTCTGTGCAAGCTTTGTAGGCAAAATGTAAATTTGGATTGAATTGAATTTGGATCAAACAAGTTGCCCAGAAGTAATTGGAATCACACATGCTTTCAGAATTGTTGTACAAAGTTAATATACAGATGCATGCTCCAACAATTGCAAGGATACAATAATTGCTACGCAAAGAAAAATTTACATGTTCTTTGTATGGCAGTGGACAATATATGGTCATTTACATGCAGGATGAAGACGGAAGAGTAAGAAAAGTACGTATATTTAGGCATGTGGTAAAAAAAAACATTAAAACAAATTACCGATGCTGAATAATAAAATGAAAGGAATATCAAGCAAACAATTAGTACCACCCGCAAGGATAATCATGGATGCCCTGTGTTGTAGGAAATTGGTTCAAAATGAGGAGAGGCACGTGCAGCCTACGAGAAAAATGATTTGTATGTGATTAAAATTCCAAAAAAGCTTTGCAGATTAAGCAATGAATCTTAAAAGGTAAGGTGAAATTGACAACAAAATCTATAGAGTAAAACTAAGATTGAACTTGAACCAGACATCGTCGTGTTTAAAATGTTATAATAACCGTTTTAAAAAAATTCATCTATGGAGCCTCTCAAGCTGAATAAGTATGTTTTTTAGACTCGTGTAAAACAAAATATTAACAAAATAATACTCTTGAATAATAAAATGAATGTAATATAAAAAAATATGTAATTCACACTCGTGGAAAACAAACTAAAAACAGTGTTAGTTACTCCCATAAGCACAGTGTAGTGTAGTTAATTAGTTGAAATGTGAAGGGAGGCCACAGTAACCAACAAAACATTACAAGTAAGGTGAGAATATATATTAAAAAAAAAAGAAAAACTATGACAAAAGAGGGGAAAAAAGAAAGACCCTCAAAACAACACACTAGCTTAAGGTGGAAATATATATGCGCAAAAGCTTAGGTTGGACTTGAATTAAGAAACACTCCGCAAAGTAACAAACAAGATTATAATTAAGGTGAGAAAGTATAAAAGGCAAATACTTAGACGGGACTTGAATAATACATCGTCACGTTTCAAGTCTACATGCGGTTTTAAAAGTTCCTCTATTGAGCCCGCGAAGCTGAAGAAAACTTGAACGTGTATGGTTCTTGCTGAAACTGACTGTAACATGCTTCCAGTTAAAACTTCTATGGGATCTCGAAGAAGAAAAATTCAATAACATAGTCAAATCTAGTAGCAGCACTGTATGAAACGAGGGGCAACGGACTCCATGAAATTCACTATAACGTGTTTCCAGTTAAAGCTTTTATGGCGTCTCGAAGAAGAACAATTGAATAAAATAGTCAAATCTAGTAGCAACACTCTCTGAAACCAGGGGCAACGGACAAACGCGTTGATTAAAACCAGGCTAGGTATAAGTAAATTGAGTCAAAAAAAACATTTGAATAAAGATTTTGATGCATAATTTGGTAAAAATGGGGACTCCGATCTATAAACATATGATATTAGACAAAAACACGGGTTGGTTTGTTTGAGGATAGAAAAATACAACAATTAAAACGCACAGGAGAGAGAAGGAAGATTCAAGTAATAAATTGTTAAACTTGAACTCTTGGAACTGGGTTTGATGAGAAATTTAAAAAAATAGAAAACAATGAACTCCTGATGTATTCATGTATAAATTTCAATGATAGATGCAGTGTCGTCGTCAAAGGTAGAGGCGACCAGATAATGTACCAGTTTACAGTCAAAACAGATTTAAGGAATAAATCAAGTGATCCATAGCAAAGAACCTACAATTGTGCTTAAACGAATGTTTCTGGACGCCAGTGAATCGAAACAATATATGCTGGCAAAGAAATGGGGTATAACTGAAACACATTAATCCAGAATTTGACAGCCACCCTTCCCAACTCTGCTTCCAGACATATATAAGGCATCTTGGTAATGAAACAACGGAAACAAAGAAAACAACTAGACTTTCATTAAAAAAATAACCGAAAGCTTTAACGGACGACGCGAAAATTCCGCAATCCTATGGACTTCAAATAAATTTGTGCGAAACCGAGCTGCTTTTACAGGTTTTTTTTTTTTAAGTAAAATCCAACATCAACCTAAAAATTATAGAAGTGGATTGGTTCATAGGTCTCAGTGTTTGAACCTCGCTCTGATACCAAGTGTAGGGGCCTGATTCCTATTATTAGAGTCTCAATCTATTATACACTAACAGATCTATTTTCCTACTGTTTTAAAAGTAAAAAAAAAAGAACTTGCTGACCTTCTTACATAGATTTAAACATTTAACATCTTATCACTTTATCATAAGCAACATAAATTAAGGTGAGCATTCCATTGATATCAACTTAACAAGAGTGGTCCATGGAAAATACCTGTTCCGGCGGTTGATGATGATACCTTTGTCTTATAGCTCCTGTTGAACGCTCCTTCTCACCGACCCAACCGGATTTACCTCCCAGCCAACTAGGAAATAAATTCTTAGTCCAGGAAACCTCCACAGGTTCCCTAGCCCTCCGTGCCCAAGTCCAACCAGATATAGTGTGTCCTCAAGAAGAATGTGCAAAACTAGATAATGATACTTTCCTCCTCTCAAACCCAAGAAACCTCCACAGGTTTCCAAGGTCTCCCAAAATCATGACAAGGCCAAACAATCACAACCAACCCCCACAATCCTAAGCAAGACTCCAACCCCCCTTTTCTTCCTCCCCCCTTCCCTTTTTATACCCTCCTTCCCTTCTCCATCTCAACCACCTCTCATTAATGTCATTAACTTCTCTTCCATCCTTACAATTGACTTCTCTTCTTCCAAGTAAGCTAGGGGTACATTTGGAAATGTGACATGAATATAAAATTGAGAATTTAATGGGAAAGGATCATGTCTTCTCCCAAGTAAATCTGAAAAGTACATTTGGGAATGTGAGGTGAATATATATATATTGATAATTAAATGGAGAGGACTATGTCTTCTCCCAAGTAAATGTGAGGGTACATTGGGGAATGTGAAATGAATATATATATATATATATATATATTGATAATAAGATGGAGAGGACTATGTCTTCTCCCAAGTAAATGTGAGGGTACATTGGGGAATGTGAGATGTAATTACATGGAGAGGACCATGTCTTCTCCTTAGTAAATGTGAGGGTACATTGGGTAATGTGAAATGAATACATATATTTTGAAATCATGGAAGGAGACCATATCCTACCTAATATTCAATTTGAGAAGGTAAGTGGGGAATTTGAATAATGGAAATCATGAATTTTATATTAGACCAATATTTCTCAATATTTTTAGATAATGTAAACATTAACAAAATTTGTAGGATTATTAGACCAATATTTCACATGCCTCTTTTATGTTATTGTCAGTCCATCTACAAGGAACATTTAGTCCTGTGACAATTTTCTTCTAGAAATCCACCGAGATAGGGTAGTGGAGAAATAGATGGTCGGTGTCCTCCGTCACCATATTGCAGAGGTTGCATATTGAAGGCCTGTGAATGCTCTATTTCTGTCAGGTTGAGGTCTGAAGGG
The DNA here is from genome assembly GCA_031772625.1 of Pinus tabuliformis. Lineage (NCBI taxonomy): Eukaryota > Viridiplantae > Streptophyta > Pinopsida > Pinales > Pinaceae > Pinus > Pinus tabuliformis. Next base: position 81,595,169 of record CM062808.1, on the reverse strand, counting down.
ATTTTGTTTAAAAGGATAGACCAGAGGAGGAGTCTTGCTTTGTGGGGAGCTTTCAGCTTCCATATAGATCTCCACTACTAGCATTGTGGACTGATTTCATGAGCTTCCATGATGGCTGCAAACCCTGCTTTGGTGGTGTAGTTGTCGTTGGGTGCCTTTGCCCAGATTAGCCTATCTTCTCTGGTTGTAATATTGATATTTGCCTCTTCCAAGCCTCCCACAAAACAAGACCAATCCATACTCCATCTTTCTCTGATGCCTAGATTTTCAAAGGCCCCCCATTATCTGTAGGGAGTCTCAGCCTGCCCCTCCTCTTTGATGTGAGCAAGGAATGTGTATCCGACCACGTTGAGTTCCTATCTCATTTCCTATGGTAATATGTGGGCATTCCCACTACCTTCCCAGGCATCAGCCCCAATTCTGATTTGTGAGCCCTTCCCCACCTTCCAGGCCAGTCCTGTTTTGATGATATTGATAGGGTGTGTCACTGCCTTACAGATATTAGAGACCCCCACATGGTGGTGATATGTACTACGAAGCCATTCTGTAGTTGATTGTCGATAGATGTACTTGTTGTAAATCACTTCATTCTAGAGGCTATTAGTGGTGATAATTTTCCAGGCCAATTTTTCTCCCAAAGCCTTGGCAAAGTCATGGGGTTCCTTTAATCTCGAGCCTCCCCATTTCTTTGGTTTTTCTATCCTCTCCCACTTGACCCAAGCGAAAGTTTTGCCGGATGTATGTCCCTTCCAAAGGAATCTGCAACAGATCTGTTTGATTCTGCGATGGATGCATTTAGGGATCCAAGTCAGAGACATCCAATATACCGGTATGGCCTTGAGGACTGATTTGATGAGGGTGAGTCTCCCTGCCCTAGAGAGCCACCTCTGTTGCTAGATGTTGATACAGGATTCAATATTAGCTATCATCCATGCCCTGTCTGCAATGTGGTATCCATTTGGCTTGAGTCTGAATCCAAGGTATTTTAGGCCATCTTCCAGCTCTTGTCTCACAAAGCTGAAATGTTGGGAGTCGAATCTTTGTTCATTTCGTAGGCAGGAGCTGAATATGATTGTTGATTTTGTATAGTTCGGCTCTATTCCTATAGCTTTACAAAAGAGAGTTAAGATTGCCTTGAAACTAGAGGTATCCCTATAGGATCCATCTTGAAAAATTAGAATATCATCAACAAAGAGAAGGTGAGAAATGGTGGTCCTGTCATTGATTTCCACTCCTCCTAGAGTGCCATTGTTCCTTGCTGATGTTATGAGTCTGCTGAGTCCTTCCATTATCAGAAGGAAAAGAAATGGGGAGAGAGGGAAGCCTTGTCTGACACCCCTTTTTGCATGGAAGAAATTTGAAGCTGAACCATTGATCAGTACACTGAAAGAAACCACCATGAAGCACCCCCCCCCCCATCCACTTGTTGAATTTGTGGGGGAAACCTATGTGTGTGAGCATGAGCTATAGGTAGGTCTAGTTTACTTTGTCAAAAGCTTTGGAAAAGTCTATTTTAAGGATGGATGTTTTTTTTTGAGGTGATTTTTATGGAATGGAGCAATTCATGAGCAATTCCTATAACCTCCTAGATGTGGCGGTGTTTAAGGAAAGTGAATTATTCCTTAGAGATCATCCTGGATAGAATGGGTTTGATACGGAGAGCGATTATTTTGGAGATGATCTTGTAGATACAGTTACAAAGGTAGATAGGTCTGTAATCATCAAAGGATTGTGGGTTGTCCACTTTGGGAATGAGGGCTATGAAGGTGGAGTTGAAGGCTTCGGACATTTTCCCTGAGATTCGATAGCCTTCAAAGGCTGGCAGAAGGTCTTGGCCAATGAGCTCAAAGAAAGTGATATAGAATTCAATGGGCTAGCCATCTAGTCCAGGACTCTTGTCTTTTCCCAGGCTTTTGAGGGTGGCCTCCAACTCCCCTATTGTGATGGGAAAGTTCAATGACTCCTTTTCTTCTTCTTCGACATAAAGAGGGATTGCTTCAGCAACTTGGAGTATTTCTGCTATGTTTGCTACTCTAGGGTTCTTATAGATATTCAAGAAGTGTCGAACCCCTAAATCTGCTAGCTATGCGAAGGTGTTGGCTTCTCTTCCATTTTGGTCCCTTAGAGCCCAGATAGTGTTGATATTTCACCTTCCTTTGGCGTACTGTCGAAATAACTTGGTATTTTCGTCACCAGCTCTTAACCAAGTTGCTCTGCTCTTTAGTCGCCATGTCTCTTCGGCTCATCTCAGAGGTTTAATTTTTTCCTTTTCTAGATTAACTAGTTGTTCCCTTCTGTCGAGAGTAGAGTAGCTTGTCAGCCCCGAGAGTCGAGTTAGGCCAGTTCTGCCTCGATCTTGACCAATTCCTCTTCTTCTGTTTGTTTCCTGGTTTTTACCCAGGTGATTGTTTTCCGTTTAAGACAATTTAGGTTTTTTGTGATGGCAAATTTGGGAGACAGCCCATCCTCCCTGTTAAAATGGGTCCAATTTCTTTTTACCGGCTCTTGGAATCCTTCTCCCCCTAACCAAGCGACATTGAATTTGAAGGGGGATCCTAGCTTTCTAGCTTCATCTTCAAATTCCAGAAAAACCAAAGAGTAGTTTGAGCTGCTCCCTGAGTCGACCCAATGCCTGATACGACCCAGATGGTTCAGATGAGGAGATCTGATGAGGAATCGATCTAGTCGACGGGCAAGGGTATGCTCCCCGATGCGGTGATTCTTCCAGGTAGGAATTTTGTGGGTAGAGTCTATGCTTATGAGGTCATAGTCATCGACTAATTTCTCGAAAAATCCAGTTCAGGCATCAGATTGTGCCCTGTGCCCCCAAGATTCTGCCAGCCCCAGGGAGAAATTTAGATCTCCCCCTATAATTTTGTTCTCTGTCTGCATGAATTCCGATTGTAGTAAACTTTCCCAGTAGGCCTCTCTGTGATGGCAAGGGCCGTAGATGTTGAAAATTCTCAAAGTTAGGTAGGGGGATTTGGAAATGATGTGCGCTCCCAGGAAACTCTGTCCTCCCCAGGCATTGATAATTTTAACAGAGGATATGTTGAAACCCAGGGCTAAACCTCCTGAGTGTCCTCTCGCATCCAGGAAGAAGAACTCCCAGCTGAGGAGGAAAGATTTAAGTGTTTTGTGGACCAGTGGTCCATCACTGAGAGTTTCTTGTAGCATTAAGAAGTCCAAATTTTTAGATTGACAAAGCCTCTTTAGAGCTAAATTTTTGTCAGGGCAAGATAAACCCCTATAGTTAAAGGAGAGGCCTTTCATGGGTTCATAGAGGCAGGGTTCCCCTTTGCTCTAAGGACTTGGTCGATGGGAGTTTGTATGCCTGAAGCCACCTCCAAGCTAGCCCTTTTAATGGCTTTGGAGATGCAGGATTATCTACCCAGAGGAGCTTTGGGGGGAAGAGGTGGTATTGGGTCTTCCTCCAATCCGAAGGCATGGAGGGGTGGAGGGATGGAACGTAGATTATAGCGATGGGAGGATCCGGATGTCGAAACCCCGAGGGGCTCGCTGTGTGGGGTATGGTGGCTATTGGTGCAGGGGGTGGTTTGGATTGGGGGAGGGGCAGGAGTCATAGGGCAGCAGATTTGGCTCAGCTTAGGGGGGGAAGAACTAGAAATAGTATTGATGCATTCAGTCAGCGAAATAGAGTTAGGGAAAGAGGAGGTACCTGTGAAGCCCGTGCCTTTCTGGAGTGTGCTCTAGTGCTCGGTGCCTCAGGGTTCAAATTTTCCATTCTTGGGAGGCCTGGAGAAGCTAGGGGTTGTCCTCCTAGTCCCTTTGACTATCTAGATTGCAAATCAATGAGCTCTACCATTCCCAAGTTCGTCTGTGTGTTGGACACTGCAAATATTCTTGGGGGAGAGGGTCTTTGTCCTGTGAATAGAGGGAAGGTTTTGTATAGATGACCAACTTCATGGCATCTCCTGCATCTAAAAGGTATGCCCTCATAGTCCAATTCTTGCCAACGGGTTGGAGCTCCCAGTTGGAATTGATAACTTTCCACCAAGCCTTCTCTAGTGTCCAGATAGACTAGGATTCGAGCCATCGTTAGGATGCTAGTGTCCATATACGTTCTTTCGTGGTCTAGGTAGGTGTTGAGGTCATCCCCGATGATTCTGAATATTTCCTCGAACCAGAACTACAGTGGGAGGCTTGGTAGACAAACCCATATTGGCCCTGCTCCTAGGATGTCCTTCTCCAGATTGAATAGCATAGACCATAGCTTAAGAAGCATTGGGGTCATCTCTATGTGCTTGTACTGGGTTAGGATCCAGTTAACATCTTCTGGATCTACAAAGATTAGGGCAAAGCAACCCCTTAACATAGCCAGCACTGCTGGAAGTTGCGGCAGGACATTCCCCCAAACCTCCATCATCCTTCGTTTCAGTTAGCCTGGCAAGTAGTTTCTTCTGTGCACTCTCCCCACTAGGACCATGCTCTCTGTTAGGGCTGCTTTGTCCATTCCTATGCCTTCACCAAAAACCCGTTTTTTGCCCCTTTCCCTCATCTTGGATAGCTTGGATTGTTTGGCCTTCTTTGCTTGAGGGTCTATTGTTCAGACTGACTGCTTCCTTTTCTCGTCGGGGTGTTCTCTGGGTCTGAGTCCCTTAACTCTTCCCTGTCCGGCTCGTTTTTTACCAAACCCTTGAAATATCTTGAGGGTTGAACCTTGCTCCTTAGGTCAAGCTACATAGTATCGTACTGTGAGTGCTCGAGCCTATTGGGCTCATTGTTTTTTGTGCAATGACCTATGTTCAGCTCAATGATACCGAAGTCCAGGTCATTAGAGATCCCTGTCGAGAAATCCTCGCTCCCTTGTAGGTCCTCTAGGAACTATTTTTGTCCGCTCCAGCCTAAGAAGTCAGACGTGGACGGAATCGTGAGAAATGGAGACTTGGTACCCTCGACTAGGTTAATGAAACCCTCAGTGACTGTCGCTCTCGGTTAGGAGATTTCCAACCTTTGTAAAGAAGATTCCATGTCTACCAAGCCATAGGTGCCATGGTTTACCTGTTCGTTCGGTGTGTTGTCAGTGGCCGGTCTGACCCTTGCTTGTGTTAACGGACGGGAAACCATGAAAATCTCGGATTCTAGGTAGTTGTCCGAGGTGTAGTCAATGAGATCCTCTTCGTAACCCTCTTCCATTCTCCACAAAAGTGTTATCTGGTGGGGTTGGGTCACGTAACCATGTAGCAATTGGCCTGAGGAGCAAGTGGGTTCAGGTCTGGAAACCGCGCGACGAAAACCCCTCCTCTCCCTTAAATCGCAGCGGGTTAGCTTCCGGAGATTTGTTCCTTGAGGTTAGAGCTCTCGATGTTGGGTTGTGTTATATTCTTTCCACGACTAGCCCACGTAGTGAACTGAGGGGTTAGATGGGGGGAAAATCCCCCCCTTCGTTGCACCGATTGCACAGCGGGGGGGGTCACAGGGGGGTTTAAGGGCGGCGGATAGCCCCCTCTACGGGGTCCGGTGCAGCGCCTTGGGAAAATGTTTTTTGGACCCTCTATTATGTTGGGTGGACCTACCTATGTCTTTCGGTCCATGGTTTTGGATGCGATGGTTTTTGGTCCATGGTTTTGGACTGATGGTTTTCGGTCCATGGTATTGGATGCTTCGGCATGTATAAATATGTGTTGTAACATTGAAGGAACATAATGAAAAATCAAGCTAGTAGTCCCGGTTTTGGGATCCAAGGGAAAATCTCTATGTATATGTGTTTTATGTGTTATGCTCTCGCATTATTTATTTTCTATGTTTTAGAATTCATATGCAGGTAATTTCTGTACGAGGTTAAAACCTACATTTGGTATCAGAGTTGTTTTGGCTTCAAGGGGACGCCTTTGTTGCTGAGGGGCTTCGCTCAGGCCTGTGGTAGACCCTGTTCAGTGGGAGATCTGTGAGATCGATTCTAATGGTAAAAGAAGATGGTGAGCAATGGAAAGATAGAGATCGAGAAATTTAATGGTCAGAGTTTTGAGTTGAGGAAACTCAATATGGAGGATCTGTTGGTGGATAAAGATCAAAGGATTGTGGTAGATCCGGGTACTAAACCAACGGCAGTGTCTGATGAAGAATGAAAGAAGTTGGATCGGAAGGTAAAGAGCACAATACGATTGTGTGTCTCAGATTCAGTATTGCTGAATGTATCAGGGGAAGCTACGACAAAGGCTTTGTGGGACAAGTTAGGGACTTTGTACCAATCTAAGTCTCTGGTGAATAAACTGTTCCTACGGAAAAAGTTGTATAGCCTGAAGATGAAAGATGAAGACTCGGTGACAGAGCATCTGAATGCATTTAATACTATGGTAAGTTTGTTATCATCTACTGATATAAAATTTCAGATGAAGATAAGTGCATCAGTTTGTTGTGTTCTCTACCAGATTCGTGGGATAGTCTAGTTATTGCAATAGGTAGCAATGTAACTGCCTTGCAGTTTGATGAAATAGTCTCAGCCTTGTTGACGAAGGAGATGAGACGGAAAAATATGGAGAGCCAAAATGGTGATGCCTTGCCTGTACGAGGACGGTCCCAGAACAGAAACAAAAATAAGTGATCGAGTGGGAGATCTAAATCTAGAGGGAGATCTAAATCTCTAGGAAAACCTGTAAAGGTGGTGTGCTGGAAATGCGGAAAGGAAGGCCACTTCAAAAGGGACTGTAAATCTAAAGCTCCTGACAAAGGAAAGGGATCTGATGAGGCTCCTTCTGCAGAGGCAAAAACCACCTCAGATGAAGGTGGGGATGTGTACTTGGCTTCTTCAAGTACACATGTAGATCATGAAGCATGGTTGATTGACTCAGGTGCATCTTTTCACTTCACTCCCCATACAAAGTGGTTCTGTGAGTATGAGAAATATGATGGTCGTGATGTCTTCTTGGGGGATGACAGGAAGGCTAGAATCATTGGTCGTGGAAAAATAAAGTTGAAGCTACATGGTGGAAGGGTTAGAACACTTCTGGGTGTTCTGCATATTCCTACATTAGCCAGAAATCTGATTTTTGTTAGTAAGTTGGATGATGCAGGTGTAAAAATAGTGTTCGAGAAGGATACCTGCAAGATGGTTTGGGGAGCACTAGTATTGATGCGTGGATTTCGGATTGGAACTCTGTACAAGCTACAAGGTAGCACTGTTATTGATGGGTGTAATAGTTATGTGGTTCCTGGAAGTGGAGCAGAAAATCTAGTGATCTCTGGAGAGAAGACCACGTTGTGGCATCAAAGGCTTGAACATATTGGAGAAAAGGGCCTTCGGATACTTCATGGTAAAGATATGGTAGAAGGTATGAGTCATAGCTCTCTGGATTTTGATTTCTGTGAAAATTGTGTATATGGGAAGCAAAATCGGGTGAGTTTCCCCTCTGGTAGTAAGAGGGCGAAACAGATATTAGAACTTGCGCATAGTGATGTGTTTGGACCTGTGAAGGTTCCATCACTGGGTAAGTTTGTGTACTGTGTATCATTTATAGATTACTTCTCAAGGAATACGTGGATATATTTCCTTAAGAAGAAATCTGAAGTCTTTGACAGGTTTAAAGAATTTAAGGCTCTGGTGAAAAACTAGACAGAGATGAAGATAAAGGTGCTGAGGACAGATAACAGTGGAGAGTTTTGCAGTAAGGAATTTGAAGAATTCTATAAGAAGTGTGGTATAGCACGATAGAAGACTACTCCATATACACCTCAGCAAAATGAAGTTGCAGAAATAATGAACAATATGTTGATGGAAAGGGCAAGAAGCATGCTCAGTGGTGCCAGGTTAGGATAGGAATTTTGGGCAGAGGCAATGGATACTGCATGTTACCTAGTCAACAAGTCACCTTCATCAGCGTTGGAGGATAAGACCCCACAAGAGGTATGGAATGGTAAGAAACCCTCTCTTTCACATCTAAGGGTATTTGGATGTGATGCATATGTACCTATTCCAAAGGAGAAAAGAACAAAGTTGGATAGTAAATCTAAAAAGTGCATCTTTATTGGGTATAAGGATGGTTTAAAGGGTTATAAGCTTTGGAATCCAGTAACAAGGAAGGTTGTGTACCGCCGAGATGTGGTGTTCAGAGAGGTGAAAGATGTTATTAAACATGAAGTCCAACCAAAGGAATCTGAGAAGATAGAGTTTGAGCTGAAGGAGGAAGAATCAGACTCTACAGTAGATGAGGAATCAGAAGATGAGGAGCCACAAACTCTGGCTGTGAGAAGATCAATTCGAGAAAGAAGGTAGCCAGAAAGGTATAGTCCATCTGCTTTCTGTTCAAATTTTGCTTTTTATGTTACTGATGATGATCCCAGAACTGTGAAGGAAGCAGTGGATTCAGAGGATGCAAAACTCTGGAAAGAGGCCATGGTTGATTAAATGACATCTTTGCACAAAAATGAGGCTTGGGATCTGGTGGAGTTACCGGCTGGAAGGAAACCCATTGGCATCAAATGGGTGTTCAAAAAGAAGACAAATGTAGAAGGAAAAGTGGAGAAATACAAAGCTCGGTTGGTGGCAAAAGGTTATTCCCAGGTGTCAGGAATTGATTTTGGTGATAATTTTTCTCCTGTTTCCAAGGTAACTTCTATTAGATTACTTTTATCTATTGTTGCTGCTTTTGATTTTGAGGTAGAACAGATGGATGTGAAGACAACATTTCTTCACGGGGATCTAGAAGAGGAGATCTACATGAAACAATCTGAAGGCTTTGCGGTGAATGATAAGAAAGAACTGGTATGTAAGTTAAAGAAGTCTCTATATGGGTTAAAACAGTCACCAAGGATGTGGTATCAAAAATTTGATACATTTATACGGGGATTTGGCTTCACCAGAAGCAAAGCAGATCACTATGTGTATTTTAAATTAATTGGTGACCGTGTTATTTATCTAGTCTTGTATGTGGATGATATGTTGTTGGTTGGAAATGACAAAGAAGTTATCCAGGATTTGAAGACCCAATTGTCCTCCAAATTCGACATGAAAGATCTTGGTGCTGCAAACTATATTTTGGGCATGGAAATTAAAAGAGATCGGGCAAAGAGGAAGCTTTGGTTAAACCAGAGGAAGTATGTCGAGACAATATTGCAGAGGTTTAATATGCAGGATAGTAAACCGGTGAAGGTTCCTATTCCTGTAGGTGTGAGGTTATCTGCTGAACAGTGTCCCAAGACACAAGAAGAGGAAGAGGACATGTCCCGTGTTCCATATGCAAGTGTAGTCGGTAGCCTGATGTATGCAATGGTCTATACTAGACCAGACATTGAACATGCAATGGGAGTATTGAGCAGGTTTATGTCAAAACCAGGGAAGGAGCACTGGACAACAGTGAAGTGTGTTTTCAGGTATTTGCGTGGCACTAGTGATTATGGTTTGTGCTACCAAGGAAGACCAGGATTGGACAGAGTGTTGGATATTCATGGCTTTGTTGATGCAGACTAGGCTGGAGATCTGGATCAGAGAAGATCTACAAGTGGGTATGTGTTTAACCTATTTGTAGGTGCAGTCAGTTGGATGAGTAAGAAACAATCTGTAGTGGCACTATCAACTACAAAGGCAGAATACATGGCAGCTACTCATGCAAGAAAGGAAGCAGTTTGGCTGCAGAGATTGTGTTCAAGTATGGGGTTAGTACAGGAAGCTATAAGGATAGACTGTGACAGCCAAAGTGAAATTTTCTTGGCAAAGAACCCCGCATATCATTCAAAGACAAAGCACATTGATGTTCAATATCACTTTGTGAGGGATATGATAGAAGACAAAAAGGTGTTGCTGGTATAGGTGGACACTTTGAAGAATACTGCAGATGCATTAACAAAATCTGTGAGCTCTAAGAATTTCTCTTGGTGTAGAGGGACAATGGGCATTTCAGGGCTGGAAAAATGACTAAGCTCTCTTGTGGCCCCTTGTGGAAAGAAAACAACAAGTGGGAGAATGTTGGGTTGTGTTATATTCTTTCCACGTAGTTAACAGGAGGTTTGAGGGGCACCCGTAACCCCACTTTATGGGGTTCGAGGCAGCGCCCCGGAAAATTTTGGTTTTGGACCCTATGTTAGGTTGGGCGGACCCACCTATGGTTTTTTGTATGATTTTTGCACATGTTTTTTTGGACGCGATGGTTTTGAGTGCATGGTATTGGACGCTATGGTTTTTGGTCCATGGTATTGGATGCTTCAGCATGTATAAATATGTATTATAACATTGAAAGGAACATAATGAAAAATCAAGCTAGTAGTCCCAGTTTTGGGATCCAGGGGAAAATCTTTGTGTATATGTGTTTTATGTGTTCTGCTCTCGCATTATTTATTTTTTGTGTTTTAGAATTCGTATGCAGAATTCATATGTAGGTAATTTTCTGTACGGGGTTAAAACCTACAAATACAAGAAAGAATTCAAATATTATCTAAGGAGGGGTTGAGATTAAGGTGAACCTATTGTCCATTTTCAATGATAGGGAATTTTTCAAGTCCGACAGGGAAATCTATCATGAAACCAGAAAGAAAAGGAAAAAAACAAATATTTCTTTTAACAAAAAGCATAATACCTAAAATGAGCAATGTCATATAGCTTCCTTATAATGACCACGTGTTGTTGGGGCATATAAACTCAACTTTTTAAACTTAATCTTTGTTTGAGGATTCCCAATATCAAAGAAGAAGAAGTATTAGGGGTGGGGAATTAAATAAAATTATTATGTATAGTTGAATGAATGTCAACCTTATATACTTAAAAATTAATGATGATGACATACGGAAGACCTCACCATTCCCTCATTTAAACTTTAGAAGACATCGTCATTATAAAACATGGTTAACCAACATTGACCATGGTAAACCATGGTTGACCATGATTGTCATACTGAGACAATATTTGTCATGATGTGATATTGGACCATGGTTGAAACAATGATTGATTTTCATATTGAGACAATATTTGACACAATACGATGTACTATGGTCAACCATGATTGAATTTATAAAACATAGTTGACCATGATTAGGCATAGTTGACCATGATTGATATTATAAATCCAACGAAATAATAAACCCTAGGGATTAATACTAAAAACCCAAGTGATTATAAACCCAAGGAAATAATATTAAACATTAGGAATATGAAACCTTAGATTAATAAACCAAAGGGATTGATATTATAAACCCAAGAGAATAATAAACCCGAAGGATAAAAATTACAAACCCAAGGAATATAAACCCTAAAATAAATATTATAAACCCTAAAATAAATGTCAGGCCAGGTAGTAACTCCACAAAATTAATTCATATTATTCCTTCAGGTAGGTCTTTATTATATACATGAGGGAGACTATTCACTTCATCTCCCTATGACTGTTCATATTTCTTATTATTTATTTACATCAATTGTATTTATTCACCCAATCTTGATGATTAGGTGTCAACATTCCCCCCTTAATCTGAAGGGATGTTGGTGAGTCCAAGCATCATTTTGAATCGTTCAAGCTTTTCTCTTCCAAGCGCTTTAGTGAAGATGTCTGCAATTTTCTCATTAGTGGAACAATGATGGAGATGGATTGTCTTGGCCTCAACATGATGTCGAATCAGATGATATTTAGTATTGATGTGCTTCGTTCGATCATGGAACTTTGGGTTCATGGCTAACTTTATTGCAGAGGTATTGTCAATCATGAGTGGAGTTGATTGTACTTGTTTTACCTGCAAATCTTCAAGAATTTTCCTGAGCCACACAATTTCTTTTGTTGCCTCAGTAGGGCTTGTTATCACCCCAAGAAACTCACCTAGGTTTTATATCAGTGATACTCGGGAACATTACAATCTCAACAAAAGTTGGATAAAATGATGGATGAATGAAAGAAATGCTGCATATTCAAGCCAGATAACCACTTCTACTATGATTGACCCCAAAAATGGGTGGACACCCCCAGACTACAAGGCTTTTAACCACCAATTACTCACAGTTTGAGGATAAGGTGATGATGAAGAAGACTGACTACACCAACAGATGCACAGGACCCTGTGATGGCCGACTGCAACCAGTTAAAAGGTCTGTAAATCTAGTTTCTAATACACAGACGGGATGATAGCTCTCTATGCATTAAAACAACAGAAACCTGCAAGCAATTTCAATGCAATAGCGAAATTCTAACATAGAGGTGGGATGACAGCCCATCTACTACTAAAAAATCAACAGCACATGAAATAATGCATGACAGGCAGAGCCTGGAACATAGAAGAAGTGAAAAATGAGCAATTGATAGCAAAAGAAGCTTGTATTAGTTGGAAATGAAGACCAGAAGCTACAGGTTACACAATAGTTACAGTCTCCAGAAGTTGAAGCTTACAACAGAATTGCATTCATCTAACACTCATCAACCTATTACATCATTTTTCTGAGTATATATAGAATCTGTTTACAAATATCTTTGCTAGGCTATGCGTGGAGGTGTCTTAATGGATCACCAACCGCATTTACAATTTGATATGGGTCTTCTGATTCATTCTGACGGTTATAAATGAACAAAATGGCTTTTTCTATATTTCAGTGTCCTTCCTGAACAGTTGAAATATTATCTTGATAATTTTCAATAACTGCTACTATCATTGAACTGCTCGAGGAACATTCTTTTCGTCCTTGGCCGTATTGTCTTTGAATGCAGGTAGCTGAGAATTTAATGCACAGAGTACAGGGAGTTGATGGCTTGCTTTCTCCTTTGCGCGCGCAAAACAGGCCCAAAAACACTGAAGCATACCCTGAAAAACACTTCAAAAATGAACAGGGGCCGAGATGAAAACACTAGCCATCGGATGGATTGCATGGACGATCAAAATATGCTGACAGAAGGCAATGGGAAGGTACAAAGGCGCAATTTGAATATAAGCCGCTAGATTAGAGAAGTGGACAGTGGAGATCATTCTAGAATGATCTATCGGGAGGCAGATGAACAGGGTGAATGAGGGCCGTCGGATCACGGTCGGGCAAATCCGACGGTGATTGGGTGGCAGAAGAAGGTGATGGTTAACGGGCGGGGAAAACATTATGATGTATCAATAGGCAGAATATCGGACGATGGAGGATTAAGACACGTGCTTCGGGCGATGCGACAAGTGACATGACAAATAAAATTGCGGGCTCGGGCTCTATCAAAATAGAGGGTTACAAATTATATTATATGCGTGGTGTTTTAACAAAAACATAAGTTAATAAGATTTATAAAGGGCTATCAGGGTTTCAACGTTAAACATAAAAATACCCGAGGAATAAAAGGAGAAGGGGTGCACAGGGTTGCGAAGGGATTAAGCGGGAAAAATGAAAAGGGGAAGGGTAAAATAAATCTGCCATGAGCTCCTTAGCCACCAAAACCCATTTTCCAACCAGATTTTAATCCTTACACACTGAAAGTGTAGCAGAGCTAACACTGGCTCCTTCTGGGGATGAGATCCTCCCTGTGAGGTCTCAAGAACCTGCAGACCAATGTCTTCATGCAAAAACCAGATTTAAGAACATTTGCCTAGTATCCATTGGGCATGGAGTCAAACTAAGCATGTACTAGAAACTGAACAAGAAACTGCTTACAATCATTAAAGCCTGAAAATTTAAACTTCAAAAATTGCCCATTTGCTGAGCCATCAAAATTGTTACCTGTCATCTGGTTCGTCATATATCAGCAAGACAGGATTTATTTGATCCTCCACCTCAAACAGTTTAGGAATTTTGAGCTTCACAGGTAGAAATGGATCAACCTTCATCTCCCTTCTGTATATTTTCCCCCTTGGATAGTCTTTACAGGAGCCTTTGTAGCTGAATAATCATGGCTACTGTGTACCTGTTTTTGTCATCTGTGGCCTGCACAATTAATATGGATGATGAACCAATGTTTTCATGTGTGGAGGACACAAAGATATTATTTTCTCTTGAATCTTTGTTTGAACAATCCTCATCCAAGGAGGAATTCCAAAACTGCACATCCTCTTCCTCTGTCTTCTGATAAACTGCCCTTTTATTCTATGTAGAGGCCATCTGAGCAGATTTCAGAATATCAAGACTAAGATGATCAGCTTCAGCCTTGAGCATGGAATTTTGTTCTGCCTCAGTGTTCAAGTGGCAACTTTGAGGGACTGTTTTTTGAGAAGACAGAGGAACAAAAGATGATAGGGAGCTTTCTTCTCCCTTTTTGATCACTGTGCTGGGGATAACAGCAAGTTGTTCAACTTGCAGATCTGCATAGCCATTAGAAGATGTGCTGGCCTTAGGCTCGAATTCTTGGAGGAAGGGATCTGTTGCTGGCTGCCACTGCTGGTCAACTTGTTGTTCTACAGCTACAACAAATTGTTGAGCAGTGCCTTTGGATATTCCTTTCTCATAAGCAGCCCTTGTTAGGAAAGGAGCACCTTCCAAAACATGGACCTCCTCCTCATGCTGCTCTTCTTCCATGACTAAATTTTGGAAAGGAGCTTTAACTTTTTGTTCTTCTTTTGATTCTTGACCTCTCTGCATTATTTGTAACTACTCATTTGCTCTTCTGAATGGATTCTGATTTCTTGGAGCAAATGTGTTTTGCTGCCTTGTTTTCCCTGAATTCTACTCCACTTTTAGCTTAGAAATTTCAGTTGCCAATGACTCTATCATCTTACTCATTTTGTCTAATTTAGGCTTTGAAGATGATGCAGAAGAAGTAGAAGCCTGACTTCTCTGTCTTCTCCTTTCAGCTTGACTCTTTAGTTTCTCTGCAGCCATGATACTAGATTCTACTTCTAGGGCTGCATCCTGCATGTCTGCCAATGTAGCACATCTTCTTTCTCTCAATAACAGGCATAAATCAGAGTCGAAAGCATTTGCATAAGTGAGTTTGGCAGAGGTAGGAGTAGGCTTTACCTCAGCTGGGATCTTACTATACATTCGATTGAATCTTTTATTGAAATCAGGAATTGATTCCCCATTTTCCCTCTTCAGATTACCAAACTCAATATGATAATACAACAAGTCCTTTTTATCTCCCCATTGCTTCAAAAATGCATCATCTAATGCTTCAATATCTATTATTGATCTCTGGGGTAATTCTCCAAACCACTTCCTAGCCTCTCCATCAAGGCTCTGGACAAAAACTCTCATCCACACATCATTCTCACTTATATCTAAATTATCAGCATAACTGTAAAAATCTTCTAAGTATTCTTCTGCTGTTACTCCCTCTGTACCAGTAAATTTAGGCATATATTTTTGATATTCTCCCATAGGCATAGGATTTAAAGGAACAGGCAAGACCAATGGTCCATATCTAGCAGAAACAATTCTTTCTATCCTCGTAGGTGCTTGTTGTCCTGCCATGGTTGGAATATTTGGAAGAACACTAGCAGGGTGAATGGCAGGGAGTAATATGATGGATGGCAGAGATAAAGGGATGTTTTGGACTGAATGGGAAGCTTTCTTTGGACTAAGATTCAAAGGGGAACTAACTGAGCAAGGGGCTAAACTAATCTCTAAAGGTTTTTCTTTATTAACGGTGCTGACTTCTAAATCTTCAAACTGTAAATCTTCAATCACAACTTTATCTTTCGAAGATGAATTAGATTTCTTAGGCTTACCTGATCCTGATGCCCCTTTTTGTGAAGCTTTCTTCGATTTAGCAGTCCTCTCAGGTTCAGGCAATGGTTCAGCTGGAGATTTCTGAGGATTTCTTTGAGTGTGTCTCACAAACTGAGCCAGAACTTCAATGTGGAGTCGCCAAAGGTTGGTCTTCCTCCAATGGAGTCGCCAGACAGATGATTACAACCAGAAACTGTGTTCAAACCTTGTCTGTCATCAAAATTTGAAGCTATTTCATTCTCCCAGGGAAGCTGAGCTTCGACTCTCCTCTCCCCAGCAACGACGCCAATTAATGTTATCACCCCAAGAAACTCACCTAGGTTGTATATTAGTGATGCTCGGGAACATTACAATCTCAACAAAAGTTGGATAAAATGATGGATGAATGAAAGAAATGCTACATATTCAAGCCAGATAACCACTTCTACTATGATTGACCCCAGACATGGGTGAACACCCCCAGACTACAAGGCTTTTAACCACCAATAACTCACAGTTTGAGGATAAGGTGATGATGAAGAAGACTAACTACACCAGCAGATGCACAAGACCCTGTGATGGCCGACTGCAACCAATTAAAAGGTCTGTAAATCTGGTTTCTAATACACAGACAGGATGACCGCTCTCTATGCATTAAAACAGCATAAACCTACAAGCAATTTCAATGCAACAGCTAAATTCTAACATAGAGGTGGGATGACAGCCCCTCTACTGCTAAAAAATCAACAACACATGAAATAATGCATGGCAGGTAGAGCCTGGAACATAGAAGAAGTGAAAAATGAGCAATTGATAGCAAAAGAAGTTTGTATTAGTTGGAAATGAAGACCAGAAGCTGCAGGTTACATAATAGTTACAGTCTCCAGAAGTTGAAGCTTACAACAGAATTGCATTCATCTAACACTCATCAACCTATTACATCGTTTTTCTGAGTATATATAGAATCTGTTTACAAAATATCTCTGCTAGGCTATGCGTGGAGGTGTCTTAATGGATCACCAATTGCATTTACAATTTGATATGGGTCTTCTGATTCATTCTGACGGTTATAAATGAACAAAATGGCTCTTTCTATATTTCAGTGTCCTTCCTGAACAGTTGAAATATTATCTTGATAATTTTCAATAACTGCTACTGTCATTGAACTGCTCGAGGAACATTCTTTTCGTCCTTGGCCGTATTGTCTTTGAATGCAGGTAGCTGAGAATTTAATGCACAGAGTACAGGGAGTTGATGGTTTGCTTTCTCCTTTGCACACACAAAACGGGCCTAAAAACACTGAAGCATACCCTGAAAAACACTTCAAAAATGAACAGGGGATGAGATGAAAACACTGGCCATCGGATGGATTGCATGGACGATCAAAATATGCTAACCGAAGGCAATGGGAAGGCACAAAGGCGCAATTTGAATATAAGCCGTTAGATTAGAGAAGTGGACGGTGGAGATCATGCTAGAATGACCTATCAGGAGGGAGATGAACAGGGTGAATGAGGGTCGTCGGATCGCGGTCGGGCAGATCCAACGACGATCGGGTGGCAGAAGAAGGCGATGGTTAACGGGCAGGGAAAACGTTACGATGGATCAACAGGCAGAAGATCAGGCGATGGAGGATTAAGACACGTGCTTCGGGCGATGCGACAGGTGACATGACAAATAAAACTGCGGGCCCAGGCTCTATCAAAATAGAGGGTTACAAATTATATTATATGCATGGTGTTTTAACAAAAACATAAGTTAATAAGATTTATAAAGGGCTATCAGGGTTTCAACGTTAAACATAAAAATACCCGGGGACTAAAAGGAAAAGGGGTGCACGGGGTTGCGAAGGGATTAAGCGGGAAAAATGAAAAGGGGCAGGGTAAAATAAATCTTCCATGAGCTCTTTAGCCGCTAAAACCCATTTTCCAACCAGATTTTAATCCTTACACACTGAAAGTGTAGCAGAGCTAACAGGGCTGCGCAAAGACAGCCTCACAGGCTGCGAGGTACTGATCAGTGCACGTAGCGACGTGCGCGCAGGGTCAAACCGTGGACCACTTGGAACCCATCAGACATCCCCAGGGTGCGGAAACCTTGTTCTAGCACCCTCCCATACTACTTGGGGTGAGACCTCAGTCTGCGCTCCGCGCACTGTTTCCGAAAGGGCCAGTAGTACCGGGATTTGTTTGGCTAAATCATCTTCGAACCTGGGTCAGGCCCCAACAAGCCAACATGTAGGGTTTTGGATGAGATTTGATTTACATTCCCAACTTCTTAATAGTTGATTTTAAAATTAGATTGACTTGAGAGCCTAGGTCAAATATTGTTTTTACTTTGGTATGTTTTACTAGAACCCTACTATGGAACAATTCAGTCCTTTTCCATTCGTCAACAAGAGACTCATAAGTATAACTTGAATAAGCATGAAATTTAGAGTTTGAATTAACGTGAAGAGAGTTGTGACCTTGTATGCCCAAAGTTGTAATATGTGTCTCTTCACTAGAATCAGATACAAGGTCATGTTACATGGTTTCCATTGTCCTCTACCTCCCTTTTACACCAAATATCTTTAGCTTCAATTTTGGATTCAACTTTGAACAATTATGTTCATCGTGCCCTTCCTTGTAATGTGTACAATATGGCTTTCTTTCTTCTTTATTGGTTTTCGTTTTCTTCTTTTCCTTTCCCTTTCCTTTTCCTTTGAATTTTCTATTATGAGGTTTGGATGATCTTCCTTGTCATGTTTACCCATGATTTGAATATGGAGAACCTTCACACTAGTTGCATCAATAGTAGTGGGTTCAAAAAATAGTAAAGAATGCAAGATATAACTATGTATAGAACCAATATATTTCATCACGATTTTAAGTGAATCTAAAGGAATGCCCAATGATAAAGCTTTCTTCATAAATTCTTTTGTGAAAATTTGAAAAAATTTCCCTTTACCTTGCCTCAAATATTTCCATTTATTCATGGCTTTTTGTTGATAACCCAAAGGATAGAATTGATCTCTCAATGCAAAAATAAATTCAGATAAGGAAGAAAGAAGTTTACCCAAATGTTTTCTAGCTTTCCAAGGTTTCCTCTACCACCATATGAGAGAGGTGCCTCACAACAAAAGATATGCTAACTAGATATTGGCCTCATCTTCTTTGATATGTTTCATCCATAAATATACTTCAATCTTTATTATCCAATTATTTAATTTTTATGCATTACCTTCTTCGTTAAACATGGAAAAAATAAAATTTACATCTGACTTCAAAAAAAAAATCTTCTTAGAAGATCTTCTAGGCTTATTAGTAGAACAATGAGAAGAAGATGAAGAAGTAGAACATACAATGGAACATGGAGATGGAGGTTCATTAGGTTCTCCTTCATTTTCCTAATTTACCGATGCATGATCGTCTTCTTTCTCTTCCTTCTTTTTTTCCACGTTTTCCAATTTCTTCTCATAATCTGCAAACAATTTGTCTACCTTATTCTCCATGGCATAAAAATCCTTGCATAAATCTTACTCCTCCTCAGTATTGGCATTGTCATATGTCATTTTCCTTCTTTGTATTGCATGTCCAATCTCTGGATCAAAGGATTTAAGTTCACCTTCACCCTTTTTGAGCTTGGCCCTGATTATCATTCACACTCACAAATCACATCAACAAGAAGACCACTCTGATACCAAATATGATCCAAGATATTTATGTCATTGATGTTTACATAATTGCATGAAAAACAACATGTGAAAACACTTAGAAAAGAGGAAACATAAATGAAACCATAAATACAATGCACACAAAAATTTGATAACGGATTTTGTTTAGTGTGGACTATATCTCTGGGCCTTGCTTCAATAGTGGAGAGACCTCTTCATTCATCCAAGAAAAAATAAGGAGAACATATAAAAATACATAATTATACATCCACTCTTAAGAGTTACCTGATAATGGACTACTGGGATCCAAAAACAAACTGTGCTAGTGAAATCATCTTGAAAATTTGAGTATAAACTTGACCATATTCAGTCACTTGTAAGTCTAGCCCCTCAGAGAATCTAAAAAATTCAATGCAAATTTTGTGGGAGAATATTTTTGGAATATTCCCCTATTGGAACCATAAATCCCAATTTAGGGTGCACATAGTTCTTCCCCTCGGCTCTTGGTTCCAAGTGGGTTTCGGTCCATGCAGGCATCATTTTGGTTCCTCCTCTCGTCGAATACACAATGGTCATTTAGATATAATTTGGTGGGTGATATAACCAACATCGATTTGTTGGCCCAACAACGACCCTACCATATATTGTCTTTTTCCCATATGGTAGTTCAAGGGTTCAAACCCCATGACCATCAAGTATTGGTATCTTTATAAAATAAAACAAATGTTCCTCGATCACGTATTTTTCCAACCACCCGTTAATTAGTAATGTGACAAAATTCACCATTAAATCCTTTCCACCAGCCACTAGATTAACCATCCCATAAAATCAAATAAAAATTCCATGTAGATTTAACTGGGCCCCATGGGTTGCCACCATGGTGCCATGTGGTGCCAACTAATTGGCCCATGTGGCATCATGCCATTGGTCTCCCTGTACCCAATCAATTTCCCAGTCACCGATCTGTACTGCCATGTGTTGTAATCTAGTTGGACTAGGATTCATACCATCGCTAACAAGATGTTGTCCATACTAATACATTGCGGCGTATGGGAGCGCCACACAGCACCCTAAGGTACGCCTGCAAAAAAATTTTGCTATTCGACAAAAACTTCATTTGGTCATAAATTTTGCATACAATGTCAGATTGAGGCATTATTTGCACTATTAGATTTAGAGTGATGATCTCTTCAATTTGAGGTAGGTTTTCTGATATTTGAAGACTTCAAAATTTTGGTCTTTTGGGATCCTCTTGTATCACTATTTGTGCAATTTATTCAATTCATCAGGGCGATAGGTAATGGAAGTAAATGAGTTGGGTGTGGTATGTTTTTGACACACCACAAGCAACCTTTCCACTTCAGAACTATGAACCTATATCCTCTCCTTCATCTCAATCATTAATTTCACTTTCACATAAATTATATAAACAAATTAATATAGTGACATCTATATGGGGTGCAAAAAAAAGGAATTTTATAGAGAGAGGTTGAGAGGGGGGTACAGGGAGAAATTTAGATAGAAGGGTAGAGAGAGGAGTGGGGAGGGGGAGAGAATAAGAGATAAGCGAAGAGTGAGAAAGAGTAATGGAGGTGGAGAAAGAAATATATGGAGGGAGAGATAGGCCAAGAGAGAGGTTGGGGAAGAGTAGGGGAGAGAGATTGAAGGAAAAGTGGAGAGAGGAAGAGAGACCTAGTGTGGGCGAGAATGCAAGAGAGGGTGGCGGTGGGGAGAAGAATCTTCTAGATGTGGATGCATGGAGGGAAATATAAATAAGCTCATATGTGGAAGAGAAAATTTCTTTTGCACAACAGTGTAGAAGGAAATGAACTTGAGTGACCTTTGTCACAAATATGATAAGAATATGACAATTTTTTTCGATATTGATATTCAAATTAAGAAGAACAAAGTGGATGCTAATGTTATATTTTGGTTCATTGGCCAACCATATTATAAAGTACCTAGTAAGTTAGCTTGGTTTATAAATGAGTGATCACTCTCATCCAAACCCTTTGGAATCAACAAATATTAAGAGTTAAATTTTATTCAGTTATGTAAGATTATATTTTATATTAGTGTGAATTTTATTAATGGAGTATATTAAGTCAATGTGGTGTCCCTTGGTCCTTGCAATGAAGTGCTTAGAGTCTTTACTTGTGTAAGAAGGATGTCATTTTCATGATAAGGTAAACCCAATACGACATCATCAAGGACTGCAATTATTTTTCATCAATGCAAATAAGGGGAAGTCTAACATCTCTCTAGTCTGATCCCACCAAGTGAAGAGATTGATTAGGTCAAGGAAGAAGCATGCAACTCTCTTCTTGTGACAAAATATAAGACACTAAGTTCATGGTTGTGAAGGCATCATTAGAAAGATGTATAAAAGAATAGAAGTACTAGTTGTCTAAAAGATTTTACATGCATAAAAATTAAGTGTTCCAAGAGCCAAAAGGTGTGCCACCCAAGTGGGAAGTAAAAAATGAGATATAGATACTACCATATTGACTTTAACCAAACATACAATGTAAATAATAAATTAATCAAAATCTGAAATAATAAATTTATGAACTTGCATAAACCATATGAAATGGAAAATGACAAGTAGTGTTAATATAATGTATGGGCCATTCCTATTATTGTGACATAAATTACAAGTTTTGTAAAAGCTTCTCAATGTGTAAAATAATAGCACATCATAGTGGAGCACCGAATGATATCCAACAAATCTTTATACTATCATCCATAATTTTCTGTGATGTCCACACAGCCTTCGCAACAAACCAAAACTGATTGGGATCCTCACTTCCTAGACCCTTGAAAACTCGCAACTTCATTGTACTCGACATGTTGAATGGAAGTGGTGGAGATGGCAGTGTAGGCGAGGGTGTGTGTTGTGGAGGTGAAGGTGGAGGTGGGGTGGATGGATGATGTGTCCTTGAAAAACCTTGTCTTATCAATTGGATAGCACTATGTGGTGAGGCCTGTACCGCTCCTTCCTCGTTACTTGAAGGAGGTCCAATCACCGTGCTATATTCAGGCCCTGCTTTTTCTTGGTTTCTAAAGCTTCATCCACTTCACGTAGATCCAAAAATCAAGGCAATGGTGTAACTCGCTTTTCACATAAGAGCATCTTAATCCAAGTATTCAAAGATCTTAAATAGTTACCTCGCGGTCCCTTGAAGAAGCGTCACTCTGCTTCACTTAACTGACTGAAGTATCAACTGCGAACTTTGTCACAAATCCTCCTATGACCCAATCAAGCCAGTGATCAACATCGTGCGTGATCTTATCCTCAAAATCTTCCAATCTCCGCACTAATTCCGGGGTCCACACTATTGGACCGTCAAGCCTCCACCTTCCTTGGTCGTCTGCCAATTTAGCTATTCACTCATACAGCTTGATCAGGAAGGTGCAGAAAAAAAGTTTCGTGTATCTCAGTGTATAAATATTTGTCCAACCATTCTTCTTTTGACAAGTGCAGGTTCATGTTCTCCTGCACCGTGAATTTGTGCATCTTCCTATCCAACCAATTCTAAATTTCCTTTTTGGTCGAATTCCAGTGATGCGACATCACACATCTCTTTATGTAGATCCCCGTCTCGGCAACAGAACCATTTGTTGGCTTAGGGGGTCCTAACCCAGGTTCAGAGTTAGTTACACCAAACAAATCCCTACACTACTTGCCCTTTTGGCATCAATCCGCGGTGCGCAAACTGAAGTCTTACCTGAAGTAGTATGGGGGGACACTGAAACCAAGTTTCTGCACCCAGAGATCAGTGTGATGCCCTTTTCACACCCTAGATCTGCCTTCACGTAGATCTCCAAGCCCTTAAGACCTGGTATTGTATCTTCCCTCTAATGGCCTCTAGACCTCCGCGAAGGTCTACGATCGTATTTTGTAGATTCTAAACATGAAAATTAGCTACTTACATGCACCATAGGTTGTCCTTAGATCAGTATTTACTTACTTCTAACTAAGTACTTGATAAACATAATAGAAAGTCCTATTATCTTCGCATAATCACTTATCATTAATTGCATTCAGTTAATTGAATGTATCCATTAAATTTGCGCATCAATACAACATTATTTTATAAAGACATCATTCATCATAACATATATCACAAAAGTAAGGAGATAAAACATAGGAATTTCTACTACAGTCGTCTTTATTGATCTTCAGTAAAGGTTTAGAGACCTAATCTTCCCTGCGCACTTAGCTGTAGACACTACTCTAGGCCTCTGCGCACTTAGCTTCAGAGCCTTTCTTCCCCTATTTGACCTACTTCTTTGTGCTATTACTTCACTTCTATTGACCCATTACATCTAAGACATCTCTCTTAGACTCTTTAAGACACCTATTTATACAATCCCATGGTCCACAGACCATGGGTAGATCTCAAAAAACTGACTCAAGTTTACATAAACAAGGGTAAAGACCATATTTGACTCTTGACTAGCTACGCGCTCCGTGTCCACAATTTGCGGAGAATTTACATCTTTTTACATCAAAATTTGGGCTTTTGCCCCAAAAAACTGACCCAGGGGACCCCATCCGAACACTTAATAAACAAAAAATGTATGCTTATGACATGTGCAGAGGTGAGTTGAAAATAAATGGTGTAGTCTAACTTATAGACGAAATGGTCTCTTTCACGACATTTTTCCGGGTTAATTTTAATCAAAATTCGACATGAATTTTTAAAAACTTGATTTTAATTTGTTTAATCTGCATAATTTGACTGTCTCAAGAGTTTTTCAGGGTGTTGAATCCATTTATGCATTCAAAAATGTATTTTAAACAACAAAAAATCTTAAATTGAAACAATACGATTTATTCGCATTAGTGTGACATAAATTAAAAATTTTGTAAAAGCTTTTCAATGTGTTAAATATTACCGGGTCACAGTGTAGCGAATAATGATATCCAACAAAATTAGAGGCGACAAACAAAGAAAAAACATTTGAATAGTGGAAATAATAAATTTATGAACTTGCATAAACCATATGAAATGGAAAATGACAAGTAGTGTTAATATAATGTATGGTCCATTCCTATGACTGTGACATAAATTAGAAGTTTTGTAAAAGCTTCTCGATGTGTAAAATAATAGCACTTGATAGTTCCACAACATACAAGTCTATATGCACCAGCTTACAGTGGGGCACATGCTGAGGGCATAGCCATTGCAAACACCTGCAGGCTGTAACAAACTTCAATTATTTCTGAAGTTCACCATTATACAATTTCTATGCATCCCTTTCATTGCAGAGAAATCCATTACTCAACGGTGAATATAAATATTGGGAATCTGAATTCCTGACTACAATCTTGATATTTGCAGGGGTGCTGACATTTGTGAGCCCCTCTGCCATCACAGGCTGAAATAACTCCAAATCACTATATTGCTCCAGAAAATGTCTCCTACACTCCTCGGCTACCTCTCTTCGTGTAGCGACCAATGATATCCAACAAAATTAGAAGCGGCAAACCAAAATATACATTTAAATAATGGAAATAATAAACTACTCAAAATCTGAAATAATAAATTTATCAACTTGCATAACCCATATGAAGTGGAAACTGAGCAGTAGTGTTAATATAATGTTAAAATAACATAGTGAAGACAACTGAGAGGCATATATGTTTTCCAGTACATGTTTTTTTGATTAATTTTAAATAAAATTGGTAGGAATTATTAAAAAACAAAAAAATTACATGAAATTGTTTTAAGAAAAATTTATTCCATTTATAAATTAAACACTCTAAATAATAAATTAGATTCCTTTCTAAAATTGTTTTAAGAAAAAATTATTCCATCTATAAATTAAACACCCTCAATAATAATTTTCTCGAACAACTCCACTCAATTTAACATATTGGTTTGTTTTTTTAATATACTCTCTTCAGACTTTGGGGTCGCGGTTGCCTAAATTTTTGTGTCCGACTCAACATGGTATATGAGCTTAGGCGATTTTACCGCTAAACGTATATTTTCTTATTCAACATGTTCACTCATCCGTGTCAACACTGTATTTAGCATTGCACTGTTCACGGTTTAACCAGTGTTTTTTTGTTCATTTAGAAATCCCACTTCTCACCTCAATACAATTTTTTAATTTTTCGCCTCACTGATCTCACTACTCGCTACTGATTTGAAAGGTTTATCTTCAAATTTTATATTTTTATGCTGTAACGCGTTTTTATTTTTATGCTGCGTTTTTACGCTGTAAGGTGTTTCCCTAAAATCTACTTATCATTCCAGTGTGCCGTTAGATTATGGGTTAGAAGACTAGAAGATTGTTAATCGTTCGATCCAGGGAAGGTAGGGAAGGTAGATCAAGGGAAGGTAGTTGAGTGATTGCAACGGTTCACGAACCCTTGCCTGAATGCTGGTAGATCAGAGCCTGAAAGATTTGCTTGTACCCTTTTCGTCTTCTCCGCTCTTGCTTCCCGTGCTGCCTGACAGATCTCTGAAACGGGCTCCATCGACTCTCTGGGGCAAATTTTATTCATGGCTTTCCTGAATGTTTAACTGTTTCCTTCTGTTCAAATCCTTCAGTTTCAGCCCCCTTTACCCCAGTTCCATTCTGGATTACCCTCCGAGATAAAAAAAAAAAAGCTATCTGCCTGAACTGGATCATAGCTTCTGCCAGGGATTTGGGGTTTTTATGGTTTCTCAATCCGCAGTCTGTGGGAATAAATGGCATCTGCGCTGATTAGCGCATGATAAGAAGAAGAGGCAGCAGGGGTTGCGGTCAGGGTTTGCGCATTCTGTGAACTTGCATTAGGCTAAAGGTCGAATTGTACTGTAGAGTAGAAGGATAAAATGCAATGCCAGCGTCGAGGAGGCCGACGCAGAGAAAGCGGAAGATCCTTTTAAATCCTAGAGTCACGTGTGTGCAGTGCTGGGAACTCAGTGGGGTGACGAAGGAAAGGGCAAGCTCGTTGAAGTTTTAGCACAGCGCTATGATATTGTGGCCCATTGTCAGGTACTTACCCATCCTCCATTTTTTTTCATTGTCGTTAAATCCATCTTAACTGGTAAGTATATTTACCGATTATACTACATCTTTATCGCAGGGAGGGGCAAATGCAGGTCACACCATATACAATAGCGAGGGAAAGAAATTTGCTCTTCACCTTGTCCCTTCTGGAATAGTGAATGAGAAAACCCTATGCGTTATTGGGAATGGAGCTGTTGTGCATCTTCCAGGACTATTTGAAGAGATAGACGGGCTTGAGTCTAATGGAGTTTCTTGCAAAGGAAGACTGTTGATTTCTGACCGTGCTCATTTACTATTTGATTTCCATCAAACTATTGATGGAATGAGAGAAGCAGAACTTGCAGGGTCGTTAATTGGAACGACAAAAAGAGGGATTGGTCCTTGCTATGCAAGCAAGGCAATCCGAAATGGTATTCGGGTAATTGATTTGAGGCACATGGATACATTTCCTGAGAAGTTGGATATTCTTTTGCATGATGCCGCATCCCGTTTTAAAGGCTTTGAGTATAGTAAAGGCATGTTACAGACTGAAGTGGAGCATTACAAGAGATATTCTAAGCGACTAGAACCTTATATTGCTGACACTGTTCATTTGATGAATGATGCATTTTCAAGCGGGAAGAAGATTTTGGTTGAAGGCGGCCAGGCGACCATGTTAGATGTCGATTTTGGAACTTATCCATTTGTCACTTCTTCTAATCCATCTGCCCGTGGAATCTGTACTGGACTTGGTATTGCTCCAAGACATACTGGTGATATGATTGGTGTGGTATGTGAGATGATTTTTTATTAACATGCATATGCAAATTCATGCAGGTTAAAGTTCTAATGAAAATTGGATACATCAAGAAAGTTTTAAAAATTTACTGATGACTAACCACGGTTTTGATCTGCATGCTAAAGCGTACACAACAAGAGTTGGTTCAGGTCCTTACCCGACAGAACTCTCGGATGAAACGGGTGAAGATCTTCGATCAGCTGGACATGGCACCACAACTGGCCGGCCTCGTCGTTGTGGTTGGCTAGATCTGGTTGCACTTAAATATTCTTGTCAAATCAATAGTTTCTCAGCACTTAATCTGACAAAGCTTGACGTACTTTCTGGGTTATCTCGAATTAGGCTTGGGATAGCCTATAAAGGGCCTGATGGAAATGTGTTGAAATCTTTTCCTACGGACCTTGACCTTCTGCAAAAAGTAGAGGTACTTTCCTTTCAATTCAGAGCCATGGATCTCAATTACTTAACGGGCAACTTAAAATAGTATGCTTCTGTAATTATTATGTATGAGTATTGCAAGTATCTTGAAAAACATTTTGTGATGCATAACAGTTGAAAAAGGGGAATGTCAGGCATAATAAGTGAAAAAATACCGTGACTAGATGTAAGGCCGGCATCTACAAGCCTGTGTTTTGATCTTTAGATTATACGAATACATATATGGTTCAAATCCATAATCAGTAGAATAGTACCATATAGGCAACAACTAAATGAAGCATATTTGTTTATACCATGGACAACAGTTACATTAATGTCAGCCTATCTGATGCTGTCTGCTTAAGCTTCACATCCTTGTGAGGTTTAATCAAACAGCTTCATTTACGATGATCATTATATCGAGTGGTATGCTGCAATCTCTACCTTTAAAAAATCAGAAATCCACTATTTTAGTACTCTACATTGTATATGTATGAATTATTTTGCTAAAACTTACAGAAAGCTTGTTTGCACTGAGGCTTTGGCCCCATAATTTTCGCCTCTTGAACCTTTGACCCTCAATTTGTTCTTGACAACACATTTTTGCATTCTTTTGACTAATAAATTTCATGGATCTAACTGTTAGTTTTATTTTATTTGGTCATTTGTGTTGGACCTGCTACCAGTTTGAGTCTCTCTCGGTATATAGTTTTATTTGTATCTTTGTAGATAATATTCTGCATATGTCATATTCCTTTTTCCTTGCAGTTTGTTTCTAACATTATGTCATGTCAAGGTTATTTGAAATCTTGTTTCCTTGAGAAAGTTTCTCATTTCAAACTCAAATTTTGATAAAAGCATTTTTCTCTTCTCTGGTACCCAATTCTAATATAACTTGGTCACATGCAGGTTATTAAGATCTGCCTGGATGGCAGTCTGATATATCTAAAGTGAGAAGCTATCAAGACTTACCATCTGCTGCTTGCTGCTATGTGGAAAGGATCGAGAGTTTACTTGGAATACCAATTGATTATATTGGTGTTGGGCCAGGCCGTGATGCTTTAATAGTGAAGTAATAGGATCAACAGATTTTAAAGCCATCCCATGGAGTTTGTTGTCCAAGAAGCAGGTCAAAAACATGCATGGGAACTTTTAATGGCCTAACATTCCCTGTGTCATTTTTGGCTTTTGTGACTTTTTTATATCAGTCCCTTGTCCAGAACACTTTGGTTAGTCTAAGCAGGAATAAATTCAAGAAACTATAGGCTCTTGTTTTCTACAATGCATGAGCGTTTGATGACAGAGAGTTATTAGCAACTCGTCACTGCGAAACTGAAAAAGGGTACGTAACCAACAAATCATACTACCATATCTGAAGAAAAAGCAGCAGCTAAAAAGAGAAATTATACTAATGCATATATAGTTTACTTGCATGATAATGATGTGTTTTCAGCTATAAAACACTGTTTGCAGTGGCTGGTAAAATTCAGCTAGTGCAATTGTGTTGGATAATGAAATTTTCCATCATCTCCTGATTTTCTGCCACTATTTCACCACTGGCTGATAAACTCACAATGTTTGTAGCTGATATTTTCAAGATTCTTGGAATTAGTGTCTAGTTAATGCCCAAGGGTTGTAGAAAGGAATGTCAAGCATGTATTAAAAGGTTCATGATGATAATGGGTTCCATGACCAGTGAAGGTATCATCCGAAGATCTTTCTGGCATTTTCTTTCCGATCTTCAAATAGAGAAGAAATCAAATTGCACTTGAACCTTTGACCCTCAATTTGTTCTTCACAACACATTTTTGCATTCTTTCGACTAATAAATTTCAAGGATCTAACTGTTAATTTTATTTTATTTGGTCATTTGTGTTGGACCTGCTACCAGTTTGAGTCTCTCTCGGTATATAGTTTTATTTGTATCTTTGTAGATAATATTTTGCATATGACATATTCCTTGTTCCTTGCAGTTTGTTTCTAACATTATGTCATGTCAAGGTTATTTGAAATCTTGTTTCCTTGAGAAAGTTTCTCATTTCAAACTCAAATTTTGATAAAAGCATTTTTCTCTTCTCTGGTACCCAATTCTAATATAACTTGGTCACATGCAGGTTATTTATGAAGATCTGCCTGGATGGCAGGCTAATATATCTATAGTGAGAAGCTATCAAGACTTACCATCTGCTGCTTGCCTCTATATGGAAAGGATCGAGAGTTTACTTGGAATACCAATCGATTATATTGGTGTTGGGCCAGGCCGTGATGCTTTAATAGTGAAGTAATAGGATCAACAGATTTTAAAGTCATCCCATGGAGTTTGATGTCCAAGAAGCAGGTCAAAAACATGCATGGGAACTTTTAATGGCCTAACATTCCCTGTGTCATTTTTGGCTTTTGTGACTTTTTTATATCAGTCCCTTGTCCAGAACACTTTGGTTAGTCTAAGCAGGAATAAATTCAAGAAATTATAGGCTCTTGTTTTCTACAATGCATGAGCGTTTGATGACAAAGAGGTATTAGTAACTCGTCACTGCGAAACTGAAAAAGGTTATGTAACCAACAAATCATACTACCATATCTGAAGAAAAAGTAGCAGCTAAAAAGAGAAATTATACTAATGCATATATAGTTTACTTGCATGATAATGATGTGTTTTCATCTATAAAACACTATTTGTAGTGGCTGGTAAAATTCAGCCAGTGCAATTGTGTTGGATAATGAAATTTTCCATCATCTCCTGATTTTCTGCCACTATTTCACCACTGGCTGATAAACTCACAATGTTTCTAGCTGGTATTTTCAAGATTCTTGGAATTAGTGTCCAGTTAATGCCCAAGGGTCGTAAAAAGGAATGTCAAGCATGTATTAAACAGTTCATGATGATAATGGGTTCCATGACCAGTAAAGGTATCATCCGAAGATCTTTCTGTCTTTTTCTTTCCGATCTTCAAATAGAGAAGAAATCAAATTGCACTTGAACCTTTGACCCTCAATTTTTTCTTGACAACACATTTTTGCATTCTTTTGACTAATAAATTTAATGGATCTAACTGTTAATTTTATTTTATTTGGTCATTTGTGTTGGACCTGCTACCAGTTTGAGTCTCTCTCGGTATATAGTTTTATTTGTATCTTTGTAGATAATATTCTGCATATGTCATATTCCTTTTTCCTTGTAGTTTGTTTCTAACATTATGTCATGTCAATGTTATTTGAAATCTTGTTTCCTTGAGAAAGTTTCTCATTTCAAACTCAAATTTTGATAAAAGCATTTTTCTCTTCTCTGTTACCCAATTCTAATATAACTTGGTCACATGCAGGTTATTTATGAAGATCTGCCTGGATGGCAGGCTGATATATCTAAAGTGAGAAGCTATCAAGACTTACCATCTGCTGCTTGCCTCTATGTGGAAAGGATCGAGAGTTTACCTGGAATACCAATCGATTATATTGGTGTTGGGCCAGGCCGTGAAGCTTTAATAGTGAAGTAATAGGATCAACAGATTTTAAATTCATCCCATGGAGTTTGCTGTCCAAGAAGCAGGTCAAAAACATGCATGGGAACTTTTAATGGCCTAACATTCCCTGTGTCATTTTTGGCTTTTGTGACATTTTTATATCAGTCCCTTGTCCAGAACACTTTGGTTAGTCTAAGCAGGTATAAATTCAAGAAATTATAGGCTCTTGTTTTCTACAATGCATGAGCGTTTGATGATAGAGAGGTATTAGTAACTCGTCACTGCGAAACTGAAAAAGGGTACGTAACCAACAAATCATACTACCATATCTGAAGAAAAAGCAGCAGCTAAAAAGAGAAATTATACTAATGCATATATAGTTTACTTGCATGATAATGATGTGTTTTCAGCTATAAAACACTGTTTGCAGTGGCTGGTAAAATTAAGCTAGTGCAATTGTGTTGGATAATGAAATTTTCCATCATCTCCTGATTTTCTGCCACTATTTCACCACTGGCTGATAAACTCACAATGTTTCTAGCTGATATTTTCAAGATCCTTGGAATTAGTGTCTAGTTAATGCCCAAGGGTCGTAAAAAGGAATGTCAAGCATGTATTAAAAGGTTCATGATGATAATGGGTTCCATGACCAGTGAAGGTATCATCCGAAGATCTTTCTGCCTTTTTCTTTCCGATCTTCAAATAGAGAAGAAATCAAATTGCACTGTGGTGAAAATTAGTATGTGCAAAAGTATTCTATTTTAGGTAAAAGATGTGTTGATCGTCTGAATGGTCAGTTTTTGGTTTGGAATGAGGAAGTACAATCCGATGAGGGGCTTGAAAACATTTTAGACACTAGAAGAATTTTTTAATGATATTTTGATTATATCAAAACTAGATTTACCATTCCCTTAACTGCCAGAAAATTGTTATTATTTTGACGGAGTATCTGATTTGACAAATGGGAATCGTCAAGTGTTTTTAGACCTTTCAACTAAAAAACCAAATTCTTGGAGACCCTTGAACAAAAGGTATTTTTGGTTCTGGACCTTGGAGACCCTTGAACTAAGAGTAGGGTTTCATTATTGGTACATCTCTAGGTTTGGGGTTATTAACATGTTTCCTCATGTCCTAGAAATACAAATTCTTAGATAAGATGAAGTAATTTTAGTTAATACTTTCAAGGTATTTTTGGTTCTGGACCTTGGAGACCCTTGAACTAAGATTAGGGTTTCATTATTGGTACATCTCTAGGTTTGGGGTTATTAACATGTTTCCTCATGTCCAAGAAATACAAATTCTTAGATAAGATAAAGTAATTTTAGTTAATACATTGGAACCAAGTAAAGTGGTAAATCTTTATTATTATTATTGTATTTTTAATTTATTTTTCTTATAAATTTATATTTTCAAGAGAAATTTTAAAATTTTGTTATATATGTAGTGCAATTAGTTAATATTTTGTTTTTAAAGTTTTATAGGTTTTAATTTTTGTTTTATTTCGATTTTTCTCATCTCTTTTTTTTTAAACTCTTTAATTTCTGTTTGATATGATAATGTGATTTAATGATGATATTTTAATGACTTTTTGCTGCTTCTTTCTTCTTTTTTCTTTTTACTTGCCCTTCATATTATTTCGAAGACATTATTTAAATATTTATTTTCTTTT
Organism: Pinus tabuliformis; assembly: GCA_031772625.1. Lineage (NCBI taxonomy): Eukaryota > Viridiplantae > Streptophyta > Pinopsida > Pinales > Pinaceae > Pinus > Pinus tabuliformis. The sequence goes on along the minus strand of CM062808.1, from coordinate 81,562,634 downwards.
AAATATTTTATAATGTGATTTAATGATGATATTTTAATGACTTTTTGCTTCTTCTTTTTTCTTTTTACTTGCCCTTTATATTATTTCGAAGACAATATTTAGATATTTACGTCGTAAGGTGTTTCCCTCTGAAGTGAACTTCCCTAAAATCCACTTGTCATTCCTGTGTGCCGTTAGATTATGTGTTAGACGATTAGAAGATTGTTAATCGTTCGATCAAGGGAAGGTAGTTGAGTGGTTGCAACTGTTCACGATATTTGAAACAGTTGCAAACCCTCGCCTGAATGCTTCTAGATCGGAGCCTAAAAGATTTGCCTGGGGTACCCTTTTCATCTTCTCCGCTCTTGCTTCCCGTGCTGCCTAACAGACCTCTGAAACGGGCTCCATCGAATCTCTGGGGCAAATTTTATCCATGGCTTTCCTGAATGTAGAAATGAGATCCGGATCAAATAAGGTCAAAGATGAATCATCTGACGACGACTGCTGCGTCCAAATGGTTTTCGTGATTGAATCTGTCGTCCAAATGGTTTTTGTGATTGAATCTGCAGGAGTTGAGGGTGAATCCACCCCAGAGGAAGAAAAGCCGTTGAGAAATCCATTGCCGTTGTCAAAATTTTTCTTCAGATTCGTGTTGGGTGTTGTTGAAGACGCCTGCGAATTTTCGTCTGCAATTTTTACGCCAGGGGTAACCTTGTGCCTTTGACTGGACCCATTCCACAGTTTGGAGCTCTTTTGCATCAGAAAAATGATGCTTTTGTTGGTAATCCAGGTCTTTGTGGTCACCCACTGACAAATTTATGTTCAATTCCTTCAACACTCTCAGATCCTCCAAAAATCAGCTCACCTTCAGCAATTGCAGCCATGCCTGTTATCAACAAGGGAAAAGGTCTGAGTAAAGGCACCATAGCTGCCATTGTAGTTGGCGATTTTGCAGGGATAAGCCTCCTTTGCGTAGTTTTTATGTACCGTTACTGGGGAACAAGAAGAAAGAAGGAGTCAGAGGATGGGCCTAATACCAGGAATATTCAGTTGGATGACAATGGAGACTGTTCTTCCAGTTCGGGTAGAGTTGGATGGCTCTGCCTTAAAAAAGTTGATGAGAGCTCAGATGGAAGTGTCTCGGACAATGGAGATCAACAACAAGGAACTTTTGTGACATTAAATGGAGATCTTGACATGGAATTAGATAAGCTACTCAGAGCCTCTGCATATATATTGGGTGCCAGTGGTTATACTATATTGTATAAGGCAGTTCTGGAAGATGGGCTGACTTTTGCAGTAAGGCGACTTGGTGATGGTGGTTTGGAAAGGTACAAGGATTTTGAAGCAGAAGCTAAAGCAATCGGTAGGGTTAAACATCCCAACATTGTTCGCCTCCGAGATTTCTATTGGGGTATAGAGGAAAAATTGCTGGTTTATGACTACATTCCACATGGAAGCTTGGCAAATGCCTATTATGGTGGGTTCTCTTGTTCTCTTTTTTCCATTTCATGTATATCTGCAGGAAATCTCGTTCAATTCGTTTCTGCATGGTTTTTTTTTATTTTTTTTGCAAAGATAGCCCTTCAATCGCTTGCATATTATGAGTTTCTTATGGATTCCACGATCTCCCCTCTTTAGCTACTGTTGGTAATCACAAGCCTGCATATTATGAGTTCTTCTAACCAAGCTAATCCTTGGGGCTATCTCTGCTAGATTGTTATCAACTAACCTTGGTGGCATTTGATATTATAGTGAATTTTCATTTGCTATTATTCCAAATAGTCTGCAGGCTTATTCAGAAGTATCCCACTGGCTTGGTAATTGCACAAGTCCCTGAAATTGAAGCCATCACCAGTAAGGCTGATTTCTCCATGCCTTTTAGAATGACCGTGTATGAAACTGTAGACCTTGAAAGTCTTTTCTATATTTTCTGAAGGATACAAACACCGAGAATAAGAAAATGAAGGAAAGTGAAAGTTGCAGGTTGTTTATTCCTTTAGGGTTATTTTTCTGGAGATTCTTACTGGGAAGCCACCTTCAAATAAGGATTTTGCAGCATGGGGTCAAAACTTTGTTGATGACAAGCATCGCCTTTTGCGCATCATAGATCCTACTCTTCGACTAGAGGTTGAAGGAAGGGAATAAATCTTAGTGTTTGTGGGGATTGCATTGAATTGTGCTTCTGCTTCCCCTCAAAAGAGACCATCAATGAAGGAGGTATTGCATTTTCTAGAAAAAATTCCATCACACAACCAATTAACCAATTCTTTCTTCCTATGTTGCATCCTTGCTTTGACATAAGTTGGACAGAGATGAGGACATACACCCACATTCCATATTCAACAGCTCTACTTAGACATTGAGATAACTCATATAGACACCTCTATGATTGGGACTCAACAACAGAAAAACTCTGCTATCAACTCAGCTTCTTATGAAATGGCCAGAGTCTTCTTAAAAATTTCAATATTTCTACAGTTGAGGATTGTAGCAAAGCTCAGGGATCAAACTTAACTCCATGCTTATGAGGCATCCGCGTTCTCACATTTTACTTGCAGCTCATTCTCGGTTTTAATGGGAAGGTTGTTAGGCCCCTATAATACTAGTGTAACCCCTTATTGTTATTAGTATAGCCCACTTATTATATTGATGTACCCATGTAGTGCCCATATTGTTACTATTGTGCCCCATAGAAGCCCACTATTGTTATTATTGTGCCCTTACATTATTATTGTTATGTCGGCTCTGATTATGTTATAACCCCTTAGACTCCTATATATAGAAAGGAGGTCTTTTCATTTGTATCATCCAAGAATTGTTCATTTATGTAATGTAAAGGAGGTTGCCCACCTGAAGAGGCTGAATTCTAAGGCGTTGATCTATCTTTTCTATCTTTTCTTGAGCTGGTTTCATAACATTTGGTATCAGAGCTTTGGATTCTAGGGTTTCGCTGCTCCAAACAGGTCATCGTGGAATTTTCGCTATAACTTTTTTTCTGTGATGTTTCAGAAGTCGCAAAAAAAACCCATTTGAGAAGAAATCGCGTTGAACCTTGCGTCCGAATTTCAGAGATTTTTGCGCGATATTTTCGGAGATATGATCTAAGGAAGTTGGTCTTTTTGCAGACTCCTGAATTACACTCAAAACAGGTGACCTGGGGAACATCGTCATAACTTTCTTTCTGAGCATTGGATTGAAATTTCTTAAGAAGGTACAGAAAGAGGACGGACTATAGTTTTCTTTTATATATTTTTTAGAGTCAAAGGTTGAAATAGTGACACGTGGCACTTCATACAAGTTCGCTCTACTGAACTAGTCTATAATCAGGTCACTACGGGAGATTGTGCATAACTCTTTCTTGGAGAATCCAATTTGGATCAGACTAGTGGCATTGAAAAGAGGATACAGAGGGCTACTATAGTTCACAATTTCAGAACTTAAAGATCTGAAAGTACAAAGCTACAGTCGTTTCAAGGTCGAGCTCCTAAAATCAAGAAAACACAAGATGAGGAAGTTTGATGGCAAGGATCCGGTAAATTGGATACTTCAGATGGAGCAATATTTTGATCTACATGGTGTACAACTGTTACAAAAGGTATGTATTGCATCTTCATATTTAGAACCAGATCAATTTTTATGGTATGAAGGGCTTTGTTCTCATAAAAAACTTGTTACGTGGTCAATTTTCATGGAGGAAATGATATCACATTATGAGGATACAAAGAGCAACACCTTCTTTAGAGCAACACCACAACAATTGGAAAGAGTAAAAGGGCTTTGTGACATAATGGAAAGCAAAATTATGGAAACCAGGAAGCATACCCCTCACAACTATAAAGATGGAAGTGTTGTTTCTCCCAGCCTTCCACAACCTACAAGGGTTACACCACAACAATTGGAAGAAAAAAGAGAAAAAGGGCTTTGTTACAATTGTGATAGCAAATGCACTAAAGGTAACCCCTTATTGTTATTAGTATAGCCCACTTATTATATTGATGTATCCATGTAGTGCCCATATTGTTACTATTGTGCCCCATAGAAGCCCACTATTGTTATTATTGTGCCCTTACATTATTATTGTTATGTCGGCTCTGATTATGTTATAACCCCTTAGACTCCTATATATAGAAAGGAGGTCTTTTCATTTGTATCATCCAAGAATTGTTCATTTATGTAATGTAAAGGAGGTTGCCCCCTCGAAGAGGCTGAATTCTAAGGCGTTGATCTATCTTTTCTATCTTTTCTTGAGCTGGTTTCATAACAAAGGTGATATATGGTGTATTATTGTTGCAGTGGCAGGGGATGGATTTTAATTGCTGGTTGGACCAAAAGAAATTGATGCAAATCAATATTGAAAATTATATTTATTGGTTCCGTTATAGTTTGCATATACAAAGAAGAAACTACTCTTTTTTCAAGTTAGAATATTTATATATACGTGTTCATCTCAGCAACAAATGATAATTTATCAAAACCATGAGAATGCTACACAGCTTCCTTCATAAGCCTTCTTAGGAAGACCATGAAATAAGACAAGTGACCCTGTGCTTGTATTTGTATCTTATTCTACATAACATCTTCTTACTTAGCTGGAGAACAATTAGCTGCAGTATTTATATCAGTTTCTATGGAATGTTTCTGCTGTTATATATTGAACAGGTCCATTATACCATATTCCTGGTAAGCCATATTTTATTGATGACTGCATTAATTACTTCAATTTGGAGACTGAACACATCATAATGACTCAATTAATTACATTACAGTATTGGGATGTTGTGTTGCATCATAACAGTATGGATTGAATTGATGGGAAAATTACATTGTATTGTTATTGTTTTGCATATTATGAGTTTCTTATGGATTCCACAATCTCCCATGTTTAGCTACTGTTGGTAATCACAAGCCTACATATTATGAGTTCCTTATGGATTCCACACTTTTCCCCTGTTTAGCTACTATTGGTAACCACTAGATATTCAATGACATTTGATCCTGAGAATTCCTTGAGCATTTGCACTAAAGCATCTTCTAACCAAGCTAATCCTTGGGACTATCTTTGCTAGATTGTTATCAACTAACCTTGGTGGCATTTGATATTATAGTGAATTTTCATTTGCTATTATTTCAAATAGTCTGCAGGCTTATTTAGAAGTATCCCATTGGCTTGGTAATTGCTCAAGTCCCTGAAATTGAAGCCATCACCAGTGAGGCTGATTTCTCCATGCCTTTTAGAATGACCGTGTATGAAACTGTAGACCTTGAAAGTCTTTTCTATATTTTCTGAAGGATACAAACACCAGGAATAATAAAATGAAGGAAAGTGAAAGTTGCAGGTTTTTTTGGCAGAAGCATCATAGATGTGAACGAAGGTTGTTACATCAAAGAACTAAAGAGCGATTATACAAGATCCCCATCTCTACATAAGCAAGGAGAGCTAGAATATAGAGTTTGGTTCCAACTTCAAGAAATATAACTTTGAAAGTGAAAACGAGAAGTTTAGGAATAGGAATCAACTTTCTGTGATGTGTCAAATTATTCGGGATTCTTCATCTTTGCTGCTTCATATAAGAATTTATTAAAGATAACAATATCAATGAATCTTGTTCAGATTTTGGATTCTGCAGAGTCTATCCCTGTTTTCATGAAAGGAAGTTTGTTCATGGAAATGTTAAGCCAAGAAACATCCTTCTGGGCTTTGACATGGAGCCATACATAGCAGATTTTGGGCTAGAAAAGCTATTGGACACTGCCAGTGTCAAGTATAGTAGCTCTGCTATCCACCTAAGGAACCTCGAAGGTATATTTTCAGGGAGCAAACGCTCCACTGGCTCCTGCAATAGCCTGCAAACAACACTTGATTTGTTGGGAAGTCCAGGCACATCCAAGAACTTTGTATCTCCTTACCAGGGCCCAGAGGCATTGAAAACTCTCAAACACAACCAAAAGTGGGATGTTTATTCCTTTGGGGTTATATTTCTGGAGATTCTTACTGGGAAGCCACCATCAGATAAGGATTTTGCAGGATGGGGTCAAAACTTTGTTGATGACAAGCATTGCCTTTTGTGCATCATAGATCCTACTCTTCGACCAGAGGTTGAAGGAAGGGAAGAAATCTTAGTGTCTGTGGGGATTGCATTGAATTTTGCTTCTGCTTCCCCTCAAAAGAGATCATCAATGAAGGAGGTACTACATTTTCTAGAAAAAAATGCCATCATCCACAACCGATTAACCAATTCTTTCTTCCTATGTAGCATCCTTGCTTTGACATAAGTTGGACAGAGATGAGGACTTACACCCACATTCCATATTCAACAGCTCTACTTAGACATTACATAACTCATATAGACACCTCTATGATTGGGACTCAGCAATAGAAAAACTTAGTTGTCAACTCAGCTGCTTATGAAATGGCCAGAGTCTTCTTAAAAATTTCAATATTTAGGCCGATAGGCCTTCCTTTGAGTGAGCTTTTCGTCTACACTTTGTTTCTATGTTTGACAGCTGGTGTGCACCTTCAACTGGCATATGGTTGACATCTGTCGTGCAACTCCATTTCTGTTTCTCCTCTTCAACTTTCTTCTCTTCCTGTTTTCTTCCACGACCATTTTTGTTCCTACTGTTTCCGCTTTCTGCTCTTCCTATTCTCTTCCACGCCCTGCTGCAATAATGTGTCCCGTTTCTACTATGCAATCTGTTGTGCACGACCTACTGTGTTGTATGGATCAATTTCGAGAAAAAACTGACAACGCAAATTGACAGAATAGGGGGCACAAACCCTACTTGGAATGACAAGGCCATATTCAGAGTGGAAGAGAGTTTTCTCCACTGTGAAACCTCTGCTGTGATGATGGAGATATACTGCGTGGGTTGCCTCAGGGATACCCTGCTAGGCACTGTGAGGGTCTTGCTTTCCACTCTCCTCAAGGGCTACGGGAGCACAGATTTCAGTGGGATGATTTTCTTGGCACTGCAGGTCCGTCGTCCTTCTGGTCGCCCACAGGGCATTCTCAACCTTGGCACCATGATTCTTGATGGAGTAGATCTTCACAAAATGAACAGATTCATCCCTGCAACTGGGGGGCTATGGGTTTCAGAGATTTGATGGGGAATCCTGTCCAACCTAAGCCTTCGTTTGTGGGAAAATTATTGTCCATTAAACCTAATAATGTTGTTGAAGCCCAAGAACAGCAATCCCGCTGTCAAGACTTCTACAGTAGTGCATGCAAGGAACAGGGCAAAGATCAAGAAAAGCAGAAAGATGGTGCTGAGATGGTTGAGAAGGAGAAGAAGAAAGCTGTTGGCTGCTATCAGATTCTCATGGCCCCAAAATTGAAAGGGAATAAAGTTGGATTGAGGAATAGGGCTGCAAAAATTCATCTCAGTCCATCTAACAGTAACATTTGTGCCACGGAAGATCAAGATCCTACTCTAGCTTACAACAAAGCAATAGAAATTTATGCATAGTGTTATCATCAATAATATTATTGTACAATAATACGTTGGTTTTCTGTCATTATATTCTTTGTGCAAGTGCCTTCAATTCCTAGTTGATTCGTGAAGTTCTTATTATGGCATACATAAATATTTTGAAAATCACGAGCCACTGTGGATGAAACACTAGTTATGTAAAAGTTTGAATAGATATATGAATCTGAAAAGGGCAAGTTCAGTGCCTTCAGTCTGCTACTTCGATATATATACTTAGCCTATGTGGATGAAACACTGGTTTGTGTAAAAGTTTGAATAGATATGAGTCTGAATTTTGCAATGGGCATGTTCAGTGCCTTCAGTCTGCTACTTTGATAGATACTCTTAGCCACTGTGGATCACACATTGGTTTGTTTAAAAATTTGAATAGATATATAAGTCTCTAATGGCAAGTTCAGTGCCTTCAGTCTACTACTTTGAAATATACTCTTAGCCACTGTGGATGAAATATTGGTTTGTGTAGAAATTTGAGTAGATATATGAGTGAATTGGGAAAATTCAGTGCCTTTAGTCTTTGATATATACTACTCTTAGCCACTGTGGATGAAATATTGGTTTATGTAAATATTTGAATAGATATATCATATATGAGTCTGAAATGGGCAAATTCAGTGCCTTCAGTCTGCTGCTTTGATATATATAGAGTATATATATTTGTTTACAGGATGATCACTGCATTTTTAACTTATGTCCTTCATTAATCAAATCGATCTTTCAAAGACACAATAGGCTTTCCTAATCTTGCAGAAAATGGTCCGTCCATATTAAGCCATAAGGATGAAAACCAAGCGAGATAATAATCAGCTGATGCAAGTGACTATTGTTGAAAAATATTTCTAACTCTCGTTTTACTTTGACATTATTTTATAATAAAAAAAATGTGGGAAAGAAGGCTATATTACAAGCCCATTATATGAAGTTGGGGTAGATTTTATGGTTTGAAACTAACTCAACCGAAATTTTCTACATTGTTTTTATCAATATGGAAGCCTGAGAAGATAGGTGCAAGTGAAGCAATGGAGTTTTGAAATGGGTAGATTTTATAGTCCAACACTAACAACCAAAATTTTCTACAATGTTTTTATCAATATGAGATCCTGAGAAGATAGGTGAAGGTGAAGCAATGGAGTTTTGAAATGGGTAGATTTTATAATCTAAAACTAACTCAAGCAAAATTTTGTACATTGTTTTTATGAATATGAGAGCCTGAGACTATAGGTGCAGGTGAAGTAATGGATTTTTGAAATGGAAATCACAACAATAAAATTCTAAAATGAAACAAGAAACGGATTTGGTACAAATTTGTTTTTGTTTGTTCCATTATTGTTGTATCTATGAATGGGTTTTTCTACTTCTTGGCTTCGATTATGACCATCTGGGGTGGCCTTTTGCACTGATTTCCATCTGCTTTCATCATCATGAGCTAGAGAGTCTATGATGTGTTTTGTCTTATAAGACGGTTCTATACAATGTTTAGATTTGAAAAGATTTCATTCATGGCGTTTCTTCTCCTGTAATTTCAATCAGGGTGGTCTTTGAATATTGCGTTTCCTTGTGCAGTAAATTCACTCTACATCATGGGGGAAGCTTACACACAGCTGGAGCTTAACAACATCTTAGCTCAAGATCTGAAGGAGATGCATATTTTTGGCATGATGCAGACCTACTGTGTTGTATGGATCAATTTCGAGAAAAAACTGACGATGCAAATTGACAGAACAGGGGGCGCAAACCCTACATGGAACGACAAGGCCATATTCAGAGTGGAAGAGAGTTTTATCCGCTGTGAAACCTCTGCTGTGATGATGGAGATATACTGCGTGGGTTGCCTCAGGGATACCCTGCTAGGCACTGTGAGGGTCTTGCTTTCCACTCTCCTCAAGGGCTACGGGAGGACATCTTTCAGTGGGATGAGTTTCTTGGCACTGCAGGTCCGTCGTCCTTCTGGTCACCCACAGGGCATTCTCAACCTTGGCACCATGATTCTTGATGGAGTAGATCTTCACAAAATGAACAGATTCATCCTTGCAACTGGGGGGGCTGTGGGTTTCAGAGATTTGATGGGGAATCTTGTCGAACCCAGGCCTTCGATTGTGGGAAAATTACTGTCGATTAAACCTAATAATGTTGTTGATGCCCAAGAACAACAATCTCACTATCAAGACTTCAACAATAGTGCATGCAAGGAACAGGGAAAAGATCAAGAAAAGCAGAAAGATGGTGGTGAGATGGTTGAGAAGGAGAAGAAGAAAGTTGTTGGCTGCTATCAGATTCTCATGGCCCTAAAATTGAAAAGGAATAAAGTTGGATTGAGGAATGGGGCTGCAAAAATTCATCTCAATCCATCTGACAGTAACATCTGTGTCAAGGAAGATCAAGATCCTGCTTTGGCTTACAACAAAGCAATAGCAATTTATGCATAGTGTTATCATCAATAATATTATTGTGCAAGAATACATTGGTTTTTTGTTATTATATTCTTTGTGCAAGTGCCTTCAATTCCTAGTTGATTCGTGAAGTGCTTATTATGGCATACATAAATATTTTGAAAATCACGAGCCACTGTGGATGAAAACACTGGTTTATGTAAAAGTTTGAATAGATATATGAATCTGAAAAGGGCAAGTTCAGTGCCTTCGGTCTGCTACTTCGATATATATTCTTAGCCTATGTGGATGAACATTGGTTTGTGTAAAAGTTTGAATAGATATGAGTCTGAATTTTGCAATGGGCATGTTCAGTGCCTTCAGTCTGCTACTTTAATAGATACTCTTAGCCACTGTGGATCACACATTGGTTTGTTTAAAAATTTGAATAGATATATAAGTCTCAAATGGGCAAGTTTAGTGCCTTCAGTCTGCTACTTTGATATATACTCTTAGCCATTGTGGATGAAATATTGGTTTGTGTAGAAATTTGAGTAGATATATGAGTGAATTGGGCAATTTCAGTGCCTTCAGTCTTTGATATATACTACTCTTAGCCACTGTGGATGAAATATTGGTTTATGTAAACATTTGAATAGATATATCATATATGAGTCTGAAATTGGACCAAAAGAAATTGATGCAAATCAATATTAACTAGTTATTGATAATTTTTCCCACTGAGTTCCCTCAGGTAGAGTATAATGCTTTCCTTGCTTATCAAAGAATATTGCTTATCAAAGAGTATTGATTCCTTTTCAATAGGAGTAGCATGTGAGTGTCAGTTTTATAAAGAAGATTTTTTTTATTATTAATAAAAATATAGATAGTTAGATTCATTTTAAAGGGTTATAAATACAAGACTTAAAAGGTTGTAAATATTTCAAGGGTTGTAAATATGAGTTATTAATTGTTTTTACTTAAAACCTGATAAATAGCAATTTAGCAATTTCTTTTTAATTGAGTGACTCAAATTCATGTTTCTTTAGGTTGAAGGTAAACCCACTAAAGTGGAAAAAATTGTGATTCCAATAATTAGAGGGATTGTCATCATGGGGTGATAAGAAATTTAATATTCCAAGAAGAGGAGGTAGTAGTAGATTCTAAATAAATTAGCAATGCAACAACATAAATGTTTGCAACAAATTTAGAGAGATCCACCTTGTTGAATAATGCACACTCTACATGGATAATGGATTTCCGCACTTTATGCCTTACGATGTTTTCTTTGCAACATCTGGTGCAAATGCTAGTTATTAATTTGTGAAACTATTAAAACTCACAAATCCCGTACCTATAATTTAATGCTTTGTTTTCTTAGCAATTTGATGCCTTCCTCTCCATATGTTCTTAACCATGTAATGCGTTTTCAGTGTAAATTCTCCGACATTTCACTATTCAACATGTCTTTTTTTTCCTAGTTCACTGTTCAAGATTGGATATTATATTTAATTTCATTACTCATCGTTTAATATATATTTTCAATTTATCACCACAATCGTGGGATAAATTTATCAAAACTGCAAATGAATAATAACGATATATATATATATATTGAAATTGCAGAAGTTGTATGTTGTGCTACAAGATACTAATCCAGCTAGGAAATCCTCAAATTCACAAGATAATTATTGTAGTTGTCTCCAATAACATTATAAGGCGCCTAAGACACAGACACTACACACTCATATCTAAAGCTATAAATCATTTATAGGTGGACTAAATCAAGCCTATCCTCTATTCCAAAATACCAACCTATACATGTGTTACGAATGCTAACCCTGTTGGAAAAATCATTGGAAAACTAGGTAACTTTCACTTGCTTGGAACATTGTCGATGAGTTGTTCCACTCAAGTTCATCTGGCCCCTTGATTTAAGTGTATGCTTCATGGAGATGGACTTATTAATTGAGTGTTTGTACATCTAATCACATCAAGGAGATGTTAACATAAGGCTTGAGGTCTAAACATCGTGATCCCATTAAGAAATTTGCAAGGAAGATCTCCATCATGTATGATCCAGGTGGAAAATAATTACCGTAGTTATTTTTATGTCAATAGTTATTTTTTTGTTAGTCAAATTTCTTTAGTTATATTCTCATAAAAATAGACAGTACAAAATGTGTCTTTATGGCCCCCCGAGCCTCATTCTAACCAGACTTGTTGGCATTGGGGTCAAAGTATGCCAAAGATTAATTCTTACAAGCATTATCTTCACAAGGCTTAAGAGCCATACATTGCAAAAAAGAGACAAAAAGAGCATAAATACTAACAACATCATATTAAGGAGGGGGATGGGGCGGAACTATAGGAGTTCCAACATGAAAGTAAACATGTTCATGCATGTGGAAGTCGATATGTTCAACTCAAGCTTCCAAATCGCGAAGATGCTCATTCGTGCGACGGTGTCTTCGAAAAAGATTGTCCAACTGCTTGAGAATCTCGTTCTGGCTAAACTGAATGGCATTCATATATGCAACCAGCTCATTACTGTCCTCATATCTGTGTTCTCGAATAATGTCCATATTTTCCTGAAGTCCTCTAAGTTTCTCTACAATGGAATCCAATGAAGCTAGAACGTCCACCCAACCATGAGAATGAACCAAAGTGTGAGCCACCTCACTGTCATGTTCCATACATGTTGAATTGTCTAAAGAAAAACTTTGGTTGTGTGCTAGATGACCTGCAGGGATATGGTGGCTGCCCCGACAACGTGGCCTCCCATGATAGCGCGACATGGCCATCAGACTATGAATATTATTGAGCGGTATGTGAGAAGGGACTCGACACCCCCTAACAGAGAAAAAGATAAAGCCCCTACCAAAAACCCATAGGAGCCTGCCTAGTTTTGAAGCACTACTCACCCAACGAGGAGAAGCCCTTTAAAGAGAAGAAATAAACTTATTCCAAGCTAGAATTATGACAGGGATGCCTTCGAAAATTATATAAAGAACCATCCAAATTATCACTGTATGCACCCAATTAACCGGAGAACCTACCCATAGGGAATTAACTCCATACCAGCAACAACACAGAGAAAATAGAGGGCAAAAGAGAGCTATAAGAAACCACTGACTCAAGACAATGAAGAAGGTGGACATGAGAGCCAGATTAGAACAAAGAAGGTGGTAAAATTCAAGTGGAGACAGACATAAGCTAGAAACTATGCCAACAACCAGGGCTTGAGCAGTTGAAACCCCCCAACTCAGACCCCTGAAATCCCCACTTCGAGAATTGCCAATGCGACTCTCTTGGTCCATTTTCCACCCCACGAGACTCCATCTGGAAATGACCCAGAGAACATCCACTGAACAAACAAAAACCCATCCAGAGAACCAAATACAAAGTAGAGGGGTTACCTTCGCGAAACACAAAAACTAGTCCACCTTAAACTTGCTTTCAGAATTGATGAGAATTTGCCTTATTTCCCATCCAAGCTCAACGCTGAGAAGAATTCTGCCTCTCAGAGTCATGCCCAGGTCCCAAATACTTATTTGAAAATCAGTGTGAAGCAAGACTACAACAAGGCAGTCGACCACTGTGCTGAGCCAGCTGAGCCAACACCCAGGCAAGCACACACGGTCTTTGTCGTGAACCTTACAGCTCTCCCTATGCACAAAACCCACCACCCGTGTTATGAACATTAGGTAATTACCCAATGCACCATTTAACAACCAAGACTTAGCTTTTGAAGGGTTTGCACGATATGAGTACTGTCGTTGTGAACCAAAATTAATAACTAGCATGTTTGCTGCGTGGGATGAGGGCATAGCCCATGTCCACCCCCATCGGGGATCTGTCAATGGTTGGTTAAACCATGGATAATGTTGATAATAAACAAAATAAATCATAACATTAAAGTAAGAATCTAATTGTGCAATGATTTCAATTGTACTATCGTAATTATGATACTCACCCATGGTATTCACACATGGATTTTATAAACCATGGTATTTGCCCATGGTATTTGAAATGTAATAAGAGGCATGAATCTCAGAGAAAGATACACATAAAAAAGTATAAATACGAAACTTCACCTAAAGTAAATCATCCTTTTTTTCATAATGTAGTCTCATGGTATATTACCCATTTCAATAAATATTTGAGTTCCTCTTGTGTTATTTTTATGCAATATTTTCCTTACACATTGAGTTCTTATTATAATGTTTTTATACAATATCTCTTTTATGCATCATGCCATATTCTAAGTTCTTATTATACTATTGTTGTGCAATATTTCTCTTAAGAATTGTGACATATTCATTTGTCATTCATGAAGTTTCCTTTATTAAATAACTTGGATCACAATGACATTAATGTATTATATCTTATGAAAAATCTACAGTTGAGTGCACCTCGGCCAGAGTAGTATTGGGATCGGTGACTTGCTAGGAAGTTTTAAATTTTTATTCTTGTGTCAATATTTAAGTCTCATTCCTCCAACGATCTATATTAGTGATATTAGAGTGGGGCTTTTCTTGTCTATTTTTTTGCACATGTGCCGAACGAGGTCAGAGTACAAGGATCTCAAACTCAAACTATTTCAGCCTTTGCAAGACTATCCTCACCGACCCCGACAAACTCACATGGAAGATGAAAAGAAAAATGAGAGAGCAGGGGATCCTGTCAAACTGTTGCTAGAGGAAGCACTTACACAATTGGATAGTGAGATGATGGAAGCCCTTAGTATCTCATTGGATAGTGAGAAGTTAAAAAGATAAGCCATTAGATATCTACTAGGCAGATCAACAAGTGAACTATCTTAGCACGATTATGGGTCAACCACACAGAGCCATTGCCACCGAAGTCCATTTGTTAGGCCGCACACTGCCAACATCACAGTTGGCCCACAACCATTATAGGGCATCTCTATCCTCAGATCTTCATTCATCGTGGTTATGGATCAACCACACAAAACCCTTGACACCGAAGTCCATTTTCTAGGTCGCACATTATCAACATCACGACTGGCCCACAAGCGTTACATGGTATCTCTATCCTCGGATCTTCATTCATCATGGTTAAGGGTCATCCACAAACCCATGGTTATGGGTCAACCATGCAAAACCTGTCTTCAAAATAATTGGTTTTGGGTCATCCAAAAACTCACATTTATGCTCCTATTCAACAAAGGTTTCCCTGGAAGGAAATATACGTAATGGGGACCATTGCTTCTCAAGGGGGGTTAATTAATCCAAGTGGAAAATAATTACCGTAGTTAATAACTATTTTTCTATTAATGGTCGTTAAAACCATGGATAATGCATGATAATAAACAAAATAAATCTTTATATTAAAGTGAGAATCTAATTGCACAATCATTTCAATTTTAGCACCGTAATTATGATACTCACCCATGGTATTCACCCATGGACTTTGTAAACCATGGAATTTGAAATTTAATAGGAGGCATGACTCTCGGTGAAAGATACCCATAAAAAGTATAAATACGAAACTTCACCATGGAGGAAATCACCCTTTTTTCTCATAATATAGTCTCATGGTGTATTACCCATTTCAATAAATATTGAGTTCCTCTTGTGTTATTTTTATGCAATATTTCACTTACGCATTAAGTTCTCATTATAATGTTTTTATACAATATCTCTTTTATGCATCATGCCATATTATGAGTTATTATTATACTATTGTTGTGCAAAATTTCTCTTAAGAATTGTGACATATTCATTTTCCATTCATGAAGTTTCCTTTATTAAACAATATGGATCACAGTGACATTAATGCATTAGATCTCATGAGAACTCTACAGTTGAGTGCATCTAGGCCATAATAGTACTGGGATTGGTGACTTACTCGGAAATTTTAATTTTTTATTATTGTGTCAATATTTAAGTCTCATTCCTCCAACGATTTGGATCAACATACATGATCCACATGGGGCATTACAATTTAGAGATTGACACAGAATTGGAAATAAAAATATCCCTATAAAAATAAAATAAAAATGGTCCATGGTATTAAGAACCCATGGTATTTCCCCATGGTGTTCATGTGGAATATAACAAATTTAAAGGGGGGACTTAAACCAACCTAGATCCATCTTAACTCTGGATCTACCAAGCTTCTATAGGGATCAAATCTCTTGATATGCAAACCTATTTTAGAGTGAAAAGATATTTGATCCCTCTCGACCTTTGGTAGATCTAGATTTAAGATGGATCTAGGTTGCTACATCTAAATAGACATTGAAAACGTTAAATAAATACCATGTACTAATAAAAATAAATATGTATGAGCTTAATAAACAAACTGAGATATAATTGTGATATGTGGCAGAGTTGAGTTGAAAAAAACTTCTATCAAGATAGAGAAGATTATTAAATCGCACATTCCTAGTTTAATAAACAAGTAGAGATATGTTGATGACATGTGGTAGAGGTGAGTTGAAAATAAATTCTATTGAGATCGAGAATATTCTTCAAGTCATATTTTATCTGTTCTATGTTTTGGAGGGTTTTTGGCATATTTTCTGGTTCAATTTGCTTAGAATCCGACAAGGAATTCTTAATATCACAAGTTTGAGTTGTAAACTCTCCAAAATCTGAGTGCCTCAGGGTTCTTCAAGGCGTTGAATCCGTATATGAAATCAAAACCCGTTTTAGATAATAAAAATTAAGATTTGGCAAAAAAATTGCTAGATTCCAACCAAAAAATCCAAAACATAACATGTTTAAACAATGCCATTATTGAATGAGCCATCATATTATTGTGACATAAATTATTTTTTTTGTAAAATATTTTCAATGTGTAAAATAATATCGCATCATAGTGTAACGACAAACGATATCCAACAAAATCAGAGGAAAGAAACAAAAAAATAACATTTGAATAATGGAAATAATAAATTAATCAAAATATAAAAAAATAAATATATTAACTTGCATAAACTATATGAAACAGAAACTGACAAGCAATGTTAATATATTTTTAAGATAGGATGTAGTCCATTTTGAAAGCGTGGGGTGGAAGTATCATGTGAGCTTTGTATTTCCTGGCAAGTAATGGAGTGGGATCTCTAGTGTGGAATGGCATCAGAGTTGTAGAAAAGGCCCTGCTATAGGCTAGGGCTTTCCTTTCTGCCTTGATTTCAGCGACCTAATCTCTGGTTCCTTATATTTTATCTTCCGACAATGTTATCTCCTACCTTTACTTTCTTCTTGTTCCTTGAAGGCGTTTCTTGGTAGGATTTTTGTGGTTAAAGGTCTAGACTAGTCCACATCTGCGGACTTTTTACCCAAATAGATCCTGCAAAAAGCATAGAGAACCCTTCACACCTTTTTTGCACTACATTAGAAAGTTGGGACCGATTTTCCCCAATGGTTAGAATGAGGTGCTCATTATCTCAAAGAAACTCCCACCGGTCAACAGAAAAGTAGTGTCCTCTTGACGTTGTTAGTGAAGAACATCTCGGTGAGGGTTTCTTTAATGTTTAAAGAGCAAGAGGAGAAGGGTTGTTTTCAAACTTTGGTAATAGGAAGGAAAAATAGAAACGCATCCAAAAACATGTAAAGGCGATGGCGGAAATGAAGGAATTAACCTTAGGGGAAGACATCAACTTGGATAGAGTGGAATCCATGTCTAAGAGAGCTTTAGTGGGTAGGCTTAGTTACATAAAAATGATGCATGAAAACCTATATCCTTGGTTAGGGTGACATGGAAACCATTAATGGGTTATACTCCAATTGTGAGTATATTGGTCAAAAAATGGACATAGTTTCACTTTCTATCAAAGTTGAAAGGATGATCTTGAACTAATCCCCTCTAAGCCCTAGGTTATAGGCAGGGTCTCTCTTTGGCTACAACAGTGGCATCCTTATTTTTGTAAGAGGATCGAATGGTCCAGGTGGATATTTGTGGCCACCTACATAATCCAAATTGACCCCTAGTCAGTTTCATCTGTTTCCTTGATTATTGCAGCATTTACTATTTTCAGTAATTTTTTGAGTCTTGAATTTCGTGAGTTGCTTTGACCCCCTAAACATCATTTTATGAGGTCTGCAGCAGAATTGTAGCCATAGGTTGGGGCCTGTGACAAACCCTATAGTATTCAGAGAGAACTTTCCAATAAGGTATCGTACACGGCAAACGAAGATCATATTACCAAGTAACGACCTCGGGAATTTGGTTGCCCCACTCACCCCAACGGGACCCACAAACTCTTGGTGTTTCATCTCCTCGGGTTATGGTTTTGGTTGTTTAGGAATTTTCTTTGATGTTGAATAACAAAAAGGCCCTTGAGCCTCATTGTAACATAGTTTAGACGCATGTAGTTGTAACATCTCTTCTCATATATAAGATACCATTGCCTGAGATAGTTTATTTCCATTATGTATGTAAGCATATTTTAGTTCTTTGTTATTAATGAAATGAATTTTTATTTCTACTACATATCTATGTTTATGTTTATATTTCTATTCTATTACATTCCTGCATAAGTCTAGATCAGTGGTATCAGAGTGGTCTGCTCTTTTTCTATTTTTCTTTGCATGTCCCTAACGAGGTTAGGGTATAAGGAGTTAGCGCTCGAATTGGTTGAACCTTTTCAAGATCAGCCTCGCAAACCCCGACGACCTCCCATGGTGGAAGAAAAGAAAGACGAGGGAGAAAGAGATCATTTTAAAATACTTCTTGAGGAGACCATTGATAAATAGAGGAAAACGATGATGGATAACTTTATCCAGATCCTTTGATTACTACTCACATGTGATGAATCTTCATTTAGTAGCCACTTTGGAGGCACCACTTCTTTTAAGGTACAAGTTAATTTTGACATTCCCATATTTGAAGGCCAGATAGATGCAGATGTCATAGATAGATGGTTAAATCTGTTGGAAGGATATTTTTCGGTTCATGACTTTTGCAATCGGGAAAAAATTACTTTTTCACTCCTTGAAGTTGCCCCCCGTTGTTATCACTCAGGTTGTCCCTTGGATCCTTAAGGGATACGGCCGAGGTAACCACAAACCAATCTTTGGACTGCAGGTCCTAGCCTACCTGCAATTAGAGAGGGCTCTCTCTTTCTGATTTAGCTTTGTTGAGGATGATTTTAGGCTAGTTATGGACTTCTTTGGGTTTTGTTTAAGTTTTGGTGGGATGATTGATGTTTTCAAGTAGGGAGGCATGCATAGTGCGAGAGGTTCAAACCATTGGGCATGGAGTCATGGAGTAGGGCTACTGGTGCGTTTTCTTGGTCACAAGAGGAATATAGAGCAGGATAGCTACACATGAAACAATCATTCAAGCTAAAAATGATGAAATGAAGGCTAAGGAATGAAAGGCAACTAAGAATCTCTCATTCAGCTTAACAGAGGGAAGGTGAGTGAACTATATCTAGGAGCAGTCAAGAATTCCTAAATAACAGTCATACATGAATGAAATAGAGCAAATATGAGCCATGAGGAATTCATATTTATGCCTAAATCAAAAGAAAACATATAGAAGTCACAGAAACTGAGCATAGAGTGCATCCAAGCAAATTCTAAGCTAATATTTCTTTCTGTAACTTAGATGGTGATATATGTATGATATAAACATATATGAATTGAAAACAGAGGTAAGAAACACTTATTGGGCCATGTAGCAGCACAAGAATTCTATATTTCACTCTTCAGCCATTAATAACACAACAGACAGTCCATCCTCCAAGCTTTTCAGCAGTCTTTGATTATAGAAATTCTCAAACATACAGTGCGAGTCCAGAATGAGTATTATCAACCAACCAACCCTTTAAACAACGAATTAGGGTGGTTTATATAGAGAAAATATCCAAAAATATCTATTACAGCAGATCTAAAACAGATCTGAGGGAAATGAGTTCTTTAATCTAATCTTGTCCTGGAATTAATGCAAGAAGACATCTATTTGAGCTGCGCTGGAGGTAGCTGCATCGAAATGAGTTAACATGGTGTCCTTGGTGGCTTAGTGCAGTGTTTCTAAAATAACTATGCCTTTAATCTCTTATATGCACTTCTTAGGCGGTTCTGCTACTTTTAGGTGGCTTTAATGTGCACTTCTCTCGATCTGATGAGCTTTAAATGGCCTTTACTGCTTCTTTGACTTGGATGGAGGCCTTTAATGTTCACCTGCTTTGATATTTCCGATCTGATACTCTTTGCCGCTTCACTGATACTCTTTGATTTAATCTGGGCTTTATCTTTCCTCTGATACTCTTTCACAGTTGATTCGGGCCACTTTCTCTCGATCTAATATGCTTGAAACTGTCAAATTGCCCCTTTTCTACCCTTTCAAGGCAAAAAATAACTGCTGCAAATGTTTTTCGTTGCCTCTGGAATGACATCGGCGCTGGCCGATTTGAATATGAATATAAATGAAGAAATCCTATCAAACTGCGAATTTTCGGGCCTGCAGGTAGCCGAGCAATATGAAGCCTTCCATTTTGGTCAATTTTTCTTAGCGATGCGCGATCGCTAATCGCGCATCGAACACTACCTCCGTTTTTTATTCCGGGCATCCTTTGCTGCGATTTTCGCGCTTCGCGCCTTTTTTGGTGATGACGTCAGCATGACGTCAGCGGGGGGTTCCGGGTATGGCAGGGTGACGTGGTAAGGTGACTTGGCAGGGTGATACGTAACAGTGGCGGGCTCGTTGCGACTCGGGGCTTGATCGGACAGCAGCGATTAAATCGGCGATTGGCAATCGGCGGGGACAGGGGGCGATGGCTATTATATGTGCGATGCGATGGGAGTGATCACCGATATTGGAAAAGCGATAAGGCATGCGGCTGGGCGAAAATGGAAAATATTGCGGAAATGCCATATATTGAGGTAAAATGAGTTTAGTGGTAAAATTTAAGTTTTGCAATATAACCAAGTTTTACGGGGAAGCGGAGGTATATATGGATAAATGATGCAATTGTGAAAATGAGTGGATTGCTATGCGATATGCTTTCGGGTGCGATAGTAATATCGCATCGGCAGATGAGAGGGGGGCATATATATAGGTACAAAAACCTTGCGACAGCCGATCGCGAAGTCGCGATCGGTGGTTTGCCATCAGAGCATGAATATATGTGGGCCAACAAAGTCATTGCCACCTCCGACAGCGATATCGTGTTGGAGGGAGGGGGATACGGATCGGAGGAATGTTTTGTTAATCGGCGAAGGCCTAATGCGATTGGAAGAAGGCTTAATGCAATCGGAGATGGGTTTTAGTGTATCAGATGAAGGATTTTTAACCTTTAGGAAGGGTCCTTAATGCATCGGAAGGGGTCCAATAGCATTTGAAGGGGGTTTTTGTGTTTTGGAAGGAGTCCAAACACCTTAGGAAGATGGTTTTTTGAGCAAAATGAGGGTTCTTACTAAGTTTCAAGTAAACTTAGTAATTCCCAAACAATATTTATGGTTTTATTTCAACCAGAGGAGGGGATATGTAAATAATGGGGATTTTTACTATATTTTTTAGTATGGGAAGGGGAAATAAGGAGGGATTTACATAATAGAGTTAGGAGTTAATATGAATTTTGTAAAGAAAGTGCTAAGGATAGAAATCTTAGGCTTTAAAGGGGAAACAAGACCTGTATAAGAAATATAAGCATGCTTAAGCAAAGCAGATCTTTACTTAGGCAAATGCTATGGAATATGATGAATTTTTAAAGATATCAAGCAGATCTTAACATATTTAGGGAAAGTTAGTGAATGATTTGGGGGAAAGGAAGAAAGGGAAGTTAATCATGCCTCTCTTGAGCTGCTCCAAGGGAAAATTTCCTTGCACTTGTGATCTGAAGTAAATAACACTTTGAAATACAAAATTGATCACACTTATTCATTCTGCAACCTCAAAACTACTTACCCAGCCTACTTACCTAACATTTTTTCTTCTTTTTTGGTTTGGGTGCACTTAGACTTGTAGACCCTGATTATCTTCTTTTCTTTTGACTGCCCTCCTATCTAAATGTACCCTTATCTCTTCTGGGGCTCAGATTAAACAGTTGAGCGCCCTTGTTTCTCTGCCTATCTACTCATCTTCCAAGCTTAAGCTGTTTGGACAGATATTCATTCTCTATCTTCTAAAACAAGCAATTTAAACCTAGGGAAGCCAAGATTAAGCTGTTTGGCTTTCCCTTAACTGTAAAACTCTTCAAAAATGTTATGATTTTTCAAAATGGAACTTCTTGGAAATATGGAAGCTTGCAGCATGACAAGATGACATATTTGGCATGTAAAACAGTCAATCATGAAATATGAAACCTATTGCAATAGGAGGCTAACAATGGCTCCACTTGGGGATGGTTTTTCAGGATGAAAAGCCAAGAACAGCAGGTCAGAATGCCTTTATCTTCAATTGTTGCTGTAAACTGAAATTCTCCTTCTTCTTAATGCCTTTGACTGAATTCTTATAAGTTGATATGCAGTATCCTTTCGAGCTGAATTGCAGAAACATTACAACTCTGCTTTTTGCCTTTTGGGTGCTTGTAATCATATTGAAATATGCTTGAGCACTTTTTTGTAATTATTTAAAAAACAGAGATCTGATATAGATCTTTCTTTGATCCTTCCTTCAAAATTTGCTGCATTGTTGCCTCTTATTGGCCTGCTATAAGAAAAAGTGCTGAAAATTCAAATATTAATGTACAGATAGTATACAGAGCTGTGCTGCTTTCAACAAAAGGGATCATGATAGTGCTTTAGCATTCGACCATTGATAGGGCCTTCTTCAGCTGTGCTACCATCCAAACTCTTCAGAAAATATGTGTTGTTGCCTTGAACAACATAAATAATAAAGGGGCCTTTCCACAGAAAATCAAACTTGTCATGCTTTCCTTTGTCCTCTCTTCTTGAATCCCATCTCAAGACTTTGTTGCCTATGCAGAAATCTTCAGCCTTGGTTCTTTTGTCAAACATTTTCTTGAGCTTCTCTTGTAAAGTCTGAGCTCTGTCGTACACTTGCTCTCTTGTTTGCTGCAAATGGATGGTTTGGTTTATTCTTCTTTGGATATCATTTGGCTATGCTCGAATCTCTTGTAGCAATTTGATAACAGGGATTCCCAAAGAAGAGGGGAACTTGGCCTCCATGCCATAGACTAAATCATATGGGCTCATCCCTATGGACCTCTTGGTTGACAATCTGTCTGCCCATAGGGCATTTACAAGCTTTTTGTGCAAGTTCTTCTTGTTCTCCTCCAAGACTTTCTTAATGATGTTAATCAGACTCTTGTTGGATGATTCGGCCAAGCCATTACCTTGAGGGTAATGGGTTGTGGAGTGACCTAAGGTAATGTGGAATTTGTGGCAAAAACTGATCATTTTCTTGGATTTGAAGGCAACAACATTATCTGTAATGATCTTCTCAGGACAGCTAAATCTGGACAAAATGTTGGTTTCAAGGAATTGGATGATAGTGGAGTCATTGGCTTGCCTACATGGGATGGCTTCAATCCACTTGGTAAAGTAATCTGTCGCTGTTAGAATCCACTTGTGCTGGCCAGAAGAGGATGGATGGATTTCTCCAATTAAGTCAAGACCCCATTGTTGAAAAGGCTTCTCGGTTGAAATTGGTTTAAGGGGCAAGGGCATAAGCTTTCTTTTGCCTTCAAAGGTTTGGCATTTGTGGCATGAAACAACAAACTTTCTCACATCAGCAAACAAATAGGGCCAATAGAAACCAGCCTTGAGTATCTTATCAGCAGTGGACTTCCAATATAAGTGCCCTCCACAGTCCCCTGCATGGAATTCTTTCATGACACTGTCAGTTTCATTCGTAGTTAGACAATTCAACAATATTCCTTCATGATTTTTCCAAAACAGGGCATTATCTAAGACACAAAACTTTGATGCTTTCATCTTTAAAAATCTCTTTTTGGTTCTGGACAACCCATGAGGAGCACACAGGTTTAACAATATAAAACATATATCAGCATACCATGGGGATTGCAAAAAAGCTTGACTGATCTGTGGAGTCGCCAGCTCCTGTTCATTGTCCAGTTGATTAATGTCTAAGGCTCGGAAATTGGTTTCGGACATTAGTTTGGCTAAGCCTTGTCCCTTTATCAGCTTGGTGGGTTTTATCTCAATGTCATACTCAAGGATATTGGCAATCCATTTGCCTCTTTTTCCTTCTATGCCCTCTTGAGTTAATATGTCTTTTACAACAGCATTTGGCACATAAGCAATCACATGTGAATATAAAATGTAAATTCTGAAATCTTTGATTGCTTTAACAAGGGCATATGCTTGTTTCTCCATGATTTGGTACTTTAAGGGTGCATCTCTAAGGGCTCGGCTGGAAAATGCAATTGGCTTTTCATTTCCCTGATCATCTTTCTGCAAAAGAACAACAACAATGGTGTGTTCAGATGCAAATGAAAAAATGATGAAATCCTTATCAAATTGAGGACTTGTGAGGATTGGGGCTTGTGTTAAGGAAGATTTTATGCCCTCAAAGGCTTGCTTGGCCTCTAAAGTCCAATTTAGCTTGGAATCATTCTTTAACATTTTATTTAGCATTCTCATCAGCTCGGCCAAGTTTGGAATAAATCTCCTTAGGAAATTGATCTTTCCTAGGAATGCTTGCAATTCTTTGATGTTTCTTGGATAAGGGATTTGAAGGATGGTTTGAATTCTTTCAGGATCAATTCTAATCCCATATTTTGAAATGATATGGCCTAGTAATTTTCCTTCTTTAAGGCCAAATAAAGACTTCTTGGGGTTCAAGGAAATGCCATATTTCCTACATGTTAGGAACACTTGTCTCAAATGTTTTAGGTGCTCTTGATCAGATTTTGAGAAAGGAGTAAGGTCATCAAGGTAAACCACTAGGAAATCATGGATTTCTTTGGCAAATGCAATGTCCATGGCCCTTTGAAAGGTAGCACCTGCATTCTTTAGTCCGAAAGGCATCTTCACATACTTAAATGTTCCCCACGGTGTTGTAAAGGTTGTCTTGTCTTGGTCATCCAGGTGAACAAGTATTTGATTAAAACCTGAAAAGCCATCTAGCAAAGAAATTCTTGAGGACCCCACTACTCTCTGTAGAATGTGGTCCATTTTTGGCAGTGGGTAGTGATCTTTAAGGGAGACTTGGTTCAGATTTCTCAAGTCCACGCATAGTCTAATCTCCCCTGTTTTCTTCCTTGTGGGAACAAGATTAGATACCCATTCTGAAAATCTAATGGGTGCTATGATACCGGCCTCAAACATTCTTTTCACTTCTTTCTCAATCAAAGGGAGAAGCACAGGATTGATTCTCCTTAGTTTCTGTTTGAAGGGCTTTTGATTTGGCTTTAAGGGAATGGTATGCTGAATAACGGAGGTGTCATAGGACTTAAGGTCCTCATAACTCCAAGCAAATATATCTTGAAATTCTTTAAATAAATCAACATATTTTGGTTTTTGATCGGGAGGCAAAGACTTGAATAGCTTAATCATTTTGGGCTGCTCTGTTGTCCCGATACTACAGTCTTCCACAACAGCGTTTGAGGGCTGCATCTTTGGCTTTTTGGGTACATCGTTTGAATCAAATATGTCTTCTAATGGAGTGAGGCCAGCAGGTAAAAAGTTGTCCTTTAAATCAATGACTTCAACCTCTGCTTCAGCTATTTCATATAAATGTATTTGCTTCAGCTCTTGCATGTTTATCTCATCAAAAATGGTTGGGTGCAGCATTTGATTTGCTGCTTCAACTGTTATAGTTTGCTCATTTTGGCTCATTTGCTGTTGTGAGTCATCCATGGCATCTTCATCAATGTTTGAGCTTGAGAATTCTTGCTGTAAAGTAAGAAAATTATTGATTTGAGCATCATCCTCAAACACTTGCCAATCTTTGATATTGTTAGGGACAACAGGCTTGTGCTTTATCTCAGCAATAAAGTGGTAATTGGGCTCAAAGGGCAGCTTGCCAGTGCTAACAAAAGTAGCTAGACTATGAGCATGCATGTTATGGTTTCTAGAAATCTTGGCAAGCTTGGATTTGGTGAAGGAATTGAGTATTTCTGTGGCAGCAGACCTATAAGCTCTCAGCCTATTGTCATTAGTAACAAAGTTGTCTTTCATCTGTTGAATGATCAAATCGGAGTCACCTAGAATGGACACTTTTACAGCTCCTAGAGCTTTGAGCAGTTTAAGGCCTAAAAGGAGAGCCTCATATTCTGCCATGTTGTTGGTGCATCTGAAGTTTAGTCTGTAGGCATGACCCTCTGCATGGTTTTTATGTGTATTGTGAATCCATATTCCTACCCCTGCTCCTAGCTTATTAACAGAACCATCAAACTCTAAATACCAGGTGATTTCATGCTTGTGGTTAGTATTAAGAGTTTCAGTCATTTTAGGATTAGGCGGGCCTAGGTTTTGTGCTTCATGTGGTCTTTCTTGTATGCTGGTTGCACTAATTTTTTTAACAGTTTCATGGGTATGGGCAACCGACTCTTGATTGATGCATGTTTCTTGTTCTAAAGGCAAAGGCTTCTCATCAGTGGGAGGGCAGCTGTCATCATTGAACAATATAAAGGAATCCATATCAGAATGGATTGAGTAAATGGGAAAGTTTTGGGGTCTTTCCTCACTACTTACCACATACTTCATCAATGTTTCTCTATACAGTCTCTTTGGTTGCCCAAAGACCGAAATAGTGGCATAGGAGAGGTTTAGCTGGAGAGATCCTTGGAGTTTTGCTCCCCAAGATCTTGATAAGAGCATACCATACTTTGGTGGAATGTCAGCAACCACCACGTCCATTAGGATCGTTTTGTTGGGAAATTGGACTAAAGACACACAAAGGTCTTTGATTAAGCCTAAACACTTGACCTGGCTAGAATCAAATAAGAATAAGTCTTTGTAGGGTCTAGTGATATTAAGGTTTAGCTTCTCCATTACAGCTTTTGGCATTAGATTGTGTGAAGCACTTGAATCAAACATAGCATTGTGCAATACTTTATCATGAATGTGCAAACTGACATAAAAGGGTAGAACAACCCCATGTCCTGATTTACCATTGACTTCGGGACCAAACAGTAATTCAGATTGATTATCTAAGACATTAACATCATCCCTGTTCTCTGGTATTTGCAGTGATCTTTTGATTTGCTTTCTGTACACATCGTGTTTGGCAAGCTCAGAGAGAGGAATAGATATCTTTAGTTTACCAATTTCTGCTTCTAAATTAAACGGTTTTTCTGACTGTGTTTTAGTATTGTGACTAGCAGATTTTCCCTTTTCAATTGTATCTTTAGTGATCTTCTCTTGGTTATCAGTGATTTCTTGAGACTGTTCTGTTTTGGGAAGGCTTTGAGGAGCGCTATTTACATTGTCTTTTGAAGGAAAGGATACAAAAGGTTGGTTATTAGAGGACTGCATGTCAGATACATCCTCTATGGTCACTTCTTTTAATTTTGGGTTTGTTTTATCAGCAGGTTCTGTGATAGCGGCCTTGTCTTTTACTTTCTTAGGCTGCTTGGCATCCTTTGGCTTGATGGGATCAGACACATCAATGGTTCTTGTTTTCAATTGTATTGTTTATGGACTTCGTAGGCAACTGAATCATAGCCTTGTTTGAAGTCAAATGACTCTCCAGACTTGGTCTGAAATTGATCTATATCATGGTCATCTTGGGTTAGAAATACTTGTTGTTCACTTTTCAAACCCATCAAGTTTATGTGAGTGTCCTCTATCTGTTCATTAGATGTGGATGCTTCAACATAGTTTTCATGAAAAGGAGGTCTTATATCATGGTCAGGACTAGCCCTTCCAACGTTTGGGTTTTGATTTTTTCTAAAGTTTGGATTTCTAATAGGATTGTTTTGCTGTCCTTCCCATGAGGCTTTTCTTTCAATAGTTCCCATTCTATTTTCAAAGCTGTCCATACCTTTGATGATTGTGTCCAATTTTTGCTCAAAGGCTGAAGGTTCATCTTTGAAAGTGGTTCTTCTCTCAGCTCTTGCTCTATTTCGCTTGGCAATCAGATTTGCCTCCACACTAACAGCTACATTCTGCATGTCTGCTAAGGTTTGAGGGGCTCTTTCCCTTAACTGATAAGCCATGTCTGAATCAAATCCATCAGGGAATTTGTATAAAGCAAGATCAGGTGGAGGTCTAAGGTTTTTTGGAATAGCGTTGTAAACATTGTTAAACCTGGCACAATAGTCTAAGACAGCTTCTTGAGGGCCTCTTTTGATAGTGTCATACTCGGATAATATGTGCAGAGGGTCCTTCTTCTTCTCCCATCTGTTAAGAAATGTTTGGTAAAGGGCCTCTGGGTCAGCTATGGAATTTGCAGCAAGTGCTCTAAACCAGGGCCTTACATCTCCAGTTAAACTTTGGACAAAAACCTTCATTCTTACACTATCATCATCTATTTCATAACTCTCAAAATAGTCCTGCATTTTCTTGGTATGTTGCAGGGCTGTGCCAGAACCAGTAACATCAAAGTATGTGATTTTAGTTTGATAGTCGTGAGGCATAGCCCCTGGATTTGCAGGTAACTGTAAGGGTGCATATCTGTTAGCCATATTTACAGGGATAAGTGGAACGATTGGAACAGCTGGAGGAGATGTAATAACAGTGGTGGTAGTGGTAGTATGCACAGTGAATGGAGGTGTGGAAAAGGTGCTTGGAGAGGTGGATGATGAACAAGGGGAAGTAGGGGTTGAACGAAACAAAACTTTAACAGGGGTTGGAAAATAGCTTGGCTAAACTGTTTCAGGACTAGAATCAACAACCTCTTCTTGTTTTTGTTTGCTAAGGTTTCTAGAGATTAAATTGCGATTTTCAAAAACAACTGGTGGATTTGGGTCTGGGTTTGACCTAGTATTATGTGTTTTCTTTTTGGGAGCCAGCTTTTAACTTGTTTTTTGGAATTTTCTGAATAAGGTCCCTAGCGGAGTCGCCAATGATGTTATCGCTCAGGTTGTCCCTTGGCTCCTTAAGGGATATGACCGAGGTAACCACAAACCAATCTTTGGACTGCAGGTCCTAGCCTACCTGCAATCAGAGAGGGCTCTCTCTTTTTGATTTAGCTTTGTTGAGGATGCTTTTAGGCTAGTTATGGACTTCTTTGGGTTTTGTTTAAGTTTTGGTGGGATGATTGATGTTTTCAAGTAGGGAGGCATGCATAGTGCGAGAGGTTCAAACCATTGGGCATGGAGTCATGGAGTAGGGATGCTGGTGCGTTTTCTTGGTCACAAGAGGAATATAGAGCAGGATAGCTACACATGAAACAATCATTCAAGCTAAAAAGGATGAAATGAAGGCTAAGGAATGAAAGGAAACTAAGAATCTCTCATTCAGCTTAACAGAGGGAAGGTGAGTGAACTATATCTAGGAGCAGTCAAGAATTCCTAAATAACAGTCATACATGAATGAAATAGAGCAAATATGAGCCATGAGGAATTCATATTTATGCCTAAATCAGAAGAAAACATATAGAAGTCACAGAAACTGAGCATAGAGTGCAGCCAAGCAAATTCTAAGCTAATCTTTCTTTCTGTAACTTAGATGGTGATATATGTATGATATAAACATATATGAATTGAAAACAGAGGTAAAAAACACTTATTGGGCCATGTAGCAGCACAAGAATTCTATATTTCACTCTTCAGCCATTAATAACACAACAGACAGTCCATCCTCCAAGCTTTTCAGTAGTCTTTGATTATATAAATTCTCAAACATACAGTGCGAGTCCAGAATGAGGATTATCAACCAACCAACCCTTTAAACAATGAATTAGGGTGGTTTATATAGAGAAAATATCCAAAAATATCTATTACAGTAGATCTTAAACAGATCTGAGGGAAATGAGTTCTTTAATCTAATCTTGTCCCGGAATTAATGCAAGAAGATATCTATTTGAGCTGCGCTGGAGGCAACTGCATCGAAATGAGTTAACATGGTGTCCTTGGTGGCTCGGTGCAGTGTTTCTACAATAACTCTGCCTTTAATCTCTTATATGCACTTCTTAGGCGGTTCTGCTGCTTTTAGGTGGCTTTAATGTGCACTTCTCTCGATCTGATGAGCTTTGAATGGCTTTTACTGCTTCTTTGACTTAGATGGAGGCCTTTAATGTTCACCTTCTTTGATATTTCCGATCTGATACTCTTTTCCGCTTCACTGATACTCTTTGATTTAATCTGGGCTTTATCTTTCCTCTGATACTCTTTCACAGTTGATTCGGGCCACTTTCTCTCGATCTGATATGCTTGAAACTGTCAAATCGCCCCTTTTCTGCCCTTTCAAGGCAAAAAATAACTGTTGCAAATGTTTTTTGTGGCCTCTGGAATGACATCGGCGCTGGCCGATTTGAATATGAATATCAATGAAGAAATCCTGTCAAACTGCGAATTTTCGGGCCTGCTGGTAGCTGAGCAATATGAAGCCTTCCATTTTGGTCAATTTTTCTTAGCGATGCGCGATTAGCGCTAGGCTCTAATCGCGCATTGAAAACTGCCTCAGTTTTTTATTCCGGGCATCCTTTGCTGTGATTTTCGCGCTTCGCACCTTTTTTGGTGATGACGTCAGCATGACGTCAGCGGGGGGTTCTGGGTATGGCAGGGTGACGTGGTAAGGTGACTTGGCAGGGTGATACGTATCAGTGGCGGGCTCATTGCGACTCGGGGCTTGATCGGACAGCAGCGATTAAATCGGCGATCGACAATCAGTGGGGACAGGGGGCGATGGCTTTTATATGTGCGATGCGATGGGAGCGATCGCCGATATCGGAAAAGCGATAAGGCATGCGGCTGTGCGAAAATGGGAAATATTGCGGAAATGCCATATATTGAGGTAAAATGAGTTTAGTGGTAAAACTTAAGTTTTGCAATATAACCAAGTTTTATGGGGAAGCGAAGGTATATATGGATAAATGATGCGATTGCTAAAATGAGTGGATCGCGATGTGATATTCTTTCGGGGGCGATAGTAATATCACATCGGCGGATGAGAGGGGGGCATATATATATATAGGTACAGAAACCTTGCGACAGCCGATCGCGAAGTCGCGATCGGTGGTTTGCCATCGGAGCGTGAATATATGTGGGCCAACAAAGTCATTTCCACCTCCGACAGCGATATCACGTCTAAGGGAGGGGGATACGGATCAGAGGAATGTTTTGTTAATCGGCGAAGGCCTAATGCGATCGGAAGAATGCTTAATGCAATCAGAGATGGGTTTTAGTGCATCAGATGAAGGTTTTTAAGCTTTAGGAAGGGTCCTTAATGCATCGGAAGGGGTCGAATAACATTTGAAGGGGGTTTTTGTGTTTTGGAAGGAGTCCAAACACCTTAGGAAGATGGTTTTTTGAGCAAAATGAGGGTTCTTATTAGGTTTCAAGTAAACTTAGTAATTCCCAAGCAATATTTATGGTTGTATTTCAAATAGAGGAGGGGATATGTAAATAATGGGGATTTTTACTATATTTTTTAGTATGGGAAGGGGAAATAAAGAGGGATTTACATAATAGAGTTAGGAGTTAATATGAATTTTGTGAAGAAAGCGCTAAGGATAGAAATCTTAGGCTTTAAAGGGGAAACAAGACCTGTATAAGAAATATAAGAATCCTTAAGCAATGCAGATCTTTACTTAGGCAAATGCTATGGAATATGATGAATTTTTAAAGATATCAAGCAGATCTTAACATCTTTAGGGAAAGTTAGTGAATGATTTGGGGAAAGGAAGAAAGGGAAGTTAATCATGCCTCGCTTGAGTTGCTCCAAGGGAAAATTGCCTTACACTTGTGATCTGAAGTAAATAACACTTTGAAATACAAAATTGATCACACTTATTCATTCTGCAACCTCAAAACTACTTACCCATCCAACTTACCTAACATTTTTTCTTCTTTTTTGGTTTGGGTGCATTTAGATTTGCAGACCCTGATTATCTTCTTTTCTTTTGACTTCCCTCCTATATAATTGTACCCTTATCTCTTCCGGGGCTCAGATTAAACAGTTGAGTGCCCTTGTTTCTCTACCTATCTACTCATCTGCCAAGCTTAAGCTGTTTGGACAGATATTCATTCTCTATCTTCTAAAACAAGCAATTTAAACCTAGGGAAGCCAAGATTAAGCTGTTTGGCTTTCCCTTCACTGTAAAACTCTTCAAAAATGTTATGATTTTTCAAAATGGAACTTCTTGGAAATATGGAACCTTGCAGCATGACAAGATGACATATTTGGCATGTAAAACAGTCAATCATGAAATATGAAACCTATTGCAATAGGAGGCTAACACCCGTGTTAAGGATTGGTGGGAAACCTACTATGAGCAAAAGAATGAGAGGAAATCCTAACTATTTTCAGCTGTACCCACTTGGACTTATTTTTGAGATGGAATCAAGGAACAATATTACCCTATTGAGAGATATGAAGATAAATACATAAAGTGGACCACACTGCGTCAAGGAAGGGACCAAGATGTGCCAAAGTTCACAAATCTTTTTCATGCCCTTCGCACAACGTTTGGTATCAAGTATTTTGAGTGACATTTGGTACTCATGTACCATGGTTGTTTACATAGGTACATCTAGAATGAAATGGAGTTCCTAGAAATCTCCACTCTCAGTTCTCCCTATCGATATTCTGTCAAGATCGAGCATAAGTTTAAACAAAAGAAGATGGACTTTGGATCTACAAATCTAAAGCAAGGGAAATGCTCCCCCAAACCGCAAAACAAAGGAAAAATCCAAGGAGGGGTGATCTAGGACAACCCATCAAAGCTGAAAGTAAAGAACAACACTACAAAGACAAAGAAGGACATGAGAAAGTGGTGTGAGTTCCATAAGAGCCCCACTCACAACATGAGTGAGTGTCGATCCAAGCAACTCCTAGTGGTCAAGTTTAAGGTTTTCGAATCAGATGCATGTTCTGACTATGATTCAGAACCCAACAAGGGGAATGAAAAAGGGAAGCATGGTATTTATGCAGAGCCCAATGCCATTGTTTCCACCACCAAGATCCAAAAGATTGAGTTTGAAGATCCATAGGAGGGAGAACACCTCTTCCACTCACAAATGTGGGTGAAGGGTTCCCCACTGTACTGCATTGTCGACAACGGGAGCATCACCAAACTACCATTTTATAGTAATTTTCACATAGAAAGATGGTTGAAACATAGAACATTGAAGAATCAATGTGATAACAATGGTTTTTGTTCCTAGGATTCATCCTGAGCCATTCGATCACCCAAGTCTTATCCAACAACTAAATTTCCCCCTAAAATGATTTAGAAGAATGAACTACCTTCCATATATTTCTTAGGATTATATGGAGACCATCTAACTCATGCATACAATTATTGACTCTCTTCCACATGTAGCTTTCAATTTTGAGGTGTGCATATTTACTTAGGAGAGGCTCTATGATATCTTCCTCCACATGGTTTATGTGTGGTAGATTAATTGGTTGTTAGGTGATTTTTCTAGTGGCGTTCATTAACATTTATGTTGGTGGTCAAATCCCACCACTTAATTTGTTTTCATAGATTGGACCTTAGTCATGTGGTGGAGGTCATTACAGTTAAAATGTGGAGATGAAAGTGGGAAAGGTAGGGAGATTTGAGTGAGAATGGTTTCTAGAGATAATCTCTTTCATGAAGAAGGGAAGTAGAAAGAAATCGAGGAGAGAAGGAAACAAAGGAGAATGAATATAAGAGAGATGACATGAAGACAAGGAAAATGAGGAGAATAATGGAACTAGGGAAGAGAAATTGAAGCTTTGGAAAATTGAAGAAAATTCCAAGTCAAATTTGTTGGGTAGAATCAGGGAGAAGATAGAGAATCTAGAGAGAGCAAAGGGTTATAATTATAAAAAATGGGTAAATTTCTAAAAAAAGGAGAAATAATTTTGAGAAAGAAGGGATATGGGCAGATTTCTTGTCTTTTACATTCTTTACTCCAAAGACGTCTCAACTTGCTATACTTATGTTTTAGTGGTGTTATAAAACATTCTTAATATAAATATGTCCTTTTTGTGTTAACAAATCCAACAATGTAAGCTACTCAAATCTTTATAACTTATTGTGTCTTACTTTTTAATAATTCGGGTGATGTAACATCACATGCACCTTATTTTCATCTTCTTGTTGTTCTGAGAGGTGTGACGAAGATGTTGTAATGGTTGTAAATGAGTGTAAACCTTTAGATGTATGCTCAATATGGGAGAAATGATGTAGTGTTCGTAAAATAAAGCATTAGATCAAATAATAATAATAATAATAAAACATAATATTGACTCAATAAAAAAATTAATAAAAAATAAAAATGATTAAAAACAATAAATCGATTCAATTCAATTTGTTATAATGTAATTTTCTTTCTATTAATGATCCGAATTGGATCCATGAAGAATAATCAAAAGAACCATGACTGTATCAGGTCGGGACAGACTTCAAAGAATCAAGAGCAGCGATCAGAAACACCTCTAAAACAGTGGCAGTTGACAGCCAGCATGGAACGATGAGGACCTCGGTCAAAGTGCACTAACTGAGGCCCATGGAGACTGCGCAGGAAGCGAAACTAGCCCCTGGGGAGCACGGATTGGGAAAGGGAGGCAGTTTTTGATGCGCATTGCTGTGAAAAACCCCTCAAGAAGGAAAGGCCCCGAGTGCTCGGTCGCATGGGAGTTGGGAAAACTATGGGGAAAAAGGCTAAAGGCAAAGGTGGGACCCACGCTCCAAAAACCGGTGGTATTTATCAGGGGCACTCTTGGGCAGTAAGCAGATTTGGCGAAAACGGAGCGATTCTACTTAGCGCTCGACGTGTGGTAAGCGGAGGAGAGAGAAAAACGCTACTCATCACGCGCTAATGGTAGAGCAAGTCAACCGTGCGAAATGAGTGAATGGCGTCAGATCTGGGGGCTCCAGATCCAACAGCTGAGGTCGCGCCTGATGGAGAAGACAAAATTGACGAAGGATTAAGCCGCGATATGAAAGAATTTGATGTCCAATTTGACCGCCAAGGTGGCGGATGACTCATTCCATGACGTAAGTGAAAAACCAAAGAATTGAACCAACGAAGCAAGCTGGCACAGTTTGCAGGAGGACAAGTGGCCACTCCCTGTGAGCCTGATGATGACGCCAAGACGGGGAACTCCAAGCGAAGTTGTAGTAGACGATCAGACGGAGGTGGAAGGGGAATAGCCGCAACTAGCTTTAAATCCATGAACAGACAAGCAAAATACACGAAGAGGAAGAACGTAGAAAAGAAGGAAACAAAAGACAGAGAGAGCAAAAGCGAAGAAGACAGTGAAGCAAAAAGCAGAAAGAAGACAGAGGGCCGAGCTGACCAAAGGCAGCGTCGAGCACCAAAGAGCTTGAGAGATTCAAACCATCCCTGAGAGGATCTGTCAGGACTGAGCGTCACATTGGGCTCCTTCCATTAAAGACCAGAGGGGTCAAAGAGCTGGTAAGGAACAGATTTTGTGCACTCTGGTGGCTTGGGGAATTGAAGAACCACCCTGCCAAGCAAATTATGTTTCAGGAGACTCATACTGAGCTCCTTCATTGTAATTCTCTGCTTTAAGACACAATAAAAGAAGGCCACCACTGAGAGATGGACCGGAGATGTAGCCCTGGAGGATAAGGTGAACTCCTTATTAATTTCTTGTGTTCTTGTATTTGCTTACTGTGTTTCTCTGCTGTTTTGCATTTCAAGTGTCTGTGTATTTGCAATCTGAACGATCCGTTGCCTAAATAACATAGACACACACCAACACATGAGTTTGTAATACCTTCATTTAATAATTCTTTAACTGAGATCACTCATAGGGTGATTATCAGATCAAGTGGTATCAGAGCTTTAGGCTGCAAAGGTTAGACAAGCTTGTGTTGGTTTAGCTGTTGAATGCTCACTAGATCAAAGCTCAAATTAGGAGAATGAGAGTTGGTTGAAACTAATCCTGAAATTGGGAGAGTCTATCCTTGGAAGACAATGTCAGAGGAAGGTTCTGTGGGACCAGACCCTCAATTCATAGAAAGTTTCCTAGCCATAAAGTCCATGGTAGAAGAAATGTATAGGGACTTTAGAAAACACAAGGATGAAGACTCATCAGGCTCTAAGCAAGACAAAGAAGAAGATGAGTCTCACTTCCATGACCACTCAAAAGGAAAAGGGAAAGAGGAAAACTTCCTCACACCTCCTAATAGCCCCGCGCATAACATCTTTGATCAAACTAGATGTTAAATTTGATTTGCTTATATATTATGGAGAGATAAATGTTGAAAAGTTGGACAATTGGATTAGACAAATTGATGTTTATTGCAGAGTGCAGAACACCAATTCAGACAAGAGCAAAATTCAGCTGGCAAACCTATGCCTAGGAGGCACTACCTTGGTTTGGTGGGAAGGTAGAACCCAAGATGACATAGAAATACATGGTAAGACTATCTCTGTTTGGAGTGACTTTGTGTTTGCAATCAAAAAGCAGTTCTATCCATTGGCCTACATGCAACAAGCCATGATGAGTTGGCAAACTCTTCGGCAGTTGAAAGGGCAAAGTGTGCAAGGGTACACTCAAAAATTTAGCAAGAGAGCATTGATTCTAGGAATCTCATTAGACTCACCAAAGACTCTTTTGAAGTACATTGGTGGTCTACACAGCTACATAAGGGATAACATCCTCATGTTTAATCCCACTAGTATAGATGAGGTATTTGTAAAAGCTACTCATCTAGAAGCAAGAGGAAAGAATGGAAATCCAGAAGTTGGGGGGCATCCCAACCCACTGCAAGCAAGAGCAAGGAGAAAAGAAAGAAGAAGTGGAAAGCAAGGAAGGCTAACACTGCACAGAAAAGAAAAGCTTCATGCACTCACTGTAAAAAGGATGGTCATGATGATAAGCATTGTTGGATTCCGCATCTAGAGCTTAGACCTAAGAGGTTTGAGGGCAAGAATAAGAAGACTGTTGCAGCTATTCAAAAAGATTTGGGGTTAGACTCAGGAGATGAAACAACCATTGCAGCCATAGGTATAAAAGGTAAGAATTCTGAGGCATCTACTAGTAATTCTGCTCAATCTATTATTGATGAATAACATGAGAGAAAAAGACACGAGCTTTTCCATATTCGAGTTGTTTCCAAATATCAAAAGATTGATACTTTGTTTGATAGTGGCTCACAAGTAAATTTGATTTCTGAAGCACTTGTAAAGAAATTGGGATTAGCAACTACACCTCACAAGAAACCATACCCATTAGGATGGTTGAATGATAAAGCACAACTACAAGGGACTAGACAGTGCAAACTCAAGTTTTCTTTTGGGTCAGCATTTATGAGGTTGAGTTAGACATAATTCCTTTGGATATATGTGGAATTGTTTTAGGAAGTTCTTACTTGTATGATAGAAAAGCTATTTTCGATAGAGCTGAGAACAAGTATCTACTTGTTAAAGATGGAATCGAATACTTTGTAAGAGTTCATAAGCTCAAGAATAATTATACTCTCAGAAACTCAGGGTAGATGAAAAGAATGATAAATTCATGCAAACAATTCTTATTGATGGTTGTAAAGGAAAAGAAACCTGATAAAACCAATGTATTTGAGGGCTGTAATGCTAAACAACAAGCTGATATAGAAAATGTTGTTTCTGAGTATGATGTCTTGTTTCAAGAACCTAAAGGTCTGCCACCCAAAAAGGAAATAGTACATGATATTATTTTGCAGCAAGATGCTCCATTGCCTAACATTGGAATGTATAGGTTGTCTGCTTTAGAGAATGCTAAAATAAAAAAGCAGGTGCAGGAGTTGCTCGAGAAGGGGTTCATCAGGCCTAGCACATCACCATGTGGGTCACCAATCGTTTTGGTGAGAAAGAAATATGGCTCATGGAGAATGTGCATTGACTACCGAGCACTGAATAAGATAACAATAAAAAATCGTTATCCCCTTCCTCGCATAGATGATCTTTTATATCTATTGAAGGAAGCTGTTTATTTCACCAAGCTAGACCTGCATTGTGGATACCATCAGGTCAGAGTTGCAGAGCAAGATGCATGGAAGACTGCTTTCAAAACAAAGCAAGGATTGTATGAGTGGCTGGTTATGCCTTTTGGCTTAACTAATTCTCCTACTACTTTGATGAGATTAATGAATGATGTACTCAGACCTTTCCTTGATGATTTTGTTATTGTGTATCTGGATGACATTCTAATTTTTAGTAAAACGTGGGAAGAACACTTAAAGCATGTTAAGCAGACATTAGATGTTTTGAAAAGAGAAAAACTTCTATTAAAGATTTCAAAATGTGAATTTGGCAAAACATCTCTAAATTATTTGGGTCATATAGTAGGAGGTGGTGAATTGAAAATAGATCCCTCTAAAGTGGAAGTCATTGTAAATTGGCCTAAACCCAAGTCTGCTACAGAGGTGAGAAGCTTCTTAGGAGTAGCATAATATTGGAGGAAGTTCATTTCTAACTTTTCCTCAATTGCAGCTCCCTTGCATGTTTTAACAGGATTGAATAAGGTGTTTCAGTGGGGAGGCAAACATCAGAAAGCCTTCGACACCTTGAAAGAAAATATTAGTACAACACCTGTACTAGCACTGCCTGATTTGCAAAGACCATTTGAGATCAAAATGGATGCCAGTGACTATGCCATGGGAGCAGTGTTGACACAGCACGGTAAACCCATATGTTATCATTCTGAGACTTTTAATCTTGTAGTAGTTAACTATCTTAAATATGATAAAGAATTGTGTGCATTAGTTCAGAGTGCGGAAAAGTGGAAACATTACTTAATGGGAAAAGAGACAGTAATACATATTGATCATCAACCACTTCAATATCTACACTCTCAAACTATGTTGCAGCAATCAAGACACTACAGATGGATGGGTTTTCTAGAATAGTTTCATTTATTCATCAGATATAAAAATGGCATACATAACAAAGTTGCAGACATGTTATCTAGACCCATTATAAATGCATCTACTATACTTAAGCATAATTCTGTGCTACATGAAGTCAAGGCAAAAGAGTAGAAGAATTGGATTATCTTGTCAAGGACCGACTCTTATATCATTGTGGGAAACTCTGCATTCCACAAACTGAGAGAGTAAAGATAATTAGAGAAGCACACACCTCTCTGATATCAAGTCACTTTGGGGTAAGTAAAACAGTTGCACAGCTGCAAAGATTTTGTTATTGGCCAAAAATGAATGAGACAGTTTCTAGATATGTAAGAGGGTGTGCTATGTGTGCTAAAATCAAGCCGAGCAAAAGAAAACTAGGCTTGTACACTCCATTACCAGTTCCTTCTCACCCTTGGGAAAGTGTTTCCATGGATTTTGTTGGAGGGCTGCCTAAATCTAGGAAAGGTCATGATTATCTATATGTTGTTGTGGATAGGTTCAACAAGATGTGTATTTTGATACCTTGTAATAAATAGATTACAGCTGAACAAACTGCAAAACTTTTCTTTGAACATGTATGGGTTCATTTTGGATTACCCACTTCTATTGTATCTGATTGAGACACCCGATTTGTGGGGAAATTTTGGTCAAGTCTGTGGGAACTAATGGACACCAAACTGAAGAAAAGAACAACTTTTCATCCACAAACTGATGGCCAGACAAAAGTAGTTAACAGGACAGTGATCCAGTTACTAAGAGGATATTGCAGCAAACATCCTAAGCTTTGGGATGAACATTTTTGTTATGTGCAACATGCTTACAACAGAACAAAACATTCTTCTACACATAGATCTCCTTTTGAGACCTATTTTGGTTTCACACCAAGGTCTCCTTTGGATTTTGTCTTTAGTAAAGATACCACAGTTGATGGACACAGTGATGTGGACAAGGCAACTAGGTTCATTGGACAGATCCAGGAGATCCACCAGGCAGTACAGGAATAGCTAGAAAAGAGCCAAGCCAAATACAAGGCTAGGCATGAGAAGCATCGGATGGAGCATAGTTTTCAAGTTGGTGACCAGGTTTAGCTGTATATCAGTAAGGATAGGATGCAAGGTGAAGGTAAAAAGCTAAAGCCTATCAGGTATGGACCCTTCAAGATACTTGAGAAGATTGGTGAGAATGATTTTCGCCTTGATCTACCAGCTTACATGCACATCTACTCAATCGTAAATGCAGATTGCTTGAGATTGTTTGAACCTTCAATGATTGAGGATCCTGAAGAGTAGAGTCAATTTCTTTCTATTTATGACCTGCTACTTCAATATCTTAATGAATTGCAAGAAGACACAGTGCTGGACAGGAAGGTGAGGACAACGCGCAGAGGAGATGTTGAGTACCTTAGAATTGGGCTCAAAGGTTCAAAGACGAGTAGTGAAAAGTGGATTGAGATTGGACAAGTGAGAAAACAGTACCCTCACTTAGTCGATGCTTGAAAACCAACTTTTAGTGGTCCAAAAGCTTTTCAGTGGGAAGGTCATGATCTGAATTGGATCCATGAAGAATAATCAAAAGAACCATGACTGTATTAGGTCGGGACAGACTTCAAAGAATCAAGAGCAGTGATCAGAAACACCTCTAAAACACTGGTAGTTGGCAGCCAGCGTGGAACGACGAGGACCTTGGTCAAAGTGCGATGACTGAGGCCCATGGAGACTACGCAGGAGGCGAAACTAGCCCCTAGGGAGCCCGAATCGGGAAAGGGAGGCAGTTTTTGATGCGTGATTAGTGATCACTGGGCAAAACCCCTCAAGAAGGAAGGGCCTTGAGCACTCGGATGCATGGGAGCTAGGAAAACGATGGGGAAAAAGGCTAAAGGCAAAGGCAGGATATGCGCTGCAAAAACTGGCGGTATTTATTGGGGGCACCCTTGGGCGATAAGCAAATTTGGCGAAAATAGAGCGATTCCACTCAGCGCCTGACGCGTGGCAAGCGGAGGAGAGATAAAACCACCGCTCATCGCGCGCTACTGGTCAAGCAAGTCAACCGCGCGAAATGAGTGAATGACGTCAGATCTAGGGGCTCCAGATCCAACGGCTGAGATCGCACCCGATGGAGAAGATGGAATTGACAGAGGATTAAGCCACGATATGAAAGAATTTGAGGTCTGATTTGACTGCCAAGGTGGCGGATGACTCATTCCATGACGTAACTGAAAAACCAAAGAATTGAACCGACGAAGCAAGTTGGCGCAGTTTTCAGGAGGACAAGTGGCCACTCCCTATGAGCCTGATGATGACGCCAAGATAGGGAACTCCAAGCAAAGCTGTAGTAGGCGATTCGACGGAGGTGGAAGGGGAATCGAATAGCCATGAGAGCGACTAGCTTTAAAGCCATGAACAGACAAGCAGAAGAAACAGAGAGGAAGAACAGAGAAAAGAAGGAAACAAAAGACAGAGAGAGAAAAAGCGAAGAAGACAGTGAAGCAAAAAGCAGAAAGAATACAGAGGGCTGAGTTGACCAAAGGTAGAATCGAGCACCAGAGAGCTTGAGAGATTCAAGCCATCCCTGATAGGATCTGTCAGGATTGAGCGCCACATTGGATTCCTTCCATTAAAGACCATAGGTGTCAAAGAGCTGGTAAGGAACAGAATTTCTGCACTCTAGTTGCTTGGGGAATCCAAGAACCACCCTACCAAGCAAATTTTGTTTCAGGAGACTCATACTGAGCTCCTTCATTGTAATTCTCTGCTTTAAGAGAAAATAAAAGAAGGCCACCACTGAGAGCTGGACCAGAGATGTAGCCCTGGAGGATAGGGTGAACTCCTTATTAATTTCTTATGTTCTTGTATTTTCTTACTGTGTTTCTCTACTATTTTCCATTTCCAGTGTCTGTGTATTTGCAATCTGATCGATCCGTTGCCTAAATAACATAGACACACACCAACACCTAAGTCTGTGATACCTTCATTTAATAATTCTTTAACTGGGATCACTCATAGGGTCATTATCAGATCAATTAATAAAATTACAAACATTTTCTATGGAAAAAATCATACTATGTATATCACACTAAAATAAATATAAATGATAATGATTCATTTTCATAATTATGATATTTGAGAACATATAACCAACATAGATCCATGTTACACAGTAATTTGTCACTGTCTCCCTGTCAGTCTCCCTACTATGTCATGAATTCAAATCAATCATGCTCATGCTCTCTAATCTGGCCAAATGACCCACTTTGCCAAAGTTTTTGCTATCAGCGCGACTTTTGGCCAAATAACTGCGCTGATGGGTGCTCCATAACAGACCGAATGTGCTGTCAGCACGGAAGCACACGTGTTTTCCGCGCTGATCGAATTTCATGAGCCAACGAATCCTATGTTTGTATTAAGTCGCGCTAACACAACCTGCTCTGTTATTAAGATGCGATGTCAGCGCTCCAGTCCAGTTATGCACCTGCGCTGATCCTGTTTGGGCGAGTTTGTTCTAATAGCCGGCCTTCCAGATGACTCCAGACCTGGTTGTTGGCCTTGTGAATGTCGCCCTACTTTCTATGGCATGTCTGTTCGTCATTTGAGCCACCTTCCTTGGAGATAAGCTCATCCTCCCACCATTCATGGAGACTCCTTCTCCTATTTAAGCCTCTACCATTGCCATGAGCAGCGAGTTTTGGTAGTTTGGATAGTGTGGAATTCATAGTGCTTAGAGTGCTGCTGCTAGTAGGTAGTTGGTGTGACAAGTGTGGATTTGCTAGGGGAAGCTTAAGGAAGGTTGTGAGTATTGCTTGTGTGAGAGAGAGCTTTGTCTTGGGAGAATCTACCTTCAAGGGTGAATGCTTAGGAGACTTGCTGGCTGGACCCTCTAGAGAAGGACTCAGCGTTAGAACTTTGGTTGTACCTTTCTCTGTTATTGATTAATAATAGATGACTACTATTATGGTTCCATTCTCATTTGTCTTTGTAATAATAAAAGCAATTATACATCAGTCAAAAAGGAAGCAATTTGGCGACTCCGCTGGGGAACTGGCCTTTGTCTCTTTTTGTTCATTCTTGTTCTTGAGTTTGATTGTTTCTCTCTGTTCAAAGACTGGGGATTAGTTCTCTGCTTTTAGACTTCCTGGTTCAGTTTGGGAGGTGTCTAAATTGTTTAAAGAGTTATTGCCTTGGTTTGGGAGCTTTTGGCTTGATTCTGCCTGTTTTTTGGCCTTAGCGTGGTTTATATCAAAACAGTCGCGCTGACAGCGCATAGCTGTTTCTTTGACTTCGTGGTCATCGCGTAATTACGCCTAACAGTCGCGAAGATCCTGGAAATCAGATCAGTGCGGAAAAGACGTTTACAGTCGCGATGTCAGCGCCACTTGTTATGCTTTTTACCCTCGCTGACCTTGGGTTGGTAGCTTAATTCCCGCGACGACTCCTGAAATCGGATCAAAGCAGGTGGTCTGTGTAAAAGTTGCGCTGACATCTCAGGTGGTCTGTGTAAAAATTGCGCTGACATTGTGATCATCTTGGGTGGTCTGTGTAAAAATTGCGCTGATTCCTAAAAAGTTGTTTTTATAACTTTATCTCCTGAATTCATCAATCTTTCTTATCCCCTGTTGTTTCTTGTCCCTCAATTAGCTTATTTTGATTACTTTTGGTTAGGGGCACTCTCTCTTTTATTTCATTCGAGTGAGTCTTTTTTTTTTTAGACCATGTGACCTAGCCCTTTAGAAGTTTCATCGAGAAACCATTTTCTTAGGTTACTTGTCTATTCAAGGTTCATCCACAACCCTCTTATTGATTTTCTTGAGGCTTTTTCACTGCTTGTGGCTGGTTGATTTTTAGTGTCGATTATTGAACCACTTTTTATGTTGATTCGATTTCTTCACTACCAAGCATAGATCACAATTGTTTGGATCGATTAGTTCACACTTGCTTGGTTGTTTAGGTGATTGTTATTGAACTAGTCTTCGTATTGTTTCGATTACTTCTCACTACCCGGACACGGATTACAGTTGTTTGGGGTCAACCGGTTCTTTTCACATTTGTCTGTTATTATTTCTCGAAAGTTTGTTTAGTGCACTTTTCCATTAAAAAAAACGAACAATCTCTTTTGCGTTCAATAGTTAATTGGAAAAAGAGCGTTTCATTGATTTGTGTTCTCAAAAGAAAAAGTTTCGTTTCTTTGCCATTAGCT
This sequence comes from Pinus tabuliformis, assembly GCA_031772625.1. Lineage (NCBI taxonomy): Eukaryota > Viridiplantae > Streptophyta > Pinopsida > Pinales > Pinaceae > Pinus > Pinus tabuliformis. Next base: position 81,518,736 of record CM062808.1, on the reverse strand, counting down.
GCATTAGATTATTTGATTGATTGAGTTCATTTTGTTTTATTGAAAACTCTTAACCCTTTCATAGTTAGAATTCATCGAACGAAATGATATTCTTTGGCATGTAGTTTGCATCTAGGTAATTGTGAGAGATCACACGATAAGGCCTGAAACCGAAACGTAATTCAAGATCAACCATAAAATAAAATGAATAAACCTAAAAACGCATTGGAACTTAACGCAAACATCTAGAGGTCTAGGCTAGAGACGTGTTCCGGCGTGTTTAAACATAGTCACTATTGTTTCACATTACGGTTGGGTGATTCCTCCTTCTGTGACTCGATAGTGGTCTAACACGGATTGTGCTCCCACGTACCGTCGCGTATATAGGGAGACCCCACTAGGCTATTATCCTTGATCCATAGGAAGCCGAGTCTGCCGCCTTGTGAGCCGTAACGCACCGAGCATAGCATTCGGGAAGATTGACTGCAGTACGGAAAGTCCTTGGTTCTCATATGATTGCCAAGGTGTATAAGCAGTTTTACGGATTGCCTGGTAAACCCTTTGCCTAGAGTCTCCAGAGTAGTCACTTTTGATCCTTTTTGGACTCCTTAAAAGAAAAGGTGCCAGTGAGCATCTTGTCACTTCGTGCTCATTAAACATTCGAAGGAGACTACAGTCATCTTTTCGTCCTTTTCTCGACTCTTGAAACATGAAAAGGTCAAGTTTAGTTCCTGTGTCTTAAAAGTTTATTTGGCCACGATTAACATTACCTGGTTAGATCTTCTGTGTGTTAGCTTGAGTAGGCTTCTTTTTGTTTGCCATGGCAACTTTCCCGGGGTTCACCAACCCAAGTTCCCCTCCTGACGGGAACCCTGGTCATTTCCCTCCTCTCGGGAATGTTGGTGCTCCTTATATGGCAACGTTATCCCTTCCAGGGTTAACTGTCGGGTTGCCTGTTTGGTTGTTTTCAACCTCTTTGGTCCCTGCCGTGTCGGCTGTTAGTCCATCAGTCCCTCCACCTGAACAACATCATGTTGATCCTAAGGTGGATCTCTCCCCTTCGACCCCTACTTCTACGTCCTCATCTTCTACTTCGCCTAGTGAAGGCCTCGTTTCAAGTAACCAGGTGGCTAAGAAGAAGAAGAAGAAGACCAAGAAGAAGAAGTCTCCTAAGGGAGAGGCTGCAAGTATAATTGTTACTCCCTCGAGTACACCTGAAGTCGGGCTCCCTTCCGCTCCTCCGCGGAAGGTTAAGTTTCCTTGTCGATTATGCAAGGGAGACCATCTTCTTCGTGATTGTCCTGGCATTCCCAGGGTACTAGAAGTATGGTCTCGCGATCCGGCCCACCCCTCATCATCCTCTGAAGCTCACGGCGATGCTACCGTATCAGTTGGGAATGGTAAAGGAAAAGGGAAGATTCGAAACCCCCTGTAGACTTTGTGGAGGAAATCATCCCCTTCACCTTTTTCCACTAATGGATAAAGCCTCTGTTGTCTTGGAAAGTCTTACAGCTCCTTCACCCCAACTCCCCGTTGGATATCAACATCTTTCTGCAACTGCAGATCATCCGCCTTCCGACAATGAGATTGGTTCACATTCTTCTCTTGTCCAGGCCCCTCTTCCCGAACCCGGCTGTGCCCAGCCTGTTTCAGACCAACCATTGGTCGGAAAGAGTGTCGACTCGAGTCTACCGCTCGCTCACTCTGTTTCGGAAGAGAACCACGCCCATGTTCTTCTCGTCTCTTCAGATTCTCCAGAGTCCCGAAATGACTCTCTTAACCCAGCTGCTCCCGAAGGTTCTCCTTCGGTTCCTTTAGCACATGGGGGCAATCATATGATTCCTCCACCAAGTAGTCTGGTCACTTCCTTTGATTGGAATCGCCTGATCGCCGGTCGTCTTCCATCCCATATGCCTTTCCAGATCACAGTACATGCCTGTGCTAAGGCAGTACCTGGCACTGTTTTTGATGAAGGGGCGTCTGTCAGTCTTATGCCGTACACTACTTGGCAAGCTTTAGGTTCCCCGCAGCTTGGGCCAGTCACTCAGAATCTGTTGGCCTTCGACGGAGGAGCCTGTCCATCTCTAGGAGTTCTCCCGAAGTTCCCTATTACTTTGGGAGGCAAAACCGTCTATATAGACGTCTTGGTTACCCAAGGTGTTTTAGACTTTAGTCTTCTCCTTGGTCGCGACTATGTTTACGCCATGGGGGCCCTTGTTTCTTCACTTTTCCGTGTGGTTTGCTTTCCACACTATGGAAGAATTGTGACTATCGATCAATTGTCGTTCGTTAATCCCCCGATGCCTCCTGCGCAGTTGTCGTCCCCTCCTAGTTTTTATCCACCAGTTGTATCTGCCCCACCGCAGATCAACTACGTGGCCACCTACCCTGTGCCTGTATCCAGTGATGACACCATCGTGCATAGTGTCCTGGGGGCATTGGGCCCGGACTTCCAAGATGTTTCCCTTCCATCGGGAGTGGTAATCTTGGAAGCCCCGACTTCGTGTTCATTATGATGCCGTTCGGTCGGAGCATAGTTCACTTTCCTATGTCAAGCTCCCTAAAAAATGAAATTGGGTCTGGACGGAGCATAGTTCACTTTCCTATGTCAAGCTCCTTAAAAAATGAAACTAGGTTTGGTCGGAGCATAGTTCCTGATCTTGTGTAAAGCTCGTTAAAAAATGAAACAAGGGTTATGAGGATAGTTCTTTTACTGTGTCAACCTCATTAAAAAATGAAACACCTCCCTTTCCAAATCGAGTCTTTTGATTAAGATCTCGTAAAATACAAGTCGAGTCTTTCATCGATCTCGAGAGTGAACCTTCATTCCATCCACTATGTTGAATGCAATGAAGCTTGGGGGGCATGTACCTTGATTTGCATTATTATGCTGGGGGCATGCGAACTTATAACAAGCATAGTTTTTCGTTTCAAGCTTGTGTAAACATGAAACCGAATCCAAGCAAAGTTCTCCATGGTTCAAGCTTGTGTAAAAATGAACCCATACCCGATTTACATCTTGTGATTGCCATTTTTATCCGCTGAATTCTGTTAGATGAGCCTTGGTTGTTTCATTCCATTGCTACCATCTCTTTGGCCGATCATATGCTCTCACTTGGTTGTTTATCCTTTCCTGAGAGCTACAGCGATGAGTGGTTTTATTAGCCAGCCTCTTGACCATTACATGTTTTGAGCAGTTCCACCATTGCTGGAACCAGTTGCTACCTTTTACACCACTCGTTCCTCTAGGACGAGTCACCTTTAAGCTCTTTTCTGACTCGTAAAATGTGAAAAGATTGCCGAGTATTTTTCCCTTTTTGACTCGTTAAAGAGAATAAAAATGGAAGTCTTCTTTCAGCTCTTTTCCGACCGTTTAAAGAAGAAAATATAGCCGAGTCTCCCTCTCAACTCGTTAAAAGGAACGAGAGGCGGTCGTCTTTAAAGCTCTTTTTTCGACCATTTAACTTAAAAAGATTGTCGGGTGTTTGTCGTTTCGCACTCGTTATTGGCTCCAAAATGACGTACTTCCGACCGCTTTTTTACTTTTTCGGGTCGAAGTCACTATTCACGAAAAGTAATCCTCGATCATACTGGTCGGGCGGTTCTTTCAAGCATTGTTTTATAATTTTTCGGGCTCGAGAGACACAACTTTACGAAAAAGGACCCCCCTGGAGTTTTCTTTTCCGCTGTCTTTTCAGACTCTCTAAACAGGAAAAGACGCCGAGTTCTTCCTTTGTCAGACTCGTTAAAATTTAATGACATCGGATGTCGTCGAAATGACGCCTTCCCAAGCATATGCTATCCCCGTCAAGCTTGTCCTCCAAAAATAATCGGGGTACCTGCCAGAAATGGTGGGGGAATTGAAACTGTAATAATGGTCGTGTCGGCAGTATGTCGCTCTTGAACATGGCACTCGTCTGCATTCGTGTTTGGGTGGGAATTTCTCATCTTGTTTTACACTAGCCTCCATGGGTTTGGGTTATCCTATTTGACCTCTCATATGCTCATTGCCTTGTCACCATGACCTCTGCTCATTTGATGTCAGATACTGCCAAATCCGCTCTCGTGCCGCCGATATGTTCAAGAGAAGTTGGCCTCTGCAAGCTTACCACCTCCCTCTGATGTCTCACACAAAACATTTTATCCTTCTCTGTCTCGTGTCGATGATGTGGGAAACATCATGGCCCACCTTCGATCAAGGTTACTTCCTGTCGACTTCAGCTCATTATCCAGGAAAGTGACCTAGAGACTCCCTTCAGGTGCCTTAGAGCCTGCATGCCTCAATGGCAGGTTCTTCGTGTTTGACACGAGGTTTTCATCATTGGCCTCCGATCGGATGATTCTGCGAGTGTTCGACACCAGCTCATTGATTCACACGCCGCGGATCGTACCTATAAGTACCTTGAGGACCATTGTCATTATTGGTGGTACCTCTCGCGTCTGTTAACAGTTTTCATTATTGGCTGGTAATCAGACGATGTTCATGCATGTTCGACTTCAGCTCATGTATTCACATGCTTGGACTTGTACTTTGTTCGGGTTGGGATGGAGCGCAAGACCCTGGTTTTTGTCTATTGCAAACCAGGCTGCGATTTTGTGGATTGTTATTACATGACTCATTGACGGATGGCTGCGCCCATACCTGAGTCTTTGGGATGGCTGCGACCATACCTTCTTATCATCATGGTCTCTTCAGCTGGGTGGCTCCGTCCATACCACAGACCTTCTTCGTATGTCTTTTGGATGGCTGCGCCCATGCCTAGACTACATGTAATTGAGATATCAGTTGTACATACGTGCAGGTTCTTCCTGGTGGTGTCCCAGTTCAACGAGTTTTGTAAAGCATTTCACCCCTCCCACTCTCTCGGGCTTCATGCTTTAGGGGGCATCTGTTACACAGTAATTTGTCACTGTCTCCCTGTCAGTCTCCCTACTATGTCATGAATTCAAATCAATCATGCTCATGCTCTCTAATCTAGCCAAATGACCCACTTTGCCAAAGTTTTTGCTATCAGCGCGACTTTTGGCCAAATAACCGCGCTGATGGGCGCTCCATAACAGACCGAATGCGCTGTCAGCGCGGAAGCACACGTGTTTTCTGCGCTGATCGAATTTCACGAGCCAGCGCATCCTATGTTTGTATTAAGTCGCACTGACACAGCCTGCTCTGTTATTAAGATGCGATGTCAGCGCTCCAGTCCAGTTATGCACCCGCGCTGATCCTGTTTGGGCGAGTTTGTTCTAATAACCGGCCTTCCAGATGACTCCAGACCTGGTTGTTGGCCTTGTGAATGTCGTCCTACTTTCTATGGCATGTCTATTCGTCATTTGAGCCACCTTCCTTGGAGATAAGCTCATCCTCCCACCATTCATGGAGACTCCTTCTCCTATTTAAGCCTCTACCATTGCCATGAGCAGCTAGTTTTGGTAGTTTGGATAGTGTGGAATTCATAGTGCTTAGAGTGCTGCTGCTAGTAGGTAGTTGGTGTGACAAGTGTGGATTTGCTAGGGGAAGCTTAAGGAAGGTTGTGAGTATTTCTTGTGTGAGAGAGAGCTTTGTCTTGGGAGAATCTACCTTCAAGGGTGAATGCTTAGGAGACTTGCTGGCTGGACCCTCTAGAGAAGGACTCAGCGTCAGAACTTTGGTTGTACCTTTCTCTATTATTGATTAATAATAGATGACTACTATTATGGTTCCATTCCCATTTGTATTTGTAATGGTTAATGTGAATTACATCCTTTATGACTGATGTATAATTGCTTTTATTAGATTTCACGCTTGTGTTTATCTTTCTCTTCGTGTGTGTAGGTATCTATTCACGGAGATTGTGGAGGATCGTGACCGGCCAGAGCGAAGGAGCGAGAGCAGCATCTCTTCATCAAACAATAGCATTGGAATCCAAGTAGGTGTTCGTTGCCTCTCTTCTATTTGCAATTAGGAACTTGCACAGTAGCATTGATTGATTGTTGCTAGACCCATTCTGGGCTAGTAGGGATCGCCTCTATCCGTAGAGGGGATTTACCTCTCCAACAATCCATTTTAACTTCGTACCTAACAAGCAGTGAGAGGGATCAAATCCCTTAATATGAAAACTGATGTTTGAGTTGCACCTAGAGAGATTTGATTCCTCTTCACTCTGTTAGGTCCTTATACTACTAGTGTAGCCCCTCATTTGAGATGAAATATTGATGACTGTCATGTTCGAATGTAATGAGCTTGTTGCATAACACACTCTTGGTAGATTAGAGTTAAGATTTTACTTCTTTGATTCTTAAAAATTTTCTTGTACACAACAACTTCAGGTCTCAGCCAATCTCCACATTTAGCCTCTACTTAACTCTCCTATACACACTTGTCTCTTATATGCTTTATATTTATGACATTTAGTAGTTTCAAACTCTGCCTAGTCCTCTCATGCACACACTATCATTTTGATACATTCTTCCTAATAAGGAACTCAACTTATATAAATTTATGCATCTTCACTCCCTCTCACAAACTACCACAATATTTTTTGTACTTATCAATCTTTTCCCCTTCACAATCATGAGAACATGAGTTTCTTTAAATTCTCTTGTCAAATTACATTCAAAATTTATATCCTCTAACATCAACCATAGTTCCATTAGATCTTTCATTCACCTTTGAATCTTTAGAAATTTGGACATTTTACCATTTAAAAAAAATTGTGTTTAATTGATTTTGGTGCTTGAAAGACACCAAATTTCTAGACTTAGCCATTGGGCTTTAACCGCCTCAAACTATGTGACCAAGGGAAATAATCTGGATCTTAGGTTCAAAGGCGCTTAGTTTCATATTCTTTGTGATCTAGTTAACTCTCGTTATACAAAAGTTTCTTATGAAATTTAACATCTTGTGCTTACTACCCTTCACACTAGACTACACCATTGTATGGTAAAATGGCTAGATAACACATTTAAACTTTATGCTAAGCTTTGGTTATGAGGATCTAGGATCTAGTACCCACTCATTTCATAGAGAAACTACATCGTAGACTGGCCAGACAACCAAACATCAATGCTAAAACTTGATGTGGGGTCCAACTTACCTTGAGGTTCATGTTGTGGTTTTTGTTCGGTAAATACAACATTTGACTGATTGTTAACGGTGCATACTATGTGCACATCTAAACCACTAGATGCCCAGATGACCATGCACCTCTAGACTGAAAAACAAAGACAATCACAAAAAATATTAACACTTTGAGGCCTTACAAAACAACATCCTTGCACGAAGATCGATATAAGCCACATCATCTACTACATCGTCTTTTTTCCATGTCCTGTCATGTCACGACCACATCATCGCCACATCAATGCCATGTTTCACTCATAAAGGGGCCACTTGGGCACTCAAAAGAGCTAAATCCACCTACCACATGTCCTCACCTCAGGGTGCCACATCATCAACTTGCCACCTGTTTCTTCCATCTGACACTAGATGTGCTACCACATCATATTGGGGTCCCCTTTGTATTTGGCACTAGGAAATTTGAGATCCAATTATTTTCATAAGTGGTTTCCCTATTGCACTCTCATAGGCCCAAATGCCTGAATGCCTTGTTGCCTTTGGATGGGTCTAGAGGGCTAGATGAATCTGAATAAATGGTCATATTCTTGGTTCTCATCTTTGCTTAACCCCCATATGGATGGATGACGAGATATCCATTGATCCATCAAAGCTTGGACCAGGTCTTTCTGCAATCCATCACTTCAAACTCAAGTTTTCTCTTTATTATTAGGGAGATAGACTAAGTTCCATATATCATTGGTAATCTCTCTAAGAGGGTTATCCAACCAAGAAATTTTCATGGTCTTTTGAACAAGGTACCTATAGGAAAAATGCCTTCAAATATAGGCTGCTTAGTAAGCAACCAAGACATCAATGACATCATAAGCTTAGCACATTACTAATAGAATCAATAGGCTCCCCATGAACTTGACATCAATGGAAATAACTACCAACACACTCATCACATGATAATAAAATACACCTTTAAAAACTTATTAATAATTTAACCAAAAAAATGTATCTTTGATTTAAAAATAAATAAAAAATGTTTGGGTATCTTTTTTATTTTCTCAAGGAAAAATATCATATATATTCATTTATTGAATGTGCAAATGTTGTTGATAATAAATAACTATCTAATGTGTAATAAAATCATAAAAAAATGATTGGCTTTCACCATATATGTCTATGTCCATTTCATACTTTCCTTCAAACCAAAAAAGAAAATTCCCTTTAACTTATATAATAGACTAATATTGTCAAAATGAATTAGAGAAAAGTCTCCAAGGACTTTACCTCAAACCCATCGCTAAATTCGCAAAGTCCAACAGATCTAGTAGGCAAATAAAGAGCCTCTTTGGATAAAACATCAACTTCCTCGTCTAATTCTTGGAGGATATGGCAATAATAAATCCACTCAAAATATTGAGATTCCTATTGTGTATCATGCATAATACACTCTAAACTAACATTGCTAACTAAGGCTCTATGGATTTCACAATCAATGACCAATTTTGAATCACCCATTATTTGAATATTTTTTATCTCTTTTTTGTATGCTATTTCCAAGAGGAATGAAAGGGTTATCAACTTAACCCCATTGTTGGATCATTTACCAAGGGAAAATATATAGGACATAAAATGAAAGTGGTTGAAGTATAGTACAACATCTACACCACACTGAGGTAGATGGCCTTTACAGGCCCCATCGAAAAATCCCCATGGAAGGTCAAAATCTAGTCCTAACATATGAGGCATCCTTGGATTTTTTTTCTTTGACTTAGACTTAAATTCTTTTGCAAGGGAGATGATCTTAGTCTCATAGGATTCAAGAGAAAGATCCAATTCCTTAAAAGGGCTTGAATTACAACCTCTCCAAATGCAATTAACAAGAATGCATGGCTAGTTGGTAAAGGATCTTACCAACTTATCCGATAACCAAAATTTGATAGGATATGCAAGAACATAACCATCCTAGATAAATTTTGGATTGAATTCCCTCCAAATGAGATATATAATTTGAGTCATACATACATGCAGTGGACAAGCAAACTTAATGAGGATTATTCCTAAATTTTACATAGAGGGCATCTGTTGGGCCCAATACAACTATGCTTAATAAGTACATCCCGAGTTAAAAAAATTCAAATGAGATCCAGCCAAGTAGTAATTTTCACTTTGAATGGGGCATTGGATTTCCCAATTACCTTCCACCACCATAACTTATAACCATCAAAGTTATCTTCAAACCAAGATTTTTACCCCCAACTTTGTCAGGAATTCACCTATTTGTGGCTTAGTTGACCAAGAAATTGAGTCTGGAACATTATCCCTAAAAGTGATGAAGTTTGAAATCAAGATACCAATGAAACAATCCAAGTTCGTAACAACATCTCCATTTAGGCCTAATGAGATGACTGACTTCCATCCACTTCTATCTCTGAGTTATGGAGATTAAGCCTTCACATCAATCACATAATAAATGTTCTTCTATCAAGTCATTTGTAGAAAGAGATCAGGGAGGAGATAATTGTTACCAACACCGATCGAAGGATCTTCGATGATATTATATTATGACCATCCCTGATCCACTAGGTTACCCATTTATCAACTAGGAGAAAATCCCCCACAAGTACTTTCCACAATATATACTCTTTGGTGGATTTTCGAGGATGTTTGAACCAATAAGGATATGACATTCCCATAAAATACTTTTTTTGAGTAACCTTGCCCAAAGAGAGTTTCTTTGGGTGAGTCTCCACAAACTTTTCCTAGAAAGAGGTTGGGAAAACAGATAAATATTTTTGACACCCCAATTGCCAAGGTCACTGGGAGCTACTAATTGATCCCATTTAATCAAAGTTATTCATTTTGTGTTCCTAGCCCCAAACCATAAAAAATGGAAATTGAATTTTCTGAACGTGGAAAGAATTCCTTTAGGAATTGAAACATTGGAGGTCCAATAGAATTGAATTATTTTTTGTACAAACATCATCAACACCAAATGGCCTCTATGAGAGAGGAATCTAAGAGGTCAAATGGAGACTCTTGCTTCCACCTTTTTCACCATCCATAGCTAGTCTACCTTCTTGTGTTTATTTGATTTCAAAAAAATCCCTAGATAATTAAGATTACCATCCAACTACTTATGAGGACAAGGAAAAAGAGTTATCATTTGAGTACTAATGGCTTTGAAATTTCCATGGGAAACCAAAAAAAAGTTTTGGACATTAATCTCCATTCCAGTGGAAGAGTAAAATGAGTTGATTGATATTTTGAGAGAGACCAGGTCTCTCCATCTACCATGTGCACAACATAGAATAACATCGAAAAATAGAAGATTTGAGACTTGAATTGAATTAGAAATTTTGTAAAACAAGTTGATTAATCTTTTGAGAGAGACCAGATCTCTCCATCCACCATGTGCACAACATAGAATAACATCGAAAAATAGAAGATTTGAGACTTGAATTGACTTAGAAATTTTGGTTGCTTTTAGAAGATCCAAAGGCCTAGGTTATGCAATGAGTCTGCTTAGAGCTTCAACAATAATGAAAAATAACAAAGAAGAGAGAACAACCTTTACAAATTCCACTAGATGCCTAAAAAATTCGGAGGTAACCCATTTATAAGAACAACAAATGAAATAAACTATATACAACTCATTATCCAATTAAAAAAAAAAACCAATAATTTTTTTCATAAACTTTAGAATTTTAATATCTTTATTATTATTAATATATCCTTTACTATTTGTCTTTATAAACATATATTTATACGTAAGATTCTAAAATATTAAAAATCCATCCATCTTAATTTTTTTTTTTTTAACTGAAACGGTTAATTTTTATTGATATAAAGCTGATCAGGCATAGCCTAAACGTCCTTTACAATTTCCAATAATAGCTGGAGCTTTTTTCGCTTAAGGAATGTTTGCCTTGATCGGAGATTCTGCATTTATGCTGATCATTCCTTCCCGAAGGGAGCATCCAATATTTGCCAATCTGTCTGCATCTTTGTTTAATCCTCTAAGAATGTGGCATATTTGAACCGAATGGAGGTCTTTCAGCACCCTGTTTACTCTTGCTAGCTGCTTGTTCAATGCCGGATCCTTGAGAATTTTATTTTTAGCCATTGTTTTTATCAACAATTATGAATCGCCTATTATTAGAATTTCATTTGGGTTTTCTTTACTGGCAATTTTGCAAGCTTTCCAAAGGCTGAGAATTTCAATTTGATTGTTAGTTTTCAATCCCGGGCCCCAGCTGAATTCGTCTTTTTTCCCATTCCGGTAAAAGATCACTCCACCTGCTCCTGACCTCCCTGGGTTGCATTTTGAGGCTCCATAAAAAAAAATGGTGCATTTGTCCTGGAATTTCTACCACCTTTGGAAGGTGTCTTCAGATTCACGGATTTGCCATTTTTCCTTGTGGATTGGGCACTTAATTGTTGGATGTCTGTCTTTTCCTGTGTAGTCTTCCAACCACGCTCTTTCTTCTCTTCTTAGGGAATTGTCTTTCTTTTCTGTATGGTGATTGAGAGTTTCTAAGAGAAGCTTCTTTTCCTGTTCTGCCACTTTCGCTGCTGGCAGCTCAGTGTTATTGAAAATAATCTCATTCCGAGCTAACCAGATTTTCCAGCAAACATATTTGGGTGCAGCTTTCCATACATTGTGCCAAATTGATTTGCTAACAATACGATGGGGGTAGCTAGCATTCCAGGATGTAAACATGGAGATTATCGTGCTTTGAGAAGGGGGGCTCACATTCAGTCCGAAGAAGAAGATGGACCATACTTCCTTCGCGAAATCACACATTATGAACATATGATTCGCTGTTTCTTGATCCCTTTTGCAGAGGGTGCATATGTGTGGCCCTGCTATACTTCTTTTGTACAAGTTTTCTCATGTAAGAATTTTGTTGTGGAATAATGTCCAGAAGAAGAAGTTGATTTTAGGGATGCTGAAGCTGTCCCAAATCTGCTTCCACACAGTTCCCTGATATGGTGAATCTTGTTTGCTTTGCATTTGATAATATCCCTGACTTGCTGTGTACACTCCGTTCTTGCCCCAGCCCCAAATGTCTTCATCATCGATGTGAACTCGATCAAAATCAGAGATTGCGTCCATGAGGGCAGCCAACTGATTTTTTAATTTTTCTAGAATTATGGGCAAATTCCATCTCTGCCAATTGCCATTACTGTCCCATTCTGATAAATCATCAATTTTCCTGATGCCTTTTGCTCGGAGCCAGTCTCTGATCTTAGCGATCTCCATTTTTTCATTAAGAGGCCGATGTCCCATTATACAGTCTTTCCATAAATTGATGTTCTTCCCATTGCCTGGAATGCGATATAAATAACTTCTGAAGAACTCTATTATTGTGATGCACAATTTCCAGGCCTGCGTTCCTTTTGGATGTTTCTCCGGTTTGTAAGTCATAATGGTCTGGTTCTTGAGGTAATTCTTTTTGAAGATCTGGCTTACTGGATGGTTGGGCTCAGCGCATAACTGCCATAGAAATTTGCAGCCCAGAGCCACATTTGCATGCACCGGATCGCGCACTTGGAGGCCTCCTTCCACCATCGGTCTTTTCACTGTATCCCAGCCGATTAGGTGAAAACGATTGGTGTTCCCTCGCCCACTGTTCCACAGGAAGTTGCGAATATATCTAGCAATTTCATCTGAAATGAATTTAGGTGCATCATCAGAGAAGCTTGAAATGTGGGCAGAGCCGAGAGGACCGATTTGATTAAGGTGAGTTTGCCGCCTGTAGTTAACCAAAAACCTCCCCACGCTGTTATCCTCTTCTTGAATTTTGCGATTACATCCTCCCACAGGTGATTCCTATTTTAGCCCAACGTTATAGGGAGACCCAGGTATTTGATTCTTTCCCATTCTGCGTGCCCTGTGTATCCCAAGTCTTCTGCGATTTTCCCAATTGAGTGTTGATCTGCATTCCAACCATAGACTGCGCTTTTCTTTTCACTTACCAGTGCACCCGTGATGCTGCAGAATTTCTGTAGTATTGTTCTGAAGGCTATTGCTATTCTTGAAGAGGCCCCCCCAGCAAGAGCGAGTCATCAGCGAATAATGCATGGTTCACTGGTTCTATGCCTTTCTCAATTCTGATCCCTGGTATTCTGCCTTTTTGTTTTTCCATAGTCAGCTTCCTACTTAAAGAATCAGCCATCAGGATGTAGAGAAAGGGTGAGAGGGGAAAGCCCTATCTCAGGCCCCTTGTGGTTGGGAAGAAGTTTGCAGGTCTGCCATTTATCATTGGTGCTATCCATATCTTCTCCAGACAGGCTTTAATTAAATTAATGAAGTCCTGGTTGAGACCAAAAGATGATAGGACCCTGTACAAAAAAGACCTATTAACTCTATCAAAGGCATTACACATATCCAGTTTGATTAGCATGCCTTGTTCTTTTCGCAGTTGATTGGAGTGCAGAGCTTCCTGAACTTGAATGATGTTATCCAGAATGTGTCACCCTTTCACAAAACCACCTTGAGCTGGAGAAATTAATTTTTGAAGTAATGGTTTGATTCTATTTGCCAACAGCTTGGCCAGTATCTTGTAGGATGAGTTGCATAATGAGATAGGTCTGTATCTATCAAATGAACTTGGGTTTGCTTCCTTTGGAATTAGGGCGAGAAAAGTAGAGTTTATGCCACCTCCGACCCTTGCCTTCCTCATGAAACCTTGAACCATTCTCAGGAGATCAGAATTGATTATCTCCCAGCATATTCTGTAAAAGTGAATTGAAAATCCATCGGGCCCGGGGGCTTTGTCTGGTTCCATGGACCAGACAATGTTTGATATCTCTTCTTCTGAGACTGGCCTTAGAAGGGTTTCATTGTCATCTAGACTAACTAGCTGAGGAATGTTTGTGAGGAATTCTTCTATGTCCTCGCTCCCATGTTTTCTAGCGCTAAGAAGGTTTTGGAAATGCTTAACCGCGGCCTCCTTGATTTGTTCAAAACCTCTACATACCTGTCCACTGGATGTAGTAATTTCTACAATGTGATTTTGCGAGAGCCGAGCCTTGTATTGTTTATGGAAATATGTAGTATTCCTGTCCCCTGCTTTGATCCACAGGCTACGGGATTTCAGTCGCCAGTATTCCTCCTCATTTATGAAGGAGCTGTATGCTTTCCTTTGGGCATATTTTTCTTTGTCAAGATCCATGGTTGAAATGGCTTTCTCTTCCAACCCAAGTTGAATTTCTTCCAACTGTTTTGTTGCTTCTTTCCTCTGGCTGGTAGGGGTGTTGGCAACTTTCCTTATCCATTCTTTGAGTGCCTTTTTGGTGTTCTTCATTTTTTGCTCCCATACAAAGCTTGGGGAGCCTAAGACATCTTTCCCCCATGCTGTTTGTACAGTTTCGAGAAACCCCTCCCTTTCGACCCAGAGAGGACTGAATCTGAATGGGAGAGGACCGAGATCTTCTTCCTCCTTTATGCGCAGGAGAATTGGCTTGTGATCTGATGTTAGTTTAGGTAGGATCTTGGAGAAGACTATTCTGTTGTCCATCATGATTGAGCTGCTGGCGAGGAATCTGTCTAGCCTTGAAGAGATATGGTGATCCTCTGTTCTATTATTTGTCTAGGTGTATGCTCCTTTTACCTGCTTGAAGTCTACTAAGTCCCATGACTGTATGAGATTTTCCACAGTGGGGAGAAAGGGATCTCTTGTGGAGGATCCGCCTCGCTTTTCCTTTGGATCTAGGATTATATTCAGATCTCCTCCTATGACTATATTCGTAGGGCTGCATTGCTCTAAGTAATCTGATAGAGTCTTCCAGCACTCTTTTTTCTCCTCATAATGCACCAGGACATACATGTTAAACAAATCTAGTTTAACTTTACTTGCTGTGTGCCATAGTTCTGTATATATCTAATGTTGGGACTCGTGAAATTTGCCTAGAGTGAATAAGTTCCTAGACCAGAATGTGCCTATTCCTCCAGCCGAGCCTCTTGCACTGATTACCTTCCCCGAATCAAATTTCCATTTGTTATTGCTGGTGTTGAGAAGGGTCTCCCCTTCTATTTTGGTCTCTTGGAGCATGAGTATGTCTGTGGGTTCCATTTTCATTAAATCTTTGATGGCCTCTGCCTTAATGGGATTTCCCAGACCCCTGCAGTTCCAAGAGACCAGATTCATCATTTACAGCTTGTTGGTGTGGGACCTCCTCCCTTGGGGACCCTTGGCCTGGTATTCCTTCCCAGTGTCATTTCAATAGTAGCTTGACTTCCTAGGGTTTTTTTCCTTTCTGATTCTTCTTCCCTAGCTTCCTTGTTTGTTCTCCTTCCGAGGAGCTAGCATTTTCCATCTTCTTCTTCTTCTGTTTAGTTATATCTGCATATGAAGGGGAATTATTACTTGCATTTGGATTTGATGTGTTACCTGGAGCTTGAAAGTCGCTGTCGTTAAGCTGAGGTGGGTCTTCTTGTTCTGTATCCAGAGGCTCTGAGGGAGGTGTGAGAGACTTGAAGGGGTTTTTATCCTCCACTGCACTGGTGACTTCCTTGTTCCCTGCATTTTGATGACTTTCAGTTTCTTGTCCTGATCTGTTCCCTGTCTCCTTGCCTTTGTTTTTGTTGTGCTACCTATTGTTTGCTGCTTTCTTTACTTGCTTCCATTGCTCTCCTTTTTCTCTCTCTGTAGTTTCCTCGTTTTTCTTCTTACAATATCTTGCGAAGTGTCCGTATTCGTGGCAATATCGGCATTTGAATGGAAGCTGCTCATAGTCAAGCTCTTGGATATGCATCCAGCCTGCCACCGAGAGCTTAATGGCCTCAGGAAGCCCGATTTCTAGGTCGACCTCCACGCAGATTCTCGCACAGGAGTATTGATCCTTCCTTGGCGCCTGGTCTATGTATCTGCCGAGAGCATTTCCGATGGATTGCAGCGAGTTCTGGCTCCAGCAATGGAGGGGGAGGTGAGGAAGGCGCACCCAGACTGGCACTGTTGTGGGCACAACTTGAGCTGGGTCAAAGTCGGGGGATCATTTATTCAAATAAAGTCCTTAAGGGCCCATAAAATATGGCCCGTTTCTGACGATCAGGCTTCTATCCTCTACATTTTCGAACACGAACACAAAGAAAGCCTTGCCCATGAAATAACTTTTATTCCTTCTTTGACAAGGGGGATCCAGTTGCGCTTTACCCAATCTTCAACGGATTTCGGGGAGGGCCATAACCCTGTAAACTGGCCGATTAGTCCTCTTTCGGCGAGATTCAGTGCTAATCTGCAAGTGTCTTCCACTAGCAAAGACACCGTTGGAATACTTCCCAGTTTTTTGACGAACTTGAGCTGAGGTCCAGAAGGCTGGCATTTTCCTGAAGCTGCAACAAGTGACCTGAACGCTTCCAGTTCAGGAGGAGGTGAAGGAGAATCTTTAGAGCCATCGCCATGTTCCATTTTAAATGAAGTCGCCCTCAAGGGGAAGGTCAGCCTGTGTTAGGCCAGCCCCCATGCGAGGGCACTGCAGCCTTCAGCAGATCCGCGACCGCTGCCAGCCAGCACCACGCGAACAAGGTTAAACACCGTCGCTATTGCCTGCTGCAAACCCTAGGGGAGTTGCAGAGCCGCGAGGGAGCAGAAAATGTTACTATGAAAATTTCCTTAATTTAAGTTTTATAACATACACAATTTTAAATAATAAAAAAAACATAATAAGCTTTATCATACTTAGAAAAAATTACCCAACCTTTAAGAAAAAACTTTTAAATTTTTTAAAGGAAAAGACTTTAAAAAAATGACTTGTGAGTGAAAAGAGAATTTCCTTGAATTTAGCACTTCGACTACATTGCCTTCGAATCACGTATCGAAAATAGAATTCGCATCATGATAAGTGTCATTTTATTTGAAGGTAACCCATGAGCACAAGAATAATTATCAGAGTAGTCTACGGAGGAATTCACTTTATGGTGAAAAGTGGCAGGGATCAAGGTAATTTTTTTTATTTTTATTTTTTATTTTGTTGAGACAGTGTTTGAATCAGTGTTTTAAGATTTAGCTGGCTCAGAACCGACTCAGCCAAGTTGGTCCGAGTCAAGGCCTCATTGGGTCGACTCGGCCAGTGAACCAGTTCAGCCGGCTAGGGTATTAACGAGCCAGTTGAGTTGTCTAACAACTCGGCCGGCTCACAACCGACTCAGCCGAGTTGGTCCAAGACAAGGCCTCACCAGGTCGACTCGGCCAGTGAACCAGTTCAGTGGGCCGGGTTATTACCGAGCCGGCCCAATGAGGCCTTGACTCGGACCAACTCGACTGAGATGATAGCAGCCCATGAACTAAAAAACAACGATTTTTTTTTCTTTTTCTTTTTTTCTTTTGGGGGACTCCAAGGTTTTCACTATGATACTTTAATGGTTTTTTGTCCCTAAATAAGTTTATCTAGCTTGATCTTGAGAGGTTTGTTTAGGTGGTATCACATATGTAGTAGAGATTCCTTAAGGGATAGCTTCATTCTTCTTCAAAACCTTCCAATAGGTTCTTTGCCCCTTTCTTAAAGCAAACTAACTTTGTGGCCCCAACCTTAGCCCTCCAAAGATGAGCATCAAGCCTTGAGTTGATTCCACATGATGCTACACCCCTTGATGAGCCTCCGAATGCTAAAACACTAAACTTAAAAGCTTGGATGTTGGACTATTTGATGATATGCCCAAATGGACTAAAGATGGCCTTGACCTTGTGTTGGTGGATGGTGTCTTCTTCCAAAGCACAGATGAGGATGGTTATCATTGAGATGACTTAAGAGGGCTAGCACATCCCTCTTTGATGCTAATGCTTACCCTTAGGGGTTCCATGTCACTCACATGCTTAAATAAACATAATTAACTATTTCAATTTACCCATTCCATGGAAATGGAGAGAGCAACCACATATACCCAACCAGATTAGATATTATTACTTATGCTTTTCTTTTACCTTTACTTTTATTTTTGTATGAATAATATTTACCTTTACTTTTATCTTAGTATAAAAAGATAGCTAGTGTAACTGACTATTTTTCCTCTGAAAATCATAAGCATTCCAGTAATACAATGTGAAATTTCAATATTTTGAGTACTTTGATATTTTTTTATTACGTTGAATCCATTTCCACCATAAAAACATAATTCAAACACTAATTTTTTATTATGCTGAATCCATTTCCACCCTAAAAACATGATTCAAACACTACTACAATTTTTTTTTGCTTTCCATATTCAGCTATCGGGTCAATTCCTCCTTTTGGTTACCGATACACGACTTCTAAAGCATTTGTGAGTTGTACATAGGTTCAAATTACAGAATAAATTTAATCACTTTCAATTTGCCTTATGTATGGAATCCGTGACTTTGCAAGCTACTGGATTGAACGTGCCTATATCCAAGGTGATTAAATCAAAATTGATAAGAAATAATTATCAAATAATTATTTAAAAATTATTTCTAGAGAACATTAAATAAATAATGATTTATTTAATTATACTCTTGGGTTTTTTTGGATTTCAATGAGAAATAATTTTAGAAAAATGGTTTACTAAATTATTTCTTATGGTGAAAGTCGGTTTTACCATGGTAAATTCATCCTACATGGTGTATTTCAATCAACTTGTTAGTTTCCTATGTCTAGGAACCTTATTCTTTTTAGTCTTGCTATGTATCGAAGGCCAAAATTGTAAATATTAGTCATGAATCCACTGATTATTATTGTTTAAAAGGTATAGGTCTAGATTGGGCATCATGTAAGTCTTGTCATTTTGATTAAGAGGCCCATGTCTAAATGGATATTTTTCCTTACAAAGGTAAATCATGAAATTTCTTTGGTCACTTGTAAAAAGGTACAAAAATCATGTCACAAGTCTTTAGTTAGTGTGAGTGTTTTAGTCCCATCTTAAATCAAAGTTAGTAGGCCATCTTAGTTTGGTAATAGTGTTTTCATCAAAGAAATCATGCGATGATCATGAACAAAGTTTTGGAGGCGTCCTTACATTGGTTTGGATGTTATTTCAAAAGGACAGCATGTGAGATCAACAAAGGACAATGGTCAGACGATAGTGGTTTAAATTCCCAATGCAATGTGAATCCAGGAAAAACGTTGTGCATTCATGATGTTTCTCCCTAAATCATAATTAGCATGATCACTCTCACTCCAAGCCATTCAAAGTGTTCATTTGAACTTGAATTATTATATCTTAGCACTCAAATTTTCCTTATTGACATCAAAGAGCTCAAGAGGACTGATTCTTTCACTGCGAAAGGGAGACTGGGGCACTGCAAATCCACACAGGGTTAAATTTCTCGCAGCTTGACCATCCAAATCCTCTCATAGGTGGAAATTTGGTTTTGCTTTTGAATTTTAGGCATGATAAAAATCAAAGATCACATTTAAAATCCAATGCAAACCGTCTAGAGCTTGTAAAAGGAACAAAATTGTTGTCGCTTATATTATGCATTTTGCAGCATTTTTTCTTTCTTAGCGCTGCGCTTTCATCCCAACTTGCTGTGAATCCACATAGTGATACATTTTCCTTCTTTCTAATTTCCAATTTGCCTTTTCACTATGAGAGCCTCTGCGTGAAAATAGTTGCCTTAGTTTAAAGACTTTAACAAAGATTTTTTCCCTTAAAAAGTTTATGCTCAAAGGTGTTTAGAGGTCGAATGTTCTAGTGTTTCGTTTTTGGTTTGTGCAATACGACTGTCCCTAGTTTTCTCTTTGCCAATGACTACGAAATTCTGGGTCATATAAGGTTTTCATGAGGAAGTTTGGGGTTGTGTTTCTTGGTAAAATTGTTTGATTGTGTTTTAAAGATATTGTCATAAGATTTAAAATCCATAACGCCTCTATTATTGCTCAAATAATTTGTTCATAAACTCAAACTATCCACTGTTGTAAAAGTGAAATGATGACAACACCAGAAGACAAAAAACACAAAGGGGGAAACATTGTGCATTTTGAACCACAAGACATCACAACCATTAATTCAAATCCAACCATTAAGATGGATTTTGAACAAGGGTGCATGAGATTCTATGAGAGAATTCAATGATATCATTTGCAATTGACAAAGTGTTATAGCTCTAATACCACTTGTTATAGATTTGATCCAAAAATATAAGATAATGCAAATATACCCATAAATAATAAGATAGAAATACTTCTTTATTGATCAAACCCTTAAGGTAGGGCAGCATCATACATTCACTCCTTAAGGAAGGAGAACACTCCATAAGCCATATGCTTGTTCATACAATATTCCTTGATATCTCTCAATGGGGAGTCTCTAGCCTCTATATAGGCCTCATACATACAATACCATGGGTCATTACCATGGTTCCCTCAATACCATCTATCTAATACCATGGGCCCATTACATTATTACTAACTACTTGTGGTCCCTTACATTATACAGGTTAACCACCTTATTTATTACTATGGCCCATCCCATTATTACATTATTCCCTTGGGTACCTCCCTTTGTACTGCATATTATCCCCTCTAGGTATACTACACAAAGGAATTTGCTAGGGGTTTTGATAGCGTACAAGAAAAAATGGGAAGCATGACTTTTCTTGTCTCAACTCAATCAGTAGCTGAGGCTACTGAGATACCTTTGAGTGGAGATGAATGGTTCAAGGGATGGATTTTGATTTGGTTTCTTTCAAGGGCTTCTTTAATCCAAAACATAGGAAAGGGTATGGTTCATCTATTCCCAAGAGATATTTACAGGATCATCATGGAAACGTGTTGGAGGTCATCCAAAGGTACTTCACATATGATGGGAGATCCAAAAGGGTGTATCACTATAACATTAGGCTCCTATTGCATTTTACTGGAAAGAATCCTTTGATTCTTCCTTATTATCTGTTTAATATTTTCTATAAAATGGCTGACAGGGTTCAAACTAAAGGAAGTCAAGTTGAGGCAAGTTTGTTCCATTTCTCATTGACTAAATTGATAGTAATGAAGAAACTTGAGAAGAAAGAGCATTCATGGTAGGAGTTCTTGGTTTCTTTGGGATGGGAAACTCAATCTTCAAATAATCAAAGGACCAAGAAAAACACTCCCTCAGTTGTGATTAAAGAAGCTTCACCTACAGCAGCAAGCTCAGTCATGAAACCTCTGACTAAAAGAAATTTGGTTGGTCAGAAAAGTGCTATGAAGCTACAGTTTTCCCCTCAGGTAGAGAAGGTGACATCCCTTGAGGTAGAAAGGGTGGTAAGGGTGCTGAGAACTAGATCTGCACCCAAGATAGTACCTGTGGATCCTCCATCATCAGCAATTCAAGTCATCGAATCAGAGAGCACACAAAGAGAAGTGGAAATTGATGAGAAGGACCAGAAAATTGGGGAGTTACAAAATTAGTTGGATAAGGCCCATGTGATAATAGATTACTTGTAGCAGGAGAATAGGGAGCTTAGGCATAAAGTGTCTCAAGAGACTATCTATCTTAGAAGAGGAGAGTCACCAAAGGAGAAATTGGCACATGGTTCCAAAGGAAAAGGTAAAATGGTCATTGATGTAGAGGAGCTAAAGGATCCAGTTGAGAATTATAGAAGACCTAGGACTAGGTCTGCTGCTAAGATACATATGTAGGAAAAGGAGATATTTCAACCTGTGATTTTTTATGAACAAAAGGAATTTGAGAAGCTACTAGAACAACTTAAAGGGATACAATATCAAGTGGATCAACTTGCAGAGAAATATCATAAGGAAAAGTGGGCCTTGTTTAGAGAAGTAGAGATTTTTTTACGAGTACTTAATAAAGCTGAGTATAAACTGAAGTGGAACTAGCCTCTGTATAGGCAAGTAACAAATTTATATGTACAAAACTTAGTCCTCAAAATAAGACTTAG
Organism: Pinus tabuliformis; assembly: GCA_031772625.1. NCBI lineage: Eukaryota > Viridiplantae > Streptophyta > Pinopsida > Pinales > Pinaceae > Pinus > Pinus tabuliformis. Next base: position 81,496,872 of record CM062808.1, on the reverse strand, counting down.
GTTGGTGAAAAGAAGTCTCATTGAAGTTAAAGAAGCTGGAAGGAAGGCGAAGAGCGGTAAGTTGGAATTACTTATAGAGTCTAGTACTAAGGTGGATCTCCAGCAGGGAACCCTAACCCAACTCCGAAACTTTTCTTTTCACTTAGGAGATCAAAAAAGTAAAATTTTGATAACAATAACAAAACCACAGTGAAGGGCTTGTTGTGCTTTCCATATACAAATTTTGAAAAGTATGGGATAGTGAGGTTGAAAGGTTTTTGTTGTCGTAAGGGATTTTTATAAATATTCCAGCACTCATTTTGGTGTTTCCAACATTTCATATTAAGGGAAGTCACCATGTGTTTCAGTTTTGGAGGCGCTGCAAAAACAGACTAACGCACTGCGAAATTGGAGTACATGTCAAAGGGGTTCCTATAGGAATTTTGAATATGGTTCAAGAGGACCATCACCATCACAGGGATATTTGGAGCATACCCATTTGCTTCTTTTTTACAGATAGGGCCTACAACCATAAAAATAATGGAAGCCACCTGAATGCACTATGAGTCTACCTAATACATTGTGAATCTAGACAATCAAATCTTCTCAGTTCAAATTTCGAATTTTTGATCTCTAGTAGTTGTTTAGGTTATGTAAATAAGTGCAAAAATTATCTTATGGGGTGTTTATAATATTTTTTGGACAATATTTCAAATTAGTGATGTTTTAGCCTTGTATTGGTGTTGGAAATAATACTGAGAGGGGGGGTGAATCAGTATTATCAGATCAATCAAACCTTTTCAATGCTCAGAAACATATACGCTACTTCAGTTAAGTAAAACAGCGTGTACACGCTACTGTGACTAAATAAAACAGCGTATAAGCAGAAAACTCATAACTTAGTTAGCTTATTCTTCAGTTAAGTTCATCAGGACATTATTCAGCACATTAACAGTAAGCAGATGCAGTATAACAGAACGGATCAAAAGCCACACACATGAACACCAAGATATAAGGTGGAAACCCAATGTGGGTGAAAACCACCTGCTGCAAGTTATCTCTATCTTTCTTTAAGAAACTTCAGTTTACAATCTTTTGTACTGGTGCAGCCTTATACCAGTACGTAGGCTACAACCTGCAGAAGGCTACAACCTTCTCTCGTTCTCCAAACTTCCTTGGAAGGGAGCTCCAACCCCCTTTGTTCTTGTACTAGCCAAGATACTAGTACGTAGGTGCTGACCTACAATCTTCTTTTCTTCAGGTATCACCTTTCATACATTTTCAGACTTGAATATTCCTGAAGCACAACATTACAATCTGAAGACCACAATTCATTCAATTTCCACAACAGATCATTGAAGCATAAAACAACCAAACTCTGAATCACTGAACCATTGAACCCTGTCAATCACCAGTTACCAGAACACAGAGCAGACTACAGAACTCTGCAATAACTGTCAGACCCCACTGTAAACCCAAAAACAAGCTTCAAAAGATATACGCTACTTCAAGGAGCCAAACCCGCGTATACACGCTCTTTTACCGAAGCCAACCTGCGTACAGATCTAAAAATAAACTTTCTCAATTTGCAGCTGTACCAGACATTAGTTAGACCCAGAACATAGCATTGCGACAATATGCAGAGATAGAAATAAGCATAATCAACCATATCATGATAGTGCATTTCAAACCATTAGATCCCGATCTATCCTTAGATCTAGTCTTCCATCAACCAATGTGATCTCTCCTTGGCTTAGATCAAGCAACCCAGCACCTGCAAATCAGATCTCTTTCACTCTTAGATATTCAAGCCCTTGTCGAAAGATGATTTTGCCTAATGATCTTCTTCTCCTTATATAGTCTTAGGCCTAGCTCAATACCAAGAGCCAAAACCATAGTAACACAATACCATCAACTTCAAAACTAGGGATCGACACGCCCGTCGAGACACAATGGTCTGAAATCATAGGCACAACTTCCAAGGATTAACCACCATGGACCAAAGGAACCTTTCCACATACACGCGCTTTTTATGAATCGAACTAGCGAGTACACGCGACTTGGGCTTAACGAAACGGCGTGTATGAGCTTCCTTGACATGCTGTACTGAGATCTGTCTTCTGATTAAGATGCCATCACTTGTACCAACCTCTGAGCACCTGTACCATCCTCTGAGTGAGTTGCCATCAAGGACAACACTTGAATCATAATGCCAACAATCTCCCCCTTTGGACTTGATGGCAACCACCACACCAAGTCACTCTCCCCCTTTGACATCAAGAGCAAAGGGCTGTGCTCCCCCTGAGGACATGCTGATACCTCTGCTCCCCCTGACAGTAGGCCAGATCTGAAAAAGATGTTCTTCAACAAGAACCAAGATTTATACACCATAAGGGACCTTCCTATCACCAAAAGACTCAATACATACATCCATACTCCCTACCAAGAGGGGACATATCAGAAACAACCAATTATATTACAGCATTCATCCCAGGCATAGTGGGGAAACCAACATAGGCCGTTACATGACCTTGACACCATAAAAGAGATATGACAAGAGAGATACATGACATAGAGACAACAGATCTAGACCAAGACTTAGGAAAGACACCAGCAGCATCTGATAAACATCTTGTTAGATCAGCAACCAGAATTTCTTTCTGAGCTCCTTCTCCTGAAACCAACAACCAAAACATCTGAATGCCAACAATGCTTTATGAGACTTTTGAGCTGCTCCCCCTGAACCTGTGCCTGTTGCACTCCCTGAAACTGTGCCTGAAGAATTCTGACATTCCTATTGCTGTTCAGAACTTCAGAGTTTTCCCTTGCTGTTCAGAACTTCATATACGCGTTTTATCCTGTATAAAACAGCGTATGTACGCGGATATTCTTTCTGCAACAAGCGTCCAGCATACACGCGACTTACCCAACATGAATCCGCGTGTATACGCTCATATCCCTTCCGTAACCTGCGTATACCAACTTTTCTGTAGAACAAACAATCTTCAACAACAGGATGAAGCATCAACTACTCCCAGCTTTTGTCTGAGATATTCAAAAGTTTCCCTGGGCAGTGGTTTTGTGAGAATATCAGCAACTTGCTCCTTAGAAGGAACATACTCCAACTTGACCTTCTGCTCAAGCACTTGTTCCCGAAGAAAATGGTACTTGATTGGTATGTGCTTGGTCTTTGAGTGCATGACAGGATTCTTTGAAATGCTGATTGCACTTGTATTATCACATAAGATAGAGACAGGTGGAGTGCAAGTGATTTGAAAGTCCTGCAAGGTCTGCATCATCCAAAGAAGTTGTGTGCAACAAGATGCTGCAGCCACATATTCTGCTTCAGCTGTAGATAAGGCAATCGAACTTTGTTTCTTGCTGAACCAAGATACTAATCTGGAACCCATGAAGAAAGCACCTCCACTTGTGCTTTTCCTATCATCCACACTTCCAGCCCAATCTGCATCTGTGTAAGCATGAAGAGTGAGATCAGTATTTCTAGGATACCATAAGCCATAGTTTTGGGTCCCTTGAAGATATTTGAAGATTCTTTTGACTGCCTGAAGATGAGTTTCCTTTGGGTTGGCTTGAAATCTTCCAACCATTCCTACTGCATGTGTAATATCTGGTCGAGTACCTGTCAAATAAAGCAAACTCCCAATCATGGATCTATAAGTGGGTTGGTGAACTGCTGCTGATTCATCATTTGCACTGAGGCTGCATCCTGTAACCATGGGTGTACATACTGGCTTTGACTCTTCCATGCCATACTTCTTCAAGATCTGCTTGAGGTATTTGGTTTGAGACAAGAAGATACCTCCTTCATTTTGTTGGATTTGCAATCCAAGAAAATATGTCAATTCTCCAAGAAGTGACATTTCGAATTCTTTCTGCATAACCAAGGCAAAGTTTTGACTCATGGTCTCTTCATTGCTGCCAAAAATAATATCATCTACATAAACAACAAGAATTAGCAATTTGTTATTTTCAACTTTTATATAGAGATTGCTATCTGCTGATCCTTTTGAAAAGCCTTGTTGGTGAAGATATTTGTCCAACCGATAGTACCAAGCCCTTGGAGCTTGTTTGAGCCCATAGAGTGCCTTTTTCAATCTGCATACAAGGTTTGGATCATTTCCAAGAATGAACCCATCTGGCTGCTCAATATATACTTCTTCTTCTAAGTCTCCATTTAGGAAGGCTGATTTCACGTCCATTTGAAATACCTTGAAGTTTTGAAAGCTTGAGAGAGCAAGGAACATTCGGATGGCCTCTAGTCTTGCCACAGGAGCAAAGGTCTCTTCAAAATCTATTCCTTCTTGCTGTGCATACCCTTTACAAACAAGTCTGGCCTTGTTTCTAATTACTTCTCCATTTTCATTTAACTTATTCTTGAAGACCCATTTTGTTCCTATTACATTCTTATCTTTTGGTCTAGGAACTAATTCCCAAGTGTTGTTCCTTTCGATTTGCTCAAGTTCTTCATCCATTGCTTTGACCCAACATTCATCTTTGCATGCTTCTTTCACATTTTGTGGTTCAATGGAGGAGAGTAGAGCCAAGTAGCTTGAAGCTTCTGCAAGTGTCCTTCTTGTTTGTACTCCTGCTTCTTTCTGCCCCACAATCTGAGTTTCTGGATGATTCTTTTGGACATATCTGGATGGAGTCTTCTCTTCTATTCTTGTCTGCTCCTCTGGTTCTTCTTGAGATTCTTCTTCTTCTTGAGGTTCTTCTTCTTCATCATTTCGCCTTTGAGAGTAACCTTCATCTTCTTCAATGTCTTCATGATGAACTTGCCTAGGAATATATCCCTTCTCATCAACCACTATATCAATACTGTCAACAATTCTGCCAAGTCTTTTATTGTAGCACTTGTATGCTTTGCTATGTGGAGAATAACCAAGAAGAATGCCCTCATCTGCTCTAGGTTCAAGTTTGCCAAGTTGCTCATCAGTATTCTTAATATAACATTTGCTCCCAAAGATTTTGAAATGCTTCACGGAAGGAGTTTTACCACTCCAAAGCTCATGAGGTGTTTGAGTGCTGTTTACTCGGACATTTGTTTTGTTAAGAATGATAACAGCAGCATGTGCAGCTTCACCCCAGAAGGTTGCAGGAGTACCTGATTCATCGAGCATAGCACGAGCCATTTGTTGGATAGTTCTGTTCATTCTTTCCACAACCCCATTTTGCTGAGGAGTTCTAGCTGTAGAGAATTCTCTTCTTATCCCATGTTCATCGCAGAAATCGAAAAATTCATTTGATGTGAACTCCCCACCTCTGTCAGATCTGAGGCACTTAATTTTGTGTCCTGATTCATTTTCAGCCAATGCTTTGAAGGATTTGAATTTTTCGAATGCTTCATCTTTGTGCTTCATAAGCCCTAACCAAACAAACCTTGAGAAATCATCAATGAATAATATCAGATATTCTTCTCCTCGAGGTGTCCTTTTCCTAAATGGACCACATACATCTGTATGGACTAGCTCAAGAGGCAAGCTAGCTGATCCTTCCTTTTCTGGAAAGTTAGTTCTGGTTTGCTTTCCAAACTGACAAGATTTGCATATGGTGTTGTCTGGAATTTTGATATCTGGAAGATCGCGAACTGCCTGATATTTGCATGCTTTTCTTATTTGTGAGAAGCTTAGATGTCCCAACCTTCGATGCCATAACCAGTGCTCTTCATCCTTGCTAAGATAGCATTGTTGTTGTCCTTCTTCAAATATGTACAGATTATTTGGAGTTCTTTTGCCTTTGAGAACTGTTTTACCTGTATCAAGATCACGAACAAGACATCCATTCGATCTGAAAATAACCTCGGTTTTTTGATCACACATCTGACTGACACTTAGAAGATTATGCTTCAATCCATCAACATACAAAACATTTCCAGCCTTGACCTTTTCTTTCAAAGGAGCAATACCTTTTCCTTTTATAGTTGCAGGAGTATCATTTCCAAAAGAAACTTTCTTTCCCTTTTCTAAAGTAGAATAAGATTCAAGTTTTTCTTTATCACCTGTCATATGTTTCGAACATCCACTGTCAATGTACCATAGATTTTCCTGTCCTTCTGCATAAAACGCTATCCCACATCTTTCTGTCTGAGGTTCTTTTATTCTCCATTTTTTGGTGCTCGTGGCTTGTTCCTTTTTCTCCTGAAACCTGCTCCTGCATTCAGATTCTTTATGACCAAAATTATTGCAAATAGAACATTCAACTTCATTTTCAAGAACCGAAAAGTTGTTATAGGTCCTCTTTGTAATCCCTGTCATACTTCTTTGTTTTTGAGCTTCCCTAGTCATGATTGTTTTATATGCAACACATTGAGCTGCTTTGTGACCAAAGTTATGGCAAGAAAAGCATTGTCCATTGAAGAAGCTTCTGCGGTTATTGAATCTACCAGCCAACTGATTGTAATTTCTATTTTCATCTATTCTTGTGCCAAACTGAGAAGATTTTACCTGTGGTTGGTTGTAGCTTTTGTTCACCCTTAAGAAGGATTGTCCCTGATAGTTTCTGTTTGTAATTCGTCCCTGCTTTACCTGATTATCTTCATTGTTCTTCTGCTCATTTCTTCTTGCTGCATCAAGATAACTTTTTGAGGTGGATGCTTGAGAGGTTTCTCCATTATAGCCCAAACCTGTCTTGTTTAGAGGAGACCGCTGCACATTGATAATCTCATCCAAAGTTTCAGATCCTTTGACAAACTTAAGATTAATAGCTTTTGTTTTCTCAATTTCTTTTCTGAGACCAACAATTTCACCTTCTAGTTTTTCAAGATGTTTTTCCTTTTCATCAATTTGAAATTGCAAAGTATCAATGATCACACTCTTTTCTTCTATGCATCTCTTGAGTCTAGTAATTTCATTATAGAGATTATCCACATCTACAGCATCCTCATAATCATCATCTTCAAATGCCATTAATAGCTTATATTTATTACCTTGTTCATCTTCATCACTGTTTGATAAGCCATCACTATCTTCATGGGTGTAGTAGCTTTTCTTATTTGCACTTTGTTTCTTATTCCATCTAGCAGGTTCTTTTCCTTTATCCTTATTAGGACATTTTGCAGCATAATGACCTACTCTTCCACAAGCAAAGCATTTGAAAGGTAGCTTACCTCTGAACCTTCCAGCACCCCTTTGAAGATTTCTGACAAAATTTGATTCTTCTTCCTCTTCTTCTGGAACATGGCTTGCTTCATAGTAATCTTCTTTTCCCGATGCCTTAAAAGCAGCTTCCCTTCTGTCTGATGGACCTCCCTTTCTCATTTCATAAGCAGTTAGAATTCCATGTAGCTGAGACATAGTGAGAACTTTGAGATTTTCCTTTTCTTCTATTGCAGATACTTTAGATTCAAACTTGGGGGATAATGATCTTAGAATCTTTGAAACTACTATAGTCTCTTTTATTTCTTCACCCAAATTTTTCATACAATTAACAATCTCATCTACCCGAAGAAAATAATTAGCCACACTTTCATCATTATACATCTTGAGAGTCTCATATTGAATCCTGAGAGTTTGAAGTTTAGCTTCCTTTACCTGTTCATCTCCTTCATAGCTAGTGATCATTTTGTCCCATATCTCTTTTGCTGATTTGAAGTGCATGACCTTCATGAATTCTGTTTGGGATATACTTCCTAATAGAGTACTGACTGCTTTTGCATTTGTTTCATATGTCTTTTTCTCAGCTGGATCTGTAGGAGTAGCTGAAGGAAAAGCATAGCCTGTTTCTACAATGTTCCAAACTTCTGTACCAAGAGATTGAAGATATGCAGTAACTCTTACCTTCCAATAATTGAAATTTGTTCCATCAAAAACCGGTGGCCTGATTGATGCTTCTTTCTCGTAGTTGCTCATGATGAATGATCTACCTTCAAGCGATCAAGCTTCTCTGAAGAACTTGCTCGATACCAATTGTTGGAAATAATACTGAGAGGGGGGGTGAATCAGTATTATCAGATCAATCAAACCTTTTCAATGCTCAGAAACATATACGCTACTTCAGTTAAGTAAAACAGCGTGTACACGCTACTGTGACTAAATAAAACAGCGTATAAGCAGAAAACTCATAACTTAGTTAGCTTATTCTTCAGTTAAGTTCATCAGGACATTATTCACCACATTAACAGTAAGCAGATGCAGTATAACAGAACAGATCAAAAGCCACACACATGAACACCAAGATATAAGGTGGAAACCCAATGTGGGTGAAAACCACCTGCTGCAAGTTATCTCTATCTTTCTTTAAGAAACTTCAGTTTACAATCTTTTGTACTGGTGCAGCCTTATACCAGTACGCAGGCTACAACCTGCAGAAGGCTACAACCTTCTCTCGTTCTCCAAACTTCCTTGGAAGGGAGCTCCAACCCCCTTTGTTCTTGTACTAGCCAAGATACTAGTACGTAGGTGCTGACCTACAATCTTCTTTTCTTCAGGTATCACCTTTCATACATTTTCAGACTTGAATATTCCTGAAGCACAACATTACAATCTGAAGACCACAATTCATTCAATTTCCACAACAGATCATTGAAGCATAAAACAACCAAACTCTGAATCACTGAACCACTGAACCCTGTCAATCACCAGTTACCAGAACACAGAGCAGACTACAGAACTCTGCAATAACTGTCAGACCCCACTGTAAACCCAAAAACAAGCTTCAAAAGATATACGCTACTTCAATGAGCCAAACCCGCGTATACACGCTCTTTTACCGAAGCCAACCTGCGTACAGATCTAAAAATAAACTTTCTCAATTTGCAGCTGTACCAGACATTAGTTAGACCCAGAACATAACATTGCGACAATATGCAGATCTAGAAATAGCATAATCAACCATATCATGATAGTGCATTTCAAACCATTAGATCCCGATCTATCCTTAGATCTAGTCTTCCATCAACCAATGTGATCTCTCCTTGGCTTAGATCAAGCAACCCAGCACCTGCAAATCAGATCTCTTTCACTCTTAGATATTCAAGCCTTGTCGAAAGATGATTTTGCCTAATGATCTTCTTCTCCTTATATAGTCTTAGGCCTAGCTCAATACCAAGAGCCAAAACCATAGTAACACAATACCATCAACTTCAAAACTAGGGATCGACACGCCCGTCGAGACACAATGGTCCGAAATCATAGGCACAACTTCCAAGGACTAACCACCATGGACCAAAGGAACCTTTCCACATACACGCGCTTTTTATGAATCGAACTAGCGTGTACACGCGACTTGGGCTTAACGAAACGGCGTGTATGAGCTTCCTTGACATGCTGTACTGAGATCTGTCTTCTGATTAAGATGCCATCACTTGTACCAACCTCTGAGCACCTGTACCATCCTCTGAGTGAGTTGCCATCAAGGACAACACTTGAATCATAATGCCAACAATCTCCCCCTTTGGACTTGATGGCAACCACCACACCAAGTCACTCTCCCCCTTTGACATCAAGAGCAAAGGGTTGTGCTCCCCCTGAGGACATGCTGATACCTCTGCTCCCCCTGACAGTAGGCCAGATCTGAAAAAGATGTTCTTCAACAAGAACCAAGATTTATACACCATAAGGGACCTTCCTATCACCAAAAGACTCAATACATACATCCATACTCCCTACCAAGAGGGGACATATCAGAAACAACCAATTATATTACAGCATTCATCCCAGGCATAGTGGGGAAACCAACATAGGCCGTTACATGACCTTGACACCATAAAAGAGATATGACAAGAGAGATACATGACATAGAGACAACAGATCTAGACCAAGACTTAGGAAAGACACCAGCAGCATCTGATAAACATCTTGTTAGATCAGCAACCAGAATTTCTTTCTGAGCTCCTTCTCCTGAAACCAACAACCAAAACATCTGAATGCCAACAATGCTTTATGAGACTTTTGAGCTGCTCCCCCTGAACCTGTGCCTGTTGCACTCCCTGAAACTGTGCCTGAAGAATTCTGACATTCCTATTGCTGTTCAGAACTTCAGAGTTTTCCCTTGCTGTTCAGAACTTCATATACACGTTTTATCCTGTATAAAACAGCGTATGTATGCGGATATTCTTTCTGCAACAAGCGTCCAGCATACACGCGACTTACCCAACATGAATCCGCGTGTATACGCTCATATCCCTTCCGTAACCTGCGTATACCAACTTTTCTGTAGAACAAACAATCTTCAACAACAGGATGAAGCATCAACTACTCCCAGCTTTTGTCTGAGATATTCAAAAGTTTCCCTGGGCAGTGGTTTTGTGAGAATATCAGCAACTTGCTCCTTAGAGGGAACATACTCCAACTTGACCTTCTGCTCAAGCACTTGTTCCCGAAGAAAATGGTACTTGATTGGTATGTGCTTGGTCTTTGAGTGCATGACAGGATTCTTTGAAATGCTGATTGCACTTGTATTATCACATAAGATAGAGACAGGTGGAGTGCAAGTGATTTGAAAGTCCTGCAAGGTCTGCATCATCCAAAGAAGTTGTGTGCAACAAGATGCTGCAGCCACATATTCTGCTTCAGCTGTAGATAAGGCAATCGAACTTTGTTTCTTGCTGAACCAAGATACTAATCTGGAACCCATGAAGAAAGCACCTCCACTTGTGCTTTTCCTATCATCCACACTTCCAGCCCAATCTGCATCTGTGTAAGCATGAAGAGTGAGATCAGTATTTCTAGGATACCATAAGCCATAGTTTTGGGTCCCTTGAAGATATTTGAAGATTCTTTTGACTGCCTGAAGATGAGTTTCCTTTGGGTTGGCTTGAAATCTTCCAACCATTCCTACTGCATGTGTAATATCTGGTCGAGTACCTGTCAAATAAAGCAAACTCCCAATCATGGATCTATAAGTGGGTTGGTGAACTGCTGCTGATTCATCATTTGCACTGAGGCTGCATCCTGTAATCATGGGTGTACATACTGGCTTTGACTCTTCCATGCCATACTTCTTCAAGATCTGCTTGAGGTATTTGGTTTGAGACAAGAAGATACCTCCTTCATTTTGTTGGATTTGCAATCCAAGAAAATATGTCAATTCTCCAAGAAGTGACATTTCGAATTCTTTCTGCATAACCAAGGCAAAGTTTTGACTCATGGTCTCTTCATTGCTGCCAAAAATAATATCATCTACATAAACAACAAGGATTAGCAATTTGTTATTTTCAACTTTTATATAGAGATTGCTATCTGCTGATCCTTTTGAAAAGCCTTGTTGGTGAAGATATTTGTCCAACCGATAGTACCAAGCCCTTGGAGCTTGTTTGAGCCCATAGAGTGCCTTTTTCAATCTGCATACAAGGTTTGGATCATTTCCAAGAATGAACCCATCTGGCTGCTCAATATATACTTCTTCTTCTAAGTCTCCATTTAGGAAGGCTGATTTCACGTCCATTTGAAATACCTTGAAGTTTTGAAAGCTTGAGAGAGCAAGGAACATTCGGATGGCCTCTAGTCTTGCCACAGGAGCAAAGGTCTCTTCAAAATCTATTCCTTCTTGCTGTGCATACCCTTTACAAACAAGTCTGGCCTTGTTTCTAATTACTTCTCCATTTTCATTTAACTTATTCTTGAAGACCCATTTTGTTCCTATTACATTCTTATCTTTTGGTCTAGGAACTAATTCCCAAGTGTTGTTCCTTTCGATTTGCTCAAGTTCTTCATCCATTGCTTTGACCCAACATTCATCTTTGCATGCTTCTTTCACATTTTGTGGTTCAATGGAGGAGAGTAGAGCCAAGTAGCTTGAAGCTTCTGCAAGTGTCCTTCTTGTTTGTACTCCTGCTTCTTTCTGCCCCACAATCTGAGTTTCTGGATGATTCCTTTGGACATATCTGGATGGAGTCTTCTCTTCTATTCTTGTCTGCTCCTCTGGTTCTTCTTGAGATTCTTCTTCTTCTTGAGGTTCTTCTTCTTCATCATTTCGCCTTTGAGAGTAACCTTCATCTTCTTCAATGTCTTCATGATGAACTTGCCTAGGAATATATCCCTTCTCATCAACCACTATATCAATACTGTCAACAATTCTGCCAAGTCTTTTATTGTAGCACTTGTATGCTTTGCTATGTGGAGAATAACCAAGAAGAATGCCCTCATCTGCTCTAGGTTCAAGTTTGCCAAGTTGCTCATCAGTATTCTTAATATAACATTTGCTCCCAAAGATTTTGAAATGCTTCACGGAAGGAGTTTTACCACTCCAAAGCTCATGAGGTGTTTGAGTGCTGTTTACTCGGACATTTGTTTTGTTAAGAATGATAACAGCAGCATGTGCAGCTTCACCCCAGAAGGTTGCAGGAGTACCTGATTCATCGAGCATAGCACGAGCCATTTGTTGGATAGTTCTGTTCATTCTTTCCACAACCCCATTTTGCTGAGGAGTTCTAGCTGTAGAGAATTCTCTTCTTATCCCATGTTCATCGCAGAAATCGAAAAATTCATTTGATGTGAACTCCCCACCTCTGTCAGATCTGAGGCACTTAATTTTGTGTCCTGATTCATTTTCAGCCAATGCTTTGAAGGATTTGAATTTTTCGAATGCTTCATCTTTGTGCTTCATAAGCCCTAACCAAACAAACCTTGAGAAATCATCAATGAATAATATCAGATATTCTTCTCCTCGAGGTGTCCTTTTCCTAAATGGACCACATACATCTGTATGGACTAGCTCAAGAGGCAAGCTAGCTGATCCTTCCTTTTCTGGAAAGTTAGTTCTGGTTTGCTTTCCAAACTGACAAGATTTGCATATAGTGTTGTCTGGAATTTTGATATCTGGAAGATCGCGAACTGCCTGATATTTGCATGCTTTTCTTATTTGTGAGAAGCTTAGATGTCCCAACCTTCGATGCCATAGCCAGTGCTCTTCATCCTTGCTAAGATAGCATTGTTGTTGTCCTTCTTCAAATATGTACACCTTTTCTACATTCAACTACTTCAATACTTTGATATAAGCCCACAACAAAGCTGCCTACCTTACCCCTGTGAAGGAACCCTCTCTTTTACATCATCTCACTAGACAAATTCAGATTTGTGATGACTCCATGCCTAATGGATCTACCACTTTTCCCATCTACAAAACTTTAAAAATTCAAACATTGTTGAGCTTATTACCTGGCCTAAAACCATATTTTTTTTATAACCTGAGTGAGAGATCCCTCTCTAGATCAGAAGGGCTAGATTCTGACCTAGAAGTGGTTTGTGGTTACCTCTAGAATTCCTTCTTCAACCTAGGGAATTTATGGAGTGCTGACACAAACTAGTAAGAAAAGGCTAGGTGAACATTTTTGGAGTGATAAAAAGTTATAAGATATAAAAAATGTCTCTAAGACAATATTATAGGATATGTGAACAAGCACAAATAAAATTGGCATCACATGCTTTTCTCAGCCCTGTGGGCATACCGTAGCTCATTTAAGGCATCCACAAGATTCACTCCTTTTCACCTAGTTTACATAGTCGAAGGCATACTCCCTATCAAGTGTGTGATCCCTACCATATACATGTACATCAATCTTATCCTAGAAATTTCACCATTAGAGCAAAGGATCATCCAGTTGGAACATGTTGATGAAAGTCGACATGAATCCCTCTAGCACAACAAAGCCCATAAAAAGCATACCAAATCCTCCTTTAATCATCATGTCACCCGTCGCTCATTTAGCGAGAGGGATCTAGTACTTTGGTATGACATCACCAAGGAAGTAGTGGGACCTAGACAATTTAAAACCTTGTGGAAAGGACCATACAATGTTAAACTTTTCCTTTTTAAAGTCACCTACATCTTAGCAGAGCCTGATGGGACTTGTCTCAAAGACCCCGTCAACAAGATCTATCTCAAAAAATTCCATCCATAACCATATGTTTGACCTTATGATGTAAATATGTACCCCAATTTACTTTTATGATAATCTCATCATCAATTTACTCTAAAATATACTCTAATCTTCTGTCGTAGATGGATCATTTGATAGCTTACCACCACAGATTTGTTGACGGTGCTTCTCGATGGTCACAAAATATTGCCACGGTAGCCTGAGTGATATAATCTCTTGATTATGTGATTCTCCATCAGAATATAATTTGTATTGGGTTAGCCACTAACAATCAAGTAGAATATGATGTCATCATAGGCCTTTTGGATAATTCTTCCCGGTAAGGATCAATCATCTACATTTCTTCCTTGATTCCCATCTTGTTGTATTGCAGTTGAACATAACCTTCAACATTTGTGACCCTTTCCTTTTTCGGAAATACCTACATGCACAACAATTAGTTTGTGATTTTGAGCACATCACATTTTCAGATATACCAAGAAGTCAAAATCATGTTGTTGACCACATCACTAATCAAATCATAAATTGGGAAGTATTACATACAAGTAATCATTGAGACATGAAGCGCATAAAAATGAATGATCACATCAATAAAATGCAAATACATCACATGTATACATGCATCATACATAAAGACACATCATAAGATCTGAAAAAAATGGTATATCTCATACATATCATAAAAAAATATAGTTTTATGTACATCAACTAGAAATCGCCAAAAATATGAATCATCTACCAAAAATGAGGGGATAATCCTCATAATAGGTGCTTCCCCTAGTACATCAGGTAAACATCTAAGCCCAAGGCTCATCACTCCCAACAAAATCTACTAGAGACCCTCCTGCCTCCCCTTGCCCTGTCCCCAAAATGGGTGGCGCCATGGCTGCCACAACTGTCACTCGCCGGAGAATAGGGCACCATAGCATATTAGGTGTCATCTTCCTCTCAATGACATCCTCTCCTAGCGTCACCCATGTTTCCTTGGGAAACTTGTTGACGCGAGCATTGTGTGCCTTAGTCAATAAGGGAAGAATAGCCTAGACCAAGGCTCTGCAATAACGTAAGCTATTTGGTGTGGCCACCCTTGACGGGTTTATAGGCTCCATTGGCCTTGGATACTTTCCTTTTAAAAGAATTGAATTTGAGGAAAAATAATCCTAATCTAAACTATAGTTATCTTATGCTAATATAAAACTAATCTATACTAACTTATGGTTAAAATAAAACTACAACCTGATGATCAATTTAACTATGAAAGGAAATGGTGAAAATCAAATAGCCTAAACTTGATATGACTATTAAAGGAAAAGGGTTGTAAGTTGCACCTTAAATAAACTATGATATGATATGTAATTCTAATTTATATATTTAATTTATAAATTAAAATTAAAGCTATAAATATAATACAAACATTTTATTATAGAATCAGAAAATTAATACTATAATACATAAATCAGGCTATAATGCATAATGTATAGAAAAATAAAAGAGATCGGAACATAACGTAATTGGCTCAAAAATAAAGATGAACTATTGATAAAATTTACAAAAGATATTCATAATGAAATCAAATTCTATTTCTACATGCAACTACAAATTAAATTAAACTAATTCTTAATGTAAGTAATGAAAGAAAAGGTAAATGTAAAATACAAATTCCTTATTCTCATATACAAACATAAATTAACTATGTTTACTTCAAAGGACACGAGTCATTGGAGAAGGATACTGATCACATCAAACAATAAAAAAATCGAAGTAATGCCTATTAACAAAGAAATGCAATATAGACAGTCGTTTTCTTAAGGAATCAAACCATCAAACAAGTGGCATTTATCCTCTAATTCTCGAAAGATAAATAACAGGAGATAGACAAGATATTAAACAGGAGCATGGAATATGAACAAAAACAAGAGAACTAGACTCAAAACAACCCAGTAATTAAACTTATATTAATAGTATTCTACAGTAACAATGTAACTAATATTTCTTTGTCCAAAGCTTCCCCCATGTTTTCATCAAAATCAATGGTCTATATGTATAGGCCATCAATCTATAGATGTCAAAATAATACTAAATTTGTTTTTTAATGGCCAATTACGAAAAATAAATGAAAATTGTTGCTTTTCAGGCCTCTCGGTCGAATGACAAAGTTGAAATAAAATAGCTGGAAAATCAATTTTTCATATGTAGCTAAGAATAGGCACATTATTCCCGGATGCGGGTGGCACCATCACCCTTGATGTTTCCCATGCAAGGAATTAATGTCCGGTACTGCCAGCTACAGAGCAACGTGGCCTCCTGGGACTTAAACTCATGCGAGCTGGGGGAAGTTATTAATGCTGGATCGGTTGGCGGATTCGCATTTATGCACTGCGCTGATCGATGCAACATTCCCTCAGTTATAATCATGCTGCTCCACAGCTGTTTCACCATGCCTTGTGCTCAGTCGCTCGGCAACGGAACCTGGTTAGCGGAGGCTGTTGGTGATGGACTGATTCTAGTTCACCGCCGTGAGCTCCAAGCCAACTCTATCAAGGGTAAGTTCTCCCCTGTTCTGGATTCATGCATTGTGTTGTTGTCTGCAAGTTTTGTTGTCATCTGCAAGTTCTGTTGTATTGTGTTGTCGTTTGCAAGTTCTGTTGGGCATCCCTCTCGCCTCAACCGACTCTGTTCTGTTGGCTCTCCTGTCTATAATCTTTTTGCGCCCTACCTCCTGTCTGTCATCATGGTTTGTTTGGGCAAGAGGCATCGTTCAAGGGGGCATCGTGACAGCCGCTTGCATCCCCCAGCCGGTCATGCTATGGAAACTGCGCCAGAACCCTTCAATCCCTCCCCCGTCCATGAAGCTGGGCCATCTTTAAGCTCTGGTTGTAAGCCTATTCCGAACAGTGCCTTCCAAACCACGCACTTTAAATTTCAAAGTAATTTGCATAGGCCCCTTATTACTGCTCACATCACCATTATTCTTTCGGAAGAGGAAAATCAGGTCTCCCCTCTGGCCTGCATTGCCCCTGATCCTTCCCAAAGCAGTGAGCATTCCACGGACAAAGACAGCTTGGAGAATTGGAAAAATGAGAAGGATGAACAAGAGGAATTTCTCAAGAATCTTCCTCCCCTTGAAGATACAGGACCTGCAGCTGAGGAAGAGACTCATGGTGAAGCAAGCCATGCCATGGCAATCCCTGGCAGCGACTTGGGTGGCAATGAAGGTCTGAGGACTAGTGGTGCAGGTCTGGCTGAGAAGAAGAACCATGGCACGGCAAAGGAGGAGTAGCGCCACCTGGATCTGCCTCCTTTTTTGTTTCGGCCACTGTTTCAGGCTCATGGTCAAGGTTCAGCGCTAATGTCCTACTATTTTTGGCTTCCAGCTGGGGATTTGGTGACACATTATGTGCTGGTTTGCAATGATTTTGTGTTTATGTGCTGGCTCAGTTCTCCTTCTCGGAAAAACATGTCTCTCTTTATGTCTTTTATCTGGTTTCTTGATCTTTGTATTTGGTCTCCCCAGCTTCTGTTTGTAAAGGGGAAGTTCTGTTTTGTTGAGTGCTTCCAAGCCTCGACACTATGTAAAAATATTTTGCCTTACAGTTAATAGAATTTAGTATTTGCAGAGAAAAAAAAAGAATAGGCACATTATGGTCAAGAGTATCCCAAGTCATGAAGTTCAAGATCACTATCTTGCATATGTGGAAGACCTGTCACAAATGCAAACTAAAATTACATGATTTGAACATAATACTAAAATGAGGCTGCTACAAAATCTTTGATTTTGTAGTCGCCTTTTATTCAAAAATAGAAAAACAACTCAAACAAAAGCATACCTAAGGAACTTCACACTTATAAATAAATAAAATTCATTATTTATTTTCATATAACCCTTCTAATTCTGAAGAAATAGTTTCTTTGAGTCTTGAAGATTTACTAACAATGTGGGTGTCCTTTGACTAGGTTCTACCCTCAACCCTGGGCAACTTTTGATATTTGGATTTGTTCTTTGCCTGGAATGAGGCTCTTAGTTGATTGATTTCATAGACTAATCGGTTGATCTGATATTCCAAATGAGGAATAGTAACCATTTATTGTTGTTTCCAATAAATATTGGGAATGAGAAGTATTCTGGGAATAGTCATTACAGTAGATTACCTCGTCGTGATAAGGAGGAGTTCCATGGGATTTGGGCTTATTCTTTTTTGGTGACGATTCATAATTAACTTCCAAATCAACAAAGAAGTATTCTACAGGGGGACTTTTGTGCCTAGTTATTCTAGTTCGATCAATTCTCCTTTGAATTTTCTTTCTTTTTATCATGGTCTATCCATTTTTGTTTGATCAACCAATTTTCTGTTCTTATACATATTGGGTAGACTTTGATTTGGGCCAAGGAGACCATGTGGATGGTTTCAACTCCATACTTTTGGTAACATGAAGGAAGGTAAATATTTTTGAGACTTCAACCTCGCTATCATCGGAAAGAGGTGAATCTGGTGCCTAGATGGATCCATCACACTCATCATATCAAAAGTCATCAATGGGTGATGGAAATAAACTAATAAGAGAGGGGTTAAGGTTTGTCATATCAGAGGACTAAAAAAATACAAATGGCAAGGGCTTATCATAACCATTACAAGCTAGAAAGAAGTCCCAATTTCCATGAAATTGAACTAATTGATTCTTCACTAGTATGAAAATCAAACCTTGGTGAACCAAGGACCTTTTAGGGTTATTACGGTCTGATTGATTTCCCTGAGACATTTTCATTAGGCTCTTACCAAATAGTAGGGAAAGTTTAAATTTCAGCCTAGGAAAACCATCAAAAGCTTTATATGATACATAAACACTCAGTTATACTACCCTTCACAGATTATATACTGACAAATTAAGTTCAGCAATTCATGCCATTTTGGCTTTAAAGGTGAGACATACATATATTTGACATGGTAGTCAAAGCCCTTGCTGGCAAGGATTTTTCTCCATGGAACATCTCAAATAGTGGAATTCTTAAACCAACATTCGTCTTTGAGAGGAAGGTGAGTGGTTGCTCCTACAAACTCCAGGTTGATGTTTATCTCCAGGTTTCCCACATGGGCCTTCTTCCCATTAAAAGAGGAGGAAAAGGCTTTAACAACCTCGATATTGTGTCCCCAAAACAACAATAGAAAATCCTACCAGCTAGCATCTCAAAATAGGGCTAAGATTCACCATATTCTTCAACAATTTCTACCCCATTGACCTTAGTTCGCACTACAAGAGACATGCTTTGGAGAAACGGCTAACAAAATGAGTGAAACAGAGTTCGAAAAAATGCAATAGACCAGACATCAAATCCCTAAGTTGTAGAACCTTCAAGACATAATGGTAAGGGGAAAAAATGGTATTATTTGGAGAACCCTCTCGAAAAACCCCAATAATCAATTCGATAACTAACAAGTACAATCTTGAGTCTAAGACACAATGACCTTGGGATATGGGAGATGCATAATCAATGTAAAATGACAGTCTATATGATAGTTTTAAGCTCCATAGGTTGACACACAAGACTAGTAATCCAAGTCAGCCAATGAGTAATTGACATAACCCGATCAACATAACACATCACCCCAAGAACCATTGTTTGTCATAAGTGTGAATCCATAGTTTTAAATGAAACAAATCATCGAGAATCCATCATTTAATTTGAGATCAATGGAATACTAAATCAATACATATCCAAGGTGGTCATGACATAAATCAATTGTTTAAATTATATAAATGAAATGTTTTCAAACTATACATCGCCACTAATATATAATATATAAGACATATACCTTAGGTTATTACGATTGATTCAACCATTAAAACATGTAGGCTCACACATTACTATATTGAAAGAAAAGGATTAACATAAGATGCATCATGATGATAATTTGTGAAAAACATCCTATTAGCATTATAAACTCAACTAGGGCTACTATAGAATCTCTAATTCTATAGCAACCATTAAAATTTAGCATTTTCCTGCTATTATGAGAGATAATATATTAAAATTGATCATAATAGTTAATGGAAAAAATCCTTACTTTACCAATGAATGAAAGAATAAGCGATATGGTGTAAAACCCATTAATAGAAAACATTGAATTCATCATATAAATAAAAATTTCATTAAAAATAATGATGTAGAGGTCAAACCAATACTAATCCAATCAAATTAAAACAACAAAACAATTGAAATAGTAAAATTTTCTAGTAGGGGCCCATTATTTTTCAAAAATAAAAGGGAGTAGGTTGGCCTCCCAACACAACCCAAGCAAAAGCTTAGTGAATCACTACACACGTCTAGATCCCTCCATTGGGAAACCTCTGCATAGGCCCACAATCTCTCGATCTTTGCCTAGAGGCTTGTTGCTCTCTCCCATCTCGAGGGGGAACCTATCTCCAAGCATGCCCTCTACGTTGTTCTCTCCTTTGTGACCCCCTCCCGACGTCGTCGCTGCTCGGCTACAACATCTTCCACTCGAAGCTGCATGTGGTCACCATCTAGACCTACCAGTCTACCCTGGGGGTGCCCACGAGGAACCATATCTTCAAAGGAAACATATCCAAAGTCAGTGAAAGGAACATCATAAGTATCACATAAATGAAAAAATGTAAAAGAATATAAATACATGTGCTCACCAAACTAAGGGTCCCCAAGCATTGCCTAGGGGTATCCCCATGTTAGGATCACCCCTAAAGTCCATTCCTGTATATGAGAACTCCATAATCAATTGAGGGTTGGACATGAACCAACCCTCCATGATGTCAATCTAATACTGATACACCTCTCCTCCACCACCATGGGGCATCAAAGGAGCTCACTACAAGATCCACGGATCCCTCAGTGTAGCAAGGTCCACATGTATGACAGCACACAACATCACCACCCACTCATAGAATATTCTATGAAGTATCCCGAAGCGGAAGTTGTAGACCTCACATTGCACCAACTGTGACAATTGCATGATTATCTTACGATGCACAAAAATATCCCAATAGAAGAAGGTACCTGCTCATACCTGATCCAACACTGCTAAATAAACCCGAGTTATATAGTGTCGGTTCCAAGTCCCACAAAAACAGATGATAATCACCATTATTTCTCATGTCACCAGGTCTACAATGGATTATATTCTAATGCCACCTCTTTCAAAGGGAATGACGCCACAAAATTGGCCAGTACACTCAAACAATATAGGCCCGAGGTACTAATCCGGTCAAAAATTATACATCCACCTATGTGGTGAATGCAAGATCAGTCCCACGAATATCGAATACCTTCCTCATAGGATACTATCTACCAATCACAAAGCGTAGGAAATCCTCTGGGGATCTTAAAAGGGGGTTATTAAGAAAATTTACTAACCCCTAGCCAGCCAGTGTGGTTTGTGCCTAAGAATGGGTAGTAACCACCCCGTGAAGATCCTTTTATTCCTTCTCTCACCACAGAACCATCCTTGTCACAACCATTGGATGTTATTCCGCGAGGCCCCCTCATAGGGGTTCTCGTGCCTATTTCCCTAATAGTTGCACCATGGTCGTGACTATTTCTTCTTTAGTCATGAACTCATCATGATTATTTTTCCCTCACCCACGTGGCCTCATGTGACTATCCGCGAGTCACCCATGAGGGTCTAAGTTTTTTATGCTAAACAAAGCATACATGCCACCTTGTATGACCTACCTAGCCTAGAATTATTGAATTGACAAAGGGGGTTTTATGATGACTAACCTAGCTCTCCTCGCTCGAAGAAAGGGTGCTCTAGCTAACTAAAATGTTAAGAAGTGAATGATGGACTCCACACCAAGATCTACATTAACAAGTAAAAATGAGGTGGCCGTTATATTTTTCATTTTTTCAATTCTTCCAGAGATCCGTATAGGAGCCTACCAGCTCCTTTCACAAAACCACTAGTAGAATTGAGATCAAAGCATCTTCATCTACACCATGGTACGCTCCTTTCAATTCATCAAAAGGTTTTTCAAGACCATTTCACATTTAGAGTATCCATCAAGCACACCTTTATGTTTTTTTGGATACATCCTTTTCAATATTTCCAGTATACATGTTTTTATGTAACAATGTTTCACTTGGGTTATTGGATTCAAAGTTGTAGGTTATTGGAAACTTACACAATGAACTCGGTCCCTTAGAACCAATTGATAGTTAAGGTATCGCTCTTCACTAAGCATGATAGGTTTCCTCAGAAACTATGCATATATTGACATAATTTCTTTGAAATCAACCTTAAGGTCCACCATCTCAGCCACATTTTCCATCATCCTCCACACACACATGGTAAATGTTCATGTTGATTGAAAGAGCTTCACCCACATGTATTACCCCAGTTTATAGCTCACCTATCACTTTGCTATCCATGACCACTTTCTTAAGCCCATGAGTCATTCCATTTGCATGACTCGAATATTAGACTCATTTCTCTTTTCTTCACTTTCTTGCTTGTCATCCTTATCCTAGTCCAACATTCTTTTTGGATCATGATGAAAGAACCACCACATTTTTCACTTCTTCTTTTTTTTTCCAAGAAAAGAGTGTAATTTCCATTAAGTTTTTAAGAAAATTACAAGTTTTATGCCAACATTTGTGTAATTCTTTCACTACTGTCAGGTCGTGGAACAATTTTGTTGCAGTTTGTTGTTTGAGCATAAATATTTACATATTCCTTCATTAAACTTGAAGGATAAAAAATAAAAACATTTCTATTTTTTGCATAGTTTTGTGGAAATAAACAAAATAAACAAAAACAGGAGTAGCAGTGAAACATAGTCTAGGGTGATCGTATCGATCAGTCCTGTAGATGTGCCACCTCGTCAATGTAAGGCCTATGGTAGATCTGGAAAAATTCTCCGTCCCTATATTCCCGGATTATCCACTGTCCTCTAATCAGCTGCGTGACCTCTTCAGAAAGAAGATCAACGACTTCATACCTTTCCCTCTAAATATGAGAGCAAACAAAGGACTCAAACTATGATTTTAAAACAATAGCTTCTTGTAGCAGGTCTCTGAGTGTGTGCACGTGAGAGTTATAGGTCCCATTTAGCCAATTTATGATGAGCTGTGAGTCCCCAAAGATTTGTATATTTTGGCAGTGTTTTTCCTTGGCAAAGAGGAGTAGATGTATGAGACTATTTAGTTCAGCGAAGTTGTTTGTGCCTCTCCCTAGTCCCACTTTTATTTTATAGTTCACTGACTCTGATAGGTGAAGGACTGCACCACCGCCACATCCCTAAGGTTGGGCTGAGCCATCAAAATAAGCCCAAGTCTGGCCCTTGTCTATAGTTTCTAGGATTATTGTCCAAGGAGGTCACGGTGCTTGGTCTTTGGGGATATAATTGTAGATGGCTAGGATGTTGTTGCATATTTCCGCTCCCAGAATGTCCTTGTCCTGGAAGATTTTGTGGTTCCTGATAATCCAGATGCCCTAGCAGATGATGGGAGGCATATTTTTTTTTTTTTGGTTGGCAGTTTTGGTCCACCATATTTCCCATGCCTCTTTTATGTTATTGTCAGTCCATCTACATGGAACATTTAGTCCTGTGATAATTTTGTTATAGAAATCCACCAAGATAGGGTAGTGGAGAAATAGATGGTCGGTGTCCTCCGTCACCATATTGCAGAGGTTGCATATTGAAGGCCTGTGAATGCTCTGTTTCTGTCAGGTTGAGGTCTGAAGGGATTTTGTTTAAAAGGATAGACCAGAGGAGGAGTCTCACTTTGTGGGGAGCTTTCAGCTTCCATATAGATCTCCACTACCAGCATTGTGGACTGATTTCATGAGCTTCCATGATGGCTGCAAACCCTGCTTTGGTGGTGTAGTTGTCGTTGGGTGCCTTTGCCCAAATTAGCCTATCTTCTCTTGTTGTAATCTTGGTATTTGCCTCTTCCAAGCCTCCCACAAAACAAAACCAGTCCATACTCCATCTTTCTCTGATGCCCAGATTTTCAAAGGCCCGCCATTATCTGTAGGGAGTCTTAGCCTGCCCCTACTCTTTGATGTGAGCAAGGAGTGTGTATCCGACCACGCTGAGTTCCTATCTCATTTCCTGTGGTAATATGTGGGCATTCCCGCTACCTTCCCAGGCATCGGCCCCAATTCTGATTTGTGAGCCCTTCCCCACCTTCCAGGCCAGTCCTGGTTTGATGATATTGATAGGGTGTGTCACTGCCTTCCAGATATTAGAGACCCCCACATGGTGGTGATATGTACTATGAAGCCATTCTGTGGTTGATTGTCGATAGATGTACTTGTTGTAAATCACTTCAGTCCAGAGGCTATTAGTGGTGATAATTTTCCAGACCAATATTGCTCCCAAAGCCTTGGCAAAGTCATGAGGTTCCTTTAATCCCCAGCCTCCCCTTTTCTTTGGTTTTCTATCCTCTCCCACTTGACCCAAGCGAAAGTTTTGCTGGTTGTATGTCCCTTCCAAAGGAATCTGCAACAGATCTGTTTGATTCTACGATGGATGCCTTTAGGGATCCAAGCCAGAGACATCCAATATACCGGTATGGCCTTGAGGACTGATTTGATGAGGGTGAGTCTCCCTGCCCTGGAGAGCCACCTCTGTTGCCAGATGTTGATACGAGATTCAATCTTAGCTATCATCCATGCCCAATCTGCAATGTGGTATCCATTTGGCTTGAGTATGAATCCAAGGTATTTTAGGCCATCTTCCAGCTCTTGTCTCACAAAGCCGAAATGTTGGGAGTCGAATCTTTGTTCATTTCGTAGGCAGGAGTTGAATATGATTGTTGATTTTGTATAGTTCGGCTCCATTCCTGTAGCTTTACAAAAGAGAGTTAAGGTTGCCTTGAAACTAGAGGTATCCCTATAGGATCCATTTAGAAAAATTAGAATATCATCAACAAAGAGAAGGTGAGAAATGGTGGTCTTGTCATTTCCACTCCTTCGAGAGTGCCATTGTTCCTTGCTAATGTTATGAGTCTGCTGAGTCCTTCCATTATCAGAAGGAAAAGAAATGGGGAGAGAAGGCAGCCTTGTCTGACACCCCTTTTTGCATGGAAGAAATTTGAAGCTGAACCATTGATCAGTACACTGAAAGAAACCACCGTGAAGCAGCCCCCCATCCACTTGATGAATTTGTGGGGGAAACCAATGTGTGTGAGCATGAGCTATAGGTAGGTCCAGTTTACTTTGTCGAAAGCTTTGGACAAGTCTATTTTAAGGATGGATGTTTTTTTTTGAGGTGATTTTTATGGAATGGAGCAATTCATGAGCAATTCCTATAACCTCCTAGATGTGGCGGTGTTTAAGGAAAGTGAATTATTCCTTAGAGATCATCCTGGATAGAATGGGTTTGATACGGAGAGATTATTTTGGAGATGATCTTGTAGATACAGTTACAAAGGTAGATAGGTCTGTAATCATCAAAGGATTGTGGGTTGTCCACTTTGGGAATGACGGCTATGAAGGTGGAGTTGAAGGCTTCAAACATTTTCCCCGAGGTTTGGCAGTCTTCAACGGCTAGAAAAAGGTCTTGGCCAATGAGCTCAAAGAAAGTGATATAGAATTCAATGGGCCAGCCATCCAGTCCAGGACTCTTGTCTTTGCCCAGGCTTTTGAGGGTGGCCTCCAACTCCCCTATTGTGATGGGCAAGTTCAATGACTCCTTTTCTTCTTCTTTGACATAAAGAGGGATTGCTTCAGCAACTTGGAGTATTTCTGCTATGTTTTCTACTCTAGGGTTCTTATAGATATTCAAGAAGTGTCGAACCGCTAAATCTGCTAGCTATGCGAAGGTGTTGGCTTCTCTTCCATTTTGGTCCCTTAGAGCCCAGATAGTGTTGATATTTCACCTTCCTTTGGCATACTGTCGGAAGAACTTGGTATTTTCGTCACCAGCTCTTAACCAAGTTGCTCTACTCTTTAGTCGCCATGTCTCTTCGGCTCATCTCAGAGGTTTAATTTTTTCTTTTCTAGATTAACTAGTTGTTCCCTTCTATCGAGAGTAGAGTAGCTTGTCAGCCCCGAGAGTCGAGTTAGGCCAGTTCTGCCTCGATCTTGACCAATTCCTCTTCTTCTTTTTGTTTCCTGGTTTTTACCCAGGTGATTGTTTTCCGTTTGAGACAATTTAGGTTTTTTGTGATGGCAAATCTGGGAGAAAGCCCGTCCTCCCTGTTAAAATGGGTCCAATTTCTTTTTACCGGCTCCTGGAATCCTTCTCCCCCTAACCAAGAGACATTGAATTTGAAGGGGGATCCTAGCTTTCTAGCTTCATATTCAAATTCCAGAAAAACCAAAGAGTAGTTTGAGCTGCTCCCTGAGCCGACCCAATGCCTGATATGGCCCAGATGGTTCAGATGAGGAGATCTGATGAGGAATCGATCTAGTCGACGGGCAAGGGTATGCTCCCCGATGCGGTGATTCTTCCAGGTAGGCATTTTGCGGGTAGATTCTATGCTTATGAGGTCATAGTCATCGACTAATTTCTCGAAAAAGACAATTCAGGCATCAGATTGTGCCCTGTGCCCCCAAGATTCTGCCAGCCCCAGGGAGAAATTTAGATCTCCCCTATAATTATGTTCTCTGTCTGCATGAATTCCGACTGTAGTAAAATTTCCCAGTAGGCCTCTCTGTGATGGCAAGGGCCGTAGATGTTGAAAATTCTCAAAGTTAGGTAGGGGGATTTGGAAATGATGTCCGCTGGCAGGAAACTCTGTCCTCCCCAGGCATTGATAATTTTAACAGAGGATATGTTGAAACCCAGGGCTAAACCTCCTAAGTGTCCTCTCGCATCCAGGAAGAAGAACTCCCAGCTGGGGAGGAAAGATTTAAGTGTTTTGTGGACCAATGGTCCATCACTGAGAGTTTCTTGTAGCATTAAGAAGTCCAGATTTTTAGATTGATAAAGCCTCTTTAGATCCAGCTTTTTGTCAGGGCTAGCTAAACCCCTATAGTTAAAGGAGAGGCCTTTCATGGGTTCACAGAGGCAGGGTTCCCCTTTGCTCTAAGGACTTGGTCGATGGGAGTTTGTATGCCTGAAGCCACCTCCAAGCTGGCCCTTTTAATGGCTTTGGAGATGCGGGATTATCTACCCAGAGGAGCTTTGGGTGGAAGAGGTGGTATTGGGTCTTCCTCCAATCCGAAGGCATGGAGGGGTGGAGGGATGGAACGTATATTATAGCGATGGGAGGATCCGGATGTTGAAACCCCGAGGGGCTCGCTGTGTGGGGTATGGTGGCTATTGGTGCAGGGGGTGGTTTGGATTGGGGGAGGGGCAGGAGTCACAGGGCAGCAGATTTTGCTCAGCTTAGGGGGGGGAGAACTAGAAACAGTATTGATGCATTCAGTCAAAGAAATAGAGTTAGGGAAAGAGGAGGTACCTGTGAAGACCGTGCCTTCTCTGGAGTGTGCTCTAGTGCTCGATGCCTTAGGGTTCAAATTTTCCATTCTTGGGAGGCCTGGAGAAGCTAGGGGTTGTCCTCCTAGTCCCTTTGACTATCTAGATTGCAGATCAATGAGCTCTGCCATTCCCAAGTTCGTCTGTGTGTTGGACACTGCAAATATTCTTGGGGGAGAGGGTCTTTGTCCTGTGACTAGAGGGCAGGTTTTGTATAGATGACCAACTTCATGGCATCTCCTGCATCTAAAAGGTATGCCCTCATAGTCCAATTCCTGCCAATGGGTTGGAGCTCCGAGTTGGAATTGATAATTTTCCACCAAGCCTTCTCTGGTGTCCAGATAGACTAGGATTCGAGCCATCTCTAGGATGCTAGTGTACATATACGTTCTTTCGTGGTCTAGGTAGGTGTTGAGGTAATCCCCGATGATTCTGAATATGTCCTCGAACCAGAACTATAGTGGGAGGCATGGTAGACAAACCCATATTGGCCCTACTCCCAGGCTGTCCTTCTCCGGATTGAATAGCATAGACCATAGCTTAAGAAGCACTGGGGTCATCTCTATGTGCTAGTACTGGGTTAGGATCCAGTTAAATCTTCTAGCTCTGCAAAGATTAGGGCAAATCAACCCCTTAACATAGCCAACACTGCTGGAAGTTGCGGCAGGACATTCCCCCAAACCTCCATCATCCTTCGTTTCAATCAGCCTGGAAAGTAGTTTTTTCGTGCACTCTCCCAACTAGGACCATGCTCTCTGTTAGGGCTGCTTTGTCCATTCCTATGCCTTCACCAAAAACCAGTTTTTTTCCCCTTTCCCTCATCTTGGATAGCTTGGACTGTTTGGCCTTCTTTTCCTTGAGGGTCTATTGTTCAGACTGGCTGCTTCCTTTTCTCGTCGGGGTGTTCTCTAGGTCTGAGTCCCTTAACTCTTCCCTGTCCAGCTCGTTGTTTACCAAACCCTTGAAATAGATTGAGGGTTGAACCTTGCTCCTTAGGTCAAGCTACGTAGTATTGTCCTGTGAGTGCTCAAGCCTGTTGGGCTCATTGCTTTTTGTGCAATGACCTATGTTCAGCTCAATGATACCAAAGTCCGGGTCATCAGAGATCCCTGTCGAGAAACCCTCGCTCCCTTGTAGGTCCTCTGGGAACTATTGTTGTCCACTCCAGCCTAAGAAGTCGGACGGGGACGGAATCGTGAGAAATGGAGAGTTGGTACCCTTGACTAGGTTAATGAAACCCTTAGTGACCGCTGCTCTCGGTTAGGAGATTTCCAACCCTTGTAAAGAAGTTTCCATGTCTACCAGGCCATAGGTGCCATGGTTTACCTGTTCGTCCGGTGTGTTGTCAGTGGTCGGTTTGACCCTTGCTTGTGTTAACGGACGGGAAGCCATGAAAACCTCAGATTCTAGGTAGTTGTCCGAGGTGTAGTCAATGAGATCCTCTTTGTAACCCTCTTCCATTCTCCACAAAAGTGTTATCTGGTGGGGTTGGGTCACATAACCACGCAGCAATTGGCCTGAGGAGCAAGTGGGTTCAGATCTGGAAACCGCGCGACGAAAACCCCTCCTCTCCCTTAGATCGCAGCGGGTTAGCTTCCGGAGATTTGTTCCTTGAGGTTAGAGCTCCCGATGTTGGGTTTTGTTATATTCTTTCCACGACTAGCCCACGTAGTGAACCGAGGGGTTAGATGGGGGGCAAATCCCCCCCTTCGTTCCACCGATTGCACAGCGGGGGGGGGTCACAGGGGGGTTTAAGGGCGGCGGATAGCCCCCCTCTACGGGGTCCGGTGCAGCGCCTTGGGAAAATGTTTTTTGGACCCTCTATTATGTTGGGTGGACCTACCTATGTTTTTCGGTCCATGGTTTTGGATGCGATGGTTTTCGGTCCATGGTTTTGGACCGATGGTTTTCGGTCCATGGTATTGGATGCTTCGGCATGTATAAATATGTATTGTAACATTGAAGGAACATAATGAAAAATCAAGCTAGTAGTCCCGGTTTTGGGATCCAGGGGAAAATCTCTATGTATATGTGTTTTATGTGTTATGCTCTCGCATTACTTACTTTCTGTGTTTTAGAATTCATATGCAGGTAATTTCTGTACGAGGTTAAAACCTACATTTGGTATCAGAGTTGTTTTGGCTTCAAGGGGACGCCTTTGTTGCTGAGGGGTTTCGCTCAGGCCTGTGGTAGACCCTATTCAGTGGGAGATCTGTGAGATCGATTCTAGTGGTAAAAGAAGATGGTGAGCAGTGGAAAGATAGAGATCGAGAAATTTAATGGTCAGAGTTTTGAGTTGTGGAAACTCAATATGGAGGATCTGTTAGTGGATAAAGATCAAAGGATTGTGGTAGATCCGGGTACTAAACCAACATGAATGTCTGATGAAGAATGGAAGAAGTTGGACCGGAAGGTAAAGAGCACAATACAATTGTGTGTCTCAGATTCAGTATTGCTGAATGTATCAAGGGAAGCTACGACAAAGGCTTTGTGGGACAAGTTAGGGACTTTGTACCAATCTAAGTCTCTTGTGAATAAACTATTCCTACGGAAAAAGCTGTATAACCTGAGGATGAAAGATGGAGACTCGGTGATAGAGCATCTGAATGCATTTAATACTATGGTAAGTTTGTTATCATCTACTGATATAAAAATTTCAGATGAAGATAAGTGCATCAGTTTGTTGTGTTCTCTACCAGATTCGTGGGATAGTCTAGTTATTGCAATAGGTAGCAATGCAACTACCTTGCAGTTTGATGAAATAGTCTCAGCCTTGTTGACGAAGGAGATGAGACAGAAAAATATGGAGAGCCAAAATGGTGATGCCTTGCCTATACGAGGAAGGTCCCAGAACAGAAACAAAAATAAGTCATCGAGTGGGAGATCTAAATCTAGAGGGAGATCTAAATCTCCAGGAAAACCTGCAAAGGTGGTGTGCTGGAAATGCAGAAAGGAAGGCCACTTCAAAAGGGACTGTAAATCTAAAGCTCTTGACAAAGGAAAGGGATCTGATGAGGCTCCTTCTGCAGAGGCAAAAACCACCTCAGATGAAGGTGGGGATGTGTACTTGGCTTCTTCAAGTACACATGTAGATCATGAAGCATGGTTGATTGACTCAGGTGCATCTTTTCACTTCACTCCCCATACAGAGTGGTTCTGTGAGTATGAGAAATATGATGGTGGTGATGTCTTCTTGGGGGATGACAGGAAGGCTAGAATCATTGGTCGTGGAAAAATAAAGTTGAAGCTACATGGTGGAAGGGTTAGAACACTTCTGGGTGTTCTGCATATTCCTGCATTAGCCAAAAATCTGATTTTTGTTAGTAAGTTGGATGATGCAGGTGTAAAAATAGTGTTCGAGAAGGATACCTGCAAGATGGTTTGGGGAGCACTAGTATTGATGCGGGGAGTTCGGATTGGAACTCTGTACAAGCTACAAGGTAGCACTGTTATTGATGGGTATAATAGTTCTGTGGTTCCTGGAAGTGGAGCAGAAAATCTAGTGATCTTTGGAGAGAAGACCATGCTGTGGCATCAAAGGCTTGAACATATTGGAGAAAAGGGCCTTCAGATACTTCATGGTAAAGATATGGTAGAAGGTATGAGTCATAGCTCTCTGGATTTTGATTTCTGTGAAAATTGTGTATATGGGAAGTAAAATCGGGTGAGTTTCCCCTCTGGTAGTAAGAGGGCAAAACAGATATTAGAACTTGTGCACAGTGATGTGTTTGGACCTATGAAGGTTCCATCACTAGGTAAGTCTGTGTACTATGTATCATTTATAGATGACTTCTCAAGGAATACATGGATATATTTCCTTAAGAAGAAATCTGAAGTCTTTGACAGGTTTAAAGAATTTAAGGCTCTGGTGGAAAACTAGACAGAGATGAAGATAAAGGTGCTGAGGACAGATAACAGTGGAGAGTTTTGCAGTAAGGAATTTGAAGAATTCTGTAAGAAGTGTGGTATAGCACGGAAGAAGACTACTCCATATACACCTCAGCAAAATGGAGTTGCAGAAATAATGAACAAGATATTGATGGAAAGGGCAAGAAGCATGCTCAGTGGTGCCAGGTTAGGATAGGAATTTTGGGCAGAGGTGATGGATACTGCATGTTACTTGGTCAACAAGTCACCTTCATTAGCGTTGGAGGATAAGACTCCACAAGAGGTATGGACTGGTAAGAAACCCTCTCTTTCACATCTAAGGGTATTTGGATGTGATGCATATGTACCTATTCCAAAGGAGAAAAGAACAAATGTGGATAGTAAATCTAAAAAGTGCATCTTTATTGGGTATAAGGATGGTTTAAAGGGTTATAAGCTTTGGAACCCAGTAACAAGGAAGGTTGTGTACCGCCGAGATGTGGTGTTCAGAGAGGTGAAAGATGTTATTAAACATGAATTCCAACCAAAGGAACCTGAGAAGATAGAGTTTGAGCTGAAGGAGGAAGAATCAGACTCTACAGTAGATGAGGAATCAGAAGATGAGGAGCCACAAACTCTGGTTGTGAGAAGATCAGTTCGATAAAGAAGGTAGCCAGAAAGGTATAGTCCATCTTCTTTTTGTTCAAATTTTTCTTTGTCTGTTACTGATGATGATCCCAGAACTGTGAAGGAAGCAGTGGATTCAGAGGATGCAAAACTCTGGAAAGAGGCCATGGTTGATTAAATGACATCTTTACACAAAAATGAGGCTTGGGATCTGGTGGAGTTGCCGTCTGGAGGGAAACCCATTGGCAGCAAATGGGTGTTCAAAAAGAAGACAAATGTAGAAGGAAAAGTGGAGAAATACAAAGCTCGGTTGGTAGCAAAAGGTTATTCCCAGGTGTTAGGAATTGATTTTGGTGATAATTTTTCTCCTGTTTCCAAGGTAACTTCTATTAGATTACTTTTATCCGTTGCTGTTGCTTTTGATTTTGAGGTAGAACAGATGGATGTGAAGACAAAATTTCTTCACGGGGATCTGGAAGAGGAGATCTACATGAAACAATCTGAAGGCTTTGCGGTGAAGGGTAAGAAAGAACTGGTATGTAAGTTAAAGAAGTCTCTATATGGGTTAAAACAGTCACCAAGGATGTGGTATCAGAAATTTGATACATTTATACGGGGACTTGGCTTCACTAGAAGAAAAGCAGATCACTATGTGTATTTTAAATTAATTGGTGACCGTGTTATTTATCTGGTCTTGTATGTGGATGATATGTTGTTGGTTGGAAATGACAAAGAAGTTATCCAGGATTTGAAGACCCAATTGTCCTCCAAATTCGACATGAAAGATCTTGGTGCTGCAAACTGTATTTTGGGCATGGAATTAAAAGAGATCAGGCAAAGAGGAAGCTTTGGTTAAACCAGAGGAAGTATGTCGAGACAATATTGCAGAGGTTTAATATGCAATGGTCTATACTAGACCAGACATTGCACATGCAATGGGAGTATTGAGCAGGTTTATGTGAAAACCAGGGAAGGAGAACTGGACAACAGTGAAGTGGGTTTTCAGGTATTTGCCTGGCACTAGTGATTATGGTTTGTGCTACCAAGGAAGACCATGATTGGACAGAGTGTTGGATATTCATGGCTTTGTTGATGCAGACTAGGCTGGAGATCTGGATCAGAGAAGATCTACAAGTGGGTATGTGTTTAACCTATTTGAAGGTGCAGTCAGTTGGATGAGTAAGAAACAATCTGTAGTGGCACTATCAACTACAAAGGCAGAATACATGGCAGCTACTCATGCAAGCAAGGAAGCAGTTTGGTTGCAGAGATTGTGTTCAAGTATGGGGTTAGTACAGGAAGCTATAAGGATAGACTGTGACAGCCAAAGTTAAATTTTCTTGGCAAAGAACCCCGCATATCATTCAAAGACAGAGCACATTGATGTTCAATATCACTTTGTGAGGGATATGATAGAAGACAAAAGGGTGTTGCTGGTATAGATGGAAACTTTGAAGAATACTGCAGATGCATTGACAAAATCTGTGAGCTCTAAGAATTTCTCTTGGTGTAGAGAGACAATGGGCATTTCAGGGCTGGAAAAATGACTAAGCTCTCTTGTGGCTCCTTGTGGAAAGAAAACAATAAGTGGGAGAATGTTGGGTTGTGTTATATTATTTCCACGTAGTTAATAGGGGGTTTGAGGGGCACCCGTAACCCCACTTTATGGGGTTCGGGGCAGCGCCCTGGAAAATTTTGGTTTTGGACCCTACGTTAGGTTGGGCGGACCCACCTATGGTTTTGTGCATGATTTTCGCACATGTTTTTTTGGACACGATGGTTTTCAGTCCATGGTATTGGATGCTTCAGCATGTATAAATATGTATTATAACATTGAAAGGAACATAATGAAAAATCAAGCTGGTAGTCCCGGTTTTGGGATCCAGGGGAAAATATCTGTGTATATGTGTTTTATGTGTTCTTCTCTCGCATTATTTATTTTCTATGTTTTAGAATTCGTATGCAGAATTCATATGTAGGTAATTTTCTGTACGGGGTTAAAACCTACAAATACAAGAAAGAATTCAAATATTATCTAAGGAGGGGTTGAGAGTAAGGTGAAACTATTGTCCATTTTCAATGATAGGGAATTTTTCAAGTCCGACAGGGAAATCTATTATCAAACCAGAAAGAAAAGGAAAAAAACAAATATTTCTTTTAACAAAAAGCATAATACCTAAAATGAGCAACGTCATATAGCTTCCTTATAATGACCACGTGTTGTTGGGGCATATTAACTCAACTTTTTAAACTTAATTTTTGTTTAAGGATTCCCAATATCAAAGAAGAAGAAGTATTAGGGGTGGGGAATTAAATAAAATTAATATGTATAGTTGAATGAATGTCAACCTTATATACTTAAAAATTAATGATGATGACATACGAAAGACCTCACCATTCCCTCATTTAAAATTTAGAAGACCTCGTCATTATAAAACATGGTTGACCAACATTGACCATGGTAAACCATGGTTGACCATGATTGTCATACTGAGACAATATTTGTCATGATGTGATATTGGACCATGGTTGAAACAATGATTGATTTTCATATTGAGACAATATTTGACACAATACGATGTACTATGGTCAACCATGATTGAATTTATAAAACATAGTTGACCATGATTAGGCATAGTTGACCATGATTGATATTATAAATCCAACAAAATAATAAACCCTAGGGATTAATACTAAAAACCCAAGTGATTATAAACCCAAGGAATATTATTAAACATTAGG
Source organism: Pinus tabuliformis (assembly GCA_031772625.1). Taxonomy (NCBI): domain Eukaryota; kingdom Viridiplantae; phylum Streptophyta; class Pinopsida; order Pinales; family Pinaceae; genus Pinus; species Pinus tabuliformis. The sequence continues at coordinate 81,462,419 of CM062808.1, read as the reverse complement.
AATATGAAACCTTAGATTAATAAACCAAAGGGATTGATATTATAAACCCAAGAGAATAATGTTGGCATTATGATTCAAGTGTTGTCCTTGATGGCAACTCACTCAGAGGTTGGTACAGGTGCTCAGAGGTTGGTACAGGTGATGGCAACTTAATCAGAGGACAGATCTTAGTACATCATGCCAAGAAAGTTCATGCACGCAGGTTCGTTAAGCCCAAGTTGCGTATACAAGCAGGTTCACTATATACCAAGTCGCGTATATGCAGGTTCTCTATATATAAAGTCACGTGTACACGCAGGTTGGCTTCAGTAAAAGAGCGTGTATGTGGAAAACTTATCTTTGGTCCGTGGCGGTTATTCCTTGGAAGTTGTGCCTATAGTTTTGGACCATGGTGTCTCGACGGACGTGTTGATCCCTAGTTTTGAAGCTGATGGTATTGTGTTACTATGGTTTTGGACCGTGGTATTGTAAAGGGACTAAGGCTATATAAGGAGAAGATCATTAGGCAAGTAAAGGCATGCATTGTGTGTCTGATGAAGTAAGAAGATCTGGTATTACTGTTTATCTATTCGGGACGCTTGGCAAGGGTCAGATCTGACAGCGAAGGCATAAGTAATTATTTCTAGATCTGCACGCGGGTTGCCTTTGGAGAAAGCGCGTATACACGCGGTTTTGGTACAGTGAAGTAGCGTATGCATAATAAGATTTGATATTTCAGGTTGCTGTTGATTCTGGTGGTTGTTGCAGAGTTCTGGGCTCTGGTTTGGGTTCTGTGTTCTTGATGATAGGGTTTCAGTGATTCAGTATTGGGTTGTTTAATGAATTATGATGCAAGTATAAGTTGATGATTGTATTGCAGTAATGTTTGTTTTGTACTCTTGGATCCAGTCTGAAAATTGATGAAACATGGTCCCTGAAGGAAAGAAGGTTGTAGGGTCAGCACCTACGTACTAGTAAATGGATCGGCTAGTACAAAAGCTGAGGGGGTTGTAGCTCCCTTCCAAAAGTAGTTGGAAAACGAGAGAGGGTTGTAGCCCTCTGCAGGTTGTAGCCTACGTACTGGTAAAGGACTGCACCAGTACATTGTAAAAGAAGTTTCTTATTAAAGAAGAAAGAGACGATTTGCAGCAGGTGGTTTTCACCCACATTGGGTTTCCACCTTATATCATGGTGTTCATGTGTGTGGCTCTTGTGTGATGTTTTGTTCTGTTATACTGCACCTGTTTACTGTTAAATATGCTTAATAATGTTCTGATGCAGTTACTGAAGATTAAGCTAACTGAATCATAAGATCTCTGGATATACGCTAGTTGCATTAGACACAGTAGCATGTACACGCGGGTTCACTTAATTGAAGTAGCGTATATGTTTCTGAGTATGAAATTGAGAAAGGTTTTACTGATCTGATAATACTGATTCACCCCCCCCCCTCAGTATTATTTCCAACAATTGGTATCGGAGCAGGTCCTTCAGAGGAAGCTTGATCGCTTGAAGGAAAAGAGCCATCAGAATGGCTAATCCAGAAAGAGAGGCACACATCAGGCCACCAGTCTTTGACGGGAACAATTTTACTCACTGGAAGATAAGAACCACTGCATATCTACAATCACTTGGAGCAGAAATTTGGGGAATCGTAGAAGGAGGATACAAATTCCCATCAGCAACTCCTACAGATCCAGCAGAGAAAAAGCAATATGAGCTCAATGCCAAAGTCGTTACTGCCCTATTGAGTAGTTTGACACAATCAGAATTTATGAAGATCATGCATTTCAAATCAGCTAAGGAAATATGGGACAAAATCGTCACAAGCTATGAAGGAGATGATCAGGTAAAAAGAGCAAAGCTTCAAACTCTCAGAATCCGGTATGAAACTCTTAAGATGCATAGTAATGAAAGCATAGCTAAGTATTTCCTGTGTATGGATGAGATTGTGAATTGTATGAGGGATCTAGGTGAAGAATTTGAGGAATTTGTCTTAGTTGAAAAGGTTTTGAGATCTCTGTCTGCTAAATTTGATTCTAAAGTATTTGCCATAGAAGAAAAGGAGAATGTGCAGAAAATCACCATGTCACAGCTTCACGGGATCTTAACTGCTTTTGAAATGCGACAAGAGGTACCACCAAAAGCCGCATTCGAAGTGTCAGAGGAAGAAGATGAGGTAAATTTTGTCAAGAATCTTGAACGGGGAACTGGACGGTTCAAAGGTAAGCTACCTTTCAAATGTTTTCTATGTGGTAGAGTTGGTCACTATGCTACTAGATGCCCTCATAACAAAGGAAAGATATCTGAAGAAGATGGTAGAAGCTATTATACCCATATTACAAGTCCATTCAATGATAGTGAATATATTAGAAGTCTCATGGCACATGAAAAGAAGAATGCTTCATCCAATAATAGCAAAGATATTAAAAGTCTCATGGCACATGAAAAGAAGAATGCAGAAACTGAAGAAGTTACGAAATTAAATGAACAATTGGAGACAGTAACCAGGGTAAGGGAGCAATTGCAGGATGTAGTAAAGGATCAGAGCATAACTATTCAAAGGCTTGAATCAAAGATCCTCTCTCTAAAAGAAGATCCTAAAAAATCAAGAGAACAGAACAGAGAAGCTGTTGAAGATCAAGAACATGAAGTGATCAAACTAAAGCGACAAGTGGAAGAAGGAAGAAAAGCTGAAGAAGACCTAAGGAATCAGTATCTGAAAAAGGAAGAACAAGATCAAGTTGAGGTAAATATCTTGAAAGGTAAACTAGAAGAAAAGGATAAGCTTTTACGATTTCAAGATAGTACTAAAGTCTTGGATGATATTCTTAATAGCCAAAGGTCTCCTGCTATCAAAACTGGTCTTGGTTTTCATGAATATGTTGAAGGTGAATCTAGTTCACAAGGTGAGGCAAGAAATTCTAAGGAGAAATCTGAAATGCTCAACAAGGAACAACCAAGGAAAGAAATTCCTCAAGGAAGATCCTTTAATCCTAACTATGGATGTGATAGACGATTATCTCCTCCACTGAATAATGTTGAATGTCATGTATGTCATAATCTTGGACATGTTGCATCCAGATGTAGAAGTAGAATGGTTCAAGACCATTACAAAAGATCATTGCATCCCAGGTATTTCAGAGGATATTGCTTTGCCTGCAATGCATATGGACACAAAGCAATTGATTGTGATAGAAGGAACATGAAATATGTAAGATGTTATACATGCAACAAATATGGACATAAAGCAAGCGAATGCAGGAGCAGATTTCAAAATTCAAAACAAGAGGACCATACATCATCACAGTTCCAGGAATTGAAGAAGACAGAGACAAAAAAGTGTGGCATAACTCAGTCAGCTGACATAACAGATAGAGGGGAATCTGAAAGTGATGAATTTTAGTATTCCTTGCATACGCTGATATAATGAAGACAAGTCGCGTATATACGCGAGTTACAGGCTGCAAAGTCACGTATATGCAGAAAGGGGCAGCAAAACAGACCCAGGAAATGGTTCAGTCATGGTTGACTCAGGCTCAAGGGGAGCATAAAGGGCAGCAGAACAGACTCAGGAAATGGTTCAGTCATGGTTGGCTCACACTCAGGGGGAGCATATTCTTCAAATAATTCATTGTTGGCATTATGGTTAAAAGTTGATGATGAAACTAAATGATACATCTTATTGTTTGATCAAAGGAATGGTTTTGCAGGCTTATGATAAAGAGTTATTGCTGGTCTTAGAACTTGCATCTGCTCAGGGGGAGCATGGATGGATTGATACAACTTGGCATATACAAAGGGGGAGCCAAATCAGAAACTTCAGCATGTACTCAGCGGGAGTATGGACAACAGTATGGACAGTAAAAGGTATACCAAAGAAGAGAATATCTTGGTCCGCCCTTTGCCCTTGATGTCAAAGGGGGAGAGTGACTTGGTGTGGTGGTTGCCATCAAGTCCAAAGGGGGAGATTGTTGGCATTATGATTCAAGTGTTGTCCTTGATGGCAACTCACTCAGAGGTTGGTACAGGTGCTCAGAGGTTGGTACAGGTGATGGCAACTTAATCAGAGGACAGATCTTAGTACAGGATGCTAAGAAAGTTCATACACGCAAGTTCGTTAAGCCCAAGTTGCGTATACAAGCAGGTTCACTATATACCAAGTCGCGTATACGCAGGTTCTCTATATATCAAGTCGCGTGTACATGCAGGTTGGCTTCAGTAAAAGAGCGTGTATGTGGAAAACTTATCTTTGGTCCATGGTGGTTATTCCTTGGAAGTTGTGCCTATAGTTTTGGACCATGGTGTCTCGACGGATGTGTTGATCCCTAGTTTTGAAGCTGATGGTATTGTGTTACTATGGTTTTGGACCGTGGTATTGTAAAGGGCCTAAGGCTATATAAGGAGAAGATCATTAGGCAAGTAAAGGCATGCATTGTGTGTCTGACGAAGTAAGAAGATCTGGTATTACTGTTTATCTGTTCGGGACGCTTGGCAAGGGTCGGATCTGACAGCGAAGGCATAAGTAATTATTTCTAGATCTGCACACGGGTTGCCTTTGGAGAAAGCGTGTATACACACGGTTTTGGTACAGTGAAGTAGCGTATGCATAATAAGAATTGATATTTCAGGTTGTTGTTGATTCTGGTGGTTGTTGCAGAGTTCTGGGCTCTGGTTTGGGTTCTGTGTTCTTGATGACAGGGTTTCAGTGATTCAGTATTGGGTTGTTTAATGAATTATGATGCAAGTATAAGTTGATGATTGTATTGCAGTAATGTTTGTTTTGTACTCTTGGATCCAGTCTGAAAATTGATGAAACGTGGTCCCTGAAGGAAAGAAGGTTGTAGGGTCAGCACCTACGTACTAGTAAATGGATCGACTAGTACAAGAGCTGAGGGGGTTGTAGCTCCCTTCCAGAAGTAGTTGGAAAACGAGAGAGGGTTGTAGCCCTCTGCAGGTTGTAGCCTGCGTACTGGTAAAGGACTGCACCAGTACATTGTAAAAGAAGTTTCTTATTAAAGAAGAAAGAGACGATTTGCAACATGTGTTTTTCACCCACATTGGGTTTCCACCTTATATCATGGTGTTCATGTGTGTGGCTCTTGTTTGATGTTCTGTTCTGTTATACTGCACCTGTTTACTGTTAAATATGCTTAATAATGTTCTGATGCATTTACTGAAGATTAAGCTAACTGAATCATAAGATCTCTGGATATATGCTAGTTGCATTAGACACAGTAGCGTGTACACGCGGGTTCACTTAATTGAAGTAGCGTATATGTTTCTGAGTATGAAATTGAGAAAGGTTTTACTGATCTGATAATAATGATTCACCCCCCCCCCCTCTCAATATTATTTCCAACAAATAATAAACCCGAAGGATAAAAATTACAAACCCAAGGAATATAAACCCTAAAATAAATATTATAAACCCTAAAATAAATGTTAGGCTAGGTAGTAACTCCACAAATTATTTCATATTATTCCTTCAGGTAGGTCTTTATTATATACATGAGGGAGACTGTTCACTTCATCTCCCTATGACTGTTCATATTTCTTATTGTTTATTTACATCAGTTGTATTTATTCACCCAATCTTGATGATTAGGGTCAACATTCCCCCCCTTAATCTGAAGGGATGTTGGTGAGTCCAAGCATCATTTTGAATCGTTCAAGATTTTCTCTTCCAAGCGCTTTAGTGAAGATGTCTGCAATTTGCTCATTAGTAGAACAATGATGGAGATGGATTGTCTTGGCCTCAACATGATGTAGAATCAGATGATATTTAGTATTGATGTGCTTCGTTCGATCATGGAACTTTGGGTTCTTGGCCAGCTTTATTGCAGAGGTATTGTCAATCATGAGTGGAGTTGATTGTACTTGTTTTACCTACAAATCTTCAATAATTTTCCTGAGCCACACAATTTCTTTTGTTGCCTCAGTAGGGCTTGTTATCACCCCAAGAAACTCACCTAGGTTGTATATCAGTGATGCTCGGGAACATTACAATCTCAACGAAAGTTGGATAAAATGATGGATGAATGAAAGAAATGCTGCATATTCAAGCCAGATAACCACTTCTACTATGATTGACCCCAGACATGGGTGGACACCCCCAGACTACAAGGCTTTTAACCACCAATTACTCACAATTTGAGGATAAGGTGATGATGAAGAAGATTGACTACACCAGCAGATGCACAGGACCCTGTGATGGCCGACTGCAACCAATTAAAAGGTCTGTAAATCTGGTTTCTAATACACAGATAGGATGACAGCTCTCTATGCATTAAAACAATAGAAACCTGCAAGCAATTTCAATGCAACAGCTAAATTCTAACATAGAGGTGGGATGACAGCCCCTCTACTGCTAAAAAATCAACATCACATGAAATAATGCATGACAGGCAGAGCCTGGAACATAGAAGAAGTGAAAAATGAGCAATTGATAACAAAAGAAGCTTGTATTAGTTGGAAATGAAGACCAGAAGCTACAGGTTACACAATAGTTACAGTCTCTAGAAGTTGAAGCTTACAACAGAATTACATTCATCTAACACTCATCAACCTATTACATCATTTTTCTGAGTATATATAGAATATGTTTACAAAACATCTTTGCTAGGCTATGCGTGGAGGTGTCTTAATGGATCACCAACCGCATTTACAATTTCATATGGGTCTTCTGATTCATTCTGACGGTTATAAATGAACAAAATGGCTCTTTCTATATTTTAGTGTCCTTCCTGAACAGTTGAAATATTATCTTGATAATTTTCAATAACTGCTACTATCATTGAACTGCTCGAGGAACATTCTTTTCGTCCTTGGCCGTATTGTCTTTGAATGCAGGTAGCTGAGAATTTAATGCACAAAGTACAGGGAGTTGATGGCTTGCTTTCTCCTTTGCGCGCGCAAAACGGGCCCAAAAGCACTGAAGCATACCCTGAAAAACACTTCAAAAATGAACAGGGGCCGAGATGAAAACACTGGCCATCAGATGGATTGCATGGACGATCAAAATATGTTGGCAGAAGGCAATGGGAAGGCACAAAGGCGCAATTTGAATATAAGCCGTTAGATTAGAGAAGTGGACAGTGGAGATCATGCTAGAATGATCTATCGGGAGGCAGATGAACAGGGTGAATGAGGGCCGTCGGATCACGGTCGGGCAAATCTGACGGTGATCGGGTGGCAGAAGAAGGCGATGGTTAACGGGCGGGGAAAACGTTATGATGGATCAACAGGCGAAAGATCGGACAATGGAGGATTAAGACACGTGCTTCGGGCGATGCGACAGGTGACATGACAAATAAAACTGCGGGCCCAGGCTCTATAAAAATAGAGGGTTACAAATTATATTATATGCATGGTGTTTATTGAAAAGAGAAATTGGTCTCATAGAAATATATAAATCACACATATAAAAATCAGAGACACAATATTGACGGAAAAAGGCTGAACCCTCATGCTGCTCTCTCATTCTCATTCTTACATCAAAATAATTGAAATAGTGTTACAAATAAATAGATGAGAGATATTGGTCTCAAGATAGTGCGTGCTATCTTGGACATCTTTGGTTGAGATAATTTCTCCTTTGGTTGAGATAATTTCTCACCAGACACACCAATATAGGAGTTACCTAAACTAACTCCTATCTTAGAGGAACAACCCAAGAGTTAGGCACAAATTCCTAACTTGGAATATTTAATTAATTAATTTATTTTTGGATTTATTGTTGTTTTATGAGAGAGTCTGACATTCCCCCCCTCAATGATAAATCCAAAAACGAGAACCATCTTCCAAGTTCTCATGTTGATCCTCAAAAAGATTGCCTGAAAAAACCGCCAAAACTGGATGCTGGAAAAAACTCAAATCTAAAGAGAACATGAATCAGCTACATGCTTGATTCATCTCTGAAGGACGCTTGACAACTCCATCATGTGCCAAGCCTCAAAAGGATCCAACTGTCCTTTGCTTGAAAACAGCATCCGGTGTCCAGTGACACAATTTTATGATGATTGCCCACTGGCTGAAGATGTCGAAAAACAACTCATTGTTGCTTTTGCGAGGATGAAAGCTGCTCACTGCTGCTTTGGCTGTCGATCGCCCACTGGCGAATTTGCTGATGCTCACTGCTGATGACAAATGCCCACTGGCTGATGAAGATGCCCACTGGCTGATGAAGATGCCCATTGGCTGCTTCGCTGATGTTGTCGAGACTTTCAGTTTGACAACCACTTGTCAATTTCATTGACATTTTCCCCCCTTTGTCAGCTGAAAGGAGAGACAATCTGCTCCAAAATATATTTGAACTCCCCCCCTTCAAGTGTAGGAGAGTTTCACTGTTGTACTCCCTCATTCAACTGCATGAGAGTACCATCATCTGTTCACTGCTGGCTGCACTATGTAAGATTGGAGTCGGTTGTAGAACTGAGACAACCGTTTGACTGTGGATGACCATTCCCAAGGATCAATCCAGTCATAATGTATCTTCAATCTGCCTGATTTTTGGTGGTTGCGACATTTTGCTGAGGAATGATTGGGCTTGCCACAATGGCAACACGGATGGAGATCAAAACACTGATCTTCCATATGACTGGTTCTTTGACAATGAGAACACTTTGATTGGACTTCAACTTTAGGTTGCATGCAATTCTGTTTGTCGGCAACTTTCTCAATACTTGCTGAGGTGAGTGGTTCAAGAAATCCTGCACTCACAAACTTAATTGGCTTGGAATAATCTGGGATTTGTAAATTGATGTCATTAGGAACATATCCTAAGCCTTGTCTATTCTTGTTATTTTGAATTTCTTCCCAGGGCTTGATGATGGGTTTGGAAGAAATTTGACTTTGATCATGAACAACTTCGACACTTGAAGTTGTTGGGATGAATGACTTATCAGCTGGATGGTTCAAAGACTTGAAAGTAGCACTCTTTTCTTGCAATTCATTCCTTTGAAGTTGGGACTCAAGCTGAAGAAACTCAATGGTTTCATGCGTTTGCTGTAGATGCCGTGAAATATCAGCAAGAGTTTCTTTGCTGACGTGCACCATGTCTTCATCACTGGAGATGATCAAACTGTGAAGAATGTTTAACAACTAAATATGCTGCGCCATCTGAACTTGCTCACGTGAAATCAGGCTCTCTTGTTGTAGATGTCTTGCACTTGATTTTGTTTCACTTTACTTGAATGACAGGGTAGCTTGCTATGGAACTTGAATGGCACGCTCGCTTGATTTGTGGCTTATTGTACTTGCTCAGAACACTTGTTAGAATTTTCTGGAATTCACGCTCTCTTGATGACGAACTCAACTTGCTTGATTGGTGTTAGAGTTGAACTTGTTTTGGTTGTTTTGATGGTTGTGTCAAGGAGTTAAAACTCATGGACAGGGTGTCGATCACTGTCGAAAATGCACCCAAAAAACTTACAATGATTTTAATGACTCACATAAAACAAGGAATTCACTTATCTTAATTTGACTAAGTTGAAGAGAATGAACGTGCTTGACTTATGATCAAATCAAGATGTGGGTGTCGGTTTCAACCGAGAATGCACCCATACAATTCAATTGGAATTTGATTCACAAGTTCTTAAATTTGTTTGCAAGAATGTTGACGTAGACTTTGCTTTGAAACAGTGAAGTTTACAAATCCATTAACTTGATTGAATTTGCTTGTTGAAGTAGAATGTCGATTTTGAAAACTTTGATGAGTTGTTGTATGTGTGGAGCTTAATTATCCTTCCTTGCAATTATTTCGATATAGGTGTTGTGCTTGCTCTTTGTATTTTATGTGTGCATGAAATGAGATCATTTATGTCTCAAAAATAGACACAAATCATAAGCAAAAAACATGAAGCATGCACCATCATCAACACACTCTTCGTGTACCTAAGATCCCCTTATTCAATTTCGGGCGGATCTAGGACACAAAAACCACAAAAAATATGTCTTTATTAAACTTTGGAGTACATAATCGCTCAGTCTTCACAACATCTTCTTAGAATCAAAGTTCTAGAACTTTTTGAAGAAAAAAATTGTCTTCAAAAAACTACTTGGACTCACTCACTCTCAAAATCCCTCTCAAAGTAAAATATTATTTTGGATTACAGAAAGGAATTTCTCTCAAAGAAATCCACTTATCACTCCAAATACAAAATCACTTCTTATTTCAAAAATACAAAATATACTCCTTATCTCTCCAAAATTACAAAACACTTATCACTCCAACATGCTCAAACAAAAATACTGATCATAAAATCACAATGCTACTACAGTATTTTCAAACAGATAGCTGTTTTCATCAAATCACAATGTTATACTATTTTCAAACAGATAGGCTGTCAAAGTTACTGGGCAATATAAACCGTCCTATAATCTCCGTTGGTATACTGAGCAACAAATAATGGAAGTGATTAACACAAAAACTGCAACTAACGCTGGAAGTGATCGACACAAATAGCCCAAGAAGACAAAGAAACGAAGGCACCAATTGTATTGTTGATTGCCACAGTGATGGTTTCCGACTACTCACACTTTATAAATTATGTCAATTCAACATCGCTCAATTTTGGAGGCTCAACGCTGGAGAGCAGGGCTTGATGGATTCTTCCACGTAACTGGTTCCATGCTGCAAACAGGTTCCATGTTGTCCAATGATCTTCCACGGTGCTATACACAATTTTTGCTGGCTGAATAGGGCTGAACTGTGGTCTCACGAATCCATAATGAAGTTGCTCACACCTGCAGATTGATCTGAAAAAACTTCTGCTATAGAGGGAGAAACTGTTGATCTTATCCACTTTTGAATTGTTGAGATTACACAATTTTTTTTTATGTCTCCAACACGCAGGCTCAATTGATAATTCTTGTTTGTTGCTAAACAAGAACAACAACAATTTGACATTGAAGGGATGTCGCGGGAGGCGGTGTGGAGGGTGGCTCGAATGGAACTTAAGTGCAAAGGCCTGCGCAGGAGTTCGAGGAGAACGAGCTCACAACATTTTACGCACAACTTAATAGCAATGAACTCGGCCTTCCATGCAATTTTTTTCCTTCGTCATATTTGACAGCAACACATTAAATTTATTTTTCATTGCTCTGATAGATAATATTTGGATCGGAAAGAATTAAACAAAATATAAACCTGAGAGATAAACAATGGCGCCAGCAAAGAGATGAACCCAACTGTCTCCTTAGCTAAAGAAGTAAGGTCGTAGCATTAATCCTTCTACGCCCAAGAAAAAAACGAAGAGGTAGAGCTTTGCTACAAAAAAAATGCAGGTCACTTCTATGCTGTAGGTATTGCACAGTGGTCTCAAGATGGTCTTCAAGTTGTTGGCTCGGCTTTACACAGAGAGTTGACAATCGTTGGAAGGAAATTCAGAAGTGTAAAAAAGGCGTTTTATTGGAGGGTGTTTTGTTCTTCTCCTTCTATTAACGTTTTCTTTCGTTTCAGCTGAATTCGAAGGCATGGCATCCTCTGTCAACGCAGCTCAACCCCTGCGGAGCTCTGAATGCCCGGATTCATTTTCATCATTCGATATACCTCAACAGGCTTGAATCCAGTTTGAAGACATCTAATTCATACTTTTAACATTTTTAAACTCCCATAACAAAATAAGGAATTCATGAAATCAACGCAGCCAGCATAAATATTGACACAGATTTTATTTTTCACACAGAATGTTCATGGAGACTTATCTTTCACGCAGGTTGTCATCAGTGGTTTTCCACGCTTTCACTCTTATGCAAACACTGGTTGGCTCCTCCTTTTTTTGCTGGTTCCTGCACGGTACTGCAATGCTGGCTACACACTCGTGGCTATACGCATGTTGTCACCCCAGTGCTGGATGGGCCGCTAGGGATATATGCTGAGGGCCATGGGAGGCCAGGCCAAGGATCGATCGAATTGTGCTAAGCTTAATTTAAGTGACACAGCTGTAAATTCAGATCTGTAACCATGTGCTCTGATACCACATATTGAAAAGAGAAATTGGTCTCATAGAAATATATAAATCACACATATAAAAATCAGAGACACAATATTTACGGAAAAAGGCTGAACCCTCATGCTGCTCTCTCATTCTCATTCTTACATCAAAATAATTGAAATAGTGTTACAAATAAATAGATGAGAGATATTGGTCTCAAGATAGTGCGTGCTATCTTGGACATCTTTGGTTGAGATAATTTCTCCTTTGGTTGAGATAATTTCTCACCAGACACACCAATATAGGAGTTACCTAAACTAACTCCTATCTTAGAGGAACAACCCAAGAGTTAGGCACAAATTCCTAACTTGGAATATTTAATTAATTAATTTATTTTTGGATTTATTGTTGTTTTATGAGAGAGTCTAACAGTGTTTTAACAAAAACATAAGTTAATAAGATTTATAAAGGGCTACCAGGGTTTCAACGTTAAACATAAAAATACCCGAGGAATAAAAGGAAAAGGGGTGCACGGGGTTGCGAAGGGATTAAGCGGGAAAAATGAAAAGGGGAAGGGTAAAATAAATCTGCCATGAGCTCCTTAGCCACCAAAACCCATTTTCCAACCAAATTTTAATCCTTACACACTGAAAGTGTAGCAGAGCTAACACTGGCTCCTTCTGGGGATGAGATCCTCCCTGTGAGGTCTCAAGAACCTGCAGACCAATGCCTTCATGCAAAAACCAGCTTTAAGAACATTTGCCTAGTATCCATTGGGCATGGAGTCAAACTAAGCATATACTAGAAACTGAACAAGAAACTGCTTACAATCATTAAAGCCTGAAAACTTAAACTTCAAAAATTGCCCATTTGTTGAGCCATCAAAATTGTTGCCTGTCATCTAGTTCGTCATATATCAGCAAGACAGGATTTATTTGATCCTCCACCTCAAACAGTTTAGGACTTTTGAGCTTCACAGGTAGAAATGGATCAACCTTCATCTCCCTTCTGTATATTTTCCCCCTTGGATAGTCTTTACAGGAGCCTTTGTACACCTGCTGAATAATCATGGCTGCTGTGTACCTGTTTTTGTCATCTGTGGCCTGCACAATTAATATGGATGATGAACCAATGTTTTCATGTGTGGAGGACACAAAGATATTATTTGCTCCTGAATCTTTGTTTGAAAAATCCTCATCCAAGGAGGAATTCCAAAACTGCACATCCTCTTCCTCTGTCTTCTGATAAACTGCCCTTTTATTCTATGTAGAGGCCATCTGAGCAGATTTCAGAATATCAAGACTAAGATGATCAGCTTCAGCCTTGAGAATGGAATTTGGTTCTGCCTCAGTGTTCAAGTGGCAACTTTGAGGGACTGTCTTTTGAGCAGACAGAGGAACAAAAGATGATAGGGAGCTTTCTTCTCCCTTTTTGATCACTGCGCTGGGGATAACAGCAAGTTGTTCAACTTGCAGATCTGCATAGCCATTAGAAGATGTGCTGGCCTTAGGCTCGAATTCTTGGAGGAAGGGATCTGTTGCTGGCTGCCACTACTGGTCAACTTGTTGTTCTACAGCTACAACAAATTGTTGAGCAGTGCCTTTGGATATTTCTTTCTCATAAGCAACCCTTGTTAGGAAAGGAGCACCTTCCAAAACATGGACCTCCTCCTCATGCTGCTCTTCTTCCATGACTACATTTTGGAAAGGAGCTTTAAATTTTTGTTCTTCTTTTGATTCTTAACCTCTCTGCATTATTTGTAACTGCTCATTTGCTCTTCTGAATGGATTCTGATTTCTTGGAGAAAATGTGTTTTGCTGCCTTGTTTTCCCTGAATTCTGCTCCACTTTTAGCTTAGAAATTTCAGCTGCCAATGACTCTATCATCTTACTCATTTTGTCTAATTTAGGCTTTGAAGATGATGCAGAAGAAGTAGAAGCTTGACTTCTCTATCTTCTCCTATCAGCTTGACTCTTTAGTTTCTCTGCAGCCATGATATTAGATTCTACTTCTAGGGCTGCATCTTGCATGTCTGCCAATGTAGCACATCTTCTTTCTCTCAATAACAGGCAGAAATCAGAGTCGAAAGCATTTGCATAAGTGAGTTTGGCAGAGGTAGGAGTAGGCTTTACCTCAGCTGGGATCTTACTATACATTCGATTGAATCTTTTATTGAAATCAGGAATTGATTCCCCATTTTCCCTCTTCAGATTACCAAACTCAGTATGATAATACAACAAGTCCTTTTTATCTCCCCATTGCTTCAAAAATGCATCATCTAATGCTTCAATATCTGTTATTAATCTCTAGGGTAATTCTCTAAACCACTTCCTAGCCTCTCCATCAAGGCTTTGGACAAAAACTCTCATCCACACATCATTCTCACTTATATCTAAATTATCAGCATAACTGTATCTTCTAAGTGTTCTTCTGTTGTTACTCCCTCTGTACCAGTAAATTTAGGCATATATTTTTGATATTCTCCCACAGGCATAGGATTTAAAGGAACATGCAAGACCAATGGTCCATATTGAGCAGAAACAATTCCTTCTATCCTCGTAGGTGCTTGTTGTCCTGCCATGATTGGAATATTTGGAAGAATACTAGCAGGTTGAATGGTAGGGAGTAATATGATGGACGACAGAGATAAAGGGATGTTTTGGACTGAATGGGAAGCTTTCTTTGGACTAAGATTCAAAGGGGAACTAACTGAGCAAGGGGCTAAACTAATCTCTGGAGGTTTTTCTTTATTAACGGTGCTGACTTCTAAATCTTCAAACTGTAAATCTTCAGTCACAACTTTATCTTTCAGAGATGAATTAGATTTCTTAGGCTTACTTGATCCTGATGCCCCTTTTTTTGAAGCTTTCTTTGATTTAGCAGTGCTCTCAGGTTCAGGCAATCGTTCATCTGGAGATTTCTGAGGATTTCTTCGAGTGTGTCTCACAAACTGAGCCAGAACTTCAATGTGGAGTCGCCAAAGGTTGGTCTTCCTCCAATGGAGTCGCCAGACAGATGATTAGAACCAGAAACTGTGTTCAAACCTTGTCTGTCATCAAAGTTTGAAGCTATTTCATTCTCCCAGGGAAGCTGAGCTTCGACTCTCCTCTCCCCAGCAACGGCGCCAATTAATGTTATCACCCCAAGAAACTCACCTAGGTTGTATATTAGTGATGCTCGGGAACATTACAATCTACAATAGTTGGATAAAATGATGGATGAATGAAAGAAATGCTGCATATTCAGGCCAGATAACCACTTCTACTATGATTGACCCCAGACACGGGTGAACACCCCCAGACTACAAGGCTTTTAACCACCAATTACTCACAGTTTGAGGATAAGGTGATGATGAAGAATAATAACTACACCAGCAGATGCACAGGACCTTGTGATGGCCGACTGCAACCAATTAAAAGGTCTGTAAATCTAGTTTCTAATACACAGACAGGATGACAGCTCTCTATGCATTAAAACAGCAGAAACCTACAAGCAATTTCAATGCAACGGCTAAATTCTAACACAGAGGTGGGATGACAGCCCCTCTACTGCTAAAAAATCAACAACACATGAAATAATGCATGACAGGCAGATCCTGGAACATAGAAGAAGTGAAAAATGAGCAATTGATAGCAAAAGAAGCTTGTATTAGTTGGAAATGAAGACCAGAAGCTGTAGGTTACATAATAGTTACAGTCTCTAGAAGTTGAAGCTTACAACAGAATTGCATTCATCTAACACTCATCAACCTATTACATCATTTTTCTGAGTATATATAGAATCTGTTTACAAAATATCTCTGCTAGGTTATGCGTGGAGGTGTCTTAATGGATCACCAATTACATTTACAATTTGATATGGGTCTTCTGATTCATTCTGACAGTTATAAATGAACACAATGGCTCTTTCTATATTTCAGTGTCCTTCCTGAACAATTGAAATATTATCTTGATAATTTTCAATAACTGCTACTATCATTGAACTGCTCGAGGAACATTCTTTTCGTCCTTGGCCGCATTGTCTTTGAATGCAGGTAGCTGAGAATTTAATGCACAGAGTACAGGGAGTTGATGGCTTGCTTTCTCCTTTGCACGCGCAAAACGGGCCTAAAAACACTGAAGCATACCCTGAAAAACACTTCAAAAATGAACAGGGGCCGAGATGAAAACATTGGCCATCGGATGGATTGCATGGATGATCAAAATATGCTGACAGAAGGCAATGGGAAGGCACAAAGGCACAATTTGAATATAAGTCGTTAGATTAGAGAAGTGGACGGCAGAGATCATACTAGAATGACCTATCGGGAGGTAGATGAACAGGGTGAATGAGGGCCGTCGAATCGCGGTCGGGAAGATTCGACGGCGATCGGGTGGCAGAAGAAGGCGATGGTTAACGGGCGGGGAAAATGTTACGATGGATCAACAGGCGGAAGATCGGACGATGGAGGATTAAGACACGTGCTTCGAGCGATGCGACAGGTGACATGACAAATAAAACTGCGGGCCCGGGCTCTATCAAAATAGAGGGTTACAAATTATATTATATGCGTGGTGCTTTAATAAAAACATAAGTTAATAAGATTTATAAAGGGCTATCAGGGTTTCAACGTTAAACATAAAAATACCTGGGGACTAAAAGGAAAAGGGGTGCACAGGGTTGCGAAGGGATTAAGTGGGAAAAATGAAAAGGAGAAGGGTAAAATAAATCTACCATGAGCTCCTTAGCCGCCAAAATCCATTTTCCAACTAGATTTTAATCCTTACACACTGAAAGTGTAGCAGAGCTAACAGGGCTGCGCAAAGACAACCTCACAGGCTGCGAGGTACTAATCAGTGCATGTAGCGACGTGCGCGCAGGGTCAAACCGTGGACCACTTGGAACCCATCAGACATCCCCAGGGTGTGGAAACCTTGTTATAGCACCCTCCCATACTACTTTGGGTGAGACCTCAGTCTGCGCTCCGCGCACTATTTCTGAAAGGGCCAGTAGTACCGGGATTTGTTTGGATAAATCATCTCCGAACCTAGGTCAGGCCCCAACAAGACAACAGGTAGGGTTTTGGATGAGATTTGATTTCCATTCCCAACTTCTTAATAGTTGATTATAAAATTAGATTGACTTGACAACCTAGGTCAAATATTGTTTCTACTTTGGTATGTTTTACTAGAACCCTACTATGGAACAATTCAGTCCTTTTCCATTCTTCAACAAGAGACTCATAAGTATAACTTGAATAAGCATGAAATTTAGAGTTTGAATTAACATGAAGAGAGTTGTGACCTTGTATTCCGAAAGTTGTAATATGTGTCTCTTCACTAGAATCAGATACAAGGTCATGTTACATAGTTTCCATTGTCCTCTACCTCCCTTTTACACCAAATATCTTTAGCTTCAATTTTGGATTCAACTTTGAACAATTCTGTTCATCGTGCCCTTCCTTGCAATGTGTACAATATGGCTTTCTTTCTTCTTTCTTGGTTTTAGTTTTCTTCTTTTCCTTTCCCTTTCCTTTTCCTTTGAATTTTCTATTATGAGGTTTGGATGATCTTCCTTGTCATGTTTACCCAATATTTGAATATGGAGAACCTTCACACTAGTTGCATCAATAGTAGTGGGTTCAAACAATAGTAAAGAATACAAGATATAACTATGTATAGAACCAATATATTTCATCACGATTTTAAGTGAATCTAAAGGAATGCCCAATGATAAATCTTTCTTCATAAATTCTTTTGTGAAAATTTGAAAAAATTTCCCTTTACCTTGCCTCAAATATTTCCATTTATTCATGGCTTTTTGTTGATAACCCAAAGGATAGAATTGATCTCCCAATGCAAAAATAAATTCAGATAAGGAAGAAAGAAGTTTACCCAAATGTTTTCTAGCTTTCCAAGGTTTCCTCTACCACCATATGAGAGAGGTGCCTCACAACAAAAGACATGCTAACTAGATATTGGCCTCATCTTCTTCGATATGTTTCATCCATAAATATACTTCAATCTTTATGATCCAATTATTTAATTTTTATGCATTACATTCTTCGTTAAACATGGAAAAAATAAAATTTACATCTGACTTAAAAAAAAAAAAATCTTCTTAGAAGATCTTCTAGGCTTATTAGTAGAATAATGAGAAGAAGATGAAGAAGTAGAACATACAATGGAATATGGAGATGGAGGTTCATTAGGTTCTCCTTCATTTTCCTAATTTACCGATGCATGATCGTCTTCTTTCTCTCCCTTCTTGTTTTCCATGTTTTCCAATTTCTTCTCATAATCTGCAAACAATTTGTCTACCTTATTCTCCATGGCATAAAAATCCTTGCATAAATCTTACTCCTCCTCAGTATTTGCATTGTCATATGTCATTTTCCTTCTTTGTATTGCATGTCCAATCTCTGGATCAAAGGATTTAAGTTCACCTTCACCCTTTTTGAGCTTGGCCCTGATTATCATTCACACTCACAAATCACATCAACAAGAATACCACTATGATACCAAATATGATCCAAGATATTTACGTCATTGATGTTTACATAATTGCATGAAAAACCACATGTGAAAACACTTAGAGAAGAGGGAACATAAATGAAACCATAAATACAATGCACACAAAAATTTGATAACAGATTTTGTTTAGTGTGGACTATATCTCTGGGCCTTGCTTCAATAGTGGAGAGACCTCTTCATTCATCCAAGAAAAAATAAGGAGAACATATAAAAATACATAATTATACATCCACTCTTAAGAGTTACCTGATAATGGACTACTGGGATCCAAAAACAAACTGTAACAGTGAAATCATCTTGAAAATTTGAGTATAAACTTGACCATATTCAGTCACCTGTAAGTCTAGCCCCTCGGAGAATCTAAAAAATTCAATGCAAATTTTGTGGGAGAATATTTTTGGAATATTCCCCTATTGGAACCATAAATCCCAATTCAGGTTGCACATATTTCTTCCCCTTAGCTCTTGGTTCCAAGCGGGTTTTGGTCCATGCAGGCACCATTTTGGTCCCTCCTCTCGTCGAATACACAATGGTCATTTAGATATAATTTGGTGGGTGATGTAACCAACATCGATTTGTTCGCCCAACAACAACCCTACCATATATTGTCTTTTTACCATATGGTAGTTCAAGGGTTCAAACCCCATGACCATCAAGTATTGGTATCTTTATAAAATAAAACAAATGTTCCTCAATCACGTATTTTTCCAACCACCCGTTAATTAGTAATGTGACAAAATTCACCATTAAATCCTTTCCACCAGCCACTAGATTAACCATCCCATAAAATAAAAAAAATTCCATGTAGATTTAACTGGGCCCCATGGGTTGCCACCATGGTGCCATGTGGTGCCAGCTAATTGGCCCATGTGGCATCATGCCATTGGTCTCCCTGTACCCAATCAATTTCCCAGTCACTGATTTGTGCTGCCATGTGTTGTACTCTAGTTGGACTAGGATTCATACCATCGCTAACAAGATGTTGTCCATACTAATACATTGCGGCGTATGGGAGTGCCACATGGCACCCTAAGGTACGCCTACAATTTTTTTTTGCTATTCGACAAAAACTTCATTTGGTCATAACTTTTGCATACAGTGTCAGATTGAGGCGTTGTTTGCACTATTAGATTTAGAGTGATGATCTCTTCAATTTGAGGTAGGTTTTCTGATATTTGAAGACTTCAAAATTTTGGTCTTTTGGGATCCTCTTGTATCACTATTTGTGCAATTCATTCAATTCATCAGGGCAATAGGTAATGGAAGTAAATGAGTTGGGTGTGGTATGTTTTTGACACACCACAAGCAACCTTTCCACTTCAGAACTATGAACCTGTATCCTCTCCTTCATCTCAATCATTAATTTCACTTTCACATAAATTATATAAACAAATTAATATAGTGACATCTATATGGGGTGTAAAAAAAAGGAATTTTATAGAGAGAGGTTGAGAGGGGGGGTACAGGGAGACATTTAGATAGAAGGGTAGAGAGGGGAGTGGGGAGGGGGAGAGAATAAGAGATAAGCGAAGAGTGAGAAAGAGTAATGGAGGTGGAGAAAGAAATATATGGAGGGAGAGATAGGCCAAGGGAGAGGTTGGGGAAGAGTAGGGGAGAGAGATTGAAGGAAAAGTGGAGAGAGGAAGAGAGACCTAGTGTGGGCGAGAATGCGAGAGAGGTGGCGGTGGGGAGAAGAATCTTCTAGATGTGGATGCATGGAGGGAAATATAAATAAGCTCATATGTGGAGGAGAAAATTTCTTTTGCACAATAGTGTAGAAGGAAATGAACTTGAGTGACCTCTGTCACAAATAGGATAAGAATATGACAATTTTTTTCGATATTGATATTCAAATTAAGAAGAACAAAGTGGATGCTAATGTTATATTTTGGTTCATTGGCCACCCATATTATAAAGTACCTAGTAAGTTAGCTTGGTTTATAAATGAGTGATCACTCTCATCCAAACCCTTTGGAATCAACAAATATTAAGAGTTAAATTTTATTCAGTTATGCAAGATTATATTTTATATTAGTGTGAATTTTTATAATGGAGTATATTAAGTCAATGTGGTGTCCCTTGGTCCTTGCAATGAAGTGCTTAGAGTCTTTACTTGTGTAAGAAGGATGTCATTTTCATGATAAGGTAAACCCAATACGACATCATCAAGGATTGCAATTATTTTTCATCAATGCAAATAAGGGGAAGTCTAACATCTCTCTAGTCGGATCCCACCAAGTTAAGAGATTGATTAGGTCAAGGAAGAAGCATGCAACTCTATTCTTGTGACAAAATATAAGACACTAAGTTCATGGTTGTGAAGGCATCATTAGAAAGATGTATAAAAGAATAGAAGTACTAGTTGTCTAAAAGATTTTACATGCATAAAAATTAAGTGTTCCAAGAGCCAAAAGGTGTGCCACCCAAGTGGGAAGTAAAAAATAAGATATAGATAATACCATATTGACTTTAACCAAACATACAATGTAAATAATAAATTAATCAAAATCTGAAATAATAAATTTATGAACTTGCATAAACCATATGAAATGGAAAATGACAAGTAGTGGTAATATAATGTATGTACCATTCCTATTATTGTGACATAAATTACAAGTTTTGTAAAAGCTTCTCAATGTGTAAAATAATAGCACATCATAGTGGAGCACCGAATGATATCCAACAAATCTTTATACTATCATCCATAATTTGTTGTGATGTCCACACAGCCTTCGCAACAAACCAAAACTGATCGGGATCCTCACTTCCTAGACCCTTGAAAAATCGCAACTTCATTGTACTCGACATGTTGAATGGAAGTGGTGGAGATGGCAGTGTAGGCGAGGGTGTGTGTTGTGGAGGTGAAGGTGGAGGTGGGGTGGATGGAGGATGTGTACTTGAAAAACCTTGTCTTATCAATTGGATAGCACTATGTGGTGAGCCCTGTATCGCTCCTTCCTCGTCACTTGAAGGAGGTCCAATCACTGGGCTATATTCAGGCCCTGCTTTTTCTTGGTTTCTAAAGCTTCATCCACTTCACGTAGATCCAAAAATCAAGGCAATGGCATAACTCTATTTTCACATAAGAGCATCTTAATCCAAGTATTCAAAGATCTTAAATACTTACCTCGCGGTCCCTTGAAGAAGCGTCGCTCTGCTTCGCTTAACTGAGTGAAGTATCAACTGCGAACTTTGTCACAAATCCTCCTATGACCCAATCAAGCCAGTGATCAACAGCGTGCGTGATCTTATCCTCAAAATCTTCCAATATCCGCACTAATTCCGGGGTCCACACTATTGGACCGTCAAGCCTCCACCTTCCTTGGTCGTCTGCCAATTTAGCTATTCACTCATACAGCTTGATCAGGAAAGTGCAGAAAAAAAGTTTCGTGTATCTTAGTGTATAAATATTTGTCCAACCATTGTTCTTTTGACAAGTGCAGGTTCATGTTCTCCTGCACCGTGAATTCGTGCATCTTCCTATCCAACCAATTCTAAATTTCCTTTTTGGTCGAATTCCAGTGATGCGACATCACACCTCTTTATGTAGATCCCGGTCTCGACAACAGAACCATTTTTTGGCTTAGGGGGTCCTAACCCAGGTTCAAAGTTAGTTACGCCAAACAAATCCTTACACTACTTGCCCTTTTGGCATCAATCCGCGGTGCGCAGACTGAAGTCTTACCTGAAGTAGTATGGGGGGACACTAAAACCAAGTTTCTGCACCCAGAGATCAGTGTGATTCCCTTTTCACACCCTAGATCTGCCTTCACGTAGATCTCCAAGCCCTTAAGACCTGGTATTGTATCTTCCCTCTAATGGCCTCTAGACCTCCGCGAAGGTCTACGATCGTATTTTGTAGATTCTAAACAGGAAAATTAGCTACTTACACGCACCATAGGTTGTCCTTAGATCAGTATTTACTTACTTCTACCTAAGTACTTGATAAACATAATATAAAGTCCTATTATCTTCGCATAATCACTTATCATTAATTTCATTCAGTTAATTGACTGTATCCATTAAATTCGCGCATCAATACAACATTATTTCATAAAGACATCATTCATCATAACATATATCACAAAAGTAAGGA
Organism: Pinus tabuliformis; assembly: GCA_031772625.1. Classification (NCBI taxonomy): domain Eukaryota; kingdom Viridiplantae; phylum Streptophyta; class Pinopsida; order Pinales; family Pinaceae; genus Pinus; species Pinus tabuliformis. The sequence goes on along the minus strand of CM062808.1, from coordinate 81,439,896 downwards.
GATAAAACACAAGAATTTCTACTACAGTCGTCTTTATCAATCTTTAGTAAAGGTTTACAGACCCAATCTTCCTTGCGCACTTAGTTGCAGACACTACTCTAGGCCTCTGCGCACTTAGCTTCAAAGCCTTTCTTCCCCTATTTGACCTACTTCTCTGTGCTATTACTTCACTTCTATTGACCCATTACATCTAAGACATCTCTCTTAGACTCTTTAAGACACCTATTTATACAATCCCATGGTCTACAAACCATGGGTAGATCTCAAAAACTGACTCAAGTTTACATAAACAAGGGTAAAGACCATATTTGACTCTTGACTAGCTACGTGCTCCGCGTCCACAATTTGCGGAGAATTTACATCTTTTTACATCAAAATTTGGGCTTTTGCCCCAAAAACCTGACCCAGGGGACCCCATCCGAACACTTAATAATAAAAAAATGTATGCTTATGACATGTGCAGAGGTGAGTTGAAAATAAATGGTGTAGTCTAACTTATAGACGAATGGTCTCTTTCACGACATTTTTCCGGGTTAATTTTAATCAAAATTCAACATGAATTTTTAAAAACTTGATTTTAATTTGTTTAATCTGCATAATTTGACTGTCTCAAGAGTTTTTTAGGGTGTTGAATCCATTTATGCATTCAAAAATGTATTTTAAACAACAAAAAATCTTAAATTGAAACAATACGATTTATTCGCATTAGTGTGACATAAATTAAAAAAATTGTAAAAGCTTTTCAATGTGTTAAATATTACCGGGTCACAGTGTAGCGAATAATGATATCTAACAAAATTAGAGGCGACAAACAAAGAAAAAACATTTGAATAATGGAAATAATAAATTTATGAACTTGCATAAACCATATGAAATGGAAAATGACAAGTAGTGTTAATATAATGTATGGGCCATTCCTATTACTGTGACATAAATTAGAAGTTTTGTAAAAGCTTCTCGATGTGTAAAATAAAATCACTTGATAGTTCCACAGCATACAAGTCTATATGCACCAGCTTACAGTGTGGCACATGCTGAGGGCATAGCCATTGCAAACAACTACAGGATGTAACAAACTTCAATTATTTCTGAAGTTCACCATTATACAATGTCTATGCATCCCTTTCATTGCAGACAAAACCATTACTCAACGGTGAATCTAAATATTGGGACTCTGAATTCCTACTCTGAATTCCTGACTACAATCTTGATATTTGCAGGGGTGCTGACATTTGTGAGCCCCTCTGCCATCACAGGCTAAAATAACTCCAAATCACTATATTGCTCCAGAAAATGTCTCCTGCACTCCTCGGCTGCCTCTCTTCGTGTAGCGACCAATGATATCCAACAAAATTAGAAGCGGCAAACCAAAATATACATTTAAATAATGGAAATAATAAATTACTCAAAATCTGAAATAATAAATTTATCAACTTGCATAACCCATATGAAGTGGAAACTGAGGAATAGTCTTAATATAATGTTAAGATAACATAATGAAGACAACTCAGAGGCATATATGTTTTCGAGTACATGTTTTTTTATTAATTTTAAATAAAATTGGTAAGAATTATAAAAAAACAGAAAAATTACATGAAATTGTTTTAAGAAAAATTTATTCCATTTATAAATTAAACACTCTAAATAATAAATTAGATTCTTTTCTAAAATTGTTTTAGGAAAAAATTATTCCATCTATAAATTAAACACCCTCAATAATAATTTTCTCGAACAACTCCACTCAATTTAACATATTGGTTTGTTTTTTTAATATACTCTCTTCAGACTTTGGGGTCGCGGTTGCCTAAATTTTTGGTCCGACTCAACATGGTATATGAGCTTAGGCGATTTTACCACTAAACGTATATTTTCTTATTCAACATGTTCACTCATCCGTGTCAACACTGTATTTAGCATTGCACTGTTCGCGGTTTAACCAGTGTTTTTTTTGTTCATTTAGAAATCCCACTTCTTACCTCAATACAATTTTTTAATTTTTCGCCTCACTGATCCCACTACTAGCTGCTGATTTGAAAGGTTTATCTTCAAATTTTGTATTTTTATGTAATAAGACGTTTTTCTTTGAAATGAACTTTTCTAAAATCTACTTGTGATAGATTATGTGTTAAATAATTGTTAATCCTTCAATAACCAAAAATAGATCACTGATCCCACTACTCGCTGTTGATTTGAAAAATTTATCTTCAAATTTTATATTTTTATGCCATAAGACATTTCTCTCTGAAATGAACTTCCCTAAAATCCACTTGTCATAGATTATGTGTTAAATGATTGTTAATCCTTCGATAACGGAAAGTAGATCAAGGGAAGATAGTTGAGTGGTTGCAACTATTCACGAACCTTCGTCTTCTCCGACAGACCTCTGAAACGGGCTCCATCGAATCTCTGGGGAAAATTTTATCCATGGCTTTCCTGAATGTTTAGCTATTTCCTTCTGTTCAAATCCTTCAGTTTCATCCCCCTTTACCCCAGTTCCATTCTGGATTACCCTCCGAGATAAAAAAAAAAAAAGAAGCTATCTGCCTGAACAGGATCATAGCTTCTGCCAGGGATTTGGTGTTTTGAAGGTTGCTCAATCCGCGGTCTGTGGGAATAAATGGCATCTGCGCTGATTAGCGATCTCTGTGTTCCGAATTTGCACGGATTTTCGCATGATAAGAAGAGGAGGAAACAAGGGTTGCGGTCAGGGTTTGCGCATTCTGTGAAATTGCATTAGGCTAAAGGTCAAATTGTATTGTAGAGTAGAAGGATAAAATGCAATGCTAGCGTCGAGGAGGCCGACGCCATTATTGAGGCAGAGAAAGCGGAAGATCCTTTTAAATCCCTGAGTCAAGTGTGTGCAGTGCTGGGAACTCAGTGGGGTGACGAAGGAAAGGGCAAGCTCGTTGAAGTTTTAGCACAGCGCTATGATATTGTGGCCCATTGTTAGGTACATACCCATCCTCCATTTTTTTTTCATTGTCGTTAAATCCATCTTAACTGGTAAGTATATTTACCGATTATACTAGATCTTTATCGCAGGGAGGGGCAAATGCAGGTCACACCATATACAATAGCGAGGGAAAGAAATTTTCTCTTCACCTTGTCCCTTCTGGAATAGTGAATGAGAAAGCCCTATGAGTTATTGGGAATGGAGTTGTTGTGCATCTTCCAGGACTATTTGAAGAGATAGATGGGCTTGAGTCTAATGGAGTTTCTTGCAAAGGAAGACTATTGATTTCTGACCGTGCTCATTTACTATTTGATTTCCATCAAACTATTGATGGAATGAGAGAAGCAGAACTTGCAGGGTCATTAATTGGAACGACAAAAAGAGGGATTGGTCCTTTCCATGCAAGCAAGGCAATCTGGAATGGTATTCGGGTAAGTGATTTGAGGCACATGGATACATTTCCTGAGAAGTTGGATATTCTTTTGCATGATGCCGCATCCCGTTTTAAAGGCTTTGAGTATAGTAAAGGCATGTTACAGACTGAAGTGGAGCATTACAAGAGATATTCTAAGCGAATAGAACCTTATATTGCTGACACTGTTCATTTGATGAATGATGCATTCTCAAGCGGGAAGAAGATTTTGGTTGAAGGGGGCCAGGCGACCATGTTAGATGTCGATTTTGGAACTTATCCATTTGTCACTACTTCTAATCCATCTGCCGGTGGAATCTGTACTGGACTTGGTATTGCTCCAAGACATATTGGTGATATGATTGGTGTGGTATGTGAGATAATTTTTAATTAACATGCATATGCAAATTCATGCAGGTTAAAGTTCTAATGAAAATTGGATACATCAAGAAAGTTTTAAAAATTTACTGATGACTAACGACAGTTTTGATCTGCATGCTAAAGCGTACACAACAAGAGTTGGTTCAGGTCCTTACCCGACAGAACTCTTGGATGAAGCAGGTGAAGATCTTCAATCAGCTGGACATGGCACCACAACTGGCCGGCCTCGTCATTGTGGTTGGCTAGATCTGGTTGCACTTAAATATTCTTGTCAAATCAATAGTTTCTCAACACTTAATCTCACAAAGATTGACGTACTTTCTGGGTTATATCGAATTAGGCTTGGGATAGCCTATAAAGGGCCTGATGGAAAAGTGTTGAAATGTTTTCCTACGGACCTTGACCTTCTGCAAAAAGTAGAGGTACTTTCCTTTCAATTCAGAGCCATGGATCTCAATTACTTAACAGGCAACTTAAAATAGTATGCTTCTGTAATTATTATGTATGAGTATTGCAAGTATCTTGAAAAACATTTTGTGATGCATAACAGTTGAAAAAGGGGAACGTCAGGCATAATAAGTGAAAAAATATTGTGACTAGATGTCAGGCCGACATCTACAAGCCTGTGTTTTGATCTTTAGATTATACGAATACATATATGGTTCAAATCCATAATCAGTAGAATAGTACCATATAGGCAACAACTAAATGAAGCATATTTGTTTGTACCATGGAGGCAACAGTTACATTAATGTCAGTGTATCTGATGATGTCTGTTTAAGCTTCACATCCTTGTGAGGTTTAATCAGACAGCTTCATTTACGATGATCATTATATCGAGTGCTATGCTGCAATCTCTACCTTTAAAAAATCAGAAATCCACTATTTTAGTACTCTACATTGTATATGTATGAATTATTTTGCTAAAACTTACAGAAAGCTTGTTTGCACTAAGGCTTTGGCCCCATAATTTTCGCCTCTTGAACCTTTGAACCTCAATTTGTTCTTGACAACACATTTTTGCATTCTTTTGACTGATAAATTTCATGGATCTAACTGTTAATTTTATTTTATTTGGTCATTTGTGTTGGACCTGCTACCAGTTTGAGTCTCTCTCGGTATATAGTTTTATTTGTATCTTTGTAGATAATATTCTGCATATGTCATATTCCTTTTCCCTTGCAGTTTGTTTCTAACATTATGTCATGTCAAGGTTATTTGAAATCTTGTTTCCTTGAGAAAGTTTCTCATTTCAAACTCAAATTTTGATAAAAGCATTTTTCTCTTCTCTGGTACCCAATTCTAATATAACTTGGTCACATGCAGGTTTTTAAGATCTGCCTGGATCGCAGGCTGATATATCTAAAGTGAGAAGCTATCAAGACTTACCATCTGCTGCTTGCCTCTATGTGGAAAGGATCGAGAGTTTACTTGGAATACCAATCGATTATATTGGTGTTGGGCCAGGCCGTGATGCTTTAACAGTGAAGTAATAGGATGAACAGATTTTAAAGTCATCCCATGGAGTTTGCTGTCCAAGAAGCAGGTCAAAAACATGCATGGGAACTTTTAATGGCCTAACATTCCCTGTGTCATTTTTGGCTTTTGTGACTTTTTTATATCAGTCCCTTGTCCAGAACACTTTGGTTAGTCTAAGCAGGAATAAATTCAGGAAACTATAGGCTCTTGTTTTCTACAATGCATGAGCGTTTGAAAACAGAGAGGTATTAGTAACTCGTCACTGCGAAACTGAAAAAGGGTACGTAACCAACAAATCATACTACCATATCTGAAGAAAAAGCAGCAGCTAAAAAGAGAAATTATACTAATGCATATATAGTTTACTTGCATGATAATCATGTGTTTTCAGCTATAAAACATTGTTTGCAGTGGTTGGTAAAATTCAGCTAGTGCAATTGTGTTGGATAATGAAATTTTCCATCATCTCCTGATTTTCTGCCACTATTTCACCACTGGCTGATAAACTCACAATGTTTCTAGCTGATATTTTCAAGATTTTTGGAATTAGTGTCCAGTTAATGCCCAAGGGTCATAAAAAGGAATGTCAAGCATGTATTAAAAGGTTCATGATGATAATGGGTTCCATGACCAGTGAAGGTATCATCCGAAGATCTTTCTGTCTTTTTCTTTCCGATCTTCAAATAGAGAAGAAATCAAATTGCACTTGAACCTTTGACCCTCAATTTGTTCTTGACAACACATTTTTGCATTCTTTTGACTAATAAATTTCATGGATCTAGCTGTTAATTTTATTTTATTTGGTCATTTGTGTTGGACCTGCTACTAGTTTGAGTCTCTCTCGGTATATAGTTTTATTTGTATCTTTGTAGATAATATTTTGCATATGACATATTCCTTTTTCCTTGTAGTTTGTTTCTAACATTTTGTCATGTCAAGGTTATTTGAAATCTTGTTTCCTTTAGAAAGTTTCTCATTTCAAACTCAAATTTTGATAAAAGCATTTTTCTCTTCTCTGGTACCCAATTCTAATATAACTTGGTCACATGCAGGTTATTTATGAAGATCTGCCTGGATGGCAAGCTAATATATCTAAAGTGAGAAGCTATCAAGACTTACCATCTGCTGCTTGCCTCTATATGGAAAGGATCGAGAGTTTACTTGGAATACCAATCGATTATATTGGTGTTGGGCCAGGCCGTGATGCTTTAATAGTGAAGTAATAGGATCAACAGATTTTAAAGTCATCCCATGGAGTTTGCTGTCCAAGAAGTATTAGAATATTCCTATTTAGTATCCTATTCCTACTTAGTATTTAATACTCATCTATTCTGTTATCTTTATTCTTTTAGGCAGTTTCAGCTATGAAACTAATTGTTTCCATATTCTACATAGAAACTTGATGTTTCTATTATTGTAAATTCATTGTATTATTATTGAGCTTCTGCTTGCTCAAAATTAATTAATTCATTCGACATTCTTTTATGGTATCAGAGCCTGGTTAAGAGATTTCTTGAACAGTTATTCTCTCTGCATCCTAATCTCTTGAGTTCTTTCTTTCATTCCTTTCTAAGGTCGAGCCCTCTGTAAGCCAGGTCGCCTTCACTGAGTCTTAGCCTCGGCTTTGCTCACTGTGATAAAAGCTTACAGTCATCTATCTCGATACAAAAATGGATTCTTTTCCTGCATTATTATTTTTTCTGAGGAATTAACTTTGTGGCGGTGACCGTTTCGTGGGCGCGGGATTCATTTTTTGGCTGGCCAGTTTGCATCACAACCCGGTAACTATAAGATCGGGTGCTCGCACCTTCCGTATCTGAACGAATACCTATATTATCTTGCCCGCGATAAGTTTTTTGACAAAGCTCTTTGATGATCTTGTTTATTGCATCATTCTCGTAATACACGTCAATTCCGACGGCTTTTCGGAATCAATTGCACGATCAGAAACCCTAGGAGCTAGATCGTGGTGTTATGGGCAACAGTCTTTTTGTCGTTTGAAGCCTTGTGTCGCTGGGTTGGTGGGCTGTTTGCCTCTCAGTGACGTGCTCCAGACACCGGTCTCATCGTGGTCCTCGTCTTTTCTATTGGTCAATCGTATGCAAAGAAGTCTGCACAAAAGCGGAACAGGAAGGAATAGAAAGCAAAATCGAAAGGCCGAGACGTGAAACTTTGACGGCATTCTCGGTTTATCAAAACGACGGCTCACGTATTTTCAGTCTACGTATTTTCAGCTTTAATTTTATGCGGATGCATGCAACCTCTTGTCATGGAAAATCTCGACAGAACTTTCAAAGGATCCGAAAATAGATCCCCTCCGCAGATCTGAATTATTAATTCTTCTTCGTCGGATATTTTGATCCTCAATGCTATATAAATCCTTATACGAATGTCCAAGCTTTATATGTATGTGTTAAGAAATGTCAACGTCACACTTGTGAAGGAGCCGACTTATGACAACTGAAGCCGACATATCTGTGGACTGATATAGATCTAAGGCATGGTGTTGATTGACACTGGCACATATTCTTTTCTAGAACAGAGTGTGAAAAATTAAGCCTGAGACAATTTTTTTTTGAAAAATTCAGGACTGTCTAAATTGTTATCTAGCAAAGAACTGAGTTAATTTTTGTGCAGTGGAATCTGCTCTATTGCTACCTTTTCTAGACTGTGGAGATATATTTTTTGGACTTCTGTATTGTCTTTTGGAAAATGGCCACGCTCACCAATCTGATGTTAGAAGGAAATCAACATTTTAATGGCAGCAACTATAACATTTGGAAACATAGAATGTTGACCATTTTTGAATACAGGCATCTTGATTAGCTCATTTTGGGCAAAGAGCTTCATCCCGGTACAGCTGGTACCGATAAAGATAAATTTGATGATCGAAATCGAGAGGCTGTTATGCTTCTCAAGCTCTCTGTCACTGATGATCAGTTACCACAGATTCCTTCTGGCAAGACAGCTGCCGAAATCTGGCAACAGTTGAAAGAACTGCACGAGACATCTGACAAAAGCAGAGCCTTTTTTCTCAAAAATCAGTTGTTCTCCATCATGATGGACGAACATATGTCTTTACAGGAACATCTCAACAAAATTAAAGACATTCGAGATCAGCTCGAAGCCATTGGTCGGACCATGGAGGAAGAAGATATGGTAGTCATTACTTTGAAAAGTCTACCGAAATCTTATGAACACTTCATAGAAACACTCAACATTACCACCACAAATGTTGATCTGAATTTTCCAGAGTTATGTACCAAACTTCTGCAGCAGGATCGGTGGAAACAACAGTTTGGTAGTGGTGCTTCATCAGTATCCTCGGAAAATGCATTTGCTGCAAAATATCAGTCCTCTCAGTCCTTTCAGCAGAAAGGCTCTTCTTAGCCTTTTGATCCTGCTAGGAAGAAAAGTGTGCAGTGTAATTACTGTCACAGGTTCGGTCACATGAAGAAAGATTGCCGACAGAGGATTGCTTCTGAACAGAAGAAACAGGGAGGGCCACATCAGACAGCAAATGTTGCAGAACATTCCGAGCAGACAGACTCTGCCTTTTACGCCTTTATGGCTAAAAGGTCTTCAGATCATGTTCCTTCCTCTGCATGGTACATTGATTCTGGTGCATAACGCCATTTCTCTCACAGGCGTGACTGGTTTATTGACTTCTCACCTTTCAGTGATTCCGTGGTATTTGGCGGAGGTGAAAAGTACATAGTAGCTGGCAGAGGTACAGTTCAAATTCAGTCTGGTGGGCGCACACTCATATTTCTGAATGTATACTATGTTCCTGGTATGGAAATTAATCTGCTATCTGTCAGTCAGATTATGAGGAATTCTCCTCAGCTTGATGTTGTGTTCAGTGCACACAAGTGCTCCATTATTGACAGGGAGACTAGTCTAACAGTTGCTGTTGGCCTAGAGGACCATGGTCTATACAGGCTACTTGACACCGGTGACTCTCCAGAAGTGGCTCTAGAAGCACGTGTCTCTCCCATCAGCACTCTATGGCATCAGCCATATGGGCATCTAAATATGCAGTATCTCTCTCAGCTCTCTCGGGAGGGACTTGTGTCAGGATTACCTGATATTCAGACTCAGCAGTTGGGGGTATGCAGCGCCTGTCAAGCGGGAAAGCAACATCAGTCTTCATTCAAAGATGGAGAATCTTGGCGCGCATCTAAGGTACTCCAGTTACTTCATGCTGATATTTGTGGTCCTATGAATACAGCTTCTATCACTGCTTGCAAATATTTTTTACTTATTGTATATGATTTCAGTAGAAAGATGTGGGTGTATTTTCTAAAAAATAAATCTGATGCTCTTAGTACCTTTCAGAAGTTTAAAACCTTAGTTGAAAAAGAATCTGGTTGTAACATCATGACCCTTAGGACCGACAATGGGGGGGAATTTTGTTCCTCAGATTTTGCCAAATTCTGTGATATTCATGGCATCAAATGTCAATTAACCACACCTTACACTCCTCAGCAGAAAAATGTTGTCGAGCGTCGCAACCGCACGGTTTTTGAAATGGCTCGTTCCATGTTACAACATAGGAGTGTTCCAAACAAATTCTGGGCTGAAGCAGTATTTACTACTGTTTATCTTCTTAACCGACACCTACTCAGGCTGTTAAAGGGAAGACTCCTTAAGAGGTTTGGTCTGGCCGTAAGCCTAAGATCAGTCACCTCAAAGTATTTGGCTCAGTTGCGTATGTTTGGATTCCACCTGCTAAGCGCTCTAAGTTGGATTCCAAAAGCCAGAAACTCATGATGACAGGTTATAGTGATCATCACAAGGCCTATAGGATGATAAATATAGCCACCGGTCGTCTTAGCTTCAGTCGGGATGTAGTATTTGATGAAGACAGAGGATTTTTTCAGTCTTCTTCTTCTAAGCAGTGTTCTGAGGATCAACCTCACAGTGTTCTTCTTCCGGTCGGTCCACCTGATGGGAGGGATGATGTAGCATCAATATTTGATGACACTCTATCTGATATTCCTCCAGAAAAAAACCCTCCTCTTGCTGCTCCTATTGATCTTGAGTCTTCTTCATCTCCTCCTGATATTGGTTCCTCTACTCTTCGGCCCAAATGGTGGGCTAAAACCATTGGTGATCTCCGAGATGATGAGCTTCTTGAAGGTAGAACTTCTAGACATAAGAACAAACGACAATCTACAGTCAATTTTGCTCTTATGGCTAACCTTCATAGTATTTTTGAGCCTCAAACCTATTCAGAGGCTAAGGGTACATCTGAGTGGGAACAGGCTATGGAAGCCGAATTTCAGAGTCTTCAGAAGAATCACACATGGACACTTTCTGATCTTCCTGCAAAAAAAAAACGCATAAGCTGCAAATGGGTGTATAAAGTGAAATACAAAGCTGATGGCACCCTAGACAAGTATAAAGCTCGTCTTGTGGCTCGAGGGTTCTCACAGAAGGAAGGCATCGACTATGAAGAGACTTTTGCTCCTACAGCCAAGATGAGTACCATAAGGCTTTTCCTTGCTCTCGCAACGCAGTTCAATTGGAAATTTCATCAGATGGATGTAAAGAGTGCTTTCCTAAATGGTGATCTCCAAGAAGAAGTCTACATGACGCAGCCTCCAGGATTCAAGGTTGCTGGTCAAGAACAGAAAGTGTGTCGATTAGCTAAATCAATCTATGGATTGAAGCAAGCTCCTCGGGCTTGGTACATGAAAATTGATCAGTATCTGACAGATCAGGGTTTTCAGCGGAGTCCATCTGATGCAAACCTGTATATCAAGCATACTGGTGATGATATCTTGCTTGTGGTTGTATATGTGGATGATATTATCATTACTGGCAGCTCTGCACATTTGATCCATGGGATCAAACAAGATTTATGCAGAACTTTTGAGATGACAGACTTGGGACTTCTTCATTACTGTCTGGGGGTTGAAGTTTGGCAGACTGAAAATCATATCTTTCTCTCTCAGTCCAAGTATGCCAAAAATCTTGTGGACAGATTCAGAATGCAGGATTGCAAACTGGCCACGACTCTTATGGAACCAGGGCTCAAATTATCATCTCAGTCATCCTCTCCTCCTCTGGATGAAACTTTATTCAGGCAACTAGTGGGCAGTCTCATCTATCTTACTGCCACCAGACCTGACATCAGTTTTACAGTAAGCTATATCTCCCGCTTTATGTCAGCACCTAAAGCTGATCATTGGATAGAAGCAAAGCGTGTGCTACGATATGTGCGTGGTACATCTGATTATGGCCTCCTATATACTCGCAGTTCCAATCCTATACTCAGTGGTTACACTGATTCTGACTGGGTTGGTTCGGTTGATGACCGTAAGTCTACAGCTGGGTATGTGTTTAGTCTAGGATCAGGTGTTGTTACTTGGACTAGTAAGAAGCAACAGACCAGTTCAGCGGAGTCCATCTGATGCAAACCTGTATATCAAGCATACTGGTGATGATATCTTGCTTGTGGTTGTATATGTGGATGATATTATCATTACTGGCAGCTCTGCACATTTGATCCATGGGATCAAACAAGATTTATGCAGAACTTTTGAGATGACAGACTTGGGACTTCTTCATTACTATCTGGGGGTTGAAGTTTGGCAGACTGAAAATCATATCTTTCTCTCTCAGTCCAAGTATGCCAAAAATCTTGTGGACAGATTCAGAATGCAGGATTGCAAACTGGCCACGACTCTTATGGAACCAGGGCTCAAATTATCATCTCAGTCATCCTCTCCTCCTCTGGATGAAACTTTATTCAGGCAACTAGTGGGCAGTCTCATCTATCTTACTGCCACCAGACCTGACATCAGTTTTACAGTAAGCTATATCTCCCGCTTTATGTCAGCACCTAAAGCTGATCATTGGATAGCAGCAAAGCGTGTGCTACGATATGTGCGTGGTACATCTGATTATGGCCTCCTATATACTCGCAGTTCCAATCCTATACTCAGTGGTTACACTGATTCTGACTGGGCTGGTTCGGTTGATGACTGTAAATCTACAGCTGGGTATGTGTTTAGTCTAGGATCAGGTGTTGTTACTTGGAATACCCTATTGGACCAAGGAAAGTTCGAGCGACCAAGCTGGGTTACTGAAAGGTCACTCGAAAAAACCGAACTATTGTTGCATCCTCTGAAGTTCTAGGGATTAAGAAGACTTTAGTTTTCTACAGAGGGCGTGTTCGCCATGGAGAAAGAACCAATTGGCAGATGCATGAGTACATTCTTGATTATTGCAACGATAGCAATTCAAATACTGTGCAACAATCATATGTACTTTGTAAAGTCTTTGAGAAAAACATTAGCAGAAGATGTAAACGCTGTTCTGCTTCATCCTCTCAAGTGAACAAAACTGAATACCCTGATGGAGAACATGGTGAAATGGTTTCGTTGAATATACAGAATGTCACTCGAGCTACAAATGACTTCAATATTACACCAAATGGCTTCTAGGGCAGGGTTCAGTTCTGAATGATGTTCTTGCTCTTAGAGGGCATTCAGAGGTCCCTGATAATGATAAGGAAGAAAATGGACCAATAGAACAAGTTGCTTTCGCCAATCAGCCTTAGCAGTTTGTATGTAACAAAGATCCATTCTCAGAAGGTGCATGCTTCGATTTTATCAGTAAGGGTAAATGTGAAAGAGGTGCAGAGTGCAAGTTTCGCCATAGTTCAGATGATGGTTGTTCCCATACCTTTGTCCAAAGCACCAGCTGTGTGAAGTGAATTTTTAAAGGCAGGGAAGAAGTTAGGATTTGAGTTTGATGTGATTAGACCTGGAGAGAATGATATTGATGTCAGAATGTCATTGAAGAAAGTATTATATGGAGGAATGTGCTATTTCTTTGTGGAGCCCCCAGAGGGAACTATATTAGCACATCCCCTTGCACCTGAAGAGAAGATGCCTATACAATTTGCACGTGAGGTACTAGCCAGATTCATACAGTTATATTTGGAACAGTGAATGGTGTTATTGGTGTCATTGCATCTTTTCCTCAGGAGAAATATCTGTTTCTTGAAAAGTTGCAAGCAAATCTTGTCAAAATGATCAAGGGAGTAAGGTGCTTAAGCCATGAACAATGACGATCATTTAGCTATGAAAGGAAGGCTGTGTTTTTGAAATTACACAACAGTTTCGTAGCGTGCTACGAAACTGCTGTAGCTGCATGTTACAATTGAGTTGATCAATTATAATTGACAAAGCGGCAAATATTTTTGAAAGGTTTTGTCATCACACAGGTACATGGGAAAGGCTTACAACACATCAAGGACATGGAAATCTGCTCCATTTTGGGTAATTAAAAGATAAAGGACATGCTTCTTTGGATTCGAATATTTTGAGGAAAACTAAAGACCAGTAAACAGGGGTAGTTTCCTATGTTTCAGGGCATTGGAAAACATGTGACATTGAAGACAAACATGGAACCTTGAAGACTCATCACAGCTAAACTAGAAGGGAACTAGATGTCAAAGAACGAGGATGATTATAGACCAAGGCTGTTATGGAATTAGAGTCCTACTTGATTTAGATGTCTAGAAAGGTCTAATGGGAGTTTGTTACATTAAATAGGCAGTATAGGCAGTTGAAAGCTAAACAGATGTCAGTAATAGAAGTAGTTTTCGAATTCCCCTCATGCTGGAGGAGGAATCTCGATCAGTTAGAATAAGAGCTCTATATATAGCTGAAACAACAATTTAATCAGGGTTGGAAAATTTTATGGAAAAGCTTGTATTTGGCTTATGTAAGACTCATTTTCAGTAATACATGCTTGACTTTACTTCTCAGGATTCATGAAGGATTTTTTATGTTCAGAACATGTGATGTTGTCCTTTTCTTAATTCTTACAGTGGTATGGATGTATAATCACTCAGAATTCACTGAATGTGCTCTGACTTCCTGTATACATTTATAAACTGTGTGGTCCCATATGAGTTTATGTTCTGAATGTTTAAATGCTGAATGCCCTGACTTCCATGTAAGGTTGAGTTCATTGTTATATTGAGGTGTTGTTGACTCCATAAGCCCAATGGATGTTTACTGATCATGTTCAACCATTCATATTTTTCACTTGTTTCATAGAGTTAGCCATCTAATCTTTATCAAAATTATTAACCTTTGAGAGAGCCCTCTCAGGTTGAGGAGGCTAAGCCTCAGCCAAAAGTTGGTTTGAAAGAGTTACATAAGGTCTTCCTGATCAGCAGCCTCAGGGGCATGATTTTGTGATAACAGGTGACATGGAAATCATTAATGGGTTATACTCCAATTGTGAGTATATTGGTCAAAAAATGGACACACTTTCACTTTCTATCAAAGTTGAAAGGATGATCTTGAACTAATCCCCTGTAAGCCCTAGGTTATAGGCAGGGTCACTCTTTGGCTACAACAATGGCATCCTTATTTTTATAAGAGGACCGGATGATCCAGGTGGATATTGGTGGCCACCCACATATTCCAACTTGACCCCTAGTCAGTTTCATCTATTTCCTTGATTATTGCAACATTTACTATTTTCAGTAATTTTTTGAGTCTTGAATTTCGTGAGTTGTTTTGACCCCCTAAACATCATTTTATGAGGTCTACAGCAGAATTGTAGCCCTAGGTTGGGGCCTGTGACAAACCCTATAGTATTCAGAGAGAAATTTCCAATAAGGTATCGTACGCGGCAAACAAAGATCATATGACCAAGTAACGACCTCGGGAATTTGGTTGCCCCACTCACCCGAACGGGACCCACAAAATCTTGGTGTTTCATCTCCTCGGGTTATGGTTTTGGTTGTTTAGGGATTTTCTTTGATGTTGAATAACAAAAAAGCCCTTGAGCCTCATTGTAACATAGTTTAGATGCATGTAGTTGTAACATCTCTTCTCATATATAAGATACCATTGCCTGAGATAGTTTATTTCCATTGTGTATTTAAGCATATTTTAGTTCTTTGTTATTAATGAAATGAATTTTTATTTTTGCTACATCTCTATGTTTATGTTTATATTTCTATTCTATTACATTCCTGCATAAGTCTAGATCAGTGGTATCAGAGTGGTCTGCTCTTTTTCTGTTTTTCTTTGCATGTCCCTAACGAGGTTAGGGTATAAGGAGTTAGGGCTCGAATTGGTTGAACCTTTTCAAGATCAGCCTCCCAAACCCCGACGACCTCCCATGGTGTAAGAAAAGAAAGACGAGGGAGAAAGAGATCATTTTAAAATACTTCTCAAGGAGACCCTTGATAAATAGAGGAAAACGATGATGGATAACTTTGCCCAGATCCTTTGATGACTACTCACATGTGACGCATCTTCATCTAGTAGCCACTTTGGAGGCACCACTTCTTTTAAGGTACAAGTTAATTTTGACATTCCCATATTTGAAGGCCAGATAGATGCAGATGTCATAGATAGATGGTTAAATCTGTTGGAAGGATATTTTTCGGTTCATGACTTTTCCAATCGGGAAAAAATTACTTTTTCACTCCTCAAAGTTGCCCCCCGTGTCAAGGATTGGTGGGAAACCTACTGTGAGCAAAAGAATGAGAGGAAATCCTAACTATTTTCAGTTGTACTCACTTCAACTTATTTTCGAGATGGCATCAAGGAACAATATTACCCTATTGAGAGATATGAATATAAATACATAAAGTGGACCACACTGCGTCAAGGAAGGGACCAAGATGTGCCAAAGTTCACAAATCTTTTTCATGCCCTTCGCGCAACGTTGGGTATCAAGTATTCTGAGTGACATTTGGTACTCATGTACCATGGTTGTTTACATAGGTACATCTAGAATGAAATGGAGTTCCTAGAAATCTCCACTCTTAGTTCTTCCTATCGATATTCTGTCAAGATCGAGCATAAGTTTAAACAAAAGAAGATAGACTTTGGATCTACAAATCTAAAGCAAGGGAAATGCTCCCCCAAACCGCAAAACAAAGGAAAATTCCAAGGAGGGGTGATCTAGGACAACCCATCAAAGCTGAAAGTAAAGAACAACACTACAAAGACAAAGAAGGACATGGGAACGTGGTGTGAGTTCCATAAGAGCCCCACTCACAACATGAGTGAGTGTCGATCCAAGCAGCTCCTAGTGGTCAAGTTGAAGGTTTTCGAATCAGATGCATGTTCTGACTATGATTCAGAACCCAACAAGGGGAATGAAAAAGGGAAGCATGGTATTTATGCGGAGCCCAATGCCATCGTTTCAACCACCAAGATCCAGAAGATTGAGTTTGAAGATCCATAGGAGGGAGAACACCTCTTCCACTCACAAATGTGGGTGAAGGGTTCCCCACTGTAGTGCATTTTCGACAACGGGAGCATCACCAAACTACCATTTTATAGTAATTTTCACATAGAAAGATGGTTGAAACATAGAACATTGAAGAATCAATGTGATAATAATGGTTTTTATTCCTAGGATTCATCCTGAGCCATTCGATCACCCAAGTCTTATCCAACAACTAAATTTCCCCCTAAAATGATTTAGGAGAATGAACTACCTTCCATATATTTCTTAAGATTATATGGAGACCATCTAATTCATGCATACAATTATCGACTCTCTTCCACATGTAGCTTTCAATTTTGAGGTGTGCATATTTACTTAGGAGAGGCTTTATGATCTCTTCCTCCACATGGTTTATGTGTGGTAGATTAATTGGTTGTTAGGCGATTTTTCTAGTGGCATTCATTAACATTTATGTTGGTGGTCAAATCCCACCACTTAATTTGTTTTCATAGATTGGACCTTAGTCATGTGGTGGAGGTCATTACAATTAAAATGTGGAGATGAAAGTGGGAAAGGTAGCGAGATTTGAGTGAGAAAGGTTTCTAGAGATAATCTATTTCATGAAGAAGGGAAGTAGAAATAAATCGAGGAGAGAAGGAAACAAAGGAGAATGAATATAAGAGAGATGACATGAAGACAGGGAAAATGAGGAGAATAATGGAACTAGGGAAGAGAAATTGAAGCTTTGGAAAATTGAATAAAATTCCAAGTCAAATTTGTTGGGTAGAATCAGGGAGAAGATAGAGAATCTAGAGAGAGCAAAGGGTTATAATTATAAAAATGGGCAAATTTCTAAAAAAAGGAGAAATAATTTTGAGAAAGAAGGGATATGGGTATATTTCTTGTCTTTTACATTCTTTACTCCAAAGACGTCTCAACTTGCTATACTTATGTTTTAGTGGTGTTATAAAACATTCTTAATATAAATATGTCCTTTTTGTGTTAACAAATCCAACAATGTAAGCTACTCAAATCTTTATAACTTATTGTGTCTTACTTTTTCATAATTCAGGTGATGTAACATCACATGCACCTTATTTTCATCTTCTTGTTGTTTTGAGAGGTGTGACGAAGATGTTGTAATGGTTGTAAATGAGTGTAAACCTTTAGATGTATGCTCAATATGGGAGAAATGATGTAGTGTTCGTAAAATAAAGCATTAGATCAAATAATAATAATAATAAAACATAATATTGACTCAATTAAAAAATTAATAAAAAATAAAAATTATTAAAAACAATAAATCGATTCAATTCAATTTGTTATAATGTAATTTTCTTTCTATTAATGATCCGAATTGGATCCGTGAAGAATAATCAAAAGAACCACGATTGTATCAGGTCGGGACATACTTCAAAGAATCAAGAGCAGTGATCAGAAACACCTCTAAAACAGTGGCAGTTGACAGGCAGCATGGAACGACGAGGACCTCGGTCAAAATGCACTGACTGAGGCCCATGGAGACTGTGCAGGAGGCGAAACTAGCCCTTGGGGAGCCTGGATCGGGAAAGGGAGGTAGTTTTTGATGCGCATTGCTGGGAAAAACCCCTCAAGAAGGAAAGGCCCCGAGCGCTCGGTCGCATGGGAGTTGGGAAAATTGTGGGGAAAAATGCTAAAGGCAAAGGTAGGACCCACACTCCAAAAACCAGTGGTATTTATCGGGGGCACTCTTGGGCAGTAAGCAGATTTGGCGAAAACGGAGCGATTCTACTCAACGCCCGATGCGTGGTAAGCGGAGGAGAGAGAAAACCGCCGCTCATCACGCGCTAATGGTTGAGCAAGTCAACCGTGCGAAATGAGTGAATGGCATTAGATCTGGGGGCTCCAGATCCAACAGCTGAGATCGCGCTTGATGGAGAAGACAAAATTGACGGAGGATTAAGCCGCGATATGAAAGAATTTGATGTCCAATTTGACCGCCAAGGTGGCGGATGACTCATTCCATGACGTAAGTGAAAAACCAAAGAATTGAACCAACGAAGCAAGCTGGCACAGTTTGCAGGAGGACAAGTGGCCACTCCTTGTGAGCCTGATGATGACACCAAGACAGGGAACTCCAAGCGAAGTTGTCGCAGGCGACCTGACGGAGGTGGAAGGGGAATCGAACAGCCATGAGAGAAATTGGCTTTAAGGCCATGAACCGACAAGCAAAAGACAGGAGAGGAAGAACAAAGAAAAGAAGAAAACAAAAGACAGAGAGAGCAAAAGCGAAGAAGACAGTGAAGCAAAACGCAGAAAGAAGACAGAGGGCCAAGCTGACCAAAGGCAGCGTCGAGCACCAGAGAGCTTGAGAGATTCAGACCATCCCTGAGAGGATCTGTCAGGACTGAGCGCCACATTGGGCTCCTTCCATTAAATACCAGAGGGGTCAAAGAGCTGGTAAGGAACAGATTCTGTGTACTCTAGTGGCTTGGGGAATCCAAGAACCACCCTGCCAAGAAAATTTTGTTTCAAGAGACTCATACTGAGCTCCTTCATTGTAATTCTCTGTTTTAAGACACAATAAAAGAAGGCCACCACTGAGAGCTGGACCAGAGATGTAGCCCTGGAGGATAGGGTGAACTCCTTATTAATTTCTTGTGTTCTTGTATTTGCTTACTGTGTTTCTCTACTGTTTTCCATTTCAAGTGTCTGTGTATTTGCAATCTGATCGATCCGTTGCCTAAATAACATAGACACACACCAACACATGAGTCTGTAATACCTTCATTTAATAATTCTTTAACTGAGATCACTCATAGGGTGATTATCAGATCAAGTGGTATCAGAGCTTTAGGCTGCAAAGGTTAGACAAGCTTGTGTTGGTTTAGCTGTTGAATGCTCACTAGATCAAAGCTCAAATTAGGAGAATGAGAGTTGGTCGAAACTAATCCTGAAATTGGGAGAGTCTATCCTTGGAAGACAATATCAGAGGAAGGTTCTGTGGGACCAGACCCTCAATTCATAGAAAGTTTCCTAGCCATAAAGTCCATGGTAGAAGAAATGTATAGGGACTTTAGAAAACACAAGGATGAAGACTCATCAGGCTCTAAGCAAGACAAAGAAGAAGATGAGTCTCACTTCCATGACCACTCAAAAGGAAAAGGGAAAGAGGAAAAATTCATCACACCTCCTAATAGCCCTGCGCATAACATCTTTGATCAAACTAGATGTTAAATTTGATTTGCCTATATATGATGGAGAGCTAAATGCTGAAAAGTTGGAAAATTGGATTAGAAAAATTGATGTTTATTGCAGAGTGAAGAACACCAATTCTGACAAGAGAAAAATTCAGCTGGCAAGCCTACGCCTAGAAGGCACTGCCTTGGTTTGGTGGGAAGGCAGAACCCAAGCTGACATAAAAATACATGGTAAGACTATCTCTGTTTGGAGTGACTTTGTGTTTGCAATCAAAAAGCAGTTCTATCCATTGGCCTACATGCAACAAGCCATGATGAGTTGGAAAACTCTTCGGAAGTTGAAAGGGCAAAGTGTGCAAGGGTACACTCAAGAATGTAGAAAGAGAGCATTGATTCTAGGAATCTCATTAGACTCACCAAAAACTCTTTTGAAGTACATTGGTGGTCTACACAGCTACATGAGGCATACCATCCTCATGTTTAATCCCACTAATATAGATGAGGTATCTGTACAAGCTACTCATCTAGAAGCAAGAGGAAAGAATGGAAATCCAGAAGTTGGGGGGCCATACCAACCCACTGCAAGCAAGAGCAAGGAGAAAAGAAAGCATAAGTGGAAAGAAAGGAAGGCTAACACTGCACAGAAAAACAAAGCTTCATGCACTCACTGTAAAAAGGATGGTCATGATGATAAGCATTGTTGGATTCTGCATCCAGAGCTTAGACCTAAGAGGTTTGAGGGCAAGAAGAAGAAGACTGCTGCAGCTATTCAGAAAGATTTGGGGTTAGACTCGGGAGATGAAACAACCATTGCAACCATAGGTATAAAAGGTAAGAATTTTGAAGCATCTACTAGTAATTCTGCTCAATCTATTATTGATGAATAACATGAGAGAAAAAGACACGAGCTTTTCCATATTCGAGTTGTTTCCAAATATCAAAAGATTGATAATTTGTTTGATAGTGGCTCACAAGTAAATTTGATTTCTAAAGCACTTGTAAAGAAATTGGGATTAGCAACTACACCTCACAAGAAACCATACCCATTAGGATGGTTGAATGATAAAGCACAACTACAAGTGACTAGACAGTGCAAACTCAAGTTTTCTTTTGGGTTAGCATTTATGAGGTTGAGTTAGACATAATTCCTTTGGATATATGTGGAATTGTTTTAGGAAGTTCTTACTTGTATGATAGAAAAGTTATTTTCTATAGAGCTGAGAACAAGTATCTACTTGTTAAAGATGGAATCAAATACTTTGTAAGAGTTCATAAGCTCAAGAATAATTATACTCTCAGAAACTCAGGGCAGATGAAAAGAATGATAAATTCATGCAAACAATTCCTATTGATGGTTGTAAAGGAAAAGAAACCTGATAAAACCAATGTATTTGAGGGCTGTAATGCTAAACAACAAGCTGATATAGAAAAGGTTGTTTCAGAGTATGATGTCTTGTTTCAAGAACCTAAAGGTCTGCCACCCAAAAAGGAAATAGTACATGATATTATTTTGCAGCAAGATGCTCCATTGCCTAACATTGGAATGTACAGGTTGTCTGCTTTAGAGAATGCTAAAATCAAGAAGCAGGTGCAGGAGTTGCTCGAGAAGGGGTTCATCAGGCCTAGCACATCACCATGTGGGTCACCAATCGTTTTGGTGAGAAAGAAAGATGGCTCATGGAGAATGTGCATTGACTACCGAGCACTGAATAAGATAACAATCAAAAATCGTTATCACCTTCCTCGCATAGATGATCTTTTAGATCTATTGAAGGAAGTTGTTTATTTTACCAAGCTAGACTTGCACAGTCGATACCATCAGGTCAGAGTTGCAAAGCAAGATGCATGGAAGACTACTTTCAAAACAAAGCAGGGATTGTATGAGTGGCTGGTTATGCCTTTTGGATTAACTAATGCTCCTGCTACTTTCATGAGATTAATGAATGATGTACTCAGACCTTTCCTTGATGATTTTGTTATTGTGTATCCGGATGACATTCTAATTTTTAGTAAAACGTGGGAAGAACACTTAAAGCATGTTAAGCAGACATTAGATGTTTTCAAAAGAGAAAAACTTCATGTTAAGCTCTCAAAATGTGAATTTGGCAAAACATCTCTAAATTATTTGGGTCATATAGTGGGAGGTGGTGAATTGAAAATAGATCCCTCTAAAGTGGCAGTCAGTGTAAACTGGCCTAAACCCAAGTCTGCTACAGAAGTGAGAAGCTTCTTAGGAGTAGCATAATATTGGAGGAAGTTCATTTCTAACTTTTCCTCAATTGCAGATCCCTTGCATCCTTTAACAAGATTGAATAAGGTGTTTCAGTGGGGAGACAAACATCAGAAAGCCTTCGACACCTTGAAAGAAAAGATTAGT
Source organism: Pinus tabuliformis (assembly GCA_031772625.1). NCBI lineage: Eukaryota > Viridiplantae > Streptophyta > Pinopsida > Pinales > Pinaceae > Pinus > Pinus tabuliformis. The sequence continues at coordinate 81,417,895 of CM062808.1, read as the reverse complement.
ACAGCACCTGTACTAGCACTGCCTGATCTGCAAAGACCATTTGAGATCAAAATGGATGCCAGTGACTATGCCATGGGAGCAGTGTTGACACAACACGGTAAACCCATATGTTATCATTATGAGACTTTTAATCTTATAGTAGTTAACTATCTTACATATGATAAAGAATTGTGTGCATTAGATCAGAGTGCGGAAAAGTGGAAACATTACTTAATGGGCAAAGAGACAGTAATACATATTGATCATCAACCACTTCAATATCTACACTCTCAAACTATGTTGTAGCAATCAAGACACTACAGATGGATGGGTTTTCTAGAATAGTTTCATTTATTCATCAGATATAAAAAGGGCATACATAACAAAGTTGCAGACATGTTATCTAGATCCATTATAAATGCATCTGCTATACTTAAGCATAATTCTGTGCTACATGAAGTCAAGGCAAAAGAGTAGAAGAATTGGATTATCTTGTCAAGGACCGACTCTTATATCATTGTGGGAAACTTTGCATTCCACAAACTGAGAGAGTAAAGATAATTAGAGAAGCACACACCTCTCTGATATCAAGTCACTTTAGGGTAAGTAAAACAGTTGCACAGCTGCAAAGCTTTTGCTATTGGCCAAAAATGAATGAGACAGTTTCTAGATATGTAAGAGGGTGTGCTATGTGTGCTAAAAGCAAGCCCAACAATAGAAAACTAGGCTTGTACACTCCATTACCAGTTCCTTCTCACCCTTGGGAAAGTGTTTCCATGGATTTTGTTGGAGGGCTGCCTAAATCTAAGAAAGGTCATGATTATCTATATGTTGTTGTGGATAGGTTCAACAAGATGTGTATTTTGATACCTTGTAATAAATAGATTACAGCTGAACAAACTGCAAAACTGTTCTTTGAACATGTATGGGTTCATTTTGGATTACCCACTTCTATTGTATCTGATCGAGACACCCGATTTGTGGGGAAGTTTTGGTCAATTCTGTGGGAACTAATGGACACCAAACTGAAGAAAAGAACAACTTTTCATCCACAAACTGATGGCCAGACAAAAGTAGTTAACAGGACAGTGATCCAGTTACTGAGAGGATATTTCAGCAAACATCCTAAGCTTTGGGATGAACATTTTTGTTATGTGCAGCATGCTTACAACATAACAAAACAATCTTCTACACAGAGATCTCCTTTTGAGACCTATTTCGGTTTCACACCAAGGTCTCCTTTGGATTTTTTCTTTGGTAAAGATACCACAGTTGATGGACACAGTGATGTGGACAAGGCAACTAGGTTCATTGGACAAATCCAGGAGATCCACCAGGCAATACAGGAATAGCTAGAAAAGAGCCAAGCCAAATACAAGGCTAGGCATGAAAAGCATCAGATGGAGCATATTTTTCATGTTGGTGACCAGGTTTAGCTGTATATCAGCAAGGATAGGATGCAAGGTGAAGGTAAAAAGCTAAAGCCTATCAGGTATGGACCCTTCAAGATACTTGAGAAGATTGGTGAGAATGCTTTTCGCCTTGATCTACCAGCTTACATGCACATCTACTCAATCGTAAATGCAGATTGCTTGAGATTGTTTGAACCTTCAATGATTGAGGATCCCGAAGAGCGGAGTCAATTTCCTTTTATTTATGACCTGCTACTTCAATATCTTAATGAATTGGAGGAAGACACAGTGCTGGACAAGAAGGTGAGGACAACGCGCAGAGGAGATGTTGAGTACCTCAGAATTGGGCTCAAAGGTTCAAAGACGAGTAGTGCAAAGTGGATTGAGATTGGACAAGTGAGAAAACAGTACCCTCACTTAGTTGATGCTTGAAAACCAACTTTTAGTGGTCCAAAAGCTTTTTAGTGGGAAGGTCGTGATCCGATTTGGATCCATGAAGAATAATCAAAAGAACCATGACTGTATCAGGTCGGGACAAACTTTAAAGAATGAAGAGCAGTGATCAGAAACACCTCTAAAACAGTGGCAGTTGGCAGCCAGCGTGGAACGACGAGGACCTTGGTCAAAGTGCACTGACTGAGGCCCATGGAGAATGCGCAGGAGGCGAAACTAGCCCCTTGGGAGCTCGGATCGGGAAAGGGAGGTAGTTTTTGATGCGTGATTAGCGATCACTGGGCAAAACCCCTCAAGAAGGAAGGGCCCTGAGCGCTTGGATGCATGGGAGCTAGGAAAACCGTGGGGAAAAAGGCTAAAGGCAAAGGCAGGATATGCGCTGCAAAAACTGGCGGTATTTATTGGGGGCACCCTTGGGCGATAAGCAAATTTGGCAAAAACAGAGCGATTCCACTCAGTGCCCGATGCGTGGCAAGCGGAGGAGAGAGAAAACCACCGCTCATCGCCCGCTAATGGTCGAGCAAGTCAACCGCGCGAAATGAGTGAATGGCGTCAGATCTGGGGGCTCTAGATCCAACGGCTGAGATCGCACCCAATGGAGAAGATGGAATTGACGGACGATTAAGCCACGATATGAAAGAATTTGAGGTCCGATTTGACTGCCAAGGTGGCAGATGAATCATTCCACGACGTAACTGAAAAACCAAAGAATTGAACCGACGAAGCAAGCTGGCGCAGTTTGCAGGAGGACAAGTGCCCACTCCCTATGAGCTTGATGATGACACCAAGATAGGGAACTCCAAGCGAAGCTATAGCAGGCGATCTGACGGAGGTGGAAGGGGAATCGAACAGCCATGAGAGAGACTGGCTTTAAAACCATGAACAGAAAAGTAGAAGAAACGGAGAGGAAGAACAGAGAAAAGAAGGAAACAAAAGACAGAGAGAGAAAAAGCAAAGAAGACAGTGAAGCAAAAAATAGAAAGAATACAGAGGGCTGAGCTGACCAAAGGTAGCGTCGAGCACCAGAGAGCTTGAGAGATTCAAGCCATCCCTGATAGGATCTGTCAGGACTGAGCACCACATTGGATTCCTTCCATTAAAGACCATAGGTGTCAAAGAGCTGGTAAGGAACAGAGTCTGTGCACTCTAGTGGCTTGGGGAATCCAAGAACCACCCTACCAAACAAATTTTGTTTTAGGAGACTCTTACTGAGCTCCTTCATTGTAATTCTCTTCTTTAAGAGACAATAAAAGAAGGCCACCACTGAGAGCTGGACCAGAGATGTAGCCCTGGAGGATAGGGTGAACTCCTTATTAATTTCTTGTGTTCTTGTATTTGCTTACTGTGTTTCTCTGTTGTTTTCCATTTCCAGTGTCTGTGTATTTGCAATCTGATCGATCCGTTGCCTAAATAACATAGACACACACCAACACCTGAGTCTGTAATACCTTCATTTAATAATTCTTTAACTGAGATCACTCATAGGGTGATTATCAGATCAATTAATAAAATTACAAACATTTTCTATGGAAAAAATCATACTATGTATATCACACTAAAATAAATATAAATGATAATGATTCATTTTCATAATTATGATATTTGAGAACATATAACCAACATAGATCCATTTTAACTTCGTACCTAACAAGCAGTGAGAGGGATCAAATCCCTTAAGATGCAAACTGATGTTTGAGTTGCACCTAGAGAGATTTGATTCCTCTTCACTGTGTTACGTCCTTATACTACTAGTGTAGCCCCTCATTTGAGATGAAATATTGATGACTGTCATGTCCGAATGTAATGAGCTTGTTGCATAACACACTCTTGGTAGATTAGAGTTAAGATTTTACTTTTTTTATTCTTAAAAATTTTCTTGTACACAACAACTTCAGGTCTCAGCCAATCTCCACATTTAGCCTCTACTTAACTCTCCTATACACACTTTGTCTCTTATATGATTTATATTTATGACATTTAGCAGTTTCAAACTCTGCCTAGTCCTCTCACGCACACACTATCATTTTCATACATTCTTCCTAATTAGGAACTCAACTTATATAAATTTATGCATCTTCACTCCCTCTCAGAAACTACCACAATATTGTTTGTACTTATCAATCTTTTCCCCTTCTCAATCATGAGAACATGAGTTTCTTTAAATTCTCTTGTCAAATTACATTCAAAATTTATATCCTCTAACATCAACCATAGTTCCATTAGATCTTTCATTCACCTTTGAATCTTTAGAAATTTGGACATTTTACCATTTAAAAAAAATAGTGTTTAACTGATTTTGGTGCTTGAAAGACACCAAATTTCTAGACTTAGACCTTGGGCTTTAACCACCTCAAACTATGTGACCGAGGGAAATAACCTGGAGCTTAGGTTCAAAGGCGCTTAGTTTCGTATTCTTTGTGATCTAGTTAACTCTCGTTATACAAAATTTTCTTATGAAATTTAACATCTTGTGCTTACTACCCTTCACACTAGACTACACCATTGTATGGTAAAATGGCTAGATAACACATTTAAACTTTATGCTAAGCTTTGGTTATGAGGATCTAGGATCTAGCACCCACTCGTTTCATAGAGAAACTACATCGTAGACTGGCCAGACGACCAAACATCGATGCTAAAACTTGATGTGGGGTCCAACTTACCTTGAGGTTCATGTTGTGGTTTTTGTTTGGTAAATACGACATTTGATTGATTGTTAACGGTGCATACTATGTGCACATCTAAACCACTAGATGCCCAGATGACCATGCGCCTCTAGACTAAAAAACAAAGAAAATCACAAAAAATATTAACACTTTGAGGTCTTACAAAACAACATCCTTGCACGAAGATCGATATAAGCCACATCATTTTCCATATTGCAGCCACATCATCTACTACATCGTCTTTTTTCCATGTCCTGTCATGTCACGACCACATCATCGCCACATCAATGCCATGTTTCACTCGTAAAGGGGCCACTTGGGCACTCAAAAGAGCTAAATCCACCTACCACATGTCCTCACCTCAGGGTGCCACATCATCAACTTGCCACCTGTTTCTTCCATCTGACACCAGATGTGCTACCACATCATATTGGGGTCCCCTTTCTATTTGGCACTAGGAAATTTGAGATCCAATTATTTTCATAAGTGGTTTCCCTATTGCACTCTCATAGGCCCAAATGCCCGAATGCCTTGTTGCCTTTGGATGGGTCTGGAAGGCTAGATGAATCTGAATAAATGGTCATATTCTTGGTTCTCATCTTTGCTTAACCCCCATATGGATGGATGACGAGATATCCATTGACCCATCAGAGCTTGGACCAGGTCTTTCTGCAATCCATCACTTCAAACTCAAGTTTTCTCTTTGTTATTAGGGAGCTAGACTAAGTTCCATATATCATTGGTAATCTCTCTAAGAGGGTTATCCAACCAAGAAATTTTCATAGTCTTTTGTGTTGAAATTTGGTACCAGAGGAGAGGTGGTTCCCTTAGGCTTTGATCTTTGGCCTAGGGAAAAGTGTCCAAAAGAATTTAATTTTTCTCCTAAAGTGACTTTGTAATTTTTTTTTTATAAAGTTAAATCTAATTTAAAAGTGACTTTAAGTGATAAAGTTATTAAGTCTAATTTTAAAGTGACTTTTATAAAGTCAATGAAAAATTAGAAAGGAAAAGTGACTTTGGAAATAAATGACTAAGTGGGTCTTTATTAAAGTGGGGTGAATTAAAAAATAAAAAGTGAGATTTAAATGAGCATTTAATCTCAGCCTTAGATCTCAATCTATTTCAGCCATTGGATTTAGGGATCACCCAAAAGTCACTTGGGGTTAGATTAAAGGAGGAAAAGGAGGAAAAGGTCATTCATTCTTTCATGAGCAGATTGGGAGAAGGAGAGCAAGAGAGCAAGAGAGATTTCTGAGCAGGGAGGAGAAGGAGACATCAGCTTGGCACACATTCCAAGGTAGTAGTTGAGCAGATTTGTACAGTTGGTTCAACACACAGTGAAAGGCAGATGTTGGCACGATTTTTGAGGAGTGGTTTGCACAAAAATCGAGGAGCAGTTTGTTGATTTTTTTGCACGCAAAACGAGGTCCGTACAATGCATTTATTGCAAGACGTACAATGCATTTATTGCAGTCCGTACAATGCATTTAATGCTGGACGTACAACAACATTTAATGCTGAAAGTGGGCACGAAAATCGAGGAGGCCGTACAACATTTATTGTTGTCCTGTTTGCTGTAATTTCCAGTTTGTTGTGAGGCATGGGAAAAGAGATAAGTTGTAAATTTGCTTGCTGATTTTTTTGCTGAATATTTCTCACTGTGAAAAAGGCATTTTCAGAAATAAAGAAGAGCTCTCGAACTGGTTTTCCCCAAGAGTTGTAGGGGATTTTCCAGGGTCAAATTGACCAAAAATATTAGTGTTTAAATGTGTTTTTAATGGCTGTTTATTACTGCTGATTTTTATTTCTGCAATTTCCAGCATTTTGTAAAATTTCCAGAATTTGTGTTTTCAGCAATTTTTTTTTTTTTTTTTTTTTTTTTTTTTTTTTCAGCTTGTCAAATGTATGGTTATGGGAAAGGGCATTTAACTATATGGGAGAAATAAGGAGAAACTGAAAACCGGGGTGGGAAATGAGAAATTTCTACATGGTATCAGAGCTTGAGTGCTGAAGGGCAGTTTGGGACAGCAAAAGGAAAAATTACAGCTCCTGATTTTTCACTCAGAAAATTCCAGCAAGCTGATTTTTTCATAAACAACAGTTTTATCTTTACTACAACAGTGATATTTTTCAGTTTTAGGACAACAGGATGTCATTGGGATTGAGGGTGGAGGATAGGCTGGATGGGCATATAAATTACAGCTTTTGGAAGGAGAGAATGCAGAGTATCTTTGAGGAGGCAGAAGTCTGGGATATCATGGTGCATACCACACAGAACCTGTTGTTGTGCCTACTGATGCTACTCAGTTGGCTGCTTATAATAAAAAGAACAACAAGGGTAAGAGGCTAATTCTAGATGGAATCAAAGACCATTGCATTCCTTATGTGAGAGGAAAGAGCAATGCCCATGAGATGTGGACAACATTGTCCAATCTCTACCAGAGTACCAATGAGAACCGGAAGATGGTCCTGAAGGAGAAGCTCAAGAACATTAAGATGGGTAATGATAGTGCAGCTAGATATCTCACAAAAATTACTAATGTGAGAGATGAGTTGGCAGCGATTGGAGAGGCCATTCCACCCACTGAGTTGGTGCGGATTGCAGTGAATGGCCTCCCCCGTTCATGGTTGAGCTTTGCTGATGGGATTTGTGCACGTGAGACCCTTCCCACATGGGAGAGGTTTTGGGATGATTGCATTCAGAAAGAGATCAGGAAAGGTCAGCTTGGGGCAGCCAAGCCAATTGAGCAGGATGAGGATGTAGCACTGGTGGCAGGAGGCAAGAAAGGCAAAGGGAAGAAGCAGGCTTCCACAAGCAGTGGTGGGGGCAAAGGCAAAGGTAAAGGTAAACAGGGGAACACACAGAAGGACTATTCCAAGGTGAAGTGTTGGAATTTTCAAAATATGGGACACAATGTAGTTGTGTGTCCAGAGAAGAAGAAGAAGAAGGGGAAGAACCAGGACGTGGTAGCTTCAGCAGAGATTGAGGACTTTGTAGGTCGTTTTGACCGGGAGTTTGCGTTCACTACGTGTGAGTCCTCTAGTGTAGGATCACCTGCCACACAGGTTCAGAGGGAGCATGCTTTTCCCTCGATTAGCAGAGCATCTTCAGGTATCTGGTATGTGGACAGTGGGGCTTCACGTCATATGACAGGAGTCCGTGAGTACTTCTCAGAGCTTTCAGAGAGTGGCACTGATATATAGGTAGTACTCGGTGATGACAGAGTTGTTAGAGCAGTCGGGGTGGGGACACTGACATTTCAGAGGGAGTCCAAACCTCCCTTGAAAATGTCAGATGTTCTTTATGTGCCAGGGATGAGGAAGAACCTCATATCCGTCTCAGCTTTGGAGGACAGAGGATATGAGGTACTGTTCAGGGGAGGAGAGGTGTTGATGTATCCCAGGCGTACTCCAGCTGATTCAGCTAGAGTGATAGGTGTATGTCATGCAAAGGTGTACAAGTTTGCATTCCAGCCCCTTTTGGCATTGAGGAGTAGTACCGACAACAGAGCTAGCAGTTCTGAGCTGTGTGAGATTTGGCACCGCAGGATGGGATATATGTATCATAGAGCCTTGAGGACAATGCAGGAGATCACTACAGGTGTGCCAAATTTCAGTACTGATCACTTTGATACTTGCAGAGGTTGTGCGATGGGCAAGTTTGCCAAATCCCCTTTTCCCAGCAGTGACAACAGAGCGACTGGGATACTTGATTTGATTCATTTTGATGTGAGCGGTCGGATGTCTCATGTTTCCTTGAGTGGATATTAGTACTATGTTTTATTCATTAATGATCACTCCAGGAGGACCTGGATTTATTTCTTGAAGACCAAGAGTGAGGTCTTCAACCGGTTTCAGGAGTTCAGAGCTCTTGTGGAGACACAGACAGGTCGGAAGATCAAGTCCCTGAGGTCGGACAATGGAGGAGAATACACCCTTGGAGAGTTTGTTGATTATTGTGCGGAGGCAGGCATTAGGAGGGAGTTCACTGTTCCTTACAACCCCCAGTAGAATGGGGTTGTGGAGAGGAAGAACAGATCCATCATAGGGGCTGCCAAAGCCATGTTACATGATCAGCGGTTGCCATTGTTCTTGTGGGCAGAGGCCTGCAACATAGCTGTTTACTTGCAGAACAGGAGTCCGCATCGTGCCTTGGGGCACATGACTCCAGAGGAGGCTTTCTCTGGGAAGAAGCCTGATATTGGTCATCTTCATATCTTTGGATGCATTACATACTCCTATATACCCAAGGAGAAGAGGACCAAACTAGAGCCCACCGCAGAGAAGGGTATCTTTGTGGGCTACAGTGAGACCTCAAAGGCCTTTCGGATTTACATTCCTGCACAGAGGAGAGTTGTTGTCAGACGGGATGTGAAGTTCGAGGACGACAGGGCCTTTAGGAGGTCACAGGAGTTAGAGTATCTGGATCAGCCAGACCCTCAGCAGCAATTGAGTCAGTCGCAGGGATCCAGTGGGCAGGGATCAGGAGGATCAGGAGGTACATCTATGAGGATGTCAGGTCCGTCAGTGAGCAGTGGCTCACCGAGCCAGAGGGGTGGTGCTCCGGGCAGCATGCAGAGTAGTTCACTAGGGAGTCCACTGATGGACAGTGCACATGGTACCTCAGCTTCTACAGGTTCAGGTGCAGGCAGGACGACAGTAGACAGATAGTCAGGAGTTCAGGCTCCTGATGATGATGAGGAGGAGTTTCATTCTTCAGCGGGAGAATTGCACTCAGGGAAGAGGAAGCCCAAGTGGTTTTAGGACACCTTGAGAGATGCCTCATCTGTTGCTGAGCCGAAGAGGCCGGTCAGAGAGAGTAGAACACCTGAGAGGTTTTGTAGCTATATGGCGATGGTTACCAACATCCTTGACTCTGAGCCTTCTAGCTATGAGGAGGCAGCTAGCCAGCAGGTCTGGAGAGAGGCCATGCAGGAGGAGTATTCTTCTATCATGAAGAATGATGTTTGGGAGGTGGTGCCGAGGCCTGAGGGCAAATCCGTGGTTACTTCCAGATGGCTTTACAAGGTAAAGCATGCTGCAGATGGAAACATTGAGAAATTCAAAGCAAGGTTTGTGGATAGAGGGTTCTCCCAGGTAGAGGGAGTTGATTATGAGGAGACCTTTGCTCCCGTGGCTCGATATACTTCGATCCACTCCATTATATCGATAGCAGCAGAGATGGGTTGGAAGATCCACCAGATGGATGTGAAGACTGCATTTATCAATGGATTCATACAGGAGGAGGTGTACATTGAGCAGCCACGAGGCTTTGAGGTGCATGGGAAGGAGTCCCATGTGTGCAGATGGAAGAAGGCCCTTTATGGCCTGAAGCAAGCTCCCAGAGCTTGGTACTCCAGGATAGATACATATTTGCAGGGGATGGGTTTCACAAAGAGTGAGGCAGATCCGAACCTTTACTTTATTGTGATTGGTGAGGAGCCTCTCATTCTGGTGCTGTATGTGGATGACTTGGTCATTACAGGTGCAGAGAGACTCATAGAGCACTGCAAGAGAGATCTTGCGACAGAGTTTGAGATGAAGGACATCGGCTTGATGCATTACTTTTTTGGTTTGGAGGTGTGGCAGGAGGAGGGGCATTTCTTCTTGGGGCAGGGGAAGTATATTGTGGACATCCTTAGTAGATTACACATGGAGGATTGTAGACCCATGTCGACACCGATGATCACCAACTGGAAGAAGCTTCATGCTTCGGATTCCGAGTTGGTGGATCCCACATTGTACAGGCAGCTGATTGGTTCCTTGATGTATTTGGTCAACACTAGACCAGATATCTGTTTTGCAGTCAACACGATGAGTCAGTTTATGTGTGAGCCTAGGAAGGTTCACTGGGTGGCTACAAAACAAATTTTGCGGTACTTGCAGGGGACAGTGGATTATGGTCTGGACTACAGGCAGGGAGATGGAGTGAGATTGGCAGGATACACTGATTCTGATTAGGCAGGTTGTGCTTCTGATAGGAAGAGCACTTCAGGGTGTTGTTTTGGGTTGGGTTCAGGAGTAGTGTCATGGTTCAACCGGAAGCAGCAATCAGTAGCACTGAGTTCAGCGGAAGTAGAGTATATGGCAGCCAGTCTATCTAGTTGTGAGGCTATTTGGCTTCGCAAGATGTTGTTTGGCTTATTTGGTCAGCCGTTGAGACCTTCAATGATTTACTGTGATAATCAGAGTTGCATTAAACTCACGGAGAATCTAGTTTTTCATGACAGGTCAAAGCATATCGGGATCAGATATCATTTCATCAAAGACTATGTTCAGAAGGGAGCTGTGAAGCTTGAGTATATTTCCACTGATGAGCAGGTTGCAAATATTCTTACCAAAGCCTTACCACGGGGCAAGCATGTCTACTTCAGAGACAAGATGGGTGTGGTGAGGAACACCTTCCTCAGTAAGAGGGAGTGTTGAAATTTGGTACCAGAGGAGAGGTGGTTCCCTTAGGCTTTGATCTTTGGCCTAGGGAAAAGTGTCCAAAAGAATTTAATTTTTCTCCTAAAGTGACTTTGTAATTTTTTTTTTATAAAGTTAAATCTAATTTAAAAGTGACTTTAAGTGATAAAGTTATTAAGTCTAATTTTAAAGTGACTTTTATAAAGTCAATGAAAAATTAGAAAGGAAAAGTGACTTTGGAAATAAATGACTAAGTGGGTCTTTATTAAAGTGGGGTGAATTAAAAAATAAAAAGTGAGATTTAAATGAGCATTTAATCTCAGCCTTAGATCTCAATCTATTTCAGCCATTGGATTTAGGGATCACCCAAAAGTCACTTGGATCACCCAAAAGTCACTTGGGGTTAGATTAAAGGAGGAAAAGGTCATTCATTATTTCATGAGCAGATTGGGAGAAGGAGAGCAAGAGAGCAAGAGAGATTTCTGAGCAGGGAGGAGAAGGAGACAACAGCTTGGCACACATTCCAAAGCAGCAGTTGAGCATATTTGTACAGCTGGTTCAACACACAGTAAAACGCAGATTTTGGTATGATTTTTGAGGAGTGGTTTGCACAAAAATCGAGGAGCAATTTGCTGATTTTTCTGCACGCAAAACGAGGGCCGTACAACTCATTCATTACTCCGCCAAGGTAAGTCACCAGGTACATCCCCAATCAACTTTGTGGATTTGAATTGATAATTCATTTGACATGACTCGATATGACCGAGGACAGTCATCCCTTAGTTGGGGGGAGGTACTATAATTAATGAAAAATATGCCATAATTAATTACAATAATGACTTGTTATTATTATTATTGAACCTTGTGCTAAGTGCGTACACTCCACGATTTCCACCATACTTCACATGGTTATCCATATACATCGGGACTTGAATTTAGTATTATTATAATAATGAACGACACTTTCCAACGCTGCGAAGTAATTACCACAATTACCACTCATTATTACCATTATCTACCATGGATTTTTCCATATTTCACCGTTACCCTCCCAGATTTCAGTCTCACTGCACCCCATCACTATCACAACTCTCTCAATGCAAATCTACCTATCGGAACTCCTCCTCGCAATGTGATGTCACTCTAAAGTGTTGCTACAGAGTCATTGTAGAATGGTGTGCAGGCTGTGAGACATGAAGCAAAAAGCACAGAGCAGGTTTGACGCATTGCAGATGTTTGGCAAGTCTTCTTGGATGCAAGATGGCATGTGTATTTTGAGAGGCTACAAGGATTTGATGAAGCTATGACAATTGAATTTGCATTAAACCTGGAAGGAAATCAGTCCAGAGTTCATGGGTTGGATATTTCTGTCATGGAAGAAGTTATTTTGATTGTTAGCAGGTTGCAGTGAGGAGGTTAGAAATGGTTATCTCAGAAGTCTCCTCTGCTACTATTTCAGGAATTGTTTTTGTAGGTTGGGGAGACAATGGTATAGAAAGGAAGGGAGCATGATTGTCAATCTCTACCATACCCATGGGCTGAGGTGGCGTATTTTATTATGAGGTATGTCACCTGCGAAGGTCGGTTTTCTACACTATTTAAATACCATTTCAAACTCCTTGCATGCCTTCAGTTTCGGCATGTGCAAGTTCATTCTTTAGACACGATATACTTTCTATGGAGAAATCTTCACTTAATAGCGCAATCTGCCCACCGGTCTCGACAACCATTAGTGGTTCTCACAAATCAAGTGTTGGTTAGATTATTGCTGGTGCATGCTCTATCTCAAGCCTTCGTGGCTTGGCCACAATTCACCAAGCTAGCGTTGGAAGAACTAGCGGGTATGTTGCCTGCAAGGGAGGATGAAGAAGAATTAGCAACGGAAGAAGAGGCCACATACGATGTTGTTATAGCATCGCCTGTTGGCCCAATAGAAATAGACACAATGGTGATAGAAGAGAGTGCAGTTGACGCTGCTCCATCAGAACCAACATAGATTGCCAATTTAAGAGGAGAATCACCACCCTTGGATGCAATTACAGGTGGTGCTAACACACAAGAACTAGCATCACTTGTCCAAAAAATTGAAGAACCTTTTCTTGAAAATTTAGGTGCTTCTGACACACATGAACCAACACCACCTGTCCAAGTAGTTGAAGAACCTTTGGTTGAAAATGTAGGTGGTGTTGACACACAAGAACCAGCACCACCTGTCCAAGTAGTTGAAAAACTTTTGGTTGAAAATGTAGGTGGTGCTGACACACAAGAACCAACACCACCTATCCAAGCAGTTGAAGAACCTTTGGATGGAAATGTAGGTGGTGCTGACACACAAGAACCAACACCACCTGTCCAAGCAGTTGAAGAACCTTTGGATGGAAATGTAGGTGGTGCTGCTGCATAAGAACCAACACCACCTACTTAAATGAATGTGGAAACTTTGGAAGAAACAAGGGCCGCAATCGACATTGCTCCACAAGAACCAGTGTCAGTAGCTGGGCAGAAGGACAATTTCGAAGAAGCACAGGTAGAAGGAGAAAAAGGGAGCATAGAATAGTCATGAACATAGAAGAAGAAGGAGGAGGGCCTGCATCAATAAGCATTAAGAGAATGGAAATTGATGAAATTATTCCTCGCTCTCCTTTTCTTGCGTCTTTGCCAAAAGGGGCAAGGAAATTTCATTCCCCTAGATGCATGGAAAAAGAAAAATCTTCTCCCTTGATCCTAAAATTTGTTGGGACGGTTAGAGGCATCATTATCGGCACTGTTACTCAAAAAATAATGTCGACTAGTGAACAAATTGAGCTAATTGAAGGGTAGGTGGTCAACACTACCACACAAGAACCAGTGCTGACCGAAGGTCAAAATGAAGAAGCGATGGCCGATACTACTTCTACAGAACCATTAACATCATCATGGTCTACTTCATCTAAATCTACAAAATCACTGACCTTATCAATATGCTGCTTAGTAGTAACTTCTCCTATACCATCATATTGGGGAAGCTTTTAACCATAATTAAGAGGAAAATCATGAAGTTGAGCAGGAAAAATGAGAGGGGCATACCTCGTTGCCATGACTACTACATGAGTAGTTGGGTGATTAGCAGACAGTGTGACAGAAACAACAAATGATGGAAAAACTGGATGGATATATGTTGAAACAAATGATGAAGGACCCATAAATGATGTGAAGACAAAGCCATCAATTAAACTGGCTTGTAAAGGGCCTGTTTTTTGAGACAAGACTGTCTTTTTAGTAGTTTTCTAGAATTTATTAACCAAACTTTTCGGTTTACTAAATTGTTGAAGAATATTTCGACTGAACTCTTTTTCTGTAAGTGGGGTATAAGGACTAACAACATATAAATCCACTAGTATTTCAGGAATACAGAAGCAGGATCTGGTTTTAGACAAAGAAACTTGAGAATCAATTTCTGGTAAAGAGACAGATCACCTAAGAGGGATATTACTTGACTTTCCACCATAATCATCTCCTTCCTAAGTAATGTTTCAGGATCACAAACAACCATAGGGGGATTTGGATCAGGATTATGGCTGGTATACCTCCTAGAGGCCAGATCTTCTCATATCAATTTGCGTGCAACTAATTTGTCACAAGTGTTCACAATCATAAGAGCTATGTAATTAATTCTTGAAGTCAAATGACAATACAAGGAATTTAGCCATTATTCCTTGATAATTGATCAACTGTAGCACCTATTTTCAAAATCCATTAATTTGTTTAACATCTTATAGTTCAAATTACACACAACAAGCAATAGCATTTGAAGTCCAATAACAAAGCATTATGAGCAATAAGAATGTAATAAAATACTTTTACTTAGATACACAAATACTTTGTATCGTTCATGGGACCAAGAATTAAAAAAGAAACACCACTTGCATAATATCTTTTAAATTCCTTATTCCAGAGATGCCTCAACTTGTAATAGGTTTTAGTGGCGTTTTGAATCATTCTTAATATAACTAGTATTTTTTGTGTTAGTAAACTCAACAAGCTATATAAAACACTGAAATATTCATAATGCATTGTGTCTTATGCTCTCTCTTTCTTTCTTTCTTCTCCTTCTTTTTTTGTATATAGGAAGATGTATCATGAAGTGCAATGTATCTTCATCTTCTTGTTTACAAAGTGAACATAGGCATTCTTTTATATTCTTCTATATATATTTTTCCATATCCTTCTTTTTAGTACTAAGTAATAATAGCTTAACTTAAATTAACAAAGTAAATGTTTTCCTTGTAATTAGAGATTTTATTTTTTTGAAATATTAACCTTAAGTTGATAAAATCTCATTCTCTTATCTTCACTAACCTTTTTTTTACACTAATGTAAAATAACCTATATTTTATTCAACTGTTTTTTTCTTTCCAATTTTCTTATTTTTATTGTATCTTCTGATCATTATACTCACTCTTATTTGAAAATACATTGTATCATTACATTCATGTATGTCCATAATCATAACCACATCTAGCTAAATGCAACTAAATTATGTGATTTTGAATACATAAAATGGATTTAGCCTAAAAGATTCACACACTCAAATGAGGCCAATTACACAACTCAATTTTACCATTTTAAAGAATAACTACCAGATTTAGAGTAAAATTGAGTGAAAAATTCCAAAAAGATCAAAATATCCACTAGGCTCCACCATAGCATCAACTTTAAAAAAATAGTCTATTCACTAAACATTTTTACCTTTACAGTAGAATAAATATTTTCACAAGATTGTGATTTTTTATTATTTAAAATATGCTTTTAATATATAAATAATTTTAACACTAAAACAATTTCATGACACTGCAATTATGCAATTTATAAATTTTAAACTTAATTTTCAAAAAATCAACCTAAAGATGCACTAAGGTCAAAAAAGTGGTTTGGAAATTACACTGTTGTTTCCATAGCTCCCCAAGGGCAAGTTACAATTGAAGGTCCCGCAACAAAGCATTACAAAAGTCTTGCTGCCCCACTCTATGGCATTGTCTATAGAGGCCACAAATTAGTCTGATGGTATCTTTTGTCGGCATTTGGTAAAAAAATTCAAAAAGTCAAACTACTAGAGTGTTTGAATCATTTTTTGATGGTGAAAATAGATTAAGCACCATCAAGACCCTTGGGCACCCAAAACCCTAAAGTTTGACAGCTATAACCCAAATTTTCAAAAATTTCTACCATATTTTATCATAATCTTGCAAAAATTTCCATTATATTCCAATTTATTTCCTACTCTAAAGAACCCGACAAAAGATAAACACAGGAGTTACACTTCACAACTTTTACTCCATGTGAAAAGTGGGAACAAAGCATTACATGTATTGAATATCAATGGATCCACCTTATCAACCGTAAGTGGACATCTTAATAACGTCCTGGCAACCAATGCATAATAACACAACAGGCATGGGATGATGAGTTGATATGGAGGTGTGTCCATAGGATGGTTCAATATCAAAACTAACCCGTCGTGCTCTCGAAGGCTGAGAAGCATCAATTTTGCAAAGCGTATGACCCAATATAGCTTAAACACACAAGGAACAATTCTACACACAAAAATAAAATGTACTCACATAAACACTCCACACATCACACTAACCCTAATCTATGTACATAGTGATAAAACTCAAGACTCTCTCATCTTCCTGGCCCTCCCTTTAGGGAGCAACTCTATCGAAGAACACGATACCTTACTCATCTGATGGACTATTGTTGAGGATCTCTTTCGTTTGATCACTAAGAAAATAATATTTCTTGAGCTAGAGGATTTTATGCAGACAAGTGGAGTTGGTTCATCACATGAAGAAATGTAGACACATCTATCATGGACCACATTTCCTGAAGGAAGAGCACCATGACAAGGGGAGTAACATACCTATGAATAACTATTATTGATAAGAAGTAGCTTGACAAGGGGAGTACTTGGGCACCCCATTTGCCATTGATGTCAAAGGGGGAGAGAATGTTGGAGGGGAAAGAATATTTCCATCAATGACAAGGGGGGTAGATTGTTAATGAAGGTTTTCATTGATGTCAATATGGTATTCTCAAATATGGATAAAACCCTAATTATGTCCTAACTGTAATGGCCTGAAAATCCTAAAAATGATGCCTTAAGTATGATTGATGAAACCCTAGGATCATGATTAGCCGTGCTGAAGCATACTGGAAAACTATAATATATGATTGCAAATCCTAAGTGCCAAAGAGAAAACCCTAGCATTATTAAAGATGATACCCTTGCCCTAAACCCTAGTTGTCTCGTGAACAAAAGTTGGCTAACAAATCCTAGCATGAAAATCCTAATCTAAAATCCCTTTCTTAAGAAACCCTAGGATTCCCTAATACATATGCCAATTAAATCACATATAATTCTAAGCCCTAAATTCCTAAATCTCTAAAACCATATGCCAAATTCATAAATTATAACCATAATTATAAAAATA
Source organism: Pinus tabuliformis (assembly GCA_031772625.1). Classification (NCBI taxonomy): domain Eukaryota; kingdom Viridiplantae; phylum Streptophyta; class Pinopsida; order Pinales; family Pinaceae; genus Pinus; species Pinus tabuliformis. Next base: position 81,400,504 of record CM062808.1, on the reverse strand, counting down.
TATACAATATAATAACCAAATATATACAAGATAATAAGCAGCGAAAGAAAAATTGTATAAATGAAAATAAATGCATATAAAATATTTACTTATATATGTGAACGCTTCACCAATCTATACGTAATTCTCTCATCATATTAGTCACATAATGGACGTTGCATACAAGCAATTGGACTTCACATAATGGATGTTGCATAACAAAATATTTCCAAAACAATGCATTACACCGGTTAACAAATTACACGTTTGACACTAGATGTATAAGTTGAACATTGGACGTATTACATGTTTAATATTAGTTGGCTCCACTAATATTAGTTAGCTTGCTTCAATCTCATGTCGGTTTATCCTTCATTGGTGACGGTTCCACTTTTCAAAGTCGTATTAATATAAAATGTATTGAGATAGTTTGAAAATAGTTCTTGGTCAACAATTAAAAAGGAGAAGTCTATAGCCTGTGAACTTAGAACAAAGATACAAAGGGAAAAGCTAGAACATAGAGCCAAGATCATTCGGTAGAACAAAGATACAAAGGGAAAAGCTAGAACATAGAGCCAAGGTTATTCAGTTGTTGTACGCACTGGAAAAGAAATGAAGTAATAGTTCGGCGAAGAAGTAACATTTTCGGTGAAGACAAGATATGCAGGGAGCGGGAGTCCCTGCCTATATAATTACTGAAAAATTACCAAGTGATCTGAAAAGAAATTCTCGTGGGGTTGGGGTTGACCCAATGTATATGACAGTTGTTGCAAGTGTGTGACAATTGTTGTCGTTGGAAAATAGACGGGATCTGCAAGCACTAACTGAAACAAATTGTCCACTCCATTACTCGTAGATGTCAATTCCCCATTTCATTTCTTCTGTTACCAGACGGGCATATGGCTGGCTTGCCCAAACAAAGTCCAGCTCTGTTTCAAAACTGATGGAAGGCACAAGAAATTTTGGGATCTTGGATGGTGATGGGGACAATTCGACTGTTCACAACTGGGAGGGAAGGATTTTTGTAATGGGAGATCTGGCCTGGCCAAGACGCACGGAAGAGCCCGTCCATGTAGCGAAGACTCCGATGTGGTGGACGATCAACAGAGGAACTTCAAAACTTGTGAATGGAACAATGAGAGCTCTGGAACGAGCACGACCATGTCTGAGGGCAAGAGGAAGAATATGAATTATAGGTTGCTTTCTGTGACCTCCACCGGAATCCCAAGCGGCGCAGATATAATTATTAGATGGAAGAACCGTGAGCATCAACAACAGCAACAACACAAGTCTGTTGTTGTGAAGAAGACAAATTCCATATTCTTGGCGAAGAAAGCTAGTGCCTGCACTGAATGTGGTAAGGAGCAAGTGTTGGCTGTCCAGTTCCTGCTCTTCAAGCTATTCTTGTAGCTGATCAGGCAGTTGTGACCTTATGCGGCAAGGGTGTAACCTTATTGCTACGGGCAGGGTGTGACCTTATGATTCAACCAAATAGGGTATGCGGATTATGGCTATTCCATTCGAAAGATGAATGCACTCATACTATCAGTGATCTGGCCTTGACTCGGTCAGAGCGCTTAATTGCTCTATAGTATAGTGGTAGTGCGAATATATAGTATAGTGTGAGTGCGAATATATAGGGCTTTTGTCACGGAAGGCCATAACATTTAATGTTTTATATTAATGCTAACCTACAACTTAGCATTACAACTGAGCATTAGTTTCTTGTATTGGAGAAAAGTCAATCCCGTATAATATAACCAAATTTTATATGTATCGTAAAAAAACTCAACTCTGGATATCTTATTTTGAATATATTGAAAAATTAGAACTGGTAATAAGACTTCAAATATGGTTATCGAATCACATTAAAAATAAATCATTTTAAATATGTATTTTAAGAAAACTTTGGTTAAATGCGGGAAATGAGATGTATTTTCAAATATACCCCAATTTAGTGAAAATAGAAAAGGAAACCACTTGTTCTATCAAACTCTGAAAAAATAACCACGCGTTCAGTGAAAATAGAAAAAGAAACTACGCATTTAGTGAAAAATAGAAAAATAAACCACGTGTTTATTTAGTGAGCTACCATTCCTGTCAATGGGATATGGGAATATGGAAATGACTATGGTATGCCACTCTAGCTATTGTGTGCTCTCGTGCTCTACATGACACTGAAGATATGTTTGATATAATCAATTAATATGGTTCTCAGACAAATTAGACACTAGCCCTGAGCCAAATTAAGCCCCGCGGATTCGAATAATTTTGGCTTGATTTGAAATAGATTAATGAATAATTAGGGTCCATTATGCTCATGAATGGCTCCAGTGATGATTCGAAATAAAGGAACCCGAAGATTTCGGAAGATCCCAGAGACCTAGGAAATTCGAGAGGCTTCATCCCTTGAAGTTCGAGAGGCTTCAATCCCTTGAAGTGCTATAGCAACTAGAAAGGATGCCTCCAAGGTAAGGAAAAATTTTAAAACCAGAACTAAATGCAATTCCATTTGCCCTCATTTTTTTTCTCAGAATCTCCAAAATCCATCTCCCCAAATCCATCTCCCCATCATTAATTTTGTGATTGTTTTCTACAAGTTTCAACTTTTTTCTGCAAATATGAACGGAAGACATCTAAAACTAGGGTTGCTTTTAACGTTATTGGATTCCTAGAAAGTTTATCAAACTGCAAATATGAACAAAATATCTAATCTCAAATCTAGAAATCTCTAGATCAAATTTTCACGAAAATCCAATATTATTGTAGAAAATACAAGTAGAAACCTTGTTGGGTTTGAAAGAAACCATATAGAAAATTGAACCTTGAATTATGGCTGTGAAATTTACATTTTACAACAAGTATAGTTGTACGCTATAAGAGATTCAGGTACAAGATGAGTAATTCTGAAGAGCGAACCTATAGGCTAGCGGAAAACTGAAGTCAAACTTTGAGAGAAGAATAAACCCTAAAGACATGAATGACCCATCTACAATCCATACCTGTAAACCCCAACTTGAGCATAAAAATTAATACTCTGAAGTATAGAATAAGAAATCGTAAATGGATATTCATATATCTCAAACAAAAACATGGTTTGCACTATTCAAACCATACCTAAGAAGAAATGAAGTGTATCCTCCCCAGAATAGTCTACGACAACAAATTAATCCATGTTAGTAGGGAGAAGGATAAATTCCGAATAACAAAGAAGATTGACAATGAATTTATATAAATATTTATAATTCAGTAACATGGATGCATAAAAGAATGTTATTCTAGCCCTTTTTTTCTGTAAAATTGCAGCTTCTGTCTAACTTTTTCTTTTCTTTTTTGTGGCAGCTTCATGTAGCTATTGTTTTCTGCAAGATTACAACCTTGTCCATATTTTTTGTGGCAGCTTCATGTAGCTATTGTTTTCTGCAAAATTGCAACCTTTGTCCATATTTTTTGTGGCAGCTATTACATATATTTCTTACAGATATTGCTTTCTACAAGAATGCAGCTTTGCGCCTCTCACCAGTTTTTCTGCAAGATTGCAGCTTTGCGCCTCTGGTCGGTTTGCTTTCTGCAAGATTGTAGCCTATGTCCAGCTTTTCTATGGCAGCTTCTGCTACAACTTTTGGCCAGCTATTGCTTTCTGAAAGATTCACCCTTTGGCAATTAGCCATGTTTTCTGTGGCAACTCCTGTACAACTTTTGGCCAGGTATTACTTTCTCAAATATTCACCCTTTGGCAATTGAACTCCTGGTCAGCTATTGCAACAATATTCACCCTGTGAATGAATTCAAAGATCATTCAGAGGAAGTGGGAATTCACATATGATTCAGAGGAAGAAGAAGAGGAATGAATTATTTCTACAGGAAGAAAAAGCGAAAGAGGGCAATGTGATATAAAAAAATAACTTGAAACTAAGATGCGTGGATGGTAAATAATGAGAATTGTGAGACAAGGAGCTAGGTGTTGAGGCTGCCTGCTACACCTGATAGCTCTGTCTCTACGTGGCTACACAGCTAAGTGGCAATGCATGAAAAAATCACTGCTGCCCAAACTTTGGATATAAAATGAAGTGCAACATAATTTTTTTTGGATATAAACAAACTTTGTAATTAAAATGCAGGGTGCCAGAAAACTTTGTATATAAAAAAGTTACCACAATATTTCCGTATCAGGCCATGTGAACGCTGTAATAAGAGGTAGAATATTTTTCAAAGAAAAACTTTGGTTAAAATTTCAGTGAATGACATTGTCAACATCAAACTTTGGTTAAAATACATACAGGCGAAAAAAAAATTGATCAAAAGATGAATTAACGAAGGGTCAGCAATCAATCGATCACTATAGTCCTGCTAAAGGTAGGGAAATAATGACAGGAAGATAGAAAGTTAATGTGAGTTCACATCTCGTGAATTGAAGAGGTTGAGAGGACATTGTTTGGCTTAATTTGGTGTTGGGGTATATCTACTTCTCAAACGAAAAGGAATACGTGAAACTAAACATCATATCACCTATAGCACTTTAGATTTGGGTGGCTCCATACCTCGGAATTGTTGAGTACAAACCTCGATTTGTTGTATATACTAGTGACATGTCCAAAATTGTAGTTCAGTGCATTAACTCGTGTTGAGAAGCTTAGATATAAAGGTTGTTAACCAGTGGAGAATCACAAGTATACAATTGTGGTGGCTCAGACTTTTTTCAAGAGCTACATAAATAGGTGGAAGTAGTGTGTGGACCTCAAGAACAAGTATGTGGTTCGATTAACAATGGTTTGGGTTGAGAAGAAGGCTACAAAGGCTTAACACTTATACCCTCGGACAAACCTATACAGTGAATGTGGAACTGAGATTGCAGACATGTGGATGCAATAAGTCGTGGAAGAACCTTATAGAATTATGCAGACCTGTAGTGGGTATTTGGTGAGTTGTCTTGAAGATAACATTGAAGACCATGATGCATCATTAATGTCATCATGAGGTGACTTGGAGAATTTTCTTGGGTACAATGAAGAGAAGTGGTGACACCTTCACGTGAAAAACAAGGTTGTCATTGATGATTTGACGTGGAGACCAAGTGAAGGCATAGCTGAAGATTGAAAGGGCTTGTTGAAGAAGACATTGGGAGCTGTGAAGAATAACCAAATAAAGTGAGAGTTGGATCCCAACAGGTTGGAGCCTCGAAAAGACAAGGTTGGTGCCTTGGAGGATAGGGTTGAAGACCTAGAGGATTAGAGTCCTCAAGAACTTGGTTGGAACCTGAACCAGATATAGGGTTGGTGCCCCAAAATTGACAAGGTTGGAACCTTAGAAGTCCAAGTCAGTGCTTGGAAAAATACAAGTTGGAGCCTAGGAGATTGAAGATTGGAGCCTTCATCTAGGGTTGGAGCCTTGGAGTCCAAGTCGGTGCTTGAAAAAATACAAGTTGGAGCCTGGGAGATTGAAGATTGGAGCCTTCATCTAGGGTTGGAGCCCTATATTATTATTGTACTTGATTTAGTGTAAAGAAGAAATTAATAAATGTATTTATTCTATTATTTTTCATTTTTTGTTCTAAATATAAGTGATCTAACTGATAAAAATAGTAATTGAAAAGAAATATTGATTCACCCCCTTCTCAGTATTTCCAATAGTCCCATCTCGATGTGCATCTGGGGATATTTCTCCTCCAAGTCACTGAAAAATTCTTTGTTCCCCTTCATGTGGAATGAGGCACCACTATCTAGATACCACACACACCCCATCAATGTGCTTTCCATGCATGCAATGAGGGTGAAGTCCAACTCTAATTGTGAAGCTAAAGCTTCACCTGCCACTCCTCCTAAGGGCTTCTTGCATGTGTTGTTGTTTGGACACTTAGTTGCTTAGTTACCAACTTCATGATAGTGAAAGCACTTGATTTTGGACAAGTATTTCTTCTTGACCCCTTGACTAGATTCTCCTTTGGATTGGGATTTCTTCCCTTTCCCTTTCTTTTCTTTTCCATCCAAGGCACATTTCTCCTCATCCTCACACTTGGATGAAGTCTCGTCTCTGGTGTTCTGCCTTATTTCTTCTTGCACCAAATCAGACCTTAGGAATTCCCAATTTGGTAGCTTCTCCCTTCCATTCACCGAATCTTGGTAGTTGTGCCAGCTCTTGGGAAGGCCTAAAAGTGTTAGGCTTTCCATATCATCTTCCACAACCGTAACACCAACACTACTAAGTTCATCATGACATTGTGTGAATCTACTTAGGTATTGTGGTATTGTGTCACTCTTTTGTGTCTTGATATTTCAAAGCTTATCCTTGAGTGTCAACTTACTGTCGTCACTACTATTCTGGAACAAATCTGTCAATGTTTGCCACATTGCATACGAAGTCTCTTTCCTGTGGATATTAGAGACAATATGGTCTCCTACTCCTTCCAGTACGATCCTCCTCACCTTGGATACACACTTCTTCCATTCTGTTATAATCTACGCATCAATTGTTGTCAGTTTCAGGATATGATTATAAACAATTTCCTTCAACCCATTATCTTTTAGTGCTACCTCTATGCGGTCCTTCTAAGCAACATAATTCAAGCTTCCCTCAAGGGTATACTCGAGTCTTAGTCCATAGAAATCCATCCTGCTAGCTTTGAAAAATTAACCTTGCCAATCCTCCTATAATGACAACTTCGAATTATCTTCTCTACTATGAATCTTGCTCTGATACCATGTAGAAATTTAACATAGTTTCAAAAATGCTCATGTAATTTACTAAAACATAAGACTCAAATCTACTCTACTCATCTGCAGAAATCAAATCACGACCGAGAAAAAAAATCATAAACATGCATCAAGATTCAACACACATACACAGAGATTTATCTAGGGGAATGAAACTGATCAAAACCCCTTCCTATCTATATTTCATTAATCAAAGAATAGATATGAATACATATGCTTGCTCAGTTTGAGCACAACCTGCACCTATATAGTCTTCTTCTCTACTTCACTGACTGAATTTGGCCAACACTTAGGTAAATCGTGCTATGGGGTAAAATGCACGGTGTATGGAGAATGAAAACTACATCCTAAAATAGTTGCTCAGAGCATCATTGTATGGATTTAACGAGCGCAACGATGAAAACTCGGAGATGTTTCTTATTTTTTAAAGAGCGATAAAATATCACAAAAAGTGCTCTAACCATCGTCACAAAGATTTAACGAGATTAACGATGAAAACTCAGAGATGTTTATATTTTTTAAAGAGCAATAAAATATCTCAAAAAGTGCTCTAACCATCGTCTCAAATATTTAATGAGATTAACAATGAAAACTCGGAGATGTTTATATTTTTTAAAGAGAAATAAAATATCTCAAAAATTGCTCTATTTAGAATTGCATAAAATTACACATCATATGCTTAGTGCAATACTAGGCATAATACTTCTTTAGGTAGAGCCCATTTCTGGGCTCCTTGAGCGGGACTCCTTCCCAGTCCTACAACTCGTATGCCCCTTTTGAGAGGACTTTCTTGATGATATAGGGACCTAGCCATAATGGTTGGAGTGTGCTTGCCCCCAAGAGATCATGTTTTTTTATCATAGAGCAACACAAGGTCGCCCTCTTGGTAAGAACGAAGCTTAACCATTTTGTCGAATTGGGATTTAACCTGGCGCTTGTGAGCTTCGAGTGCCAGTTCGGCATCTCGACGGGTCTCGTCCAGCTGAGCAAGGTACAATAAGCATTCTTCTTCGGCCAAAGTGTCGAGTAGGATTTCAACGGCTAGTTTTAGGTGTTATAGACATTTTTGTGCCTAACAGCATGAAGCATGAAATGTCAATAATCTGAGGGATCCAAAGTCCCTAAACATGTTGTTCTTACCCCTAGAGGAACAAGGTCAGCAAACCACAGCACTGAAAATCAGTTCTCCACCTAAAAACACTCAAAAACAAGCTATTTCTGGATCATGTCAGCTGCCCCACTGAGCATCTGCGCTGAATGTCAACTGCTCCACTCTTTACCTGCGCTGAATGTCAAAATAAATGAAGGCTACCTGCGCTGGGCGAGATTGGCCAAGTGGCACAGTCATTCTGCAAGGTGTCAATTGCCCAAGAAGCTTCCAAACTGACACTTGGGTCAAGGAATTCGCCTTGTGATGAGTAAGAGGGTCTTGATATCCAAGTGGAAGCAAGAATCTCCAAGTGGACTCAAGAACTGAAGATTAACTAAAGTGGGAGAGGACACTAGTCAGCTTCATGCCAGCCTCAAGCTGACTCATCCTTTCTCCAAAACTCCTATATATAGAGCTCTCTCATGCAGTCTAGGGAGGCTGGAATTTTGTGCAAGTAAGGAAGTGCTGTTGGTTTGAGTATAGAACTATTGGGTGATTTGCTTGAAGGAGGTGAAGAGGAGATTTCTTTCTGCTGGGAGGTGTTGCTAGATTGGGCCTATTACGGTTGTAACACTCTCAGAACTTTAATTCTTCCATTAATAAAGTATTTGAGGTTCTTCCATATGCATGTGTCTCAATGGTGAATTGATGCTTGTATATTTGATTTATTCTAATCCCTGAATCGATTATGGATGTATGCTTCTTGTAGTCTCTTTTTCTTGTGCTTTTACAGGATCTTTGTGTAGCTGGGCCAGTGAAAGAGCAAGGAGCTAGGAGCAAGCAGCAAAGAGGGAAGATTGGATCAACCATTAGCGCAAGATAACGGTTAGTGGATCCTATTTCTCTTCTCTCTCTCATCTCATAAAGAAGTAATCTTGAATAGCTTTGAATTCAGTTGTTGCTGAGGTACTATCACCCTTAGAGTGGGATAGGGTCATTCCGTATTGGATACTTTTCCCAACAACATTAGGGAAGGGATCTAACACTCAATGGGTAAAACTACTTCTAGGCCGTACACCAGTTGAAAGAGTGTAAAGCCCATGGAAGTTTTTACTTAAGTTCGGTATGCCCATAACACTGAATATAACATTCGGTGCCAATTGGTTTTATGGTTTCCTACCAACCTACGGATCATGGTTTTTAAGACGCCATTTACGGCCTCCACTTGACCATTAGCTTGGGGGTAGTAGGAGGATGATTGATCCTGACGGAAACCAAGCAGCGATGCTAAATCAAACATCATATGGTTCTGGAAGTGGGATCCATGGTTTTTAATGATTGCACAAGGTACACCAAAACGATAGATAACCTAATTGAACAAGAATAGAACCGCAGTTTCTCCATCAGCACTATATGTAGGAAGGGCTTTGACCCATTTCGTAAAATAGTCCACAGCTACTATGATATAGTTGTGTCCAGCAGAGGAAATGGGATTAAAGGTGATGAAGTCTATCCCCCATTTGGCAAAAGGGCCGACGGAGACCACCGGGTGCAAAAGGGCCAGAGGGGCACACATTTTCTTTTTGAATACTTGACAAGGATGACATTGCCAAATTGCCTTGACACAATCTTTGAACAAGGTCTGCTAGTAATAGCCAGCGCACAATATTTTTTGTGCAGTAGATATGCCAGAAAGATGACCGCCACATGCCCCAGCATGGCAGTCATTTAAAAGGTGCTCCGCCTCATCATGAGTGAGGCAACGCCGAAGAACTGTATTTGCACCGCGATGATATAATGTATCGTTAAGCACTAGATAGTGTTGTGCTTGGTGACAGATGCGATGACGGTCACCTATCGTGAGTTCGGGGCGGAACTGTTACGCTTGGAGGTAGACAAGAATGTCCCCATACCAAGGATCAATGGTGTCGATAAGATAGATAGCTTCATCCAGGAGAGGATCGTGGGCTATCTCGTTCGAATCGACGATGGGAAGATCTGACAAGAGTTCGACGAAGACTAAGGAGTTCTTTGCCTTGGCAGCTATGAAAACCAGATCAAATTGTTGGAGGATGACAATCCATTTTCAATATTTTCCTTTGGACAAGACAGAATATGTCTCATGGGATTCTCCAAGGCAATGACAGTAGTCTGTCGCAGCATGATGTAGTGTCAGAATTAGTTGACAACAAAGATGACTTCCAATGACAGCTTCTCCACATGCGAATATCTGAGCTCAGGCCCAACCAGGCCTTTCTACAAATAAGAGATCATGTGTTCAATCTGGTCATCGTGCGTTTGAACCAAGACCATTCCAAGGGAGGATGGCAAGGTTGCCAGGTAAAGAAGAAAGTTGTGGCTATAGTCAGGAGAGCTGAGGAGGGGGGTGATATAAGTACCTTTTTCAAGGCATCAAATGATCATTGAGCTTGCTCATCCCACAGATACGACACTCCTTTCTTAAGTAGGCACATGAAGCCTTTTGTCAATTCGGCATAATTTACAATAACTCGTCGTAAAAGGTTTGCTTTCCCTTGCAAACATTGGAGCTGAAGAACATATTGTGGTTCTGGCAATTGAACAATTGCTTTTACCTTATCGGGATCAACCCTAATCTCGTACTTGGAGACAATGAATCCAAGTAAACATCCAGATTCGACGAAGAAAATGCATTTATGCGGATTCAGGCAGATGTTGTAAAACTGACACCTTAGAAATATTGCTCTTAAATGGTTGAGGTGTTGCGTTCGTAACTTGGAATGGGCTAGAAGGTCATCCAAGTAAGCTTGAACGATATGCCTGATATCATGAAATGTGTAATCCATGGCTCTTTGAAAAGTCGCTCCAGCATTCTTTAAACTGAATGGGAGTTTTCTATAGGCAAAGACACCCCAGGGGCATACAAAGGCAGTCTTATGCTGGTCGTTGGGTTTTATAGCAATTTGGTTATAACTTGAGAATCCATCCATGAACGAAAATGATTCACAACCAGTGCAGTCGTCAATGATTTGGTTGATGAACGGTGTTGGATAATTATCCTTAGGACACGTGGTGTTCAAGTCTCGATAATCGACACATACGTGGATGGTTCCTTGTTTTTTATCTACAGGAACTAGATTGGAAACCCATTTTGTTAGAGGAACAGGATAAACGAAACCAACATGTAACAATTTTTCTACTTCATTTTTTATGGCTTCCGTTTTGCGGGGATGGACCGGTCGAAGTCCTTGATGGATAGGTTTTACAATGTCGTAAAGCTTGATCTCATGCTCGACAATAGAAGGATGTATGCTGGGAATTTCCTGATAAGACCAGGCGAATACATCGCAAAATTCCTTAAATAGGCAGGTGAAGCTTGTAATTTCTTTAGGATTGCAATCGGCTCCGACCTGGATGTTTTCCACGATGCCTGTCTTGATAGAAATATCGATGAGCAATGTCTTTGAAATATTGCCCATGTTTCCTTCCGCATCCAAAGTTTGGATGGTTGTATAGGGTGAGGAAACGATTTCTGGTATGTCAGGAAACAGGATTTGAAGAGGCATCGTGTCTAAATCAGATATCAAAACACGATGATGCCAATCCTCCCAAGGTCGCTCTTCTAAACTCAGGATTTCTTGAATAACTTCGTCTGTAGGTAGAACTTGATCGAGTAGATCGAAATAAGGCGTGATTATGGAAGGGGCGATGGTAGCATTGGTGGTAACCAACGTGACCGGAGATGCGAGTGCAAATTGAATGGTTTGGTAGGCCAATTCAGCTGGTGACAGCGGCATTTGTTCTCCGAATGTGTCAAGTTCTGAAGGAGCCGGTAGGATTCATGGATCGGTCTGTTCATGAGGAAAAGATGAAATCATGTTGACTGATTGTGAAACCTTATGCGGCTGAAGAGGGAAGCAACCCATGAGGGAAGAAGCCTTCAATAGACCGGTATCGATATTGATGTAAGAGTCAGTTCCACCTCCTACTAGGGGTACGGAGCCACTTGGTACTGGTGAATAATCAGGTGTGCAGAAAGACAATTGATCTACTGTAACTACCTTTCCATCTAATGAGAATTGGATGATGCGAAAGACAGTAGATACGACGGTCGTCATGGCATATGTCCAACTGCAACCCAGCAAGAGATTATAGTCGAGTTTCTTGTCCATGACTTCTACGTTCGCCATTACTGTTTTCCCATACAAAGTGATGGTGAAACTAGCTAGGTATCCTTTTGGGATAAAGGTGTGGCCGTCAAAAGATTTCAGGGAGTTCGATGGTGTGGACAGGATTGGAGAACCTAGGGCGAGCCAACGTGAAGCCGACATGATGCAGGTAAAAGCACCTTAGTCGATGACAGTTCTATGTATACCTTTACCTTTCGAAGTGATATGCACCTGGAATGCAAGCTGGTGAGAAAGGGGAGGTTTACACTTGTCCATGTCGAAAATAGCGAGCATGGAATCCATTGGGTCAATACCTCCAATAGCTGAAAGAATATATTTTTTTTGCGTTGGGCATGTTTGTAATACTTCGAGCGCTGACATAGCCAACGACACTTGCGCCAAATCCTCTATGATGTTGTAGGGTTGGGCGGCACGTGCAGATGTATTGTGTGTTGTGCATCAAAGTGCCCCTTTTGGGGGTCAAATTACAAGGTCCTTAATTGGCCTTTCGATTTGCAAATCGTTAGGCAGCGGTGGGTTTTGACCTGAGGATGGTTTTGCTACTGAAGCGACAGGAACTCCATAAGATTTGGCTCTTGTGTTGAGTTCTACCATTTCAAATGTGTAAATGGTAGAAGATCCTTCACCAACCGAACGATGTTGTGAACCATCATTGCCCCCTTGTGGGGGTTGTGGTTGGTTTTCAATAAGATTTTGCTGCTATTGATTGGGAAAAGTATTTCTAAGGATGGTGGGGCCTTATCAAAATCCCTCTTGGCAAGGTATTCTGTGCATTCCTAAATCCGCGGACATCTGCAAGTCGTGTGGTCTTCAGCACAAAGTTTTCATGGATATCTGGTGGTTTTATCCTTTTCCTCATCAGTAGGCACATCGACCTTCTATTTTGGGTTGGGCTGCTTTGGTGACTGCTCTTAAGAAGGAGCGGTATTTTTCTTGTTCTTCTTGTTCTTACCACTGGATTTTTGTGTAGACTGCACAGAGTTTATCACAGTGGTAGGAAGAGCAGTCGTATTGTTAGAGGGCTCCACTGCCAGCTTGGCAATGGAACCATTGAGTTGTTTTATAGCAGCCCCAGAGGTTGCACCAACAATCCCGTTGGCATGCACTCTAGGGTGCTGAGTTGTGGAAGCATTGGGGTTACCAGGAGCATTGGGGATTATTTCGTAAAGAGTTCCAGACTGTGAATATATCAGATCTAATTATTGGGCATGACGTATGGATTGGTCTTCTGTGACCGCACCACCTAGCGCGACATCTCTAGTGTTTTGCGAGAGTAAGGACTTACAAAACCAGTCTGTTAAGAGAAAGTCTAGGATGGGAGCTTTTACTAACCTCCGCCTACGTCTCCATTCACGAATATGATCGGAGATGTGGGTGGTAGTATCCCGACAAAATGAAGTGAGGAGCTCTGTCCGAGTCTCATAGCGGATAGGTAACTAGAAGTCCTTTAGGAATTCCATCGCTAAAGTGTCAAAGGTGTTCACTGACGTGCATGGTAACTCAATATACCATTTCGCTGCATTTCCAATGAGTGTGCGGGGAAAAAGACATAACCGGACACTATCATTCACCATAGAGTTTGAAGACCACCAGAGATGGTAGGTGGTGACATGGGTGCCCGGATCCTCCCCTTGTTTTCCATCGAACTTTGGGATATCCGTTGGTATTTTATGCGGGATCGATGTCCATTGTAAGTTGTGATAGATGAGGTCTTTTGTCAACTTGTATAATTCAAGTATATCCAATGTTGCCAAAAAAGACAGAGAGTTAGGTTCCCCCGACTCGGACCATGTTGATGACAGATGACTTGAGGAGCTTTGTGCTCCTCCCATCATTTGGTTCCCACACACATGGGTTGTGTGGTGTAGCAGTTGCTTTGAGGTATGGTGTTGTAGAGTGGATTTCCATGAGGATTTTGATACTGGGGTATGGAATTACCCCCAGTATAAGAGGTGCCCCCTTGACTCATTTTATTATGTGAGTAGGGTGCCCCCATGGATTGGTTGGGAACCCCTTGTGGATTCCCACCCAACACAGAACTGACCACTTGGCCTTGACTGACAGAGGGAACACTCATGTCAATTAGCGATTGACCATGCATGCCTGAGAACGAAGGGGGAACTGTTACGTTCCCTACTGGCATGTGCATATTGGGAACCCCCCCAGGTATATGAATCTAGGGGTTTGAACTGTACATTGGCGGCTGACCATGTTGTTGGTAAACGTGAATCGCACCCATAGTGCCGCATTGAGTGTTATAAATAGCACTATATGTGGCACTTGTCAAAGGTATGCAGTGTGGCACCATAGGGGTGGAACCTAGAATTTGCTAGGTTCCACTCATAGAGGGTGTCGTGTGAGTGGTTGTTCCTGGGACAAATAGAATAGCGAGATTCCACATTACTGATGTTGTGATGATTATCGACTGGGGGAGTGGTGAAGGACCAAAAGTGTCCCTAAAGTTCCACAACCTGTTAGGCGTCGACTGGATAGATGGAAATGTTCCAACTACTGAAGCAAGAAGTATAGGTACCATGGGAGCCAAGACAGGTTCCAACGGATTCGTGAGTAAAGGGTTAAAGGGAGAAGAAATCACTCGGTGAAGAAATCCTCCGGCAAACTTGAATCGTCAGTTGTCCAAACAGATCCCATGTGATATCTAGGAGACTGATCCCTCAAAGATGAGGAATCTGGTTTAGTGGAACTCGACAGATCTTCCATAATGAGTGGAGGAAGTCCTAACAATCGTCTAGAGTGACGACGAGGGCCGGATGTAGCCACGGTGACCATTAATTTTTATCAAATAGATTTTATTGTGATATTCTTTTAAAGTCTCAAATGATAGCACTCAGATACCTAAATACATATAAAAACTACACTAAATAGATCAATCAACAAGCAGAGGAAAATTACCTTGTTTGATAAGCACCGATCACTGGAGATGAAACCCGGTATCTCAATGAATAACAGAGAAGGATGGCCAAATGTACAGTTATGGTTACTCTAGAGCTTCGCCCGAACCTCAAATTGAGGGGCCAAGTACTCTCGTGAAGATGAGCACCCTCCCAAAAACTGAAGATAGAGTAGATTTGTCTGTGTTAGGTACTAGGATATCCCGTCGTAGACAGCACACTATGTGGGTATGATACCTAAGTCCTCGACTCAGTTCCGAAATCCCCGAAGGGACCCCCAATACACAGAATGCCTAAAGGATTTGTAAGAGAAGGTGGGCTACCTTCAATTATAGTCTGATATACTCTCGTATTTCGCTCTGTTGTTAGTGGAGTG